>CATNEN010000001.1:2690000-3435000 GCA_950097015.1 Macrostomum hystrix
CGTTAGACCTCACTGCCTGGGAAATGGTTTGAAGCCCAAACACAGGCCCCATTTTTGCGCATTCCTAAAGTCCCGAAAAATCCCAACCCATCTCAGTGCAGCTGAAAGTGCCAAAGTCCTCAGATCCTGGGAAAGGTAGGGGAGACATTAGGGACAGAAAGATAGGTAAGGGACAGGAAAGCAAGATGCACAGGTGGGAGAGAAAATCCCCCCAAAAGGCGAACAAGAAATCACAAGCTGAGGAAAATCGGTAAATGGAGAAATATTTTGCTGCCATAGCTCTTTTAGGAGAAGAAAACTGCAGACAAAAGTGCAAAATGGGACAAAACTATCACCCAGGATTTCGCCTTCTTTTTTTCGGACAGGTGTAGAAAATGATTGGGACTGTTCATTCCTTTACCCTTTTCCATCAAAAAATAAATTTTTCTCGTCCGAACTTCGTCTGTAGCTTCTCTTCTTCTATTTAGTATTTTACACAAGACACCCCTGTGTGGCCCCTTCAATCCTGTCCTGCACATCCTCCCTCACGCTCCGACGCGCCGAACTTCATCCTTTCTCCCCTCCTCCTTCATCTGCAACATCCCGAGCGTCCGCGCGGTGCCCTTGAAGCGACTGCAGCCTCCCAACTGTCACTGATTTGATTACGACGCAGCGCAGGGAGAGAACGACAGTCCACCGGAACGGGAGAGATAGGGAAGCGGGAGCTTCTTAATCCCGGGTTGAGAGAGTCTAGCCCAATCTAAGCCTCTATATAGTCGGCCAATATAGATTCCTAAGCCCCGCTAGCAACTTGGTCCGACTATTTTATTGGGTCCTCTTTTTTATCGAAAGTTACAAATTTCCAATCGTCTCTAAAGTATTTCTGGTCAGCATGCTAAAAATATCCCCAGAAATCCACGACCAATTGATTCTGCTTGTGAGCGCAAGTATTTTATATAAAGTTAAAATTTGCTAGGCGTACGGAATTGACTCAAAAGAGAATATAAGCCCTTGAAATTTAGAAAATTTATACAATCAGTTTTTTGGCCTGCGCGTCATACTCGTAGGATTGAACATAATGAACTTTGTCGTTTGCTATATAATTTATGCAGATGACCTTGAATGAGTGAGTTCAAGTATTATTACTAATTGTCTTAACAGGGCAAAGTCATCAGTCAAACACATGATAACTTGATAAGAACATTTCGAACTAATTTCTTGACAGTGATGAAGATAAGGTACAATCCTATTTAGCAGCATTCCGAAATTTAGTTGTATATAAAAGTACATGTTAACAATACGATTAACAGTCTCCTCATCGTGCTAACTAACTAGAATTTACGATTGCGAATCGCAAATCACCAAATCAAACAACCAACCAACCAACCAACCAACCAACCATCCAACCAACCAGCCAACCAACCAACCAACCAACCAACCAACCAACCAACCAACCATCCAACCAACCAACCATCCATCCAACCAACCAACCATCCAACCAACCAACCAACCAACCAACCATCCATCCAACCAACCAACCAACCAACCATCCATCCAACCAACCAACCAACCAACCATCCATCCAACCAACCAACCAACCATCCAACCAACCAACCAACCAACCATCCATCCAACCAACCAACCAACCAACCAACCATCCAACCAACCAACCAACCATCCAACCAACCAACCAACCAACCAACCAACCAACCACTAGCGACAGGTCTGGTTGTAACCAGCTGCTCAGGCAGTTTGATCACAGACGAACAGCGAATACTAACCTCACTAATGCTAAACTATCTACCGTCGACTCCGCCAACAATGAACCAATCGAAGCCTATTGTTGTTGAAGTTAGCTTTCGACTAAATCAGATTATCGACTTGGACGAGCGCAACCAGATTCTCACCACTAATGTTTTCATTGAGCAGGTATGAAACATCGATAGTTTTCATTTGAATATTGTCTTCTAAAAGAGATTTGAAAGTTGAATCCCTCGGACGTGTTTGTGTTTTTTGCACTTTAAGCATTTAGCGCGTCGCTTATGTTGCTTGTAGCGCAACTTCTGGCCAAGAAGTCGATAGTTCGAATCGCGATGGGAAACAAAATAGGGCGTTATATTCCTGTAGCTTAAATTCATCAACTGCTAACTGTCCATGGACATGGTCTAACCATAACTGATAACCTCTACTGTATTGGGCTATCTTCTTATCTAAAGTTTATGCCGTACTTTATGCTCGTGTTTTAGTAAGCGTGTCATTATAGCTACACTAAATATGTTTTAAAAGTAGAAAGACTATGATGGAATTTCAAATATAAACTTTTTGCTTTTAAATTTTTTTCTTTTGCAATTCTGGAAGTTAGTGGGATTTTTTGCCTTGTTTACTGGATTTTCATTGTGATTTGTTGACTGTTCAGGCGAAACAGAAAAAAGAAAAAAGTGGGTATTCGAGCTACTCCACGTGGTCTTTCGACGGTTAATAAAAGCCATAGACACTAACTTAACTACCAAGGGTTTCCCCCCAGACAATTTTTTGTGCTGCACCCGCATGGAGCAATGCAAGCACACGAAACTCAAGAACACGGGCCAAACTTTTGTTGCGCATCTTCTGAAACAAGAGTCAAGTCACCAGCTCTTTAGACCGTCGAGATATTCAATGGTTCTGGCCGAAGGTCGGATTCTTCCCATAAGCGTCAGTGTATTTCAACACACAAATTAGCACTGCGCCTCAGTGCGGCCTTGCAAGGTCTACAATGGACACCCTGACGTGAATTTCTCCCATTTCACTGATCAAGCCTAAATATTAGTCACAGCTCAATCACAGTAAACCATCGCCTAGTATGTCAATCAATCAGTCACCACCCAACGCTGTTTAGCATTCGGGCGCTGCGAATAATCCCCCTTGGTATAAAAACTTGTTAATTGATGACTGAGAAGGAGTTTAAAGGGGATAATATTTTTAATAGGTGCATATTATCCTAGCATGGGTCCTCGGTTTGGTTCTAGCAGTAAATTAATTTCCGAGACTCAAGTTTTCAATCATTCCTTTGCAGAAATGGAACGACACAAAACTGTCCTGGGGCTTAGAGGCGGCCAGCAGGGACACAAAGCTGCGGATCGCTGCTGACAAAGTATGGCTGCCAGACACATACGTGTTCAATAAGTAAGAAAATGTTACTTCTTAAACTAACATTCCTATGACTGTATCACAGCTGCTCATGTTGCGGCAAAAGATCAAAGTAAATCAAATGTTTGCCCAGGGGTTCCTAGACCAGGAAGTAACACTCTACAGCGCATGAGGTCGAAATTTGGCTTAGTAACTTTTATAAAATAAAAAATGACTCTAAATACCCACTCCAAAACGATTGATAATTTCCGAGCAGGTCTTCCCCTCAGCACATTCTAGCTTTTCGCTAGTTATTAATAATAAAAAATAATTATTGATAACACCTCCCCATTCGCAACCAGCAGCACTATCTATCTCTATCTATTTGCAGTGGGCCCGGGGCACTTGTCGCACAAGCAACGGAGCGGCACGCCCCCAGACCGGCGAAATAGGCGCTTAGCGCCCATCGCGCCGCCTCCCCTGAGCAGGCACCACACACAGCAGCACAGACCAGCCGGGGAGGGCAGGAGGCACCCAGAATAGGCAGCAGTGCCCCCCACCCCAGCCCCACACGCAAAGAGCAGACCAAGCCGAGCACAGCACACGGAAGGCTGATATGAAATCAGTCCTCAGGGGGAGCCGGGTGATGAGTGTACACTTATCCAATCGCGCTGACGGAAATCCAGAAAGCGCGCGGCGGTGTACACCCACCCCCCAGCCACCCCCGGCAAGGCCTCACGCCCCAGCGCCAACGCACACAACTCACACAACGCAGAACAGGCACACAGAAAGGTAGGAGCGAAGCTATTATTTCAAGCTTCGATTGCACGAAATATGGTGCACCTCCGCCGGTCGCTCAGTAGGCTTGAACAGAGTACAGTCTGTTCAGTCCATGGACTGGGGATGACGTCACACTATCCTAAATTACCGCAGCTAATTCTTGTACCCATTTAACAGCTGAGTGAACTGAAGCAATGCAGAGTTAAGTGTCTTGCTAAAAGAAAATAATTGTTCCCGTTGACTCAGGAATCGAACCCCCGACCCTCTAGCCGTGAGTCCAACGGCTTATTCACCAGGCCAAAACCGCCTTGTTAATTATCTCAGCGCTAGTTAGAAAATACAAATTAAGGCATAAAAAATCTGGATGCTAACTATCTCTAAAAAACTATGAAAAGTTCCTTAGTTTTTGTTTAATTTCTTACGTTTAATTAAAATTACTTTTAATTAATTAAAAGACACAACGCTCGTATTAAAAATTATAACTTTGACTTTCACAACTATCGCTATGGTCCGTGTGAATTAATCTTTGAGTTCTCTTTCTCAAGGCCAGCAATAACGAAGTCGCTTTTCCTGCTCTTCGCGCTCACGGTGAGAAATAGAGTGAAAAGTATAGGGTTCCTGATCACGAGAACCTGTTTACTGTACCCTGTGTGTAGCCTGATTGCCCCCTGCACAGATGTCACTGTGCTTCGCTGAGAAGCCATCTCAACCGGAGTTAATTTTGTCAGGCCTATGTTAGCCCAGCTACAGGCATAGCCAGTTGAACAGATGCTAGCACTCAAATGAGAAATAATATAATTAGATCTCGTTGCTCACAGCCTCGAGGCTTGAGACAAGCGCTTTGGGGGAGTGAAATGTGGATTAGAGTAGAGACAACCTAGTCTGGCGCTATGCAGCCATATGGAAAATTGAGAGGAGGGAGCCTAACGAACTGAACAATTTGGACCCGTCCGGGCTCGCTCTAGTTTCTGGAGCACAGAAATCTGTTTCGGTTCAGTCAATATTGGTTTATTTGGAGTTTCAATATTTCAATAATAATAATACATTGAGAGCATTATAATTTAATTGAGCATATAAGCATGTTTCTTTTCACTGGTAGCTGAAATGCCAATAAGTTCTTTTAAGGTTTAGAATTAATTCTGTTCGCTATTATTACCTACTTGATAGGTAAATAAAGATGACATTTACTGACCCCGTATTCACTTACTAACGAACACGGGTAAGCACTTACACACAGGGTATGCGCATTCACCCTGACTTTTTAACCGCCAGGGATTTTAATCGAACAATCTCAGTGTCCTGAGGGTGAGCCCATGATAAGAATAATTTCAAGCGACCTACGGACTACAGCTTAGCAATGTGCCCGTGTGTCCCGTACTGATCATTGATTGGCGCTCATGCTGGTAAAATTAAATTAGCTTAAAACTTTCCAAGCCTTCAGAGCGCCATGTTTATATTTGTACTTGTGTCACGAACCTGCGTTGGTTTTCCAAAGCATTCGCAGCATCTAACCTTGAGCCGCATATCACTCACCAGCGCCGACAGTCGCAAGTCCGGCTTCCTGCGATCAGTGTACGTCCTGCTGCAGCCGAACGGACAGGTCTCCTGGCCAGTGCCCGACAAGCTCCGCACCACCTGCCAGGTGAACATTGCTAACTTTCCATTCGACTACCAGAAATGCAGCATCCGGCTCGGCTCCTGGGTGCACAACAAACACCAGCTGGTGTTCCAGCCTCGCTCGCTAGACTCCATCGATGAGATAGACTACACGGACAACAGCGAATGGCAGCTACTGTCAGCAAAGCCCTACATACGCCACAGACGACTCAGCGTCGCTGGACACCTGCCGAAACGGATGGACGGCGCCGGCGATCGAGATGTCGAACCACATCGCGAGTTCTCCGATCTTGTCATCGAGCTTGTCATTCGACGTCGCAGCTTCTTTTACGTCTGGAATATCATCCTGCCCTGCGTCATGCTGTCAGTGCTGACGCTGTTCACGTTTCGCGTGCCGCCGGACAATTGCGAGAAGATTAGCATGGGCCTGTCGGTGTTTCTCGCTTTTTCCATGTTTATGCTGCTGGTGGCTGAACAGGTGCCGGCAACTAGCGAGAGTGTTCCGCTGATAGGTGAGCCGGCGTCAGACTATTTCAATGCGAAGTGCACATGCCTTTTAGTGATAACAATTTTTTAACAATAAATAAAAAAAATTAATGCTCTCCCGTTAGACTAGGCCACTAAGTTTTTTATATCGATTAAAATACCAATAATGCACCCCATCCAGATATGCCTAAAGTTACTGAAAAAAACTAGTCGTAGGATATCCTCTCAGATACTTTCGGACCTTCTCACGGACCCTTTGAGAAATCACCATGACTTATTTAAGACGTTCTCACCTACCCCTTGAGGCATAACCGTGACTTCTTTGAGAGGTTCTCACCTAACCCTTGACACGTTCTCACCAACCCTATGAGAAATCTCCATGACTCCTTTGAGACGTTCTCAACAGCCCTTTGAGACGTTTATCTGAAATCTTCCAAGATCCCTTAAGACATCCAAGAAGACTCTAACTGGCAAGACTCTTAGATATGCTATCGCAAGAAACAGTATTGACTCCCAATTCCAGGGCTGTACATCACCGTACTGATGTCTATGACCACTGTATCAGTGATCTTCTCAGTTTGCATCGTGAACCTCAATCATCGGGGCTCAAAGTTTCGACCGCCGCCTCTGCTACTGAAGCGCCTGTTTGTTGACTGGCTGGGTAGACTCATGCGCGTGGTGGACAGTGTCGAGAAAGCTGCTCGGCAGTTCGAAGTGGTTCGTCAATTATTTATTTGGCTTGGCTGAATTGCGCTATAAATTTTTTACATTTAGTTTAGAAAGCTATAAAACTAGTGGCGACTCCTAAATTATTTTTGAAATGCACATTACGAAATAAAACAAAAATGAAAATACAGAACTCAGGTTTGAAAATTGTCTAATCGATATATTTAGAAAAAAAACTCGTTTTGCTTTCTGAATATAATACGCAAGTAATTCCTTCAGTATGGTGGAAAAACGAAGTTTCCACAGCTCGTTGCTAGTACTCGTACATAGATAGTCTTAGACCTTTCAGCTTCTTAAAAAAACACCAATCGTGTACCTCGTGGACCCTAAAGCGAATTCAAAAGATGACAGCAGGTCAGATTCAATGGGGATCGCAATCTCGGGGACACGAGTCACAGAAGACACGAGATAAGGAAGAGATGAGATACGGGAGAGACACGGAGAGATAAAACAGGGAAAGATAAGACTGCGGAGAGATGAGACGCGATAGAGATGAGACACGACAGAGATGCGACACGGGTGGGATGAGAAACGGGTGAGATGAGACACGGGTGAGATAAGACACGGGAGAGACGTGATACGGGAGAGATGAGACGCGATAGAGATGAGACACGAGAGAGATGCGACACGGGTGGGATGCGACACGGGTGAGATAAGACACGGGAGAGACGTCATACGGGAGAGATGAGACGCGATAGAGATGAGACACGAGAGAGATGCGACACGGGTGGGATGAGACACGGGTGAGATAAGACACGGGAGAGACGTGATACGGGAGAGATGAGACACGGGAGAGATGAGACACGTGAGAGATGAGACAAGGAGAGATGAGACACGGGTGGGATGAGACAAGGAGAGATGAGACACGGGTGGGATGAGACACGGGTGAGATAAGACACGGGAGAGACGAGATACGGGAGAGATGAGACACGGGAGAGATGAGACAAGGAGAGATGAGACACGGGAGAGATGAGACAAGGAGAGATGAGACACGGGAGAGATGAGACAAGGAGAGATGAGACACGGGAGAGATGAGACAAGGAGAGATGAGACAAGGAGAGTTGAGACACGAGAGAGATGAGACATGGAAGAGATGAGAATAAGACAGGGGAGAGATAATATTGAGGAGATTGGACAAGGAGAAATGCGACTCGGAGAGATAAGACTGAGGAAAATATAAGACTGAGGAGAGATGATACAGTGGAGAGATGAGACAGGGGGATGTAATAATGGGAGACATACGAAACACAGGCGGTGTTGTGAGGGGCCAGGCGGTCGGATACCTGGTTGACTCTGACACCTCAAACCATGCATCCAGGCTGACGGGCTGGCCTACCGCAAGACCACAGACGAATACCAGCATCGCATGTCCGGCATTCGATCGCAAATTGCCTTCTTTCGCGACTGTCTCCGGCTGCAGCGCCTGGAGGCCGAGCTGAACTCGGCAGTCTGCAGATCCTCGTCAGCAGCTGCGGAGCAGCAACCCAGCAATGACCCACTGACCAGGTGGCTTAGCCCGACTCCGGCTCAACATCGTCAGCCGACTTCGACGTCGTCAAGCATCACACCGGCGAGAATACCAAGACTGCGCAAATTCGAGTCGGCCTGTTCTCGGCTTCCCTACCTGGACTCAGCCGATGAAGCCGTGACACCGTTGGCTTCTCCTCTGCCGACGCCAGTCTCGACAGCAACCGTAGTGGAAGAGACAGAGTCGCCCGCGATTTCCAGCAATCTCAGTCGGCGTCAGAGAAGCAACGAACCATCAGCAGCATCCCCAAATTCTCCTCAGAACAATGATGATAATGAAATCCATTTGAGTGAGCTCAGCCGAGTTGTGACAGAATGGAAGCTGATTGCTTTAGTGATTGACACCTTGTTTTTTTATTTGTTCCTCTTCGGCACAGTGTTTGTTTATGTCTATCTGTTCTACATTTTTCCTAGTATTAACTTGCAAAATCAAGGGCTTTAAATCAAGTTTAAGCAATTTAACACACATACTGGTAGTTAACAATAGGACTGGAGGACTGGAGAACTTTAGCTGGTTCAGGAATGATTCATAGACCCTGCTCACCTCTGTGTCATGCAAGCTTGTTGATACTTTGCTTCTTATCGCGACACTATGACGCCATTAACTAGACTTGAATGTTACCTGCAGGGGTTGTAACCTGGCGTTTATAGCGTCGGACTCACGTACACAGATACCGTACACAGGCACTCACACAAGGGTGTACGAGCGTACACCCCCGACTCATTCTCATGTGGTTAGAGTGTCGGACTCATGACTTGAAGGTCGGCGGTTCGATAATTGACCGTCTGAAATAATTTGTGTCCTTTATCAAAACACTCACCTCTGCATTGCTCCAGCTCACACTGCTGTTAAATAGGTGCCAGAATTAGCTGTGGTAATTGAGGGTGGGTATGGCGTCCCCCAGTCCATGGACTGAACAGACCGTACGCAGCCTTCAAATGCGTCGCACGATACCTGTGGCTGTGGTTTTAGTCTATCATTATTAAGTTTTTATTATAAGAATTGTTTAAATATTATAACTTTCCATCGAATCAATGATGAGAGGATAGAAATCTAGCTCAGCGCTGAAGCTCCAATTGCAGTACTTTCTTCAGAGCCTTCCTCAGAACTTGATAGCGAATTCTCGTGTTGCATTATGCTCACATTGCAAAGTTAGCCTTCATTGTATTCGGATACTGTACCAAATGCGGCATATCAGTTCAATTATGTTCCAAATAAATTTACCAGAGCACATCTTATAGTATTTTACTAACTATGCACTGTGTTAATCGCGTTTGCCATGGCTCTGTCATGCATCTTTAATGCGATCAAAGCATCGTAAATAATGGCTAGTCCAGGAGATGGTCGGTAGTGGCTTTTGTTTCTTTTTTTGTAAATTTCTGAGTTCTAAGTGTGCTGAGAATACCAATATTCTTTAGGCATCAGGCATTATTAGGCATTCTAGAAATCACCCCTAACACAGTTGGGTCAGGGGAGTCTTTCTCGAAAGCAACAAAATATGGGCCATAGACGTAAGTTGACAATAGAAATAATATAGCTTTTTGCAGACTATTTGATCATTCGAGCATTCGATTTAATCCACAGTGGCAAAATCCAAGCGTTTCAGGTCGATTTTCAAGTTGTCTATGGCCAAAAGTATGACCATAGAGCAGTCGATTTGATCCTTCGGACACGCATTTAAGCCTCTCTCCACTGTTTGGTAATTAATTTTTGCCCTTGAACACAGACTAGACAGTCATCATCAGACGTCAGAGAGCGAAGCAGCTAACACTGTTCGACGAAGAAAGTGAGGACAGCTTTGATTCCATCGACGAAGTGGCATGCAACAGTGGCATAATAAATCTATGGGGCAGGACTAAATGCGTGTCCGAAGGATCAAATCGATTGCTCTATGGTCATACTTTTGACCATAGACAACTCGAAAATCGGCCTGAAACGCTTGGATTTGCCACTTTGGATTAAATCGAATGCTCGAAGGATCAAATGATCTGCAAAAAGCTATAATTGCAGAAGGGCAGCAGGCAATGGCACATCATTTGGTGACACTAGACCCGCAGCCAGCGATGGGGCAGTTCTGCCCATTTTGTTGACTCCTGAGCACACACGCACACAGATACCATACGCAGGCACACGCTCACACAGGTGTGTACATTTGCCCTCAATCTCTCATCAGGCAGTGTACACTTCATTGTGCCTTGGAGGTTGGCCCTGAAGTGAGTAAATTGCACGAAAACCCCCTAAGCCTTCTCTCCGCGGCTGCGCTCCAAATGAATGTGGCCACGCCTCGGAATCGAGCTCAGGAACATTAGCAAACGCGTTAATCGCTCTGCCACTGACCCCATATAGACGTAGCTTCGTCGGGAAGGAAGAAATTATGCTTTGATGGAAAGGCTCGCAACTTGATACGACGTACTATCGAGCGAGCTGATAACTTAGCGCAACTAATGAAAAGATACTGCCAGGCTTGCAAGTGAAGTTCCACGCTTAGGACCGAGTCCGCGTTCTTCTATCACATTGTCAATTTGACTAGCCAACAGTGGGGATCGGCCAAAGACTTGACGAGCATTGATACACTCTGATTGTTTATTTTCTATGGTAAAATCTCAATTTTTACTATGTTAGCTAGACTCAATGGTTCTGTCTAAGGATTCGAGGGCACGGAGTGCATTATTCTATGGCCTAATCGTTCCATAATCGTGACGTAATATTGAAAAGTAAGCAAAGTTTAGCTATAAAGCAGCAAAACTTTTTAATCTCGATTACTGCTTCAGATTTCAGATCCAGATTCCACTTATTTTCTGAAGAAATATGACAGCACGAAACTCGGGTAAAATGTTCATACCCTGTCTTGCAAAACAGCTTCGCTAAGCACCTGATGAATTTGATAGGATTTTTGTAGAACTTGGTGGCTATATTGTTATTCCACAGGAAATGCAATGAAATTACGAGCATACAGCAAACAGTCTTGAAACCACTGGACGACATATCTGTCAGGATTCTAGCATTTTTGAAGTGCATTCGGCGATTAAATTAATTGGGCTAGCAATGGCAGCCCAAACCCAATGCCTTAGGTGGTCATAAAATTAACGACTTTCTCTGTGCAAACATGAGCTACTACACGTCATCGTAAATTTTCTAATGAGCGAAGAAAACACTTCAGAAAAGCTTCAGCTGCATGGGCCCGATAAAACGGAATGCGATAATGTTGGGAATTTTTCTGCCCCTCCCCGTGGGGAGTTGTTGAATTCTAGGCAGCTCTTATATGCACATTGGTTGCTATGCTTTCCATGCAACCTACTTAACCAACAGTGCTGTTTTAACCGAAATTGTAAGCACTATTCACGAGAGAGAGTTAAAATAGTGCTTCCTTGTACTACTGATTTCAGTAGTAGCACTGTCGGAAAAAAATTAATTTTAGCATCAACGGTAGATTAGACTACGGAACATATGTACTCGTACCACTCAAGCGATGTTCTGGGTAAGTTATCAATGATAAATATTCTGTTTCCAGCCAAGAATAGAGTAGAAATTAAACCACTGGCCTGCAAAGAAGTCAAAGTCAAAGCTGTTATTCATTATACAGCTGTGTGAACTGAAGCACAATGGAATCAAGTGTCTTGCTCAAAGTCTACAAAGGGATAGTTTATTTTATTAACGATGGTAATCAAAATGAGCCTGTTTACGAGCTTAAGTCAACTCAGACAGAAAATTGGACTGCAAAGTTCTATCAAAGTAAAGAAAAACCCTAAATTTTTAACTTGCCTCAATCATCATATTTGTTAAGTCTAAAAGACCATGAAAGTGAATTAAATACCTTTTAGTCTGTCTTCAGAAGCAAAGGAAGCAAACTAAAACATAGTTCTGTGAAGGGCGTCAGTGGCAGAGTGGTTTACGCGTTTTCCTCTCGCACCAAGGTCCCTGAGCTCGATTCCGCGGCAAAGCCACATTTTTTGGGGTGCAGCCGCGGAGAGAAGGCAATTGTCAACTTGTCGTGCAATTTCTGTCCTTGAAGGCCAGCATCCAAAGCACAGTGACAGTGTACACTGCCTGACGATGAGAAAGTCAGGGCAGATGTAGACACTTGTGTGAGCGTGTGCCTGTGTACGGTATCTGTGTGCGTGTGTGCTCAGGAGTCAGCGGAATGGACAGAATCGCCTACACGCTGGCTGCGGGTCTAGTGTTACAGAATGATGTGCCATTGCCCGCAGCCCTCCTGCAATTATTATTATTATTATTAGCTCTGTAAAATGTGGCTTGACTCAGGATCTCAGGAATAGCAGTTGAGTACTGCCTTCTTTTTTTAGCTTATACTCTGCTTCAAAGCAATCGACAATCAATGCAGCCAATTCAAGCACTGAATCTATACTGTCTAACAAAAGTTCATGTACGGTTGCTTCTGTTGCCTCTAGTATCCCTAATTTCCATCCGTTTCAAATGAAAATTAGTGCAAATGAAAGCTGGGAATCACTGCAACATTTTCTGTTTCACCGTATTTTTTTATTCTGGAGTGGCTCGGAACAGCTTGCCGTTTAGCACAGACAGGTCGAATAAAAAAAGTGACAGAATGACATAGAGCAAGCAGTCTATGGCCAACTTTCTTCTTATGGCTCACAACTGGCATGTCTCTCAGAAAGGGCAAGTTAAGTCATGGAACTTTGCGAGGAAGCACAGGGTTATACAGTGTGCGACAGTTTAGGCCATAGACATGTCGCCTGGGGTGAAGAATTAAAGCAAACCCCCCACACACACAGAGCGATCGATCGACAGAAGGCTTCCTAGACACTCTGTGGAGTTTGTCAGCGCGTGAAGAAAGTTGGCCATAGACTGCTTGCTCTATGTCATTCTGTCACTTTTTTTATTCGACCTGTCTGTGCTAAACGGCAAGCTGTTCCGAGCCACTCCAGAATAAAAAAATACGGTGAAACAGAAAATGTTGCAGAGATTCCCAGCTTTCATTTGCACTAATTTTCATTTGAAACGGATGGAAATTATGGATACTAGAGGCAACAGAAGCAACCGTACAAGAACTTTTGTTAGACAGTATACGTGGGTGGGTCTCGCTAACTCTTCCATTCGTGTTTTGAATGGAAGCAAACACACAAAATCTATTTTGTTCTTGCATTCTAAACTAGGTTGATTTGCTTCTAGTTCTAAAACATGGGAGACAGAAGGACTTACACAATGTGTTCAGCTAAGCAACGGCTTCCGTCTCTTGCAACCAGAGTGGGTTAAAAATTACTGCAATGTTTGCTAAAGTAAAGTAAAATCACTTTAGTTACACTTCACAAGCAGAGTTTGCACATATTCTTCTTCGAAACTTTGATATTTTAGACTCAAGCGGTGGAACAATAATAAATAAAGAATGAAAATAAAATTGATAATATATTTATGCTGGTATACACGATAAATAAAGGGACTATCGGAAATTGATAACAAAATTGGAAACCTGTAAGTTATAAAAATATATGGTTCTGTGCATATTGTTTAAGAGCTGACATTACGCAAACAAATGTGACAATCTAAAAGCAGTTATCGTCACTCTAGGAGGGATTTATCATTATCCTAATAGGTTTCATCTTGATTCTAACAGGTGTCATCCTGATTCTAACAGGTGTCATCCTGATTCTTACAGGTATCATCCTGATTCTAACAGGTGCCATCCTGATTCTTACAGATGTCAGCCTTATTCTAACAGTTGTCATTCTGATTCTAACAGGTGTCATCCAGATTTTTACAGGTGTCATCCCGATTCTAACAGACCTCATTTTATTTCTCTTCTCGTGTTACTTGTTAAAAACAAATGAAACAACTAAATTTCCATTTCCAATAGTTCCGAAGTGAGTTTCTGAGAAAAAAATCCCAGCCAGCAGCCCTCCTAAATGCAGAAAACATCCGACGCCAGCAGCTGGATGACTACGAACCCCTGCTCTCTGTCAGCATTGCCACCGCTGGTGGCGGCGCAGCTGCCGAACGCGCCGCCGCAGTGAGCGTAGGCACCTCCGGCGCCGCCGCCGCCGCCGCCGCCACCAGGTCTACGCATACGCCACCCCCGAAGCCGCCGAACCCCGTGCCGCCGAGGCCAGCCCGTCCGCCGAGCCATTCAATGTCCTGCGGAGCGCTACCGCCGATGCCGGTGCCAAATCCGTCGACGCCATCGCAGGAGCCAGCTCGACTAAAGAGCCCCCGACCGAGCCAGCCGGCGCCGCAGCCGCCGATGCAGCCGTCAGTGAGCACAGTCTGAGTGGCGTTGCAGTCGGGCTGCCCAGCTTGGCCACCGTAGCCTGTGTAGGTCGGGTTGCCTCCGGCGGAGTCGCTGCCGGCAGGCTCCGATGCACCGGGTTTACCTGTTGGAGAGGTGACAGAGTAATATTAGAATAATAAAAAGAATAAGGGCAGGAGGCCTGTGGGCACTGGCAATTATTCGGAGGCAGTTCTACCATTCTGGGCAGTACATCTGCCCTGACTTTTTCTCATCGTCAGGCGGTCTACACTCTCACTGTGCCTTGGAGATTGGCTCTAGGGGGGCGTAAATTGCGCGACAAGTCCCCAAGCAAGTGTCACGAATCAGGCGGCAAGCGGCCCAGCAATCGAATTCAAGGACCTTGGTGCGTGTGAAAGGCAAACGCATTGGACCGATAGATTATTTCCAATTAAAACTTGATAAAAAGCAAACAAAGAATGAATTTACTTTAATAAGAAGTAATATATGGAATATTAACAAATAGTACCATGGCAGTAGGACGAAGCACCACCGCCGCCACCAGCCGCCATGTAAAGCAGCCGATGCCCGCCAGAGGAGGCCTGGCCATAGACGAAGCTGCCGCCGCCAGCGCCAACTCGATAGCCGCAGCCGGGACTGCCGGCTTGGCCGACAAGGACAAACAGCTGCGCTCTAACGGTGAGGTTGAAAATGCCAGACATAATTGCAACGTTGCCACCCAGCTTGCTGCCGTCGTAAGTCGCCGCCTCTGGCGCCGGCAACGCCGATGCGGTAGCAACCGCTGAAGCTGATCACCATCGATTGGACGGAGCCATTGGCGCCGACGCTTATGTCTACCGGAAAAAAATTAATTAATAATAATAACAGCTGTGTTAGCGTGTGCCTGCGTACAGTATCTGTGTGCGTGTGTGCTCAGGAGTCAGCGAAATGGGCAGAACTGCCTCCTCGCTGGCTGCAGGTCTAGTGTCACCAAATGGTGTGCGATTGCCCGCAACCCTCCTGCAGTTATATAGTTATTTGAGTCGTTAGTTTGAGTTTATATTTACTTTAGTTTTCTTTAAATTTTTTAGAAACGAGCGTATGCGCTTGTCTATGTTGCTGAGACAAATCATTGTGGAAGAAGGCAATCGACATCTATAGCTAGCATCTATAGAATCTACCCGACAGTAGACCCGCAGCCGGCGAGGATGCAATTCTGCCCATTCTACAGGGCACTACAGGGCACAAAATTCAGGCAGTATACAGGTGTTCACTCTCACAGTGCCTTAGATATTTACAAGTCTGGAAAAATATGCACAAGTCTTAACAGTGTTTTAACTTAATACGAGTAATAATAATAATACTAACTTGTCTTTAACTTGTCTAAATACAAATACCGCTTTTTCGTGTTAAATTGAAGGAGACTTATAATGCCAGGCCAAAATGTCTGGCAATAGTACTACTACAATATAATATCAACTGCTTGATCTTCAGACATTCAGGAAAAAACTGACAAACTACTATTTGCTTTGCTAAATCTCATCGCTGTTGCCACAGAGACATGCACGATATTTATATATTTTATCAGCACCGCCCGTTCGAAATGTGAAAACTAAATCTCAAATTTCGCGTTTCTAACTGCAGAATTAAAAAATCAAACAACTTAATGTCGCAAGATGACAGGGAAACCGCTGAAGCCCAGGCAACGTATATTAGAGACTTCTAAAATTGGAGAACAGCTGTCCTGAGGCCTAGGTACCATAGATATCAATGAATGAACGCAAGTTTCATGAAAATAAAAAATTTAAATAATTTCTTGATGCTGCAGCAACATTTGGGACCCCCTAATGAGCTAAAAGAGTGACTCGCATGTAGTTTGTCCTCTGGACTTAATTAAAATCGGACACTAGCCAATCTATTCTAGCCATGCACCTTCATATTAAATAATTACCATGTATTGCATTGTGCTGAGAAAGTCCAGGGACTTTAATTACGCATGATCGAGGCCTTAGACTGTGGCGGAAACAACGTGGCTGTGAGGGCCAATTCTTTGACAAATTTACAAAACTTGATAACCTGCTTTCCAGAAATGCAGCATGCGCGAGAACAGACGGGATAGACATTGTGCAATGTAAAATGTACAAACTCTAAGAATAGCAGGTGCAAAAAAGAGACGAAAAGCGGTAAGGGTCCGAAGTTAGATAAGACAGAGAGATTGACCCGTGGCGCTATTTACAGTCTCGGGCTTAGCTCTACACCCAAACCTCAAATTAAACGAGAGAAAGGCAGAATCTTGTCTTCTAGACCAGCCAGTGCAGCATAAATGATCGCAACGCTGTCAGTCGCGCTACTAGCGCTGCTGCTGGGACGTCACCTGCTGCAGCGTCTGCGGCGTCGTGGCCCTATCGGACTGCCACTTCTGGGCAGCCTTCCCTACATGATGTACCGGGCGGTTACGGAGCGCCACTTCCGCTGGTACCTGTTTATAGACGACATGCGCAAAAGCTACGGCGATGTGATTTCGTTGGTAGTCGGCACCCAGGAGTTTGTCGTGATCTCCGGCTACAAGAAGATCAAAGCGGCGCTTGTAGACCATGCTGATGTATTCTCGCATAGGCCGAACCACCCTTTCTACCAAGTGCTAAACCAGGGCCGCGGCCTGCTGTTCTCAGAAGGTACACTGTGGCAGGATCAGCGAAGGTTCGCTCTGCGTGTGCTGCGTGACTTCGGCCTAGGCAGGAGTCTCTCGGAGCAGCAGATCCAGGTGGAGGCTCAGGAGCTCGCCAGGCACCTCAGCAACTGGAATGGAAAGGAGACAGATGTTAAGCGTGAGTCATCTGAAATTCAATGTAATTGGATTTGGACTCTATCAGCCTTCTTAAGAATAGTAGACAGCGATATTCAGACTCGAGAAAATATAAATTTAACGATAGCAAAACAAGAGCAGCCTGGCTTGCATTGCAGCACACATCACAAAGGCGGTTGTAAACGTTATTGCTAGCTTGGTATTTGCCCAACGCAGCGGATACGAAGACCCGAAGCTTGAGGAGTTTCTAGAGCACACGAAGGCCTTGACACAGGCTGGGCTGGACACTGTGCTCATGGTGTTCTTCCCCAATTTGCCCATTTCGCTCACATCGTTGTCGCCAAGCAGCAGCCGCATCCTACAGAGCGAGAAATGGGTCATGGACTACTGTTCGGACAAGATCAATGGCATTAGTAAAAGCTATGACGAATCGAGCGAGCCGAACTGCTTTGTTGAAGCATTTCTGCGAGAGCAACGACAGCGCCAGGCATCTGAGGAGGGCAGCGTTGGCAGCTTTGATAACAAGCAGCTGGTACGCACGGTGTTCGACTTGTACGTGGCAGGCAGCGACACGACTGCCACCACACTGCGGTGGGCGCTGCTTTACAGTTGCTTCCATCCGGACCTGCAGGAGGCGTGTAGCGAGGAGATTTACTCTACAATCGGCGCTAGGGAGGCCAGCATGAAGGACAAACGGAGTCTGCACAAAGTGCAGGCGTTTCTTGACGAGACTCAACGGATGGCGAATCTGGTACCCCTAAGCGTTGAACACCGCGCACCCATGGTGAGCGAGCAGTCGTTTTTATACTTAAAAGTTACAAATCATTGCATGTGGTTTGAAGTCCCTCAACTTATTTCATTGAATATTATAACCTTAAAAAACAGAAAATATGCGTCGCTGGCGAAAATAAGTGTCGCTGTCTACTTATTCACTGGCTACAGATCCAGCTTATCAAACTATTCAGATTTTTTACTATTATCAAAACGGGCATTAAACTCTTTTTGGAAGCAGGGGTAGTTACCGTCTTTACTACTCGTCACTAGTAGCTTGTGCGTGTGTAAACTGAAAAAGTCGCTAGTTTTCCGATTTCACCTCCACCAAGGCCACAGAGCTCGATGGCTTGCCCGTGTCACCCGAAAGTCTGGTGCTGCCTAACCTGTACTCGGTCCACATGGACCCCGAGCTATTCCCGGATCCGCACAAGTTCAATCCAGACCGATTCATTGATCCGGAGACTGGGATGTACAAAGCAAGCGAGTTCCTGATCCCGTTCAGCGTTGGCAGACGGTCTTGCCTGGGCGAGACTCTGGCCAAGATGGAACTGTTCCTGTTCTTTGTGACTCTTCTGCAGAAATTTCGCTTCGAAGCGACCGAGGACTGCAGACTGCGGCGCGAGGAGATACTGCTGGGCCACGACGGTATTGTGAGGTCCCCAGCCGACCACAAACTGGTCGTGCACTGCCGCAAGCTGTGATTGATAAATAGCTCTTTAACGACAGGCAGAAATGACTACAACTTTACTAAAGTTTACTAAATTAAAATTCTCCGACAGGTTATACAACACTAAAAACATTAAATTATTACTTTGATATTTGTTGCTATCTGATACCTCGTATACATCATTTTCGTTTACTTGTTAGCCAACGTTCCACGGAAATCGGGTTTAATAAATAGACACATTACTTACCATTCAAGCTCATTAATAAAACCTTTTGAGCACACCCTGTGATGAGTCTCGGATTTCCTAGCTTTGTGTGTGTCGGACTTGTCCACAAATTAAGCGTAACTACGAGACTTTTCAAGGCTAGAAAAGCTTAACACGTCTGCCTCCCATACCACGGTCCCTAAGTTCGATTCCGCGGCGAGGCAACATTAATTTGGGGCGCGAAGAGAAGGCTTGTCGAAGGAGAGGGGGCTTGTCGTGCAATTTACACCATTGAAGGCCAGCCTCCAATGAGTGGATTGAGTGGATGAGTTGAGTGGATTTCATGTTAGTGTCTTCGGGTTATGTGGTTACCGTAGGGGCCATGTGCTGTCTGATGGATTTCTAGTATAAACGTGGCTTTTGGTGTCGCGGGAGGCCTGCTGGCAAGTACCTGAATCCGAAAGTGCCGCATAACTTTGATCAGTCTGACTTAGGTGAGGACCTGTTAGGGTGGCTGGGATCCGGAATGAGTGTAACGACACGCGTGCCCGCGCCGCAAAGCTGTGCATAGTCTCTTGTTCGATCCTAAGGATGGGCTAGAATCTGGTCGGCACGGCTCTTTTAGTGTAAGGGGAGTCTTGGTTGGGCTAGTCTTAACCGAGCGAGGTCCCAGGCTTATGGATCCTGGATTTCACGGTCTCGTCAATTGCGAGGGAGAGCCCCTGGCAATGCAGCCGGGAACCGATGACTCCGCTTTGCTCACTGCATCGCAGTGATTATTTATTACGGCCTAGAAACTTCTCCCTTATCGTTTTTTTGCGTTTAGGTGACGCAAGCTCGTCGTGCTCTTCTTTCTTCTTCCACGACCCCAGGTCGTGCCCTGACCATTGCTCAACCCCGCCTCCAATCTCTCCCCCATCGTCGCAGTTTAGCGGCAAACCCCCTTTTTCTAAGCAAAACCTTCATACCTCTTTTGGCTGAAAATGTCCGACCAGGGAGATGAGGTCGTCGAGGCAATCGGAACCCCCCGTCCAATTGGAGGTAGGGCTGTCTCCGCGGAGAGGTGTCAGGAATGGCGGCCCCTGTCCGCAACTGTGGCCACTGCCGCGCAGAAAGCAGACCATTGGAAGGCTCACCAGCACCTCCTTGCAATGTCGCATTTTTCCCAGTTTGTAAGGTCCGACTTGCAATTGTTCAGTCGTTCAGAGCATCCCCCGGTGGCAAGACACTCGGTCGCCACCCAGACGGAAAGCGAACGTTCGCAGGTTGCCAAGCCTGCGAACAACTTTCGTATCCCGGTAGAGCCCTTTGACCGAGATCGTTCCGACATTGCCTCCTGGATGCTCCGGCTGGAGGCTAAGTTTTAGTTCGAGGAGGTCGAAGATGACAGGGCAAAGAACGTGATCTGCTATGGTCTGCTGCCGGAGGAGATGCAGTTGGAATGTCTTTTGACTGTCGACTTCGATGCACAATTCAGACACTTTCGGGGCAAGCTGCTAGACGGCTGCCAAGACTCCAGGTTGCTGGGCATAAGAGGCGCACGGTGGAACGCCAGCAACCACGTCCAGGAGAGACTCCCGAAGTGTTTTTAGTTCGGCTGAGGAAGCTCGTTGAGTGGGCTTGCGCTGAACAGCCAGAAGTCTGGCGGCAGAAGGAGCTCAAAAGGCTCTATCTGCAGAATGGGCACTTCGACTGGAAGTTTGCCGTCGAGGCTTTCTTAACGAAGGACTGGACCCCAGAGGACACAGTGCTTGAGCAGAGGAGAGCTGAGGAGGCCAACCGCGTCGCGTACGAGATTGAGAGCGAGCGGCAGAGCTCAGCTTCGGAGAACACCTCGGTGTACCAGAGCTGCGCATCTCTGGTGGGCAGTCCACCTCAAGCCTCCACCTCCACCTCCACCTCGGTTAGGGCAGTAAACGCAGAGCACAACTGCGACCCCGCGGGATTCCGCAACGGAGTGGACAAGGTGGAGGCGGGACACCAGCTGACGGCTGAGCAGAGAGCGCAGCTGGAGGACTTGCTGCGAGCCAACGCCGATCTTTTCGCCGATAAGGAGGAGGACTTGACTGTTACGGACGTGGTACGACACGAGATCACGCTGACCGATCCCCGGCCCGTGAAGTCGGCGCCACGGAGGATCCATCAGGACTACCTTGAGGAGGTACAGCAGATGGACAGGGACTGGCTGGAGACCGGGAAGGTCAGTCGCTCTTCCAGTCCGTACTGTTCGCCGCTGGTGTTGGTGAAGAAGAAGGGTGGCTCCCTGCGAGTTTGCATCGACTACCGTGAGCTCAACGAGCGAAGTGTGTCGGAGGTCACGCCGTTGCCGCGCATCGACGAGCTGCTGGCATCCTTGCACGGGTCGTCCTATTTCACTACCCTAGACCTAGACCACGCAGCGGGTACCACCAGTACAGCAGTTGAGTCAGGAGCAGCCGGACGGGACGGAGAGAGTCCTGGCTTATGGCAGCAAGGTCTTGACCGCTTCGCAGCGTAACTACTGCGTCACCAAGCTGGAAATGCTTAGCCTAGTCTACTTCACCAGGAAGTAACGATACTACTTACTGGGCCGCCATTTCTTTGTCCGAACCGACCACAGTTCTCTCCAGTGGCTGAAGAGTTTTAAGGAGCCCACTGGCATGTATGCTCGCTGGGAGCAGCACTTGTCGCTGTATGAATTCGATCTGGAGTACCGGAAGGGCAGCCTCCATACCAACGCCGACGCGTTGAGTCGTCGGCCCAGGCAGAGGCACGGCGATTGCCCCACTTGTCGCCCGCTGGAACCTAACAGTGAAGAGGAGAGCGAGGACGAAAGAATGGTGGTCAACGCTGTCGTTGCACAGGCGAAAATGGACCCGCCACTGCTGCGCGAGGAGCTGTTGGCTTAGCAGGCTGCCGAAACACTGATCCGTTGGGTGACACAGGCGAAGGCCAACGGCCTGGCCGCCCCTGAACCAGCTACAGTCCCGAATTTGTCCGCCTCTGAGAAGGTCGCGCTGAAAAATATAGTGCCTTACTGCGATCTCCTAAGAGTAGAGGAGCAGCTGCTTAAGATCCAAGTGCACGCTCCTCCCCGGCCGTCGCTGTGGGTGCTTCCGGCGAGCCTCGACGAACAGGCCTTCCGGTCGTGTCACAACGGGAATTTAGCTGGGCACTTTGGACGTCAGAAGACCATCGCGCGCATCGCACAGCGGTTCTGGCAGCCAGTACTCCGCGCATCGATGGAAAGACTGTGCGCGCAATGTCACGCCTGCCTGTGTAGCAAAAACGGCCGCGGAACCCAGGCCCCGCCGCAGGAATAGGAGAAGAGCCCTAAGTAATCAAGAATTCACCTAGATTTCGTCGGTCCCCTTTGCCGAGGAAGTCAGAGCATCCTCACCATCGTGGACAGTTACTCGGGCTGGATCGAGGCCTTTCCTGTAGCCAGTCAGACGGCTAAAGCAGTCACGCGAATTCTAGCCACGGAATTCGTTTCAAGGTTTGGAGTGCCCGACTGGATCCATAGTGATCAGGGAGTGCAGTTCGAATCGCGCCACTTTCGCGACTTCTGTCGGAAGCTGGGCATTCGCAAGTCCAGAACCACGCCCTACCACCCACAAGGCAATGGCATGGCGGAGTCTCAGCATCGCATCTTGAAAACCTTGCTGACCGTGGCTGTGGGCCGCCATCCGGAATAGTGGAAGGCTCACCTGGCTACGTGTCTAGCCGCCACGAGGTCTGCCAAGCACTCTTTGACGGGATTCTCACCGCTTTTCCTGGTGTACGGGCAAGAAGCCAGGCTGCCAGTGGAAGTGGCTTTTGGCGTGCCGGCCGAGGCACCCGCACCACACCAGTATGCGGAGCAGCTCCTACATAACATGGAAGAAGCGCAGGTGCAGCTGCAGGAGCAAAAGTAGAGGTTTTCACTTCCATCCGAGTCATCACTGAAGAGACGAACCCGGCAGTTCTTTTCATCCCCTGGTGTCTGCCAAAAGACGATCAAGCTGTTGCTGTTGCACTTGCTGATGACCCCGAGCCACAGCGACTAGCAACCCTCTGCTTCGTTGGCATGAGTTTATCAGCCAGCATCCGTTACGACCAGCATGGTGACAGAGTCGTGTCGGTCAACGGAGGCCCCCTTCCCGAGGGGACCGATGTCGCAGCTTTACTGCGCAAAGTGCCTCCACCCACCGGATTTCGCCTCGGCGCCCGCACCCAGACCTTCGGGTTTTCGGGTGGGCAGCAGACCAACCCCGACGAGTCTCGCCGCCGTCTTCTACTGTCGGGGGACATTGAGCAAAAACCAGCATGGTGACAGAGTCGTCGGCTATGATAAACATTCTGCTAGTGACCTTGAGCAGCAACTTCAGAGACCCGTAAATGAAGCAGTTGTTGCTGTTCTCCGTGGAATCTGGAGCAACTGGAAGCAGCCGATTGCATACTATCAAGTTCATAGAACCCTCGGTCAGCTTCGGTTCAAGTCTGCGATAGACTTGTTGTCTGAATTCGATCAGACTTGTTGTCTGAACCGACTGCGGGTTGTCGCACTGGTTGTCGACCAAGAAACGACACAATGGGCCTATCTCAGCAAACTGGTAAGCAAAACTTTATTTAATAAATTGATATTAGAATATATTGGGTTTTAATAGCTGAAATGCAGTACAGAAAGTTTGCCAATCTTCAAAACAGCAATAAATTCAAACATTGCGTTTGCGACCAAACGCAATATTATAGCCCTCCATATTTTCATATATTTAGGTAACCCCTGCGGCTCCATTTCTAAACCACCATGTGACGCAAGGGCCCGTATTTGTCATCATTGACGTTCCGCACTGCCTGAAAATTGCGCGCAACGCCCTCATGAAGAACAACATCATTTTCGACGGAGACAAGCAAGCAAGATGGCAAGACCTGGTTGAATTCTACTAAAGGGACAGCAGGACGAAAGGAAGTCGCTTGAGTGATGCGCACTTCAGCCTCCAATTGGGCCAGAAAATGAAGGTCTCCCTCGCCGCTCAGATCTTTAGTCATTCAGTTTCCAGTGGAATCAAGACACTCGTACATCACCACGAACTGCCCATCGATGCCCTGCAGACAGCGGATTTCGTGAAGAGAGTCAATGATGCATTCGACTTGCTGAATTCGGCGCACATTCTTGACAAAGGATTTAAGCAGCCGATCACGCAAAGTTCGCTTTCAGAGAAGATTGACGAGTTGCGCAGCGTCGAAGTGTCGCGAAAATCGTGAGTTATTATTAGCCAATCCTGTTCTCTGTTCACCCGTGTGGTAATATATTTTTTCTTACCCGTTTATCTGCCAGCCCCGCCCTTTCTATCTATTATCGATTTTCCCCCCGTGTCCCTTTCATCTCTGTCTCCCTCCAGTCTTAGCGTCAGCACAAACTTTGTTTTCCTTCCCCCTGCGCGCGTTATCGCCTGTTAACCCCATTGTACATCCCCCCATGGTTTTCATACCCTCATTTGTCTCTCCTCGCTGTCGACCCCCCTTTCTGCCCTAGCCTTTCAAATAATATAATATTTAGAAAGGCCCGAGGCAAGGCCGACATGTTTTGTTTTTACTGACCTATCGACTCAAAGTATTAACAGACTTCATTTTATCTACACGAAGCCTTCATCGGAAGCTGGCAATTCTTTCCTTGCAGCGGAAAGTCGCTAAAAGCAACTATGAAATTCAAGGAAGCGTGGATCCTGTCGACTTCTGCAATACGGCAGATCAGCACAGCGTTGATTCAGGACGAGCACTACGAGTTCGTGTTCACGTGAAGACTATCACAGGATCACGTTGAGGTAAGTTGCCTTCTTATTGGGAATCATATATTTAATAAATATTGTGATCACAGGCACTAGTTCCAAGAATAAGTGTAGCTATAATTGTCACTCATACTTGTAATATATCATATAATTGAAAAATTACCATATCCGTCGGATTTGTTTAAAGGCCCGATTTACACTGCCATCAAATGAGCCAAAGTCACATGTCAGATGTACGAGGGAATAAAAATCAACGTACAAATGAAGTTATCACCCGAGCTTTATTCTCATTTGATGGCAACGAAAATGGACTTTACGAGTATCTTAAGTTGCAATCTAATTTTGAGTAAAATAAATGCGAATTACAGAATCTGTTCTGCATCATCCGTGGCCGCAACGGCTTCAATGAAAAGCCCGAGATTCAGGCGTTCGTTGGGGCACTGCGATCTGTAGCTGCCAGCGGCCTCTCCCAGCCAGATTCTACGGCCAGAAACTGCGAAGACGACGGCTGTGTAGCTGCAGTCACAGCAGACTGTGCAGCTGTTGAACTCGGCAAGAACAGCACGTCTGCAGCGAGTGATTCAAAGACTGAAGACCAGGTCGATGCGACTACTTCGAAAACCTTGACGCAGCCGGCTTATGATTCATTTATTGAAGAAGCGACGGATTACGTGGGCGGATTTGTGCTCAAGAGGAGCGGCGTCCTGGAATGCCAGAGCTGCAAGCCGGTTCTGACGGCGGCGAATCTCACTGGAGTCCATCTACGGCATAAGTCGCTGTCTCACGCCGTCAGCGGCTTAAAACTGCCTTCGCCAACTGCGCTGCAAAGCTTTAACAGAATGGAAGCTATCTTCAGTGCTCGATCAGCAACCTTTATTGTTATTATCGTACTAAAATAGCCTAAGCGTACTAAGAATCCTAGTAAGGATCTTAGCAAGATTAGTCATTCTTACGCTAATCTTACTAAGAAAATTACTAAGATTACTATGGGGTGCCGACCTGGGAAGCAAATTCCAGATAAATTCAAATTAATTTATACTTATGTAAACAATAATTCCAGGTTTTCTTACAATTTAGGCGATTAAAATTTACAAATATACACCTCGTTACATCTGTCACAAAAATGTATAACTAGCAAACATACAAGTAATTAAAGAAATCATGTTTAAACTTGAATTCTGTATAGAATTAGCATAGACCTACTACAATTTCCAAACAGCCAGCACAATTTCTATTTCAATTGCTACATTATTTTACACTTCGTTATCTTTCTTATATTTTACACACACAACTTATGCAAAGTTTTGTAATGCTACAGGTCTATGAAATGAGTCAAAAAACAAAGTTGGAAGGAGACTAAACGGTTGGAAATTTTTGGTTCTCACTTTGTGTACTTATAAGCTACTTATTGCTTCCGGAATTTTCAGAAAAATTATTATTTTTCATTTCGTCATATATAATTTCTACTTCTACAAGACAACTAAACAAATTTTCAGGCAAAAAAGAGAAACCAGAAGCAGCCGCAGTCGCAGCCGCTCTGTACTAGACGGAGCTACGCGGAGGCGGCGGCTCCCTCTGGAAGCCAGCCAGCCCAGCCCCAGCCCGAAGCCCAGCCCTGGCCTCAACCGATCCATATAGTCCCCCCGCCAGCCCCTCAACCCGACCCAGTCCGCGCGCCAGCTCGCCCTTATGTCCACCGCGGTGGACGTAAGTGGCGGAACTGGAAGGCTTGTTGGTACTGCTGTATTTAAAAATTTCAACCAACTGCAAATCAAACACATCAACTAATTTTCAGCGGAATTTCCGCTCAAACTAATTTTAGCGGAAATTCGTACGGGCGTTCGTGCAGAGTTAGAAGGACATCCGCCTGCCGGAGCTGCAGGCGTTCTGCAAAGGGTGTGCACATAGTCATAATTTTCTCTCTTACCCATAGCGCCAGTTACGTTGCTGAAACGTTGCTGCAACGTTGATAACTTAAGATTCAATGTTGCCATGTCAACCGTATCAACAGTGCATGTTGCCGCAACCAACACTGCCGCATCATTGTCAGTGTTATTTATTTAGCCTTTTGTGAACATAAATGAAACCATTTTACGGCGCATATTATTTGTCAAATTATTTATTCAGAACATTTTTCAACCACTTTAAATTAAAAAAATTCAGCAATATACACGAAAAGTAATGGACAGAAAACATGTATTTTAGTTATTTGGGACTGAAAACTTGTTTTTTGAAAAGCTTTTTATTGCAAGTTTAAATTAAACGGAAAGTAAGTTATAAAATTCTAGTGCATGTTATAAATTATGTCAGCAATATTATGAACAGCAAATCTATTTATTTTTATTGCTTTGATAAAAGAATTAAGACGTTAAGCAGCGATAGAAGTATGTGGTAGAAATAACTTCATAATTAGATCATTTATTTGTTGCCATTCTTTTATTGCACTTTTCTATTTTCAGCGTTTTTTTCGAATCCAGCTGCCTAAGCTATTCTCTTGAATTGCTTTCGCCATGAGCTCTTCTGACGAAAGTCTATCATATGGGTCATCCTTATTGCCCCATAACAGCATCGAATCTAATCCATACTGCTAAACTTCAACGGGCGAGTACAGTTCTGTATCGAGTTTTGGCTCCAACTTGGCTGCTGACACCGTTGACCATACACCACCACAACCCGATGCTGGCGCTGTCAGCGTTTACAATAGCATGGTTGGCGCTCAGAATGAAACCCCTGCAAATCAATATACCCAGCAGAACCTAACAATGCTAGTTCCAGCGACAGTTATACCTTTATCTCAGTGTTCAAAGAAGTTGGCCTGACTCTTGACACCGTGTGCGCACTGCTCAAACTATGGATGATTTTATCCGCAGTCTCGAAAGAGGCTGTGGGAGGTCTTCTTCGCTTTTATCGTATTCTGCCGCATAACACGTTTCCCGTCTCCTACAAAGCGATGCGCACGGTTCTTTGTCGATCCCTTAACTTTCGTTCTGACTTCGTGCTTAAGCTTTGTCTTTTTGTTCAGTGCTTGACTGTCAAGATCATCCCATTGAAACTTTTGAGGGGATATGGCTCGTAAGTGTCAGTTCCAAATAACCATAGAACGGAACTTCGATAAGATAATTGCGAACCAAAATGTCTTTGCCAGTCGAGGTAAGAGAATTTGAAACCTACTTGTCGTCGATTCCGAATCAGTTACCCGCATTTGTCATTGCGAGGACATGAAATTTATTCTTCACTTTTCTTTTTTTCACCTGCGATGTCATCTTTTCGGAATAAAAGAGTTTAACAAAAACTAAAACCATGCTTTGACTGTATCGATCCTAAAATCTATCCAATGATGACATTAAATGATTAATCATTAGTAGCTTCTCGAGTAGCTTCTCGTCTACCTGGGTAATAAAATAAAATTGAAATAAAATAAAATGTAATAAAATTTCCTAGCTGGATCGTGAGTAATTTATAGCGACTATTCACTATTCACCGGGGTCGGTGTCCTACCAATCGCTTCAATAGCAGCAGGGGAAATCTGAAGTTAAATAGCGTTAAGAGATTGGGGTAGCGAGCAAAGCGGAATAGATAAGCGATAAGACCCACGTGTCGTCCTCCGGCCCGGCGAAACTCTTAGTAAAAAAGAATAACACAGTACGAACACTAAGACTCGAGTAAATTGATTGGGAGTGATTTAATCAGTTTTTTGTGACGCGCCGACTCCAGATAAGAATAGGAATTGATTTGACTCTTTTACTTGCTCAACTTGATTAAAAAGTTAGACCGACAGAATAAGGATATTCGCACAGAAAGCAATTATAGCGCGCTCACATTGGAAAGCAAAATTTGGTCCGGGGAAATTGGATATAATAATTTTACTTAAACTGGCCTAATCCACGCCCTACTCTTCCCGAGAGGCTCCGGTTGTATCTGCTTTCAGCGCTGTCCCGACAGATCCTATCGGTTGGCACTCCTTCTGCCTGACGGCGGAGTCTCCGAAGAAAGCACGTACTGACTTCGACAACAAGCGCCTATCTAGACCACCCTTGTCTGCGGCGCAATATCAAGACGCGTAGCGCCGAAAGCAACCTAACTGAACAAGCGGAGCGTGGTCGGGCGGGGCGAGACAAAACAAAGTGGACTTGCTTGCACGTGCTTCTCACAGTGTGAGGTGAATTGCGGAGAACGATAAAAGTCACTGCAAAAACACGCTTCCTTTTATAGAGTCATGTTAACCCCAAATTAGGTCGATCGGCGAGGTGGATGCCTGGCTGTAGCTTGAGCCAAGGCTACAAATCACAGTAGACTTGCGACCGCCGTTCTGAGCCCCGGGGTAGCTTCTTGCCGAGGGTAGACAGGTAGTGAGGCCGGGTCGCTCGCTGATTGGCCGGGACTGTAGCCCAGGGGTAGCTGGTCCGGCCCGGCTTGGCTTGATAACATAACAAAATAAGCACTGAATAATAACACGGGGAGATAGAAGGACAAACAAGCTGACACTACTCCTGCTTTAAATTCAGTACGAACTGCTTGATTTTGTTATGTTATCAATTCTGTTGTTCAAATGTTCTTACCATTTTGTGCGTCGCATTTGTTCGATGCATGCCACGCCGAGCAGCAGACGGAAGTCATCTTCCCGTGATTGTGGCTGCCCTTGTGAGCCATAATCCGAAAATTGATTTTTTCGGATTATAATCGAATTTAATATTAAGTATTATTAAATATCATTATAATTGCATTATAATATGTAAATAACGTATGAAGAAAGATACATTTGTGAACTTATACGTTTGTGTTTTCAAAAGTAATTTGAACAAACAGTCGCCTGCCTATTGGTGCACTTCGTAATTTTTTTTTAAAGTAATTCGCTCGTACTTGCAAAAAAAGACATTTAAGTCAGCCTTAGCCATGAGAATAAATGTTACTACAATGAAAATGTTCGTTTGCAGATCGCACCTGCATGTACATGCAGGAAGGAAAAGTAAAGTAGCTCAAATTTCCAAGTTTATGTATTTATTTTTACAGAAATCGTAAAAAAATTAGAAAGGAAAGCAGATTGCACTGTACTAGGATAAGTATTATCGTTTGTCCGACGCTACGCTCGCTTCGCTCCTCGTTGGCAATTTTTTCGGACTGCACTTCGATCTAACTAGATTTGTATTCATATCTCAATATCTACATATCTAAATTTTCATATTTCTGATCTGATATCCTGATTACTGATGACGAAGAAATATTGCTTTGTGAACTTCGTTGATGGAAACATGATTGTTTCAATTAATTGGTTCACAAGTTATGGTACAGCAGTTAGGCTGCCAAATGACTACTCAAGTACTACTGACCCCAGGCTTGTGTCAAAGACGTCTGCGTCAGCAAGAGAACCCAGGAAGCAGCTGGGAATGTCAAGTGTTGTCAAGTGTCAAGTGTCATATTTGGAATGGTAAGCACCGTGTATCCTATGTTCAGATTTTGTGAACATGTCCGCACTATGTAGTTTATCCTTTATCAGACGATCTGGACTACTTGCTCTATCGTCTGACACGCTTTGATAAGACGGGTACTCTTTCGGACACCGATGTTGATGGGAAGCGGAAATGTGAGCAAGTCGAGCACTTCAAAGACTGGCAGGATGAATCTGTAGTGCAGATGAATGTCACATTCATCAGTTTTCAACTTATATAAACTAATTTCATTTTAGCTCAATAAATGCTTCAAGCGGACTGAAAACAGTGTCAAGCTTTCAGATGCCGTTAATTCGATGCTTGTTTGGACAGCTGTGACAGTCCCCAGGTATTGTCACTTTAAAATTCAAGGTCGGGGATCAAAATGCGTCTTCCGATAGCTATTTCAGAGTACATTGTTCGAGAGTATTTTTCAAATAGCAAATTATGGACTATTATTCCTTCCGCTGTGACTAAGCTCAGCAAATATTTTTAGATGTGATGTGCTGTAGTCTGCTGAGCAGCCTCCAGGCAATCTGTGAAGTCAGGGCTGCCCTAGTTCTGTGGGAGGGCTTGGGAGTAGGTAGGTTGGCGGTTTCCCGTGCACACTCACCTCCGCTCGCTACCCCCTCCTCTTTCCCTCTCTTGTTCCAGCTCTGTCGGCGCACTGAGTCATATTGCACGCCATGGTGCAATCGCTTCGGTTCGGAAGAAGACTGGCAGAAGATCGCTCGAATGCTCCTACTATAAGTAGAGCACAGTCCGACGAATACACCAGGTGTTGTTAGCATTATGGCAGCACACATTCTCTACTTAGATGGCACTGTTAGGACCTTTTTTCTTCATGCGTTTGCCTTTTGCGTATCCTTTTGAGTTTACCTCTGAGTTAGAAACTGCATTTTGAAGCATAGCTTCTAACTTTATTTGTGCCCTAGTCATCAAGACTAAGACACGCAATTTGTGTCTAAGTTGGAGATTCCTCCACACTTAGAAAATCCCCGATCCTTAAGTCAAGGCCCCTAACGAGGAAACTCAGCGATTCTTAGCCTGACTACTAGGTTGTTTCACTGCGAAGAAGCACAGTGTTGAGGCCGGTAAAATCCTCTCTCTGAGTCTAGCGTTCCTGTCTTGGTCATTTTACCAATTGTGTGTGCCACGCTACCACAGGTAAAACGGATGTTATAATCCATTCAAAAAACCTGCGACAACAGCTTGGATCCATCTCTGCATTAGGCTACGCTGGCAGCATCCTAAAACGGATTACTCGAAGAGCCAACACTTTATCAAAAGGCTCTGTTCGGGACAACGGCTCTGAGATCGATGAGGAGGCAGCTCGCACTGAAAATGCTGCGACGGACAATGGCAACGTACCCGACCATGATGACGATAATGACAATGAGGACAACGATGATGTCGATGTGGAAGACGCTGATGGCGATGCTTGGCAAGCATACCCTCCCTTCTTCCTGGCGAAAAGCAGGATCGGGGCCAAGTGGGCAGGACAAACGTCCTGGCAAAACGGGAACATCCGGGGGGATGCGGCCTGAGGTTGCCGTGACAAGCAACTACTGCAGGCCAAACCCCCTCTAGCAGAGTGGCCTTGGTCCAACAAATCAAAGCACCTCTAAAAAAGACCTGTGAGGCACCTAATCAGGAGCCATCATCGGAGCTGCAGCGGATACTACCAAATAATTACATTACGCACAATAGAGAAGGACCCGGGACCGCGTACAGAAGCACAGTAGAGACTACAACAGAGGAAGAAGCATGACTAGTTTGCGCGGGCTGCGCTAACTGGCGTTTGTGTACGCTGCCCACCCCTGCCCCCCCGCGGCTTCCCCCCACCCCCGGTGTTTGGGGTGGGCTGCGTGGCGGGGGTTTTTATGCTCCGAGGTAGGCTCTCTGGCCTCGCTGCCGCTTGGCAATTGAAAGTTTTTTTTGAACTGTTACAACTGCTGAGTCATGTCACACGATTCTCTGACGGTGAAAGAACTGCGCACGGCCTTATGTTCTAAAGGCTTGAAAAACGCAGGCAACAAGCACACCCTATTGGAGAGACTTCTGCGGTCACAAGGCTCAGCGGACACGGGACTTATCGATAATTCGGACACCAGCAATCCATAGAGAAGGCGAGGGCCTGACGACAGGACGGCGGCGGTCGGCGGCAGGAGAGACCCACGGGACTGGCGACCTGGACCGGGACCTGCTGGAGGCGGAGAAGCAGCTGCGCTTGCTGACAATTCGTCGGGACCAAGCGCACCTGGAAGCCGAGATCCGTCAGCTGGACCGCCGTGCCGATGAGCCGCAATGGCGACCCGCAAATGCCTCAGTGCCCGGTGAGTACTCATGCCTAGAGAATTTAGTGCTGGGACCTACTGTCAAAGTGCCGGATGATGTGCAGCAGGCGGGGCAGCAGCACCCGAATGCGTACCGGGTGCCGGAGTTCATCGGTGCTCGCACGCGGCTGGCGCTGAACAAGTCAAGTCAAGCCGGCAAGCAGGCCGCCCAGGACAGCCTCTCTGTTGGCGACTGGATCACCGGGAACGCCAACGCGCTGATGCAGATGCTGAAGGACGGCAGACTCCTCGTCCTCCGTGATGGCGCTATCGACATGTCGGAGCTGCTGGAGTACCTGAAGCACACGGCCAAAATTGGCGACCTCCTCGATCTCGGATTCGACCGCGGCCGCGTTTTGCGCTATGACGATGAGTACAGAGCGCAGCAGGCTGAAGCCGGCGCCTTGGACAGCTCGGTGACCGACCTGGGACTGGTGGCGGCACACCTGATGGCTCCGAATCTTCAACTGCAGGCCGGCTCAGCGGGCAGGTCATCAGCAAAGCGACCGGTCTGCTTTGACTTCAACAAGTTGTCCGGCTGCCAGCGCGACCCGTGTCGGTTCGCGCACAGCTGTAGGCGCTGCGGCCAGGCGCACTCGGAGGCCTGCTTCCACAGAGCGGAGGGCGGCCAGGCGGCAAAAAACTGATGGTCGGGGTTCAGCGGCAGGGGTCTCCCAACATCAAGTCGCCCGCCCCTGCCGCTGCTTCGGTCGAACCCCAAAATGAGGGCGACTTAAGTGGGACCCTCTCTACCGACTTGCGCCTTAAAGCCTGGTGCCTCGAGCTGGCCGACACGGAGATGCCAGCAAAGCTCGCGCAGTTCGTTTTGAGCGGTGTGAAAGACGGTTTCCGCATCAGAAACGTCAGCAGTTCGGTGGACACTGTTGAGCAGGAGAACTACGGCTCCATCGGTCAGCATCGAGTCGAGGTTCAAGCCCAAGTACGCCAGGAACTGCAAGCTGGAAGATATCGCGTTAGCGCCAAGCAGACTATAGTGAGCGCGCTGGGCGCCATTCCGAAGTCCGGGGGCGGCATCCAGCTTATCCATGACTGCAGCCAGCCTCAGGGTCGGGCCGTCAATGATTTGTTCGTTTGCCAGCAGAAGCTTCGGTTCTCATCGGCGGCTGCCTTTGCCAGGAAGCTGCGCAAGGATATGTACATGTGTAAAGTTGACCTGAGCCAGGCCTACCGGTCCTGCGGCATTCACCCGGATGACCACTGCCTCACCGGTCTGATGTTCACGTTCGAGGGCGAGGCTGAGCCGACCTACATGGTAGACACCCGGCTGCCGTTCGGCGCGGCGGCATCCGTGAGCAGCTTTTTCCAGATCAGCAACGCCATCCGCTTCATGATGCTCAAGCGCGGGTTCTCCAACTTCGAAGTATACATGGACGACTTCGGCTTCGCGGGTTCGCTGACTGAGTGCTAGCGCTTTTACAACGAGCTGACGCAGCTGCTGCAGAGCCTGGGCCTGACTGTCAACTGGAAGAAGTGCGTGCAGCCGACGCAGGAGATGTGCTTCCTGGGCATCCAGTTCAACACGCAGTCGGGGCTGATGAGCCTGCCAGAGACGAAAGTCGAGGAGCTGCAGGCCTGCCTTGATCTCTGCGGCGCGAGGCGGCGGATCTCCAAGCACGAGTTGCAGAAGCTGGTGGGAAGCGGCTGGAAGCCAAAACAACACCCGAAGACGTACTCAGTGACCTTGAAAAGTCAGATCCGACTTATGTAACTGGGTGAATCCAAAATTTACCAGAGAGTTTTTTAAAGGGGTGTCTTATGCTTCTTAAAATGGTGATTGGTGTGTTGCATCAGGTCTTAAATTAATGATTGAAATGTTCTTAATCGATGTATAATAATTATAATCCAACGGAAAGACAATTTATTTAAAAAATTCTTTTAAATTTGAAAAAGTGCAAAAAATGAATGTCTAAAATTTATATTTATTAGGTGTATGGTAAATAAAAACTAAACCTTTCCAAACTGTGTATTTCTAAAATACGTTTTCTTCTCATTTTAGAATTATACTAGCAAGTTTTGCCCCCCTTCGGGGAGCCATATTCAGTACTTAAAAGGGAAAATAATACGATTAATGTTCTCTATTTAAAACAGGAATTTTTCGGAGATCGTTAATAACGCATTTTAGGTAAAACAAAACTATCAACCTTTTTACGGTTTCATTGTTTAGAGCTTTTATATGTCAACGTTTTTGATAAAATGATCTTACTAATTTCATACATAAAATTGTTCAGAGCACTTTTTAGTTGTTACTGAAAATGAAATTAAATTTTATTCCAAGAAAGTCCTACTATCCGAGAAATGACTTGCTTTATTCCGATTTTCTTGTTGCTTGGATTGCTCATGTGTACTACAGTTTTGTACACATCCAGACAAATTTTTGACTTTCTTCATTTGTAAGTGAATTTTTAAGCCCTGCTTATCGTACTAACTGCGACTGCAATGTTCCGAACAATAAGTAGCTCAGCATTGCAACTATTGCCCTTGAATGAGGCCCCTCTTATTATAATAAATGACTTCAAGAGTCAGTTCAATGCAGCTATCTCATTGTGAATGGACTTGGCGAAAGCAACTGGAGTTACATCCTTCGACCTTTGGTTTGACGCTTTTAATAAAGCTAACACTGGCTATATATAGCTATGATCATACTAAATTCCCCCTCTATTTTCTAGTCACACTCCTCAGCAGACTTCTCTTTTCTTATATGCCTCATTCACATTGTCAAATCTTATTTTGAATCAAATCCCATTTTACATTAAAGTATATTTCAAATTAGATCCCATTTTCATAGTTCATAATGGATAGCTAATATCAATGGCTAATTAAATATCAATGGATCAATTTCTAATCTCCTTTCTTTTTCTTAATGATTCCAGTTCTCATCAGATCCTATTTCTCATCTGACTTCTTTTCTTAGTAATCCATTATGTACCATTCGTCATTACAAATGCATGCCTGACAATTTGTCTTTTAAAATAGAATAAGGCAGCTACCAGGAGTGCAGATTCATGAATCATGGGACTGGTCTTTGTCCGCTAAAACATTGTTTTGTATTTCTTCAATTACAAAAGCACATTGAAAATACTCGATAAACTGTGCTCAAATCTATTGGGACACCGACGACAGCCATATACACCTTTTTGCGTTCAATTTCAACAAAGCTGAAGTTCAATTTAGACAATTCGAAATTCAAATTCGACACTCTATTTTTGGTTTCCAACTCGACCTTTCAATTTAGACAACCTGCAACCAAATTCGCCAGTGCATATTCAATTTAGACACTTCCCGAAAGACACTGTCAATGTCTATGGTAAAAAGCGACCACGGGGCTAAAATTCCATTCAAATTAGACAAACTGCAGTCAATTTCGACCATAGAATTTAAGTTTCTGTACCCGTTTCGCTCTTCAAACTGTCAGTCCCTTTTTTCAGCGTATATACTTTCCAGTCAATTTTTTTCTGTAAACAAACAAGTGGACACCGAATCTGACGAACTCATTGAGGAAGAAGGAAGCGGAGAATGGAGCTCTGACATCGAGACTGAAGAGGATGAACAAGAAGAAAGAAGAGGTCCGTATAGAAGGGTCAGTAATGAAGATCGGCAACGTCTGCTTGACGCGCACGAGAATGGCCAGGATTTCGTCCACCTAGCTCAACTGATGAACATCAAGCGCTCTACTGCATACTCAAGTGTTAGATCTGGACGGAGGGAGAAGAGACCTAAAGGGGGTAGAAGACGTGTGAAGTTTGACGAAGAGATGGAAAACTACTGCGCCGAACTACTGGAAGACAATGCACTCTTGACACTAGTTGAGATAGGAGGGCACTTGCAAGCGCGATTTCCGCAGAAGCCGGTGGTTTCGTTGACAACACTAAGTCGGCATCTCGAAGGCTGCTTATACACCGTCAAGCTCGTACGCGACACACCAACTGAGAGGAATTCGCCGGCTGTGCTGACTGAGCGAGTGGCGTTCTGTACGTGGTGGTGTTCTGCTGAAGTGATCAATGCACCCAAAGTGTACATTGACGAATTCGGATTCGAGTCTTGGATGCGCCGCCAGCAAGGAAGGGCTGTCCGAGGCCGAAGAGCGTACCGCAAAGTGGCTGGACAGAAGGGTCCGCGTGTCACCATCTGTTTGGCCATGTCGCCTCAAATCGGAGTCGTCCATTACCAGTCATACACTCGAGGCATGACCAAGGAACGATTCGCTGAATTTTTGCAGATTTCGATGGGAAATGTCCATATGACTTGGCCGGATCAGCAAGTTTACATGATATTCGACAACGTCAGCAGTCATAAGGATGCCGAGCTACAGGAGGTCGACAATGCAATCGAATTTAAGCGACTTCCACGATACAGTCCTTTCCTGACACCGGTTGAGAGCGCAATCTCATCATGGAAATCGGCCATCAAGCGCGAGCTCAATGGGAACCGCGAGCTGTTCATCAATCCTACAATGGAGGCCCGGGCAGGTCGAACTTTGGTGGAATATCGCCGTGATGAACTGGCCCGCTTGGCAGATATCACCCTGAACGACAGCGTCACACGGGAAAAGTGTCTCGAATGGTATAACCACTGCTTTACCTTCATCCCAAGGTGCCTTCAGTTGGCGCCAATCAACGGTGACTGACGAGAGTACATGTACTTCTTTTCACAAACCGACTTTGAGTTTGCGTTCGACTCAGACTTCGACTAAGACGTTTGTTTAAGTTCCCCTAACAGTTTTATGCGTTGACTTGATAACCAGGCCTTACCATCGTTGTTAACACATATATATATATATATAAGTTTGAGGTCGATACTTGTCGAAATTGACTGCAGTTTGTCTAATTTGAATGGAATTTTAGCCCCGTGGTCGCTTTTTACCATAGACATTGACAGTGTCTTTCGGGAAGTGTCTAAATTGAATATGCACTGGCGAATTTGGTTGCAGGTTGTCTAAATTGAAAGGTCGAGTTGGAAACCAAACATAGAGTGTCGAATTTGAATTTCGAATTGTCTAAATTTAACTTCAGCTTTGTTGAAATTGAACGCAAAAAGGTGTACTACTGTAGTCAGAGTCGATAAAATTACTAAAAAGTAAGAAAATGGTCATAACTTTTTTTCTCCAAAAGATATTGAGCTCGGACCGCCTAGAATGAATTTCCCGTCCGAAAATAGTCTAGAAAACACAGTACCAAATAGTATGGAAGCAGTAGCTAGCAATCGGCTAGGTACTTAAAATGTTTTCACATGTATTTCGTCAAATTTTCTAGCTGACTTTCCAGGTTAATACGTTCGAGTAGAAATCATTTGTAATCATGAAACCAACTCAGTCGTGTAGGAAATCGTTTCTAGATTGATTTCCAATCGAATCCGACTCTACAAACTGTTCTCAAATCTATTGGGACCCTTATACTACTACCCATACTACCATATACTACTGACAGTAGCGGGGTTCGAAAAAGTGCCTCAATTATGTAAAAATGCCTGTAACTATTTTATTTCGACTCGGACAAGCTTAGGGACGTCGAAATTCGACTTTACATGTCGAAGTACATCGGAATAGGTGTACTTGAATTATTTTTTAAGTATCTGGCCAAATCTCGGTTGTTGGGGGTTTTTGAGTTTGACTAGCCACTTTAGCAGTCACTAGGAACCAATGAAAAATGCCAACCACATGTGACATTGATTTCGGACAAACGCACGTCGATAGAGCATGTCTAGAGCTTTCTAACGACACCAAAATCGTCGAGAAATACCCACCAGAAGGCTGTCAAATGATGTTTAGAGTGTCAGAGGTACCTCATAATGGATCAACCTCGTATCGAAATTAATCAACATGATCAAGCCTGAAGTTGCATATGTTAAATTATATTTAACGAAAACAAAAAAGGAAATTAAAACAGTAAGCGAGGGAGAGCAAAATAACTGCGCGCCGAAGCTAAATAAAAAGATAATTTGTAGATAATTTAAATTTGCACAACAAAACGAATAGGCAGATAGAATATATTACTAGGCGATAATAAAGCAGGGCAGTAAAGCGTGCCTTTTCCCTGCTAGAAGGAGCAAATTTGTCTGCCTTTTCCCTCCTGAGTGGAATGTTACTTGCCTTACTTCAAGTAGGAAAGTAAGTACAAATAATACAAAATAAACAAGGTACCACTATCAACATTGTTGAAACATAGCGGCAACATTAGAGAAGCACGGCAATATAAAGACAACAATGTCAATGTTGCTTCAACATAAGCTGGCAGTAAGGGTCTGCGATGTCATTGGCGCCCCCATCTGCGATGTCATTGGTGCCCCTATCTGCGATGCCATTGGTGCCCCTATCTGCGATGTCATTTGCGCCCCCATCTGCGATGTCATTGGTGCCCCTATCTGCGATTCCATTGGCGCCCCTATCTGCGATGTCATTGGTGCCCCTATTTGCGATGTCATTGGTGCCCCTATCTGCGATGTCATTGGTGCCCCTATCTGCGATGTCATTGGCGCCCCGACAGTCCGCCCCCAAACAGAATTCCTGGATCCGCCACTGTTCCGCATGGATGATGCTGTACATTACTCCTGGAACATAAAAAATTAAATGCCAGTCTGGGCTCAAAATACGTTCATGAGTTCGTGGACGTTCTACTTTAAATTAGGGCTTGGAAGCACGAATTTAAAGGAAACTTGTAACTTTTTTCTTGTGCACAGGAGGTCGGAATACGGAGACAAATAAATATGTAAGAAAAGGCATATTCTGAATTTTAATGGCTTAAAATTGCCAGAAACGTTTTTTTCATAACAAATTCGTAAAATGCATCATTTGCTAACTGTTGTGTGTAGCGTGTATTTTGTTTCCGAATCACCTCCAGAGCAACAAAATGACTATTTGCTTTGCTCTGAATCCCTGCTTTCAGCATTTCGCTCCCCGTTTGCAGAACGAAAAAATAGCACAAATAGAAAAGACAAAATTATAAAAAATTATTAAGCCTTCAACTTGAAAATGCAGCTTTATATTTTGTACTCTATGTTCTTACATTTTAGGTTTTCTATTTTAAGGCAAGAAAATTTTACCATCAAAATACTGACTGGCTTACAATTTATTCCTGATAAGATGGTCACTTTGAAAATCAGCTCAACCGTACTTTTCAAAAGTTTCGCTCCAGAATCGGGATTTTAGGGCAATGATATGCTTGCAGATAGTGACCTGTCTTCATGCGCACTGGGCATTTAGCTTCTGTTTCACTGGAAGATATCAGGACAGTCGCTAATGACTGGTACACAACGGTTTGCCTTCCTAAAGTCTTTTGTGCTGTGAGGCGGCTAAAGTGCTAAATGTAGTGAGCGAGACAAGTCAGCCAGTGTCAATTCCACTTAAAAGCTCCAGCCCTCCAAAACGGGCGTGCAATGCTTTATATATTTACTCAATCAATGCATGTACATTAAAGAGGTGTCATTGGCATGTACATTGCGCAATCACCATTAAGCAATACTAGCAATCGGCCCACAGCACCAATATTAAAGTTCGCTACGTCACAACACTGAAAGTGTGATTGCTTCTGAACCACGACAACGCCAGTGAGAAACAAAAATCGAGTTTCGCGAATATATCGCTATCGAGTTTCTGGTTGGCTTCGGTTTCTTTCGTGTGACCGTGTGACTTATTTCTGTTCCCGAAATGCAAAGAGATCCTCAAAAGGGTTACATTTTTTTCTTCAATGGATGAAGCTGTGAATGAGTTAAAATGCGTCTTCGGTGAACTCTCGGATGAGGATTGGCGGCAGTGCTTTGACAGCTGGTTTCAAAGAATGCAAGCCTGTATCAATACTAGATAGCTGGGGACAGTACTTATAAGCAGTTGTGGTTTTCTGTCTATCTGTGGTTGCATGTTCTCAGGCTAATTACTTTCTCAGTTTTATGAGTCACCCTCGCATTTAACAGCAGCAGGCTTTGGCGAATTAGTAAAAAGCATTGTTGCCCCTATCACATTGCTACAGTTAGCACCCACTCTGCTACTGCTCGCTTTAGATGAACTACAATCGGTTACTGAAGGTGCGAATCCTATAAGTTATATTGCTTCCTAACAACAACGTTTCCAATCCTTCGAACTATAATTACGCCGTGAGAAACCTGGGCCGTGGCTGCTCCCCCGCTTCCACCAAAGACTTGGGCCGTGGCTGCTCCCCCGCTTCCGCCAGAGACTTGGGCCGTGGCTGCTCCCCCCGCTTCCGCCAGAGACTTGGGCCGTGGCTGCTCCCCCGCTTCCGCCAGAGACTTGGACATTGGCTGCTCCCCCCGCTTCCGACAGAGACTTGGGCCATAATCTTGGCCGTGACAGTGCTGTCGACTTCTGTAGCGGTCTGAACGGTTGTAGCCGGAATGGGTGCCGGAGAAAACGACAGGTTTTCCCGACAATTCCATCCCGGTGGGACACCGGCGGGAGGGCGCAGGGTTGGGCGCCGGCGCCCCGCTATACGCCTTCCCACCAGTTGGGCGCGGGTTGATTTTGCTATACGCCCCGCTATACGCCTTCCCACCAGTTGGGCGCGGGTTGATTTTTACTATACGCCCCGCTGTACGCCCTCCCACCAGTTAGGCACGGGTTGATTAACATCACCTTTGTGCGGTTTTTTTATCTTTTCGTGTAGTACACGCGACTTGTGGTTGCAGAAAATTATTATTTCACCTTTAACATGTCTAGTTGCTCTGAAATTAGGCAATATTGTTTGCATTATTTTCGAAATTTTCTACTAAATTTTCCAACTTTTTTTCACGGATGCGAAAATATTTTGAGCAAGATTAATTCGCCATGTGCTACTATTAGTAGAAACGATAGGATACTGTTTAAGTCATATCCTATAGCTCATTCCTTCCGAAAGACCTGCTCATGTAGACTGAAATTATATGACTCTGCATGAAAACTTAGTATAATAGCTAGCTAGTATATAAATTAAATTTCTGTTTCCTCTACACTTATTATAGAGCATAGGGACTCAAAATTCGTCGAGATCAATCTGGATTAAGGGAGGTCCCAAAATCGATCCCGTGCCTTGCCTAGATTCCCTAGATTCCCTAGATTAGTAGGGTGAGAGGGAGATCAGTAGGGTGAGAGGGAGAGCAGGTAGGGTGAGAGGGGGATCAGGTAGGGTGAGAGGGAGATCAGTAGGGTGTGAGGGAGAGCAGTAGGGTGAGAGGAAGTGTGGTAGTAAGATGCAGTAGAGTGAGAGGAAGTGTGGTAGTGAGATGCAGTAGAGTAGGGGAAGTGGGGTAGTGAGATGTAGTAGAATCCGAGTAATCGGATTCTAAGTAGGTAATCTAAGTAGGTACCGCAGGTAATCCGAGTTGAATTGTATTTACGAATGTTCTCAGGTGTACAGGAAAGTCAGTTCTTTAAAATTTTAATTAATTTAATTAATGCCATTAATGGCATGATAAGTCAGAAAGAGATCAAAGGAAAGGTTTGAGACAGAAAGAATTTAAATTTTTAGTTTCGCATTAGTTGATTTCTCTCGTAGGCACCAGTTAAGTTTGGCATGCTTAGTCACTCTTTAACTGACCATATATTTATAGACATATATTTGTTTCAAGATTTGTATTAGGGAATTAAAAAGTTTGAAACAATGAAATGAACTAAGCCTTCATCCCGCATGTGTTCAGGCGGTATACAACATGTAAAAATTTAAAGCTCAAGTTTAATGACAACCCAGATCCTCAGTTTAGTGACAATCCTCAGATTCTCAATGTGCCAACAAGACACTGCTCTAGAGATCTGGTGAGCTTTAAAACTGTGTGACTGTACGTCACTTTTCGCTGCTTTCTAAATAGCTTTATTGCCAACATGTACATGCGTGAATGCATGTCTTTCCTTTACATTTTCGGTGCTAGAAACGTCTCTATCCCCGCTCCGCTGATTTCCGTTCTAGAAACTTCTTATCAGTCCTAGCTGTCATGCTCAGCTCGAACGGCAATTCCCAGCTCTGTTTGTTCATGTGCTGCTCTAAAAATAGCAGTGGCAAAGTCGCATGCATGCAATATCCCATTGCTCATAGAGCCCGGGATTTTTTGGGGATGAGGGACTTTGCCCATTCTTTTAAATTAAGTAATTGTTTACCACCTTAGATGCATTCTTTATTTCTTAGATGCACTGCATAAATATTTATAAATTGCTTTAGTTTTGCATGACAACTAACATAAATAACTTGCATAAATAATTAGCATTTACACTCCGACTCCGAAAAACAAGTTTTTGAACTTCTCGAGGTCGAAGTGGAACTTGTAAAAGTAATTGAAGTGAACATTCGGGTGGGTCTTTGTAACTAGGTTAGTCGGGTGGGCCCGAAATCGATTCCGTGCCTTCCCTAGATTCCCTAGATTAGTAGGTTGAGAGGGAGACCAGTAGGGTGAGAGGGAGATCAGTAGGGTGAGAAGAAGTGTGGTAGTGAGATGCAGTATATTTCGCAGGTATCCGAGTTGCATTGTATTTACGATTCTCATCCTGGATTCTCATTTTATATTCGCATTTTATATTCTCATCCTAGATTCTCATCCAAGTTTTCATCTTAGATTCTCATCCTAGAATCTCCAGGAAGAGAAAGCAGCAGCTCCACGACACCAAGCACGTCAAGAAAGACCAACCGGAAGGCCGTAAAAGTGCGTCTACAGGTCTGAACACAATTATGAGCATACGAGCACACATATATTTATGAGCACATGAGCACTGAGCACAACTGAATAACGAAAAAACGAAACAAATTCACTAAGTTGACTTGTAATGCCGCATGCTGTTGCCAGGGGCCGGTTACCAAGGACGCCACACAGGCTGGGCTTTATCCTGATGCTGATGCTGCTGCTGCTGATGCTGGTCCATCGACTGGCTAGATTCTTCGTCAGTAGACAAAGCCGACACCGTTGATGAGGCCGAAGACTTGCAGCAGAAGCTTATGGCCGTAGATTGAGTCTTGGCTGAGCCATTCAGCAGCAGCTCCACAGTCAGCTCCAGGATGTCGGCCTTCTCTAGGCGCTGAATCCGGTACGGTTTTACCACCTTGTTGGCCTGCAGCAGCTGTATGAGTTTTTCGAAGCTGGCATTAATTCTGGCTCTGCGCTGCCGCTCCATCACCTGCTTGCTGATTCTCCTATGCTCCATCAACTCTACTGGGCGTGTGGTTTGTGTGTTTTTTTAATTCGGAGCTCGAAATTTCTCGATCGACCGGCCGCCGCACGAGTTTATAAGTACCCCCCACCGCCAACCCCCGGCTTCCTGTTTCCTCTGTCCCCGCTTCACTCGTGAAATGAATTCTGTTCTAGAAATCCCATCTGCAGTTTTAGCTGTCATGTTCAGCCTAGATTCTCCTAAATGTGCCTTATCTAAAACAAACCTCATAAGTAAACAAGAAATTAAGAAACAACAAGAAGAAACAAACAGTAAACAGTATCAAAACCAATAGCTCAAGGCAAACTACTGGGCATACATTATCAAAACTAAGAGCTCCAGCTGTTATGCTGTGCGAGCCTTGTTGGCGTCATATAAATCACTACTGTGCTGCATTCGTTATCTGTTGTTCATCGCGTATCATTTAGCTTCGTTACTACTAGCAAAAGCGCTGCTGCTTCGTTTATTGTCAATGCCCCAACCTGGCGTGTCCCTTTAAGTCTTTAACCCGCGCCTGTCGTTCTGTTAGAGTTCGTGTTGCGTGAAGCTGAAAAATACAAACTGCCATCAGCAAAAGCAAATCATATTCCAACACAAGCAAGGCCAGATACTGCACCACACATTCACGACAATGGCGTCGCGGCTAGGTGAACTGGATCTCAACAACGCAGATCGGGCTCTCACTTGGCTAAAAGCATTCAAAGCACTGGCTCGTGCTAACAAATGGACCGATACGACTGAGACACGGCAAATCACGGATCATTTCCTGTCATCCTGTGGGCTGGCCACACTGGAAAAGCTATCACACTTGGTCGCTCCGCGTGATGTTGAAGAAATGCTCTTTACAAACGTGGAGGCTGCACTTGAAGCCTATCTTCAACCTCAAACGCGCTTAGTTGTGGCTGAGCGGACAAACTTCTTTACGCTTCGGCAGAGTGCTGACGAGCCAATTACTCACTATCTAGCCCGGGTAAGAAAGGCAGCGACACACTGCAAATTCGACTCTTTGAAGCAGAGCGACAGCCCGGAAGAAGAGGTGGTACGTCTTGCGCTCATCGCCGGTTTGCATAGCTCGGATCAACAGAAGCGAGTGCTTGAAGCGATGCAGATTAAGGAGCTCACAGTCCCTGAGATAATCGACCTCATCAGAAGCTACGAGTAAATCAACGCTTTCGTCGACGTTCAGGACTCCCGCGGTAGTCAGTCACACGCGGGGCTAACATCACGAGCAACAGTGCCGGGCATGAGTGAAGACTCTGTCCATTACGCCAATAATGGGAGACATTCGGAGAACCTCCAGGTTCAACAGTGCAAGTACTGCGGTGGCAAGCACCAGCGAGGAAAATGCCCTGCGTACGGAAAAATTTGCTCGAAGTGTAACAAACGCAACCATTTCGCCGCCGTCTGCCGCTCTTCTGTTCCGTCAGGCAAGGGTATACACCACGCGGAGATCACGCCTGGCGACTCCAAGAACAATCAAGCGGATCTACTCCATCTGACTGATGTGGCAAGCCAAGTACATGCCATCTCTGAAGCATCAGAGACTATGGTACTCAACGGGGTCAAGATCCCGATGCAGGTGGACACTGGTGCTTCCGTCTCTGTGCTCTCATCAAAGATCTGGGAAGGTCTGGACCGACCGCAGTTGGAGAAGTGTAACAGGCGCCTAGAGGCGTACGATGGGCATAGCCTGAAGACACTGGGTAAGCTTGTAACTGTGGTGGAGTTACGTAAGCGCCTGCATCCCGTGGAGCTTTTCGTCCTCAAAGTCGTTCGGCCTCTTAGGGCGAGACTTGCTAGACTCTGACGGAATATTCCACGGATCAACAGCGTCTGCGCCATCGACAGTGGAGCCCCTGCCAACAATAAAGGGTGTCAAGGCCCACATGGAACTACTCGAGGGGGCGACGCCTCAATTCTGCCGTGCTCGCCCGGTCCCGCTAGCCATGGAAGAGAAGATCAACGCCGAACTCGACAAACTGCAGCAGTTAGGCGTCATTGAGCCGGTGGAAGGGCCGGTAAGCAACGCCTCTCCCGTTGTGTGGGTCAAGAAATCCGATGGTTCACTCAGGATGTGCGCTGATTATAAAGTCCATGTAAATGCGAAGATAAAGTCGGAGTCGTACCCCATTCCGTCCACCGAGCATCTGTTCGCCAAGCTAAAGAACGCTAAAAAGTTCGCGAAAGTAGACCTACGTTCAGCTTACTGGCAGATTGCTCTTGACGAGGACGCGCAGGAGCTTTCAACGATCAATACTTCACGTGGACTCTATCGGGTCAAGCGACTGCAGATGGGCATGAAAAATGCCTCATTTATATTCCAAAGGGCGATGGAAAGCATCCTGGCTGATCTGAAAGGAGTACTTATCTATCAAGATGACGCGCTTGTTTTTGCTGAGAATGCCGACTCGCTTAGTAAGCGACTGACCTTGGTTAAGACGAGGCTGGCAGAGAAGAAAGTCAGCATCAATGAAAAGAAGTGCATTGACTTATGCGATGAGATTACCTTCCTCGGCTTCAAAATTTCGGCGGCTGGGATCTGGCCCGATGATAAACTGGTGGAAAAGATCCGCCAGATATCCATCCCGAAGTCGAAGAAAGAGGTCGAGCAGTTTTTCGGGCTGGTTAACTTTTTTGGACGCTTCATTCCCGAATTTTCCTCCAAGGTTGCACCATTGAACCGTCTGCGCAAGCCCGCCACTCCCTTTATATGGTCGGAGGACTGTACTCGCGCTTTCGAGAGCTTGAAAAGGGAAATCTCCACGAGACCTGTAGTGCAACCATACTCACTAGAGAAGGAGGTCACGTTGACGACGGACGCATCCAAAGGAGCGCTGGCCGGCGTCCTGACGCAGGAGGACCATCCGGTAATTTTCATTTCCAGAACGCTATCGCAAGCTGAGGAGAACTACTCCAACATCGAGAGGGAGGCCCTTGCAATAATTTGGGCGGTGTGCCGTCTAAAGCACTACCTCCAGGGAAGAAAATTCACAATCCAAACAGACCACCAACCACTTCTACGCCTTTTTGGTGGTGCGATCCCCACAAGCACTTCGGCTAGGATCAGTCGATGGGCACTCTACTTGATGCAATTTGATTTCCGAATCCAATATGTTCCCGGTATAAAGATCCCACACGCCGATGCGCTCTCGCGCCTACCGTTTGAAAAAGTGGACTCCGACCCAAAGGAGGTCGTCGCGACCATCAACTGTGTGGCCTTTGAGTCCCCTAAAGTAGATCCTCAGCGAATTACCATCGAACTCGCTGCCGACTCAGTAACTCAGCGGGTGATGAAGAGGATCCGTTCAGGAAACTGGAAAGATTGCTCAGAAGCGGAGATGCCGTTCAAGAAGGTAGCTGAGCGCCTGACGATTGAGAATGGTCTGTTGTACATGGGAAGGCGTATCTTCATCCCGCCTCGACTCCGCCTCGAAGCATTCAAAGCGGTTCACGATACTCATTCAGGAGTTTCTGCGACATACAATCTGCTGTCTCTGACCTGCTGGTGGCCTGGAATGCATCACGACACGGAGGAGTTTGTGCGCGATGCGCTAAATTGAGGCCACGTCTGATGAAGTCACGCGACATTTGGCCCCCGGCATCGGCCCCATTCCAGAGAGTCCACATGGATTGGGCCTTTGTACCTGGAGTTGGGAATATTCTGATAGTTGTCGATGCCTTTTCCGGATGGATTGAGGCCTTTCCATCAAAGGATAGATCTGCCGAAAGCGTCCTGAAGTGCCTCCGAACTGTGTTTTGCCGGTTTGGTGTTCCAGAGGTCGTAGTTTCCGATAACGGAGCCGAATTTACACCTGACGTTTTGTTGGACTGGCTGCAGGCAAACGGAGCTCGCAAATTAGAATCACCCCCCTATTCACCACAATCTAACGGTGCCGCGGAACGCGCTGTGCAGACAGTTAAAAGAGCCCTTAAGGCCTGGACTCAGCGACTAACACAACTGTGACTTCCTGTCCTACTTGCAGAAAGTGCTTCTGCACCACCGCAATTCCTCTCTGTGGCGCGGTAAGAGACCGGCTGAATTGCTATTTGGACGACCTCTTCGAGTTCCAGTCGTCTCTACGTTTCAACAGGGTGCCAGGGTGGTTTACAAGCCCAATGCTGATGCTCCTTCCTCCCAAGCCCAGTTCCTGATGTCGCGAGGACATAATACTTCCTGGCTGTTGGCTGGGGACCAATTGCGACTGGCGAGCAACAACCAAATTGCCCCGCTACCTGGGACTAGAGAGGAGGAGGAGGAAGCCGCTTCTGAGGTCCCGGACCAGGGGGAGCAGCCTGCGAATGACCAACAGGAAGCTGGATTTGCACCGCGCAGGAGCGCGCGTGCTCGGCGCGCACCTGATCGTTTTGAGCCATGATCTATAAATTACTGTCCCATCTCAATTGAATTGGAGTCCTAACTGACAACACACTATATGGTTTTGTTTATTCGCATTCTATAACTACTATGTATTATCATTCGTTGGTTTCCTCTCCTGCACCTTTCTTATCGGAAGGGGGACATGTTATGCTGTGCGAGCCTTGTTGGCGTCATATAAATCACTACTGTGCTGCATTCGTTATCTGTTGTTCATCGCGTATCATTTAGCTTCGTTACTACTAGCAAAAGCGCTGCTGCTTCGTTTATTGTCAATGCCCCAACCTGGCGTGTCCCTTTAAGTCTTTAACCCGCGCCTGTCGTTCTGTTAGAGTTCGTGTTGCGTGAAGCTGAAAAATACAAACTGCCATCAGCAAAAGCAAATCATATTCCAACACAAGCAAGGCCAATATACTGCACCACACATTCACGACACATGCAACCAGCAATTGTGTGTTAGGTATCTTGGGCTGGGTTGGGCTAACACTAAAAATGATTATGTACTCAAGCACTTACCATAGCCTTTAATCATGTGATTAGTTCTCATATGCCCTTAGCTATGCCATGAGAGTGAAGACAACCAGATGCCACAATTCCAGCTAGTGAGCCAGTGTGATAAAGACCTGGTAAAATAAAGTTGATAAAATAAATAGTCATTATAAGGAAATTTCATAGCAAAGTTATACACCTGTACCAGACCAAATAACTCTAGTGTACACTGTGATCAATTGTTATTGCTTTGCAGGAGCTAACCAACAATTTTGGGTTGGGTATCTAGCAAACACTTTACAACAAATGATTAGCCAAGCCTTACCAGTTCTCAGATGCCAGCCTGAAGATAGCAAGCAAAGCCACCATTCCAGCTTGTGTGATAAGGACCAGTTAAGATTTACTAAGCCTCACTGCAGTTTGCTAAGTTTTTACCATCCTTTTAACTGCTTTCACTTTCTTGAATCCTTAATTCCTTTCAGGCTCTTCAATTATTTGTAGCCACATTTCACTTTTCTTTCAAGCTTTCAGCTGAAATGCCTCTGACATCATCCATGAGCAATGAGCTGCAGCTCAGGAGCATATTGAGCTAAAAGCTAGGCTTCTCTTGCTATTGACACCAAGCTGTACACTTTTACCATCCTTTTAACTACCTTAACTCCATTGGAACATTTTAAACACCTTTTAAAAACACTTATTATACTCATATTGATGTGTGTGCGGGTTTTGCAATCCGATGATCTGTCCTCGTGAAGGAAAGGAGTGTGGGGATGGCGATAGAGTCAGAAGTCGTACCGCAAGGTCTCGCGAGTTGTCGCGGAAAGAGGGATGAAGGGAGAGATGAAGGGAGAGACAGTGGATGCAGGGAGTGGTCCTATCGGCCTCAGGCTGGCCAGTCCCACTCAACCCATAGGCCACAGGCATGACTGCCGTGCCTACCCCAAGCAGTGCTCGAAACCGGCCAAAAGTCTAAAGGGATATCGGACTACCCGCAAGCAGTCATCAGTAGCATGTACGTAACTGACTCCTAACAGTGGTAGCAGTGGTCGATTCGGCCTAGGCCCTTGTCTTAGAAATGCGGAAAGGCTATTGGCAAAGCGGAAAATGATCTAGGGTAGCGCCACCACCCAATGCGCCTACGTTGCCACGGCAGACATTTGGGAACTTGGGTCCCCGGAGTTCACAGCTCCTAGTTTGTCACACAGATCTTAGACAAGCCGAAAAATAGGGCCTTCTGTAACTTCCGTTTTAGACTAGGGTGAAGACCCCAGAATGGATCGAGACACGCCTCAACAGGGGATTCCTGAATCTGCGCTACAGTGGTCTAGAAAGGTGGTACTCAGAACCTGAATGAGAAAAACCATAGCCAGAATCCTACTCATGAGGCATTGGACACATGCTGTACATTAGACTGCAGCCTACACATTAAGTAACTAGAAAATCCGAGTCTGTGTGAGTTGAGGAAAACAGAGGCAGGAGAGATTAGGCTGAACACTGGCTGAGTGATTATGCAAGCGTAAGATTAAAAGGTCATCACCCCCCACTTCCCTGGCGGTAGAAGCGAGAGGGGGGAAACAGAAGGGAAACTCAATCGGCAGGGAAGCTTGACACGCACTCCCAGATCCGCCAGGAAACGAGGAAAACCCGCCAGGGAATTCCCCACCCCTGGACAGAAAGAAACACGTGCTACACTCCGCATCTTACTTGCACATCCCTAGCTCCATATTACTCTCATGCGCGCTCACAATTGCCTTCCTGCCGCAGCTTTCAGCTCGGCTGTGCCAGAGCCCATTCCCCTAATAGGTTAGCCGCTCATGGTTCAGGGCTGTCTAAGGTTAAAATAAGGAGAAAGTAACAGCATGGCGGGAAGATTTAAATCGTTATTAAATTGGCCTAATGTTTAAATAATTGGCGAGTGCTGATAATTTATTAGGCTGAACAGATCCCTTGCCCGAGCCCGTACTTCCCGCCTAGACTAAAAGTGCAGCCCCGTAGAAATAACAATCACAAACCGCTGCGCGGGTTACTTATCTGGAGTCGCTTCGGCCGCGTGCTGCAATCCCGTTGATCTCGGGGAAGGGGGTGGGGTAAGACAGCAGAGACAGGGGATGGAAGTGCTGTGAGTTGGCAGGGGCCAACACGCTTGGAGCTCAAGGCTCAATTCAACGGCTCACCTAAAGAGGTGGCTCGCGCTCAGGGGGAATGGGGACAGGCAATGGGCCTGCGCTAGCCGTGGAGCTCTAAGCTCTAGGGTCTAAGCCCTAAGTGGGTCTGGGGGATAAGTCCTGGGTCCGGTGGGATTCCGGCCCGGCAACGGTAAACCCGGCAGGGAGAAGGGGAAGAGCCGGTGGGAGAAAAGAGGTCCTAGAGGGAGCAGCGCAGCGCGCTTGCTTAAATAGGTCTTGCAGCACGCCAACCCCGACATCCATCAAAGCAACCCGCATTCGCGCCCGCCTGTCAACGGGGAATCGAAGCGACGACAGGCCGCCCCAATTTCCCAATGAACCGGCGGCGGGAAACGACAGATGTTCTGCGCGAACAGCCGTCGGCAGTCAGCCAGCGACTATTATTCCGCCGGGACAATGGGAAGCGCAGGCGCCGACCTGCCTACAGTGACATTTACATGTATCTAAAGGAGGGAGGTCATAAAGTCGAGCTGGGCTCGAATACTGTAAAGAAGTGGGGACATGAAGAATTAATGATCACTCATAATGCCCGAGTGATCCCACATTCCCAATATCTGATCGCGGTTTGGAGGAGAATTATGACCTAAACTACTCATACAATAAAAGCTATGGCCGCGATCAGTCATTCCTACAGGGGTCTAGACAGATCCAGGGAGAAGGGAGTCGACGGCTACTTAATTCACCGCCGCCCAAAACCCGGCCCTAAGATTAATGATCGTGTTTGCGGCCAGCTGCTATGTGGGTCGCAATTATTAGACACTTAAAAATTTGAAAAATTATGCTGGCTCACATTCCCACTCGATTCCCGCAGCACACTCCACATCAATATTCACTTCGACTTTTGCAATACTTTTACTTTTACTTATTTACTTTTCAATTTTTCAGAGAATCCTGAAAATATTCTGAGAATTCTGAAAATTCAGAGAACTTTTTGAAAATGTCGGACCAGTACCAAAAGCAGCAGCAACAGCAGCAGCAGCAAAAACCGCAGCCCACGGCTTCCAGCAGCCCCTGGGCGCTGCAGCCCACCACGGTGGAAGGGTCCGATAAAGTGCAGTGGTGGAAACTGAAAGGAGGGGCCGGGGCGGCCACCAACTTCACGCCGCCGAGGCCCCGGTTCCCTCCCCCGGCTAAGAAATAAAAAGGTTTGTCTAAGCTACCTATATGTGATACCTTTATTCCTTAATTCTTAATCCTTAATCGTTAACTCTTTAAATAAGCGCTATAGTAGTAAAATTATACCCGTTTGCAGGTGTAAGTTTTCATTGACTCTGGTAAAACAATATTTACTTTTAGCCATTATAGCAATATTTATCAAAATGCGATTGTCACACTACAATGCTAATGCAATATTACAAGGTAGCAAAATGTACTCACATTCAATATGATTGTAGCCACAATGTCATATGTCGTGTCTTGTCGTGTTCGTGTTTAACCAGAAAATTGCATGAGTCATCCTCCAAGCTTTATAGCAAGTTTATCTGCAAATTTAAAGAAGCAGATGGCAACTGCGTACGAAGATAACCCCTCACTCCACCTTCATGCTGTCCAATAACGAGCTGCTAACATACCTCGAAATCTCCCACTTCGTCATTTCAGATCGCGCATTTGATCAGTTAGTAGATTTGATCATTTGATCGCATTTGATCGCCTCATTTGATCGCATTTGATCGCGCTTCGCGACATTTTGAATATTTTGGAATACATCTTTGCTTGTTGTCTTCCTTTATTTCACTCATATTTATTTATTGGCTTGATGCACAGCCTAAATGTTTAGCTTCTTAGCTTTAGCTTAGCATAATAACCAACATATTTATCGAGCACTCCTTGCTTCGTGTTCCTGCACTTGCTCACTTACTTTGCTTGCCTGCTTTGCTACAATTCGTAGCAAAAGTAAATTTTTTAAATTTCTGCTAACATTTATACTAAGCTGCTACTAACATTTACACTCCGACCCTTAAGCTAGCTAACACTTAAAAGATTCGTATGCTTACCATTTGACCTCTGTGTCCCTGTAGCTAAGAGTTTGCTACAATTCGTAGCAAAAGTTCATTTTTTCATTTTTACTAACATTTATACTAAGCTGCTACTAACATTTACTCTCCGACCCTTAAGCTAGCTCACTTAAAAGATTAGCATGCTTCCTATCTGATTACAGGCAATCGTTATAGACAAAGATAAATATGTAAATTGGGTATGAAACATTCCATATTTTTTCCAGATGTTCTCCATGAACACCTGACGCCTGGTACACGGTCAGGCGTGTCAAGAAACGGAAGCTGCGGATGACATTGATATTAGTGTCTATTCTAATTCAATCAGCTACTCAGCGTCGAGTAGCAGTTGGCCCAGCATCCCGGCGAGCTGTATCTAGCCGAGTTTAGCAGGTTAGATAACGATCAGCGACCTTCACGGACTCATATCATGTCAATGGAGTTCCACGGCTGCGCTCGCAACAAGGTTGAATAATCTTTTTGTTTTGTTTGTTGTAGTTTATGAAATAATGTGCGGCAACAATTAGTTTATTTATAGTATTTATAAGTAGCATTTATATAGCATTTATAAGTAGCATTTATATAGCATTTATAAGTACATATAAATTCTTCCTTAAATATGTGCTTCTTAACTATGATTTGCACAGAAAATGTAATTAAGAATGCTGGATTAAATTTCTGTTTGACCCCATTGATTTCTGAATTAAATGACTTATATTGCAATGAATTAACAATTAGTAAAAATGTGACATTGCCAGTTATAGCTTGTTTCATGACAGGGGATAATTTGTCTATGCATCAAATGATAGGTTTAAAGAAATGTTTCTCTAGTGGTCATATTTGTAGATTTTGTACTAAATCATATGCTGATGTTTGTAGCATAGAAAGTGATTCTTTAGGGCAATTATTTTCTTTTTCTCTTCGTGACCATATATCAATGATTGATTCTTCACAAAAACTTGACTTAGGTTTTAGTCATAGTTCAGCTATGTTTAATTTAATTTATAATTATTTGCCTCACTTTTTTGCACCTGATATAATGCATGATATCATTGAAGGAATTTCTCATTTGATTGTGTGTTTAGTACTTGGAATTGCAATGCAACAGTATGGTATTACAATTGATTATATAAATAAACAGCTAGGTAAGATCCCAAACATTTCTTTTCCTAAGATAAATAAATATCACATACAAAAATATAATATCCCATGTTCTGCAAGCCAGATGTTACATTTATTACAATACTTTGGAATATTATTTAGTGATATTTTTCCTCATGATAGTGATATTTGGGCCTTATTCATAAATCATCGTTTGTTTCTTGATATTATACTTTCACCAGTCAGTCAATCTATTAACATGGATTATTTCAAATATTTGGTTTCAAGTCAAATTGAAAGTATTTATGAATTTACAGCTAATAATCCAAAGTATAAATGTAAAAACTGCACTATATGTGTCATTACCCTTCCCTATATACTTTTTACAATTGTCTATATTATCTTTGGTCTATTAGAAATGAAGCTGAACATCAGGTGATCAAAGATATTTGTAGAAGATCAAAAAATTATATCAATATTGCATATACTTGTGCTAAGAAATTTCAGGTTCAAAGAGCATTAACTATAAAGCATTATGTTCCAAAGAGATTTCAGTATTCGAATCTTGTTCTTACTTCATTAGAATCGATTTTTGTTTTTCCAGACCAATTACGACTAAGTGAGAAGCTTCAAATACCCCTAAGTAATTTAGGAAAGTTTTGCTTTAGTACAAACGAGCTTGTATATCAGGGGTTACATTTAAATAGAAGGTGCCAACATTGAATTACAGATATGTCTTACCTATAATGCTAAATAATGCACTACATTTAAATTTAATTCACTTGATTTTGCAAATAGAAAAGAAATGGGTTCTAGTTTGCAAAGGCATAGTTTCTTCATTTTTGTGCCATAGTAATTGTTTTGTTTGTACTGTTCATGGGGATAAAATGATTTTTATTGAAGTTGGTGAGCATTTAATTCATAAACCAATACCTCTACTTCTGAATAATGGGCAATTGTATGCTGCTTTAAAGTTTTTCCCAGTTAATGATTTGGCTAGCAACTTATAATAATTTCAAACAACATGTATTTTTTATATATAAGGCTTTATGTCTGTCTCTAACTTAACTTCTCTCCTCTTGCATATGGTAGTCTCTTTTAGAGATTCTATGCAAAAAGGCAGTTTTCTTTACTTTCAAAAAGCCATGATTCAAACGTTGGTTTAGCCATGATTCAAACTCTGTTTTAGCCATGATTTAAACTCTGGTGTAGCCATGATTCAGACGCTGGTTTAGCCATGATTCAAACTCTGGTTTAGCCATGATTCAAGCTCTGGTTTAGCCATGATTCAAACTCTGGTTTAGCCATGATTCAAACTCTGGTTTAGCCATGATTCAAGCTCTGGTTTAGCCATGATTCAAGCTCTGGTTTAGCCATGATTCAAACTCTGGTTTAGCCATGATTCAAACTCTGGTTTAGCCATGATTCAAACGCTGGTTTAGCCATGATTTAAACGCTGGTTTTGCCATGATTCGAGCTCTGGTTTTGCCATGATTCAAACTCTGTTTTAGCCATGATTCAAACTCTGGTTTAGCCATGATTCAAACTCTGGTTTAGCCATGATTCAAACGCTGGGTTAGCCATGATTCAAACTCTGGTTTAGCCATGATTCAAACTCTGGTTTAGCCATGATTGAAACTCGGGTTTTGCCATGATTCAAACTCTGTTTTAGCCATGATTCAAACTCTGGTTTAGCCATGATTCAAACGCTAAATTTTGCCAGGATCCAAACGCTGGTTTCGCCTTGATTCAAATTTAGCCATGATTCAGACTCTGGTTTAGCCATGATTCAAACGCTGGTTTTGCCATGATTCAAACTCTGGTTTAGCCATGATTCAAGCTCTGGTTTAGCCATGATTCAAACTCTGGTTTAGCCATGATTCAAGCTCTGGTTTAGCCATGATTCAAGCTCTGGTTTAGCCATGATTCAAACTCTGGTTTAGCCATGATTCAAACTCTGGTTTAGCCATGATTCAAGCTCTGGTTTAGCCATGATTCAAACGCTGGGTTAGCCATGATTCAAACTCTGGTTTAGCCATGATTCAAGCTCTGGTTTAGCCATGATTCAAACTCTGGTTTAGCCATGATTCAAGCTCTGGTTTAGCCATGATTCAAGCTCTGGTTTAGCCATGATTCAAACTCTGGTTTAGCCATGATTCAAACTCTGGTTTAGCCATGATTCAAACGCTGGTTTAGCCATGATTTAAACGCTGGTTTTGCCATGATTCAAGCTCTGGTTTTGCCATGATTCAAACTCTGTTTTAGCCATGATTCAAACTCTGGTTTAGCCATGATTCAAACTCTGGTTTAGCCATGATTCAAACGCTGGGTTAGCCATGATTCAAACTCTGGTTTAGCCATGATTCAAACTCTGGTTTAGCCATGATTGAAACTCGGGTTTTGCCATGATTTAAACTCTGGTTTAGCCATGATTCAAACTCTGGTTTAGCCATGATTCAAATTTAGCCATGATTCAGACTCTGGTTTAGCCATGATTCAAACGCTGGTTTTGCCATGATTCAAACTCTGGTTTAGCCATGATTCAAGCTCTGGTTTAGCCATGATTCAAACTCTGGTTTAGCCATGATTCAAGCTCTGGTTTAGCCATGATTCAAGCTCTGGTTTAGCCATGATTCAAACTCTGGTTTAGCCATGATTCAAACGCTGGGTTAGCCATGATTCATACTCTGGTTTAGCCATGATTCAAACTCTGGTTTAGCCATGATTGAAACTCGGGTTTTGCCATGATTCAAACGCTGGGTTAGCCATGATTCAAACTCTGGTTTAGCCATGATTCAAACGCTGGTTTAGCCATGATTCAAACTCTGGTTTTGCCATTCAAAAGTGAATGAAAAGTTTCCCATTTATTTAAAAAATAAATGAAAAATTTTTTTTGCATTCATCAGTACTGACTGAAAATTAGTTTAAAAGTATATAAGATTGACGCAGTGAAGAGTCGAACCAAGGACACTTCGCCTATTCCTATTCCTAGTGCCTACACATAGGCTACTCTGACTGTTGGATTGTGGATGCAAAAATTAGCCTTATAAAATGAATTCTGAAAGTTCTGGCTTTGTACAAATCGAGTACATTTTGGTTGTGTACATTCATTTCAAATTTGTGTTTAGATTGTGCAGGCTTCTAACTCAGTCAGCTAGGGGGTGTTGCGCAAGTTGACGATGCAATTCCAATTCAGAGGCAGTCAGTGAAATTTTGACAAAGGGTGAGAAAAGCTATGATGCAATCTATTTAAAAATAAATTCGCACTGACTGTTTCACCAGTGGGGTTGACGCAGTGAAATTCTTATCAGTGTACTCAATTTAACAAAACTGGCCCTGATGCAATCATTAAAATTGGCAGTGGTATGCACGTTGACAAAACTGGCTCTGATGTAATGCATTAAAAATCCTATCTAAAACAGTTTTTCGAATATTTAATCCCCTTCGCAATAAAGTTAGGCTTAATAAAAATACGTGTAAAATTGTCCCCATATTTGGCATCTTTTGGTGAAGAAATGGTGAAAATCGGTTGAGCCGTTCGGGAGAAAATCAATTACAAGCAACCAAGCAAGATTTTCATTTTTAGTATATAAGATTAGTTGATTATTAGTCGATTATTTACAGTTGATTATATAGTTGATTTATAGTTGATTATTTATAGTTGATTACATACTTGAATATTATATATTCAATTAAATATTTATATGAAATGGTTAGTCATGGAGAAGATCATCCTGACGTAGTTTGGGCGTTTTGCGACCTCTGACCTGCCCTAATGAGAGATGATTTCTAGAGACGGGCGACATAGTCGATTGAATGTCCGCCTAGCAACTCGCGAGACGTCGCGGAGAGAAAGAGGAGATGAAGGGAGAGATGAGGAGGTTCAGTAGATGCAGGGAGTGGTCCTATTGGCCTCAGGCTGGCCAGTCCCACTCGTCCCATAGGCCACAGGCATGACTGCCGTGCTTACCCCTAGCAATGCTCGAAACCGGCTAAAAGTCTAAAGTGAGGTGCCGGACTATCCTTAATCAGATAGGACAGGGCTAGAGAGCCTGTCCTATTTACAGTAGCATGTAAATAACTGACTCCTAACCTTGGTAGCGGTGGTCGAATCGGCCTAGGCTCTTGTCATCGAAATGCGGAAAGGCTATCGGCAAAGCGGATAGTTGATCGAGGGTAGCGCCACCACCCAATGCGCCTACGTTGCCACCGCAGACATTTGGGAACTTGGGTCCCCGGAGTCCCTTGGGTCCTAGTTTATCACGCAGATCTAGACAAGCCGAAAAATAGGGCATTCTGCAACTTCCGTTTTAGACTGGGGTGAGAGCCCCAGAATGGATCGAGACACGCCTCAAAAGGGGATTCCTGAATTCGCGCTACAGGGGTCTAGAAAGGTGGTACTCAGAACTCGAATGAAAATCCATAGCCGGAATCCTACTCATGAAACATCAGACACATTCTATACATTAGACTGCAGCCTACACATTAAGTAACTAGCAAATCCGAGTCTGTGTGAGTTGAGGAAATCAGAGACTGGAGAGATTAAGCAGAACACTGTTTCGCCTCACCTTTCCAGCACTACATGAGTACAACAACAAATCCTGACTCGGCTCGGGAGCCGTCAATTCCCGCGGACGGGGGTCCGTCAATCCCCCAACCCTCCAACCCGGAGGAAAACCCAACTGCCGCGAACGCCGCGGTAAACTCTCAGCTCCAACCCGGAGCACTCAACTCCACCCCCCTACGGGGTGAGCCCACCGTCGAAGGCTACCGCCTCGTCACCCACCGACGGCCGAATAGGCCCAACGTGAAAAACTCGGAGCGGAAGAGGCAGCAGCCGGATGACCGCACCGCCACCCCCCTTGACCCGAAAAGAACAAAGGGCAAAGAGACCACCGGCTCGTACGCCAAGGTCGCGGCCGAGCCGAAGTTTAAAATCTGCGTCCGCGCCGAAAGCGGAACGCTGAGCGAGACCCAGACGACAGCTGTCACCAACAAGATCGACAGCTTCCTCTGGGACAATGACACACTCGACATTCAGATCGAGTCGATCCGCTACGCCAACGGCAATATCATCCTCACCTTTAAGGACGAGGCTTACCTGGAGAAGGCGCTCGCCTGCCTCCAGTGTATCGAGTGGGACCTCGACGACTTGGCCCTTCCCAAGATCGTCGTTGAGCGAGCCCGCCCCCCGCCACCGTGCAAGCGTTACCGAGCCTTCTACTCGGGCCCGAGAACTATCGAGGAGATCCGTGCGCGACTCCTCAGCAAACACCCCGACCTACCGCAGGACGGAATCCGGGCCTTCAAGGAGGTCCCCGCCAAGGATGCAGCCGGCAAGACGCTCTACATGGGACTGTCTGCCGAATGGGAGGCCGCCCTGCAGAGGAGCGAGTTCGCCGTCTACATGGGAGCGTGGAAGGTCGTCTTCCACATCCTGTCCAGGCGCAGGCACACCGGCGGCGAGCGACGCCGAGGGGAATCCGAGAGCTCGGATGGCTCAGAGAACGATGCGTAAGCATGTTCTCAGCATCACGCCATCTGAAACATGATGAGGCGTGATCGTCTGAGGGCGGGTCCCACGGGCCAGCCCAGTGATGATCTTTCAACACGCAATACTACCAGTAATACACTTTCTTCGTTTACTGGTAACGCGCTAAATCTGCACATTGTCCAGATCAACCTGCATCATGCAACTGCAGCCTCCAATAATCTAACCGGCGTCTTCGATGGAAAAGACGTTGATATCTACCTCATTCAGGAACCATATACCCGCAGAGGCAAGCCGGCCTGTTGGCCAAACGAGTACCAAACTCTTTACTATTGTACCGATGAAACTCCTAGGGCTATTGCCCTCGTGAAAAGTGACATACCAGTCACCATGATGCCCATGTACTGCTCTAAGGACATATGTACCTTCGCTGCTTTCGACGTAATTCTGGCGTCTGCCTACCTAGACATCCAGGAGGAGGTCCCGCCACCACGCTTGCAAGAGCTGGCTGACTTCTGCAACCTGGAGAACAGGAAGCTCATCATTAGCTGTGATGCCAATGCCCACAACACTGCATGGTCCAGCAGTGACACAAACAGGAGAGGTGACCTGCTCATTGATTTCATTAACGCCTCTACCATGCATATCTGCAATAGAGGCAGAAAGCCCACCTTTGTTATTTCTAACAGACGTGATGTTATAGACCTAACCTTGGCCTCTACGAGCATGAGGGGCGTACTGAAAGTTTTGAGATACGTCTGACTTATAAGTTGCAGCTGCACGCCTTTTAATGTACATACTCTACCACCTTAAAAATGAATGAGTATAAATTTTCAGCCTTTGCGCTCTTGTCAATTTTTCACAATCACTCTTCAAAGTCAATACCCCCTACCAAACTGTACTCGCTCCAATGGAGTTGACAAACCGTGACTTTCGTGCCATGATTGTTTACGACCAGCGTAAAGGTCTCACGCAAGAGCAATGCGCTGAAAGTTTACGTGCTGCCTTTGGAGACCAAGCCCCTTCACGTGCCACCGTTTTTCGGTGGTACAGTGAATGCAAGTGGGGCCGGAGCAGCCTTGATGACGAGCCTCGGTCGGGACGTCCAGTTTCCGCTGTCACGGACGAAAACATCGCTGCCGTCCAGAGAATGATCGACGAAGACCGGCGAGTGACCTGTGCCGAGATCAGGGAGGCTCTTGGCATTGGATCGGCAGCGGTTACGACCATCCTACACGACAAGCTGGGAGCCTCCAAGCGATGTGCCCGATGGGTGCCCCACAACCTGACGGAGGACCAGAAAGCGGAGAGGGTGCGTTGGTGCGAATTCATGCTTGAAAAATTCGACTCTGGCACCTCGAAGCGATGCTGGGAGATTGTCACAGGTGATGAGACCTGGGTCTACCAGTACGACCCGGAAACCAAGCAGCAGTCGGCAGTTTGGCTCCTTCCGGATGATGCCACTCCAACGAAGGTCAAGCGGGCCCGCAACGTCGGGAAGCAGATGGTGGCGACTTTCTTCAGCCAGGCTGGCCACCTGGCGACTGTAGCGCTCCAAGACAGGCGTACAGTCAATGCCGACTGGTACATCAACCAGTGCCTGCCGCTGGTGTTTGATGCGTGGCGCAGACGCCGGCCGCGCACCGGACTTCGTGGCCTGCTGCTGCACCACGACAATGCCAGTGCGCACACGGCTGCTGCAACAATGGCATTTCTGACCGAGAATGGAGTCCAGCTGGTGACGCATCCTGCATATTCGCCGGACCTGGCACCCTGCGACTTCTTTCTCTTCCCTTTGGTGAAGAACCAACTGCGCGGGACTCGGTTTGAGAGCCCTGAAGCAGCAAGAATCGAGTTCGAGCGGGTGGTTTCAGCAGTGCCTGAAGAACAGTGGGCTGGAGCCTGGACGCAGTGGTTTCACCGAATGAGGAAATGTGCACAAGCTGGTGGCAACTACTTTGAAAAATTGTGACAGAGAATTTAACTCAGACACTTTTGGTTTTGGTGCATCTCAAAACTTTCAGTACACCCCTCGTAGTAACGCCCTGAACCATGTCCAGAACTGGATGGTCAGGGACGACATACCCTCGCTCTCGGATCACTCGTACATTCAGTACCGAATCTCCGCCGAAGGATCCCGCCTGCCCTGCGCCGACCGCCCCAACCTGAAGAAGGCTGATTGGCCCGGGTTCCGCAGAGACCTAAGCAACCTCCTGGCCGAGGCAACCGAGGCCCTGCAGGGAACTGATCTGCCCAGCATCGAAAACCGCTGCAATACTCTCACTAACCTGTTACATACCGCCATTCGTGAAAACGCCCCCAAGGTAAAGCACAGGAAGAAATACTCGCCCTGGTGGAACCCCGAGCTCACCCGCTTGAAAAAGACCTCGCGCGGGCTGCAACGCCTTGCGCACAGCAGCAACACCCCGGTGGACTGGGAGAACTACCACTCTGCCCTAAGGATCTACAAAAGCAGCATCCAACGGGCGAAGAAGAACACCTGGAAGGCCTACTGTGCCAGCCTGGAGGGTCAGCACCCTACGGCGCGGCTGGTCAGGTCACTCAGGCACGACAACCTCGCTCAGTGCAACTCTCTCCTGCATCTGGACGGTAACTACACCAGCACCGCAGAAGAATCCTTAAATCTGTTATTCTCTACCTGTTTTCCACAGGTTGAAAACCCCGAAAATGTGGTGAACGACCACAGACCACATGATCGCGACCTCTTTCAGCAATGCGCCTCGCCGAGCCTGCTGAGGCTAGCGGCTGACTCCTTCAAGCCTTTTAAGGCCCCAGGCCCGGACAAGATCAGCCCCTGTATCCTACAGGAGGCGCTTAAACTTCAGAGTTTCTCTGAAGCTCTCTCAAAATTGATCATTGACTGTTTTGTTACAGGCTACATACCTACCACCTGGAGAACCTCCAGGGTTGTCTTCATTCCCAAACCTGCGAAGGGCGACTATACCAACGTGAAATCTTTCCGCCCCATTAGCCTCACCTCCTTCTGCGTCAAGCTGATGGAAAGGCTCATTCTATGGAGGCTCCGAGACTGCGACCTGCGGTCAGCCCCCATTAGTAAGTACCAGTTCGCTTTCCAACCTGGTAAAACTACCGAGCACGCGCTCCATGTTATTACTTCTGCTATTGAGAAAGCCATCCTTAGCAAGCAACTCGCTCTCGGGCTGTTTGTTGATATCGAAGGGGCCTTTGACAACGTCAACTTTGGCTCCTTCAGAGACACCCTTTTAGACAGAGGCGTCAGACCCAGCATAATTCGCTGGATTGACTTCACGCTCAATCCAGATCCGTTACCTCCACGCTCATGAACATCACCTGCACCCGCGCAGTGATGAAAGGTGGCGCCCAGGGCGGTGTGCTCACCCCGCTGCTCTGGAACCTCGTCATGGACGAGCTCCTGACGGCTGATGTACCTTGCAGTGTCACCAGGGCCGGCTATGCCGATGACGTCGCCGCGGTGGTCAGCGGGCCAGACACCAGCACCCTGCGTAACCTGCTACAGCAATTCGCCAACAAGGCAGGAAACTGGGCCACCCAGCATGGCCTCAAAATCAGCGTCACCAAGACGGTAGCAATTGTCTTCACTCGAAAACGTAAGTGGGACATGCAAAACCTCACCATCTATGGTAGGAACATCCCTTTCGAAAAGGAAACCAAGTACCTAGGTGTAACGCTCACGCACGATCTGCGCTGGACAAAACACCTTGGAAACATCATCGGACGAGCAAAACGTAGGGCCATTGGACCGACCTGGGGCCTCACCCCGAGAACGGTCCGCTGGATCTACACCGGTATCATTAGACCGAGTATTACGTATGCGAGCCTCATTTGGTCCAGCGTACTGGAACAGAAAACCGCCCGCGACCGACTCTACCAGCTGCAGGGCAGCATCTGCCGTGCCATTGCAGGTGCGAACCCCTCCACCCCATACGAGGGCCTAAATACTATCCTAAACATGCCTCCGCTCTATTTGTTTATTAGGGCGGAGGCTATGAAGTGCGCCTACCGGCTTATCTGCGATAAATCCATTAAGAATACGCCAACCGGATTTATTCCTGACAAATCTCTCATTCCGCATCTGGACTATGTCCGCCGTGACCTTGCACACATCCACATCGACCCCAACGATGTGGATAGCCAGCCTCCCTCCCTCATCCTCAGGAGGGGTTTTAGCGCCGTCATCCCTGACCGTAGTAGCACTCAGCTGGACGTCGGCGTAAACCAGCGCAGCCAGGGTATCCACTGCTTTACCGATGGCTCGCTGAGCAACGGCCTAGCCGGAGCAGGCATTGCCATCTTCCATGAGGGTAAGGCGCTCCTTCAGGAGAGCCTTCACCTTGGTGAGAACACGTCGGTCTTCCAAGCCGAAATCTACGCCATTAACCAATGCGCCAAACACCTCCTCAATGCCAACGTCAGCAGATTCAACATCTGCATCTATTCTGACAGTCAAGCCGCCCTCAAGGCTCTGTCTGCCGTCAAACTCTCCACTCGGACGGTCTCTGACTGCCACCGAGACCTGCAGTCACTCGCGGTCCTTAACAGGATCAGCCTAATCTGGATCCCAGGCCACAGCAACATCCTTGGCAACGAACTCGCGGACAAACTCGCCAAGGATGGCAGCAACCCGGACAATAACCACCGCCCGATCAGGGTACCGGTACCTAAATCCCTCATCAACCGCACTGTTGACAGGTGGCTAAATCAGCAACAGCAGCTCCACTGGAGTAGCTGCACCGACTATAGGCAGACCCGAATGGCCATGCCGATCATTAACCGGAAAGTCTCTGACTTTTTGATTTCACTTAATAGAACTGACCTCAGGGAGATGTGCATGGTCATCACGGGCCATGGCTTCTTCCAGAGACACATTTCGCTACAAAATGGCTGCTCCCCCACCTGTCCCTTCTGTGGCATAGGTAAGGAAACCGCTGCACATCACGTGACATTCTGCCCCTACTTCGAAAAGGCGCGCAACTTGCACCTCGGCCACCCGCAAGGGATGGACGAACTGACCACTCCGGACAACATCCGAGACCTTCGCGCCTTCGTCCGTGACACCGGCCGGATGAAGGTCGCCGACGCCTCCCCGGCGAACCTGCCGACTGCTGGCGTGGGGTGGGCGCACCCCCAAGGCTGAGGCCACCTTCCTTTTACCTTGGGGTTGCGATAGGGGCCTCGCGGCCTATTCGCGGCGTCTCGCCCCCCCGCCAGTAGTAGTAGTAGTAAGCAGAACACTGGCTGAGTGATTATGCAAGCGAAAGATTAATTGATCATCGCCCTCGCTTCCGTGGCGGCAGTTGCGAAAGGCGGGGAACAGAAGGGAAACTCAATTGGCAGGGGAGTTTGACACGTACTCCTTGATCCGCCAGGAAGAGAGGAAAAACCCGCCAAGGAATTCCCCACCCCTAGCAGAGAAACACATGCTACACTCCGCATTTTACTCGCAAATCCCTAGCTCCTTATTACTCGCATGCGCGCTTACAGTTGCCTTCCTGCCGCAGCCTTCAGCTCGGCCTCACCAGAGCCCACCCCCTAATGAGTTAGCCACTCATGATCGAGGGCTGTCTAAAGATAAAATAAAGATAAGAGAACGGCATAGTGAAAGGACTTATTGTTATTAAAATTAGCCTAATAATTAAGTGATTGGCAAGTAGATTGTCTGTGTATTAAGCCACCAATCCTACGTTTTCCCTCCCACTAATTGGCCGCCCAACTAAAAGTACTAGTCCCTTAGGAGTAATAATCACAAGCCGCTGCGCGGGTTACTTATCTGAAGTCGCTTGGCCGCGTGCTGCAGTCCTGTCGTTCTCGGGGGAAGGTAGGGCAAAACAGCAAAGGCAGAGAAGGGAAAACTATTGCGAATTGGCAGGGGCCAACACACTACCCTAGACCCAGATCATGGACAGATCATCCATGGTCCATGGCCAATTGAAGATTCATGGATGGCCATGGCTTTTTCATGCATGGAATATTGTCGCAATTAAAATTCTCCATGCTGAACCATGCATGGGAAACCTTTTATTTTACCCTATTTGCAAAGTATTTTTAATCTATATCACATAAATTATTTACTTTTTAAACGCAAATTTGCAAAAATAGAATCTTCTTTGCAAGATAACTGTATGTTAAAAAGTACATTTTTGTTAATATAGTTAACTACGCATATTTTTCAAATTAATTTATTGTCTGACGGCGGCCATTTTGTTTTTAATTTTATTCACTTTTAGCTCTTCAGTGGTTCAGATTATTTATTCCGATACATTCTATGACAAATTATCACAAATCGGAATAATTTTACCGAAGTTTATATATATAATTATATAATAATTTAAAAATTTAATTAATTAATTAATAATATAAATGTCTATAAATATTATATATGCATTGACCAAGTGATCATAACAACAAACATCGAGCTAGCTTCCCCACACCTTTTTGTTGTTTTGTCCAAGTTTACAAGTTTGTCCTTATTTATTAATTTGCTATTTTTAAAATGCAAGCAATTGGTCAAAGAGCAAAGAAAAGGGCCTCTTCTCGGATCCCAGATGACTTCTCTTCTGTCTTTTTCTGTTTTGTTCTCCCAAATACATCATTTGAGGAGAAGATTGCTTGCATTGCTTTTGGTTCACCATATTGGCCATCTGCATTATCTGGTGATGAAAAAATGAGTTTGTCATTTGTAAGTTGTATTTTATTGACAATTCTTAAAAAATTAAACTATTAGATTTATAATAAACAATTTGTAATAATAAATGTAATTCAAAACATTTTAGGGCTCTACTGTTTATTTGCAAATGTATGGTCAACTATTTGCTGCTAAGCTTGTTGCTAAAGTCTCTCAGCGACAAATGGCCTCTTTCATGGAAAATCTGTCATCATTAGTCAGTGAGGCTGAAGGGACAGATTGTTTAGTTGAGAAAGCCATAGCAGCCTTTATTTCTTTGAATACTTGTCCACCAGCTAAGCAGTCACGACAAATGGTTTCTACAAATGTTGCTGAGTCTGAAGATCTTGTTGATGACCTTGGACTCTATGGGTCCTTAGCTGATGCTGCTAGGCCTAATGAATCTATTAGTGGCCCTAGCAGTGGCACTCAAGGTGCCACTCTTCTTGATACTCCTCATTGCGTGTCTTGTGAGTATCAAATAAAAAATTCACTTTATTTTGGCTATTTGGTTATTAATTCACATTAACAATTTAAATTGAAGTGTCCTTTTGTGTTTAATTTTAGCTGCAGCACAAATTGCTTACCAGAAAGAAATGCGCATCATTTCTGAAGAAGCTGCTCGAGCAACAGGCCTATTAGATAGAAGTCAGTTTTTCTTTATAGCTATTTAATTTAGGATTCTCTTTTAAAATACATTACCTACCACTGTTTCCTTTAATAAAGGCACTGCTAGTCCAAGTTCTATTGTACTACAAGATCAACTTGGTGATGTTTCTACCAAGCAGACAGGAATTTCTGCAGGTATTTCTATAGTTGTTGAATCAAATTAATTCAGCCACACTTTGTTCTAGTTTTAATATTTTTTACTTTTAGATGTGCAGAACTTCATTCGTGGAGAATTAGCTGCTCTTGAAAAGCGGCTTATGGTCAGAATCAGCCGCCTTCTGAAGAAAGATAGTAACTTCAAAGGGCATCTCACAATAAAGGAGTTTGAGGATGAGGTACTTTTGATAATATGATTTATATAAATGCCTAAAAATGTATTTTTCTATTTTAATAGTCATAATTTTTTATTACTGGATCCAGGAATTCCGCTCCATTGATGGGAAGCTGGTGACTATCTCATCAATTCTATGCAATGAGCCTAAGGTTTTCATAAGGAACTACATTCAGCTTCGTTTTGGACAAGGCTACCTTATGGACTATATTATTGATTCGACCTGTGGAGGACGTAGTCAGCGCATGCCAGCTCCAGCAACACATGTTATGGAATTTCAGCGCAGGATTTTTTCACTCTATGAAATTTTATTTATTTGTTGCAATTGTAGCCTGTAGGATGTTATAGTTTTGCTTTTACTTTTTTGTGTTTTTTTGGTTTGTTTTATTATATGTTAAATGTTAAGTCTATGTTCCAGATGCATTCCGAAAATGGTATTATGCAATGTAAAGATATATTGTGGTCACCCTACAAATGTCTTTGCAGGTCTCCTGCAAGTCTGCTACAGAACAAGTGGTTTCGATTTTTCCGAAATCTGGCGAGCTGTACGGGATTATCTCAACCAGCTGGCTCGTGAGCAGACTCGGTTATCCAAGGAGCAAAATCTGCAGCCTAAAGAGCAAAGTCGAAGGTCCTCCAAAGGCAAGCAGGCACCTCTCGATTCTGTCCTCCGTGTAATTGATTAATGACCAGCAGTGAGAGTGACAAGTCTCTTTCAACCGACTATTCCGCTTATTCTGTTGAATCTTTATCGTCTCCAAATTCAAGTTTAAGTAGTGTAAGTTCATCACCTGTCCCGATTTCTGAGGAACAAGCACCAATACCCGCTAGTCAGGCAAACACTCCATCTAGTAGTCGCTGTAATTTAGACAATAAGTCAGATTCAGAAAGTCTCGATTATTTAGAATCTTTAGTTACTGTCTCTGACTCAGGGGTCAGAGCGGCCTTGTTATATTTTTTAGTAGTATCATCAGGTATCTCCGAGGCTGCACTCGAAAGGATTCTCAAGTTATTTAGCATTTTAAATCGTGGCTCACCAGAAGTATTTCCAGCGACTGTTCCTTTGTTAAAATCAAGTCTCAAGTCAGTTTGTTCGATAGAAAGTAGTTTTGTATCTGAGGTGCTTCTTTGCAATGTCTGCAAAGGGCAGTGCGATGCTCATCCTGAATCTGGGAAGGCTCGAGTAAGTATTTTAGATATTACTCCACAGCTGTGCGCCACCTTGAATAAACACCTAAGTACTATTTTAGAATATGATCAAGAATTAAAGCAAACTCATAATACTGATGTTTTAAACTCGCAAATTGTTCGCGATCGCAATTTACCATTAAGCTCTGATAAAAATGTACACCTGCACCTACTTTTATCCGCTGATGGCGCTAATCTTTTTGAAAGTGTTCGTGCTAGCTTTTGGCCTTTTCAGGCTCAAATTCTCAACCTTCCAGCTCGAATTAGACAGCGCTTCACCAATTTAATTTTATTAGGTCTTGTCCAAGCAACTTCTATTCCTTCGTTTGATATTATTTTGCCAATTATTCTGACTACTTTACCAAATCAATTTGTATTCAAGGACTACACTATTTATGTCCACTCGACTTTATTTGTATGCGATTTACCTGCTCTAGCTAAGCTATTCTGCATTCGACAATTCAATGGGGCCTTCAGTTGCCCAAAATGTGAGCACCCAGGTGAATCATTCAAAGTATCCAGCAAAGGGATCAACTGGATTTTTAGGTTTGACGAGCAGCATATTTTTCCTTTACGAACAGTGGAATCCCACAAACGACATTGTCAGTTGTCTCGTATTCGTGGTAAACCTGTTGTTGGAGTAAAATCGGAGAGTTTTTTACTACAATATATAGCGTTTCCTGACTGCAATCCTATCGACTCTTTGCATTGTTTTTTTGAAGGCCAAGTTAAGTGCATTCTCGAGGAAATTACTTCCCTATCTAACCGACCGCAGTCGTTTTTTTGTTCGGGTCATGTCATTGAGTATGTTTCCAACTGTTTAAAAGGCGCCGTCGTGCCATCGTGCGTGTCCTTTCCAACATCATTTTCTTCTTTCACTGACTGGAAGGCAAAGCATTACAAAAATGTTGCTTTTTATCTTATGTTTCCTTTATTTGCTTTGCGTATCAACAACCAGGCTCTAAAATTTTTAATAATTACTTCATCCCTTTTGTACCACATGCTGTATAACGTAAAGTCGCTCGAAAAGGATATCCAAGAATTAGCTGAAGCCTTGGTTAAGCAGGTACACTCAGTTTTTGGATTGCGACTTTTGCGACTAAACTTTCATTTAATATTACATATCGCTAAGCAATATGCGTAGCTAGGCCCTGTTTGTAATTATTCCATGTTTTCGTTTGAGAGTTCGATTGGTAATTTTAAGAAATATTTATGCGGAACTTCTTCCTTTGGCTCACAATTAGTTACAAAGTTTTTACTACAAAAGGAGCTGGCTCTATTTTTGTCTCAGCAAACTGATCCACTTGTTAAAGAAGCTTATAATGCTATCGCAATTGAACCGATACGGTCAGAAGGAATTTTGAAGAAATCTCTCGCCTATATCAATGGCAATTTTTTCTCACCCCAAGGTGCTACGTTTATTTCATCTAATAACCACGTGTGTAGAACCACTGCCGGTGAATTTTGCTCTATTATTAATTTTCAACCACCAATGCATGTTCTTGTACGTGTTCTGCACCCTATGAGCTCCTTATTTGACTACGTTATGTCCAACACAAACTTGGATGAGAATGCAGATTTAGCAGAATGGCGATTGCTGTTGCAAACTAAGTATGCTAAAGTAAATAATTTTCATTTTATACTCGTCAACATTTCTAATTCTAGTGTCAATGCTACCGAAAAGTTGATACCATTAAGTGACTTAGGTCGCCCATGTATTGCCCTGCCCATGAAAATTATCGATGTAAATACGTATTGTTTGATTCCATTGTGTAGCGAGTTTGAGCACGACTAGTTGACTACAATTTTATGTTCTTTTTTATTACAAGCATCCTGCATTAAGAGTCACATGTTGTTACTGCCAGAGGTTTTATTAGCCTGTTAAAAAAACAGAAAAAATTACTTTGAATTCTCTAAAAAACTAAAAGAGTTTCTAGAACTCTGGGGATTTTTCACAACTCTGAATAAAAATTTAGGATTCTGGGATTAAAAATGTAGAGATTTTGGCATTGAAAATTCGGAGATTTTTGTGGCACTGGCACTGTATTCGACTGTTTGTGGTTACCAAATGGTCACTGTTGCAAAATCAATGAATTTATTATTTATTTATTGCTTAACTTATTTACCACTGATACTTTGACTTCGTACAATTTGGACCTACAATTAATAAACAATCGGAAACCTACTTATTTTGTCTCTTTATTTTTAGCTATGGCTACTTATTAAAGGCGAATGTCTTTCTATATAATTTAGTTCTTTATACTGCACTCTCTGTCCTCAATAAACTATTTTGCATGCACATTTCGATGGCAAAATGTATACCCATGGAGGCCCATAGATGGACAGAAGCGCCATGAATGATCATGGATGGTATAAATTCCATGGATGTAATATGCATGGACACATGTATGAACATGTATGGGACCATGGATGTTCCTGGATGATCCATGCATGGGACAATGCTAGGCTCCATGGATGATCTGTCCATGATCTGGGTCTAGGGTAGGAGCTCAGAGGCTCAATTTAAAGCTCACCTAACGAGGTGGCTTGCGCTTAGGGGATTGGGAGCAGGCAATGGGCCTGTGATAGCTGAGCAGAGCTCGGGGCTCAAGGGTCTAAGCCCTACGTGGGTCCGGAATATGAGTCCGGGGTCCGGGGGGGAGTCCGGTTCCGAAGGGGGGTCCAAGGTTCCGTCGGGAAGGTTCCAGAGGGAGCAGCGCAGCGCGCTTGCTTAAATAGTCTTGCAGCACGCCAACCCCGACATCCATCAAAGCAGCCCGCATTCGCGCCAGCCTGTCAACGGGGAATCGAAGCGGCGATGGGCCGCCCCGATTACCCAATGAACCGACGGCGGGAAACGACAGATGTTCTGCGCGAACAGCCGTCGGCAGTCGGCCAATGATTGTTACTCCGCCGGGACAATGGGAAGCGCAGGCGCCGACCTGCCTACAGTGACATTTACATGTATCTAAAGGAGGGAGGTCATAAAGTCGAGCTGGGCTCGAATACTGTAAAGAAGTGGGGACATGAAGAATTAATGATCACTCATAATGCCCGAGTGATTCCCGGTACTGGCGTACCCGGAGTACACTTCTGACCCGAAAGTCACTTTCATCCTCGACACAGATGCCTCTGATGACCGCATAGGAGCTTGTCTGAATCAACTGCAGTCTGATGGAGTAGAGAGGCCTGTTGGCTACTACAGCCGGAAGCTGCGAGGGCCGGAGACCCGCTACACTACGACCCGCAAGGAACTGTTGGCAGTCGTAGATGCGATGCGGCATTTCCGGTACTTCCTGGTTGGCAAGAAGTTTGTGGTCCGGTCTGATCACAAGGCCCTGCTGTGGCTCATGCATCAGACTGAGGCGACAGGCATCTTGGGCCGTTGGGTTGAGAGGATGAGTGAGTTTGATTTCACCACTCATGGTTTAATCGTCCTGGAAAGTCTCACCAAAATGCTGACTCGATGTCGAGAAAGCCGGATAATCCGGTCAATTGTTCTTTTGGGGTATTAACACCCCACAACCTGTTCGGTGCGAGTGCTTGCACCCGCCAATTTTCGAGTTATCTGGAGTAGGGACAGGAAGGGATCAATAAGCAGGGTGAAATCAATGAGGCCGCAGAACCACTGCGAGCGGTGAAGCCCAAGGCTCAGGATGTCGCTGACGGCCGATCAGGAAGGGAAGCAGCTGTGTCTGAAGGACTGGTGGAAGAGCCGGTCCTGGAACCTGTCGAGGTGCGCCAAGATAAGGCGGTGCTGCAAGGGTGTCAGGAAGACACGACCGCAGGCCAGCTTTTGAGGCGGGAAGCAACTGTCTACGGGGCTCCGCAGTCAGCTCGTTGCAGCCAGTTCTGCCTGCAGACTGTGGATGCCGCCGTGCAGACGGTAGCTACTGAAAGTAGCTGGAGCCAGGGAGCCACAAGGGAGGAGCACTGGGTGCGGGGCTGTGATGCCAAGGCGCAAGTGCAGACTCAGGTGGTGGTGGAAGGCTCAGAGGTAAAGGAGACTGTGCCCGCTCGTTGCAGCCAGTCCTGCCTGCAGGCGCCGGATCCAGAGCCTCTGGTGTGTCCGGAGACAGAGGAGGGAGTGTCCGCTCGTTGCAGCCAGTCCTGCCTGCAGACACCGAATCCTGCTGTTGAGGAGTTCTCAGAAACAGGGGAGAAGTCGCTGGCTCGATGCAGCAAGTCCTGCCTGCGAGCGACGGATCCCGCTGTGTCAGGGTCCTCGGGTCAGGAGGATCAGCAGTTAGCTCGTTGCAGCCAGTCCTGCCTGCCGACTGTTGGTCTCTCCGTGGGACAGGGAGCAGAGGTAGAGGGGAGTTGTCAGACTCGTTGCGACCAGTCTCGCCTGTCAAGGACACCCCTGCTGCCAGGGCTCCTGGGTCCAAGGACAAGGAGGACAAAGACAGTGGAGAGCTGCCTCCGGTAAGAGCAGTGGTGACAGAGTTCCTGAAGGTGCCGGTTAGCCAGGTCGAGTTGCTAGAAGCTCAGCACCAAGACCCAGCAATCAGGTACCTGACGGAACTGAAGCTGTCAGGAAGGCAAAAGCCCAGGTTCGATCAGCGACTCCAGATGCCGAAAGAGGTCAGAGACCTCCTGGGTGCATTTGAGGAGCTGGAGGTGCGCGACGGGTTGCTCGTCATTGACTTTGATGACAACCGGCCGCCGCGACCGGTGCTACCGAAAGCATTAGACTCGCGCGTCTTTGAGGCCTTGCATGACTCACCTTTGGCGGGTCATCTCGGTCAGTCCAAGACAGTGCAGAGAGTTAGAGACAGGTTCTGGAGACCCGGTCTCTGGTCGGAGGCGACGGGGTACGTGGCGCGTTGCAGGACATGCCTGGAGAGCAAGACAAGGCGGAAGGAGATGGTTCCACCGCAGAGCTTTCCAGTGTGTGAGGTCTTGGGAAGGGTGCACGCCGACGTAATCGGGCCTTTGTCACAAGCAAGTGCCCGAGGACATCGGTACATCCTCACCCTGTGCGATGCAACTTCGAAATACCCGTTTGCCTATCCGATGCGAAACCAGAAGACTAAGACTGCGATCAAACTGCTGCTAGATAGGTTCATTCCCGAGTACGGTGCACCAGCCTGGCTGCACACGGACCAGGGGACGAACTTTATGAGTGCAGAGTTTGAGGACTTCTGTAAGCTGTACGGCATCCGTCACACGCACACGTGTCCCTATAACCCGGCCAGCAATGGCCAGGTCGAAAATCTGAATCGCCAGATTAAGTCAGTGCTCACGTGCTTGTTGGAAAAGGATCACAGGGATTGGGACCTGATGCTGCCCGCGTGCTTAATCGCGTTGCGCACCAGTGTCCACCCTGTGACCGGGTACACACCGTATTTCCTGGTCTTCGGACGGGAGTACCGGCTGCCTGTCGACAACACGCTGACTGCACTGGCTGAGTACGCAGACCTGCCAGATTATCTCCGACAGTTCCAGGAGCGCATAGACCAGGCGGTCAATTGTGCCCGGGACAAGCTCGAGAGGTATCGGGTGCTGCGGGAAGAGCACTACCAAGAGAGACCGCAGGCGAAACCACTCCGCCCGGGCCAGCTGGTCTTACTTAACAACCCGGTGATCGAATCCGGAGAGATCAGCAAGTTTCATCGGCCTCGTCAATCGGTCTACGTGGTACTCGAGAGTAAAGGCGAGCCAGTGTATAAGATCCGGCGACACGGTAGCACCAAGAAGGCCAGGAAGCAGGTGCTGGTAGTCCATCGGCGCAACCTGCTTCCGGTACTGGCCTCGATATGCGACAGGACGGAGGAGGCGAGCACGGCACGGCGAAAGCTCGGGAGGCCACCCAAGGGTAGCCCTCCGACAGCTGCCGCGGCCGGCGAACGAGACAACAGCGACGACAACAGCGACGACGACGAGATCGGCCTGTGGAGCGCTCGAAGGTGACACTTGCGACCACGAGTTGACTCCAGGTCGGGTCTCCACGAGTCGGCCGCGAGATCTGCAACGGAGAAGAGGCGGGGGAGGCGTCGGGGTACAAGTGCGCAGGCCGGCACAAAGTAGCGACAGCAGCAGTGGCTCCATGGATGCCCAAGTGGATGCCAATGAGGACATTTGGGCCCAACTTCAATTTGGAATGCCCTCGGAAGATGAAGGGGTGCTGGAAGAAGACTCCAGCGGTGATGAGGAGGAACCGGAGGGGCCAGCACCACCTCCTGAGTTTGAGCCTCCTAGGCCTCGGAGTCCTTCATCAGAGGATAGTCAGGAGGAGTGGGAAGAAGCAGCGGCTAGGCCCAGACGCCGAAGGGGCGGTGCCCAACGGCGCAGGCAACGCCGGGCTCAGTGGAGTCTAAGAGAGCCGGCACGCGAAGCGGCGGTGTTGGGAATGGCCGAGTCCCTGGCCCGAGCCGCACGGGGGCAGAGGGATGACGGCTGGTCGGCGGCGGTGCAGCAAGGGTTTGCGGCGGAAGATCGGGCCACCAGGCGCGAGATGGCTCAAGAGGCTGCAGCCCGAGCGGAAGTAATGGTCGGCGGACTGGCAGCGACACCACAGGATCTGAAGGCCCGGTATGGGCAGGCTGTGGTTGAACTTGTAGAAGGATGGTGGTTGCCAGAGTTGTTGATGCGTGTGGCCCCAATGTAAGTGCACCGTGTCCGTTGACTCATGCCGTAATGCTAGACCCCTCGAGTTTGTTTTTAGTGTTGTTGATTGCTTTTTTTGTATGAACTGTTCTTGTTGCGTGTCCACTTATTCAGTTAGTACTCCTTTTATTGTTTGCCATTTTTTCGGTTGGTTATTTTTCTGAGTGCGCCATGATTATATTGTCGGTGTGTTTTTAAAAGAAGTTGGTAATTTGGTGTTTGGAAAGAAAGAAGAAAACGAAGGAAATAAAAAAGGAAAAGTACTTACGTGAATTTTGATTAAGTGCGGCTGACGGCCAGCCGGTGTTGACCGTCATCCTTTAGCTGGAGGAGAATGATGTGCTGTAGACTGCTGAGCAGCCTCCAGGCAATCTGTGAGTCAGGCTGTTCTAGGTCTGTGAGAGGGCTGGGGTGTAGGTAGTTAGTGTTTCCCGTGCACTGTCACCTCCGCTCGCCACCCCCTCTGCTTTCTCTCTTTCGTTCCAGCTCTGTCTGCGCACTGAGTCACATTGCACACCATGGTGCAATCGCTTAAGTTCGGAAGAAGACTGGCAGAATAGCGCTCAAATGCTCCTACTACGTAGATAGATTATGGACAACAGAAAGATTTTAATAGATGTTGAAAAAGAGAAAACAGCAAGACATGCAGTGCACAGTATGTATAAGTAGGGCACAGTCCGACGAATCCTTGAGATGGTGTTAGTATCGTGGTAGCACTATTTCTTTATATTCATGGCACTTTTCCGCCTCCAGTTCTTCATGCTTTTGCATCCTATTTCATCTTGCTACTCAACAACTTCTGTGAAGTTAGCAAATCTCTTGACAAAGCTAGACTAGAAAGCGCATTTTGAAGCACAAGCTCTCTAGTCCGCTTGCGGACTAGTCACAGAAAGTCACAGAAATCAAGTAAGACATAGACTCTCTACTTGATATCCGAGGAAACTAGGTAATCTAAGCCTGACTACCAGGTTGCTCCACTGCGAAGAGGCAACAGTGTTGAGGCCAGTATAAAATCCTCTCAGGATCCAGTTCCTGTCTTGGTCATTTTACCAATTGTGTGTGCCACGCTACCACAGGTACAACACATTAATACAAATAAATATAACTGAGGGCTGTGCAGGAGCTGTCCAAAATTAATACATTTACAGAAATAAGGTATTTTGCAGACTTTGCACAGACCCATGCACAGTAATCAAATGTAATCAGGCGCAATTAACAGTAACGGTTTGTCCGCAGAAAGTTGATGAAATTTTAATGACTGAATCTTTCTCCTGTTGCGCCCGCCTTTGTATGTGCTCCTGCTTAATCTGTGCTCATTATTGCTTCTCTGTGCTCATGATTGCTTGTATGTGCTCATTATTGCTTATCTGTGCTCATTATTGCTTCTCTGTGCTCATTCTTGTACTGCTGTGCTGCGATTCTGGCTACGATTCCTGCTACGGCATCTGCTATGAATCTATGAGCCTTTGATTCAACATGCCGCTCAATTTGAAATTGAATACATAAGTGAATCCACCAGGTGGAAAAATGCATCCATCAGAGTGGGACCACTGACAGTCTGACTCTCTCCTCTGACCATCGCTGTCACACCAGTGCTAAATTTCGTCGAAGCCGCACTATATGGCCTAATATTAATATCTCGGATTCATCTACTGACAAACATATAAAGTACGGTACAGTAGTTGTACTGACTTTCGGTTAAGCCAGATACACACATATATTTTTTATTTTGATATGGTCAGTGTTCGTTAAACTCTGACTTACCTCATTATTGGCTTCGTTGCACACCTCATTTTGCTCATAGATGAGTATAAGTTCATGACGAATGCTTAATTTCCGTTTCTCTGAGGGATGTCATATCCGTGTGACATTCACAAAATCGTGCTGTGCATCCACAAGCTTCATGTATATATCTTACTGATAATTTGTAAACGGCTTCTTAAGTAAGTTGCAAAAACACAGGCAGAAGTAAGGCCAGAATTGAAACACAGTAAAGAACTAGTCTGATATCGCGGCTCCTTATATTTGCGTTCATGCAGTCTAATTTCCAGACCCTGGGGCTAGGGATTTGGGGGGATTTGGGGATCCCAGACAGACGGCCCACCCCAGTTGCACACAAACTAATTGCATGAGACACAAACAACATCAACGGGGGTGCACCCAGACAGTGGTGACAAGTGCATGCAAACAAGCTAAGCTAACATTGAATGTCACATTGAATAACAAAAAGTAATGTCACATAAGTAATTTGCAATTCCACAAATTAAAGCCCGTCCATTGACAACACATACAGTACATTGAAATGGTTGGGGGTTTTGAAACCACTGAACTGCCCCCGTGAGAGATGGAAGCCTAGAGGCGGGTGTTAGAATCGATGAACCGTCCACCTGGCTGCTCGCAGGATGTCGCGGAGAGAAGGCAGAGATGAAGGGAGGGGTGAGGAGATGAAGGGAGAGATGAGGAGGTTCAATGGCTGCAGAGAGTGGTCCTATTGGCCTCAGGCTGGCCAGTCCCACTCGTCCCATAGGCCACTGGCATGACTGCCGTGCCTACCCCTAGCTATGCTCGAAACCGGCGAAAGGTCTAAAAGAGAGGTGTCGGACTATCCGGAATCGGACAGGACAGGGCTAGATAGCCTACTGTCATCAGTAGTACGTGCGCAACTGACTCCTAACCTTGGTAGCGGTGGTCGATTCGGCCTAGGCTCTTGTCACAGAACTGCGGAAAGGCTATCGGCAAAGCGGATAGATGATCTAGGGTAGCGCCACCACCCAATGCGCCTACGTTGCCACCGCAGGCATTTGGGAACTTGGGTCCCCGGAGTACACAGCTCCTAGTTTATCACACAGATCTAGACAAGCCGAAAAAAGGGCATTGCTGCAACTTCCGTTTTAGAATGGGGTGAGAGCCCCAGAATGGATCGAGACACGCCTCAAAAGGGGATTCCTGAATTTGCGCTACAGGAGTCTAGAAAGGTGGTACTAAGAACTTAAATGAGAATCCATAGCCGGAATCCTACTCATAAGACATCAGACACATTCTATACATTAGACTGCAGCCTACACATTAAGTAACTAACAAATCCGAATCTGTGTGAGTTGAGGAGATCAGAGGCTCGAGAGATTAAGCAGAACAACTGGCTGAGTGATTACGCAAGCATAAGATTATTAGATAATCACTCTCGCTCCCGTGGCCGCAGTTGCGAGAGGGGGATAGGGGGAGACTCCATTGGAAAGGGAGTTCGACACGTACACTTTGAGCCCGCCCAAGAGGGAGAAGGAAAGCCGGCCAAGGATTCCCCCAACCCCCTGGGAAGAAATGCACATACTACCTCCGCATCTGCTTGCAAATCCCTAGCTTCTTATTACTTCTGTGCGCGCTTACAGTTGCCTTCCTGCCGCAGCTCTCAGCTCGGCATCCCCAGAGCCCACCCCCTAGGAGATTAGCCACTCATAGCTGAGGGCTGCCTAATAGTGAAAATAAACATAGAAGATAACATGCAGAGAGGATTTAAATTGTTATTAAAAATTGGCCTCTAATTAAACGATTGGCTAAAGTTGCACTATTTTATTAAGCCAAGAAAATTCCCAAATCCCTTGCCCGCTATGTGCTGCCTAACTAGTAGAATAAGTCCCTTAGGAGTAACAATGGATAAACCGCTGCGCCGGTTACTTAGCTGAACCCCGATCGGCCGCGTGCTGCAGTCCCGTAGCTCTCGAGGGATGGGTGGGGCAAAATCAGCAAAGGCAGAGGAGGGGAAGGCTAGATGTGAGCTGGCAGGGGCCAACGCACTAATGAGCGCAATGCGCAATTTGCAGAGCTCACCTAAAGAGGTGGCTTTCACTATTGGGGGCTTATAGGCAGGCAATGAGCCTGTGAGCGCTAAATGAGCTTAAAGCTCGAGGGTCTAAGCCCTAGGTGGAAGACATAGGTCCGGGGGGTCCGTCGGGGAAGACGGGTCCGCAAGAAGGCAGGAAACTAGGTTAGGTTGGGAGGGTCCGGCTTTCCGGAGGTTAAGGTTCCTAGCGGGAGCAGCGCAGCGCGCTTGCTTATATAGTCCTGCAGCACGCCAACCTCGACATTCATCAAAGCAACCCACATTCGCGCCAGCCTGTCAACGAGGGATCGGGGCGGCGATAAACCGCCCTGATCACCCAATGAACCGGCGGCGGGAAACGACAGGTGTTCTGCGCGAACAGCCGTCGGCAGTCGGCCAGCAATTGTTACTCCGCCGGGACAATGGGAAGCGCAGGCGCCGACCTGCCTACAGTGACATCTAATATACTAAAAATGAAATGGTTGGTTGGTTGGTTGTATTTGATTTTTTCCCGAACGGCTCAACCGATTTTCACCATTTCTTCACCAAAAGATGCCAAATATGGGGACAATTTTACACGTATTTTTATTAAGCTTAACTTTATTGCTAAGGGGATTAAATATTCGAAAAACATGTTTTTTGACCTTTTCAAAGGTCAAACTATCTTGGCCTATTGAGAATTTCATTCACTGACTGCCACTGAGTTAGAATTGCATCGTCAAATTGCGCAACAACCCCTAGCTGATTGAATTTGAAGCCTGCACTCTGGAGACAAATTGGAAATAAATGTACACAACCAACCGCAAGACTGAGTGTACTCTATTTTCTTACTTCATTGTACAAAGCCAGAACTTTGAGAATTCATTTTATAAGGCTGATTTTTGCACCCACTAACCAACAGTCGGAATAGCCGATGTGTAGGCACTAGGAATAGGTTATAGGCTAGGCTAGGGTTCGATTCTGCACTGCATCAAATCATTTTAGACTAACTTTCAGCCAGTAGTGATTGAAGACTATTTTATATTATTTTTTTCATTTCGTAAATAAAATATCATAAATCATAGCACACCGGCTAAAACAGAGTTTGAATCATGGCTAAACCAGAGTCTGAATCATGGCTAAACCAGAGTCTGAATCATGGCTAAACCAGAGTCTGAATCATGGCTAAACCAGAGTCTGAATCATGGCTAAACCAGAGTCTGAATCATGGCTAAACCAGAGTCTGAATCATGGCTAAACCAGAGTCTGAATCATGGCTAAACCAGAGTCTGAATCAAGGCTAAACCAGAGTCTGGATCATGGCTAAACCAGAGTCTGAATCCTGGCTACACCAGAGTCTGAATCATGGCTAAACCAGAGTCTGAATCATGGCTAAACAAGAGTCTGAATCATGGCTAAACCAGAGTCTGAATCATGGCTAAACCAGAGTTTGAATCATAGCTAAACCAGAGTCTGAATCATGGCTACACCAGAGTCTGAATCATGGCTAAACCAGAGTTTGAATCATGGCTAAACCAGAGTCTGAATCATGGCTAAACCAGAGTCTGAATCATGGCTAAACCAGAGTTTGAATCATAGCTAAACCAGAGTCTGAATCATGGCTAAACCAGAGTCTGAATCATGGCTACACCAGAGTCTGAATCATGGCTAAACCAGAGTCTGAATCATGGCTACACCAGAGTCTGAATCATAGCTAAACCAGAGTCTGAATCATGGCTAAACCAGAGTCAGAATCATGGCTAAACCAGAGTCTGAATCATGGCTAAACCAGAGTTTGAATCATAGCTAAACCAGAGTCTGAATCATGGCTACACCAGAGTCTGAATCATGGCTAAACCAGAGTTTGAATCATGGCTAAACCAGAGTCTGAATCATGGCTAAACCAGAGTCTGAATCATGGCTAAACCAGAGTCTGAATCATGGCTAAACCAGAGTCTGAATCATGGCTAAACCAGAGTCTGAATCATGGCTACACCAGAGTCTGAATCATGGCTAAACCAGAGTCTGAATCATGGCTACACCAGAGTCTGAATCATAGCTAAACCAGAGTCTGAATCATGGCTAAACCAGAGTCTGAATCATGGCTAAACCAGAGTCTGAATCATGGCTAAACCAGAGTCTGAATCATGGCTACACCAGAGTCTGAATCATGGCTAAACCAGAGTCTGAATCATGGCTAAACAAGAGTCTGAATCATGGCTAAACCAGAGTCTGAATCATGGCTAAACCAGAGTCTGAATCATGGCTAAACCAGAGTTTGAATCATAGCTAAACCAGAGTCTGAATCATGGCTAAACCAGAGTCTGAATCATGGCTACACCAGAGTCTGAATCATGGCTAAACCAGAGTCTGAATCATGGCTACACCAGAGTCTGAATCATAGCTAAACCAGAGTCTGAATCATGGCTAAACCAGAGTCTGAATCATGGCTAAACCAGAGTCTGAATCATGGCTAAACCAGAGTCTGAATCATGGCTACACCAGAGTCTGAATCATGGCTAAACCAGAGTCTGAATCATGGCTAAACCAGAGTCTGAATCATGGCTAAACCAGAGTCTGAATCATGGCTAAACCAGAGTCTGTATCATGGCTAAACCAGAGTCTGAATCATGGCTAAACCAGAGTCTGAATCATGGCTACACCAGAGTCTGAATCATGGCTACACCAGAGTCTGAATCATGGCTAAACCAGAGTCTGAATCATGGCTAAACCAGAGTCTGGATCATGGCTAAACCAGAGTCTGAATCATGGCTAAACCAGAGTCTGAATCATGGCTAAACCAGAGTCTGAATCATGGCTAAACCAGAGTCTGAATCATGGCTACACCAGAGTCTAAATCATGGCTAAACCAGAGTCTGAATCAAGGCTAAACCAGAGTCTGGATCATGGCTAAACCAGAGTTTGAATCATAGCTAAACCAGCGTCTGAATCATGGCTAAACTAGATTCTGAATCATGGCTAAACCAGAGTTTGAATCATGGCTAAACCAGAGTTTGAATCATGGCAAAACCAGAGTTTGAATCATGGCTAACCCAGCGTTTGAATCATTGCTAAACCAGAACTGGTGGATAATCGTCAACTGGGGGATCATGGTAAACTGGGGGATAATTGTCAACTGGGGGATCATTGTCAACTGGCGGATCATTGGCAACTGGGGGATAATTGTCAACTGGGGGACAATTGTCACGGGGAAACATCACCAAATGCGGGATCATAATCAACTAGGGGATCATTGTCAACTAGGGGATCATGTTCAACTGGGGGAACATTGTCAACTGGGATCACCATCAATGGGGGATCATAGTCAACTGAGAGATAATTGTCGACTGGGGGATAATCGTCAACTGGGGGATCATGGTCAACTGGAGGATCATTGTCAACGGGGGGATAGTTGTCAACTGGGGGATAATTGTCAACTGGGGAGTCATCATCAAATGCGGGATCATGGTTAACTGGGGGATAATTGTCAACTGGGGGATCATTGTCAACTGGGAGATCATTGTCAATGTCAACTGGGGGATCATTGTCATCTGGGGATCATTGTCAACTGGGGGTTTATCATCACCCGGAGGATCATTGTGAACTGGGGGGATCATTGTCAACTTGTTGATCATCATCAACTGGGGGATCATTGTCAACTGTGGGAACATTGTCAACTGGGGGAACGTTGTCAACTGGAGATTATCATCAATGGGGAGTCATCATTAACTGGGGGATCATTGTCAACTGCGTGATCATCATCAATTGGGGGATTATTGTCAACTCGGGGATCATTGTCAGCTGTGGGAACATTGTCAACTGGGGATCATCATCAATGGGGAGTCATCATTAACTGGGGGATCATTGTCAACTGCGTGATCATCATCAATTGAGGGATTATTGTCAACTGGGGGATCATAATCAACTGCGTGATCATCATCAATTGGGGGATTATTGTCAACGGGGGGTTCATTGTCAACTGGGGGATCATTGTCAACTGGGGGATTATTGTCAACTGGGGGATCTTTATCAACTGGGGGATCATTGTCAACTGATCATTGTAGCGTAAAAAGGCTGAAAATGCAGCTGCTAAAAAGTGTATACTGGACGAAATCAAAATATTTCTGCTCCCCGAAGGGGGGCAAAACTTGCTAGTCCACTATACTAAAAATGAAATGCTTGCTTGGTTGTAATTGATTTTCTCCCGAACGGCTCAACCGATTTTCACCATTTCTTCACCAAAAGATGCCAAATATGGGGACAATTTTACACGTATTTTTATTAAGCTTAACTTTATTGCTAAAGGGATTAAATATTCGAAAAACATGATTTTTCAAAGGTCAAACCATCTTGGCCTATTGAGAATTTTACTCACTGCCGCTGAATTGGAATTGCATCGTCAAATTGCGCAACACCCCCTCGCTGACTGAGTTAGAAGCCTGCACTCTGGAGACAAATTTGAAATAAATGTACACAACCAACCGCGAGACTGAGTGTACTCTATTTTCTCACTTCATTGTACAAAGCCAGAACTTTGAGAATTCATTTTATAAGGCTGATTTTTGCACCCACTAACCAACAGTCGGAATAGCCGATGTGTAGGCACTAGGAATAGGTTATAGGCTAGGCTAGGGTTCGATTCTGCACTGCGTCAAATCATTTAGACTAATTTTCAGCCAGTAGTGATTGAAGATTATTTTGATTTTTTTTTCATTTCGTAAATAAAATATCAAAAATCATAGCAAACCTGAGTTTGAATCATGGCAAAAATAGAGCTTGAATCATGGCTAAACCAGCGTCTGAATCATGGCTAAACCAGAGCTTGAATCATGGCTAAACCAGAGTCTGAATCATGGCTAAACTGGAGTCTGAATCATGGCTAAACCAGGGTCTGAATCATGGCTAAACCAGAGTTTGAATCATGGCTAAATCAGGGTCTGAATCATGGCTAAACTAGAGTTTGAATCATGGCTAAACCAGAGTTTGAATCATGGCTAACCCAGAGTTTGAATCATGGCTAACCCAGACTTTGAATCATGGCTAAACCAGAGTCTGAATCATGGCTAAACCAGCGTCTGAATCATGGCTAAACCAGAGTTTGAATCATGGCTAAACCAGAGTCTGAATCATGGCTAAACCAGAGTTTGAATCATGGCTAAACCAGATTTTGAATCATGGCTAACCCAGAGTTTGAATCATGGCTAAACCAGAGTCTGAATCTGAATCATGGCTAAACCAGCGTCTGAATCATGGCTAAACCAGAGTCTGAATCATGGCAAAACCAGAGTCTGAATCATGGCTAAACCAGAGTTTGAATCATGGCTAAACCAGGGTCTGAATCATGGCTAAAACAGAGTTTAAATCATGGCTAAACCAGAGTCTGAATCATGGCTAAACCAGAGTTTGAATCATGGCTAAACCAGGGTCTGAATCATGGCTAAACCAGAGTCTGAATCATGGCTAAACCAGGGTCTGAATCATGGCTAAACCAGAGTTTGCATCATGGCTAAACCAGAGTCTGAATCATGGCTAAACCAGAGTCTGAATCATGGCTAAACCAGAGTTTGAATCATGGCTAAACCAGAGTCTGAATCATGGCTAAACCAGAGTCTGAATCATGGCAAAAATAGAGCTTGAATCATGGCTAAACCAGCGTCTGAATCATGGCTAAACCAGAGCTTGAATCATGGCTAAACCAGAGTTTGAATCATGGCTAAACCAGAGTCTGAATCATGGCTAAACCAGAGTCTGAATCATGGCTAAACCAGAGTCTGAATCATGGCAAAACCAGAGTCTGAATCATGGCTAAAACAGAGTTTTAATCATGGCTAAACCAGGGTCTGAATCATGGCTAAAACAGAGTTTAAATCATGGCTAAACCAGAGTCTGAATCATGGCTAAACCAGAGTTTGAATCATAGCTAAACCAGGGTCTGAATCATGGCTAAACCAGAGTCTGAATCATGGCTAAACCAGGGTCTGAATCATGGCTAAACCAGAGTTTGCATCATGGCTAAACCAGAGTCTGAATCATGGCTAAACCAGAGTTTGAATCATGGCTAAACCAGAGTCTGAATCATGGCTAAACCAGAGTCTGAATCATGGCAAAAATAGAGCTTGAATCATGGCTAAACCAGCGTCTGAATCATGGCTAAACCAGAGCTTGAATCATGGCTAAACCAGAGTCTGAATCATGGCTAAACTGGAGTCTGAATCATGGCTAAACCAGGGTCTGAATCATGGCTAAACCAGAGTTTGAATCATGGCTAAATCAGGGTCTGAATCATGGCTAAACCAGAGTTTGAATCATGGCTAAACCAGAGTTTGAATCATGGCTAACCCAGAGTTTGAATCATGGCTAACCCAGACTTTGAATCATGGCTAAACCAGAGTCTGAATCATGGCTAAACCAGCGTCTGAATCATGGCTAAACCAGAGTTTGAATCATGGCTAAACCAGAGTCTGAATCATGGCTAAACCAGAGTTTGAATCATGGCTAAACCAGATTTTGAATCATGGCTAACCCAGAGTTTGAATCATGGCTAAACCAGAGTCTGAATCTGAATCATGGCTAAACCAGCGTCTGAATCATGGCTAAACCAGAGTCTGAATCATGGCAAAACCAGAGTCTGAATCATGGCTAAACCAGAGTTTGAATCATGGCTAAACCAGGGTCTGAATCATGGCTAAAACAGAGTTTAAATCATGGCTAAACCAGAGTCTGAATCATGGCTAAACCAGAGTTTGAATCATGGCTAAACCAGGGTCTGAATCATGGCTAAACCAGAGTCTGAATCATGGCTAAACCAGGGTCTGAATCATGGCTAAACCAGAGTTTGCATCATGGCTAAACCAGAGTCTGAATCATGGCTAAACCAGAGTCTGAATCATGGCTAAACCAGAGTTTGAATCATGGCTAAACCAGAGTCTGAATCATGGCTAAACCAGAGTCTGAATCATGGCAAAAATAGAGCTTGAATCATGGCTAAACCAGCGTCTGAATCATGGCTAAACCAGAGCTTGAATCATGGCTAAACCAGAGTTTGAATCATGGCTAAACCAGAGTCTGAATCATGGCTAAACCAGAGTCTGAATCATGGCTAAACCAGAGTCTGAATCATGGCAAAACCAGAGTCTGAATCATGGCTAAACCAGAGTTTGAATCATGGCTAAACCAGGGTCTGAATCATGGCTAAAACAGAGTTTAAATCATGGCTAAACCAGAGTCTGAATCATGGCTAAACCAGAGTTTGAATCATGGCTAAACCAGGGTCTGAATCATGGCTAAACCAGAGTCTGAATCATGGCTAAACCAGGGTCTGAATCATGGCTAAACCAGAGTTTGCATCATGGCTAAACCAGAGTCTGAATCATGGCTAAACCAGAGTTTGAATCATGGCTAAACCAGAGTCTGAATCATGGCTAAACCAGAGTCTGAATCATGGCAAAAATAGAGCTTGAATCATGGCTAAACCAGCGTCTGAATCATGGCTAAACCAGAGCTTGAATCATGGCTAAAGCAGAGTTTGAATCATGGCTAAACCAGAGTCTGAATCATGGCTAAACCAGAGTCTGAATCATGGCTAAACCAGAGTCTGAATCATGGCAAAACCAGAGTCTGAATCATGGCTAAACCAGAGTTTGAATCATGGCTAAACCAGGGTCTGAATCATGGCTAAAACAGAGTTTAAATCATGGCTAAACCAGAGTCTGAATCATGGCTAAACCAGAGTTTGAATCATGGCTAAACCAGGGTCTGAATCATGGCTAAACCAGAGTCTGAATCATGGCTAAACCAGAGTCTGAATCATGGCTAAACCAGAGTCTGAATCATGGCAAAACCAGAGTCTGAATCATGGCTAAAACAGAGTTTAAATCATAGCTAAACCAGCGTCTGAATCATGGCTAAACCAGAGTTTGAATCATGGCTAAACCAGAGTTGTAATCATGGCTAAACCAGAGTTTGCATCATGGCTAAACCAGAGTCTGAATCATGGCTAAACCAGAGTCTGAATCATGGCTAAACCAGCGTCTGAATCATGGCTAAACCATAGTATGAATCATGGCTAAACCAGAGTCTGAATCATGGCTAAACCAGCGTTTGAATCATGGCAAAATTTTTCTTTTGTCATTGAATTGAATTTTGAGTTTGTTATCTCATAACGTCATAATGATATATATTTGTATGATAAATATTTTGCCTAATAATCATTTCATTGTTGTTCTTCTCAATTTTCTACAAAAGAAGCTGGGCAACTGGGCAACATTGTCAACTGGGCATCATCATCAATAAGGAGTCCTCATCAAATGGGGGATCATTGTCAACTGGGGGATCATTGTCAACTGGGGGATCATTGTCAACTGGGTGATCATTGTCAACTGGGGGATCATTGTCAACTGGGGATCATTGTCAACTGGGGGATCATTGTCAACTGTGAGATCATTGTCAACTGGGGGATCATTGTCAACTGGGGGATCATTGTCAACTGGGGGATCATTGTCAACTGGGGGATCATCAACAACTGGGGGATCATTGTAAACTGGGGGATCATTGTCAACTGTGGGATCATTGTCAACTGGGGGATCATTGTCAACAAGGGGATCATTGTGAACTGGGGGATCATTGTCAACTGGGGATCATTGTCAACTGGGGGAACATTGTCAACTGGGGGATCATTGTCAACTGGGGGATCATTGTCAACTGGGTGATCATTGTCAACTGGGGGATCATTGTCAACTGAGGGATCATTGTCAACTTGGGAATGATTGTCAAATGGGTGTTCATTGTCAACTGGGGGATCATTATCAACTGGGGGATCATTGTCAACTTGGGAATGATTGTCAAATGGGTGTTCATTGTCAACTGGGGGATCATTGTCAACTGTGAGATCATTGTCAACTGGGGGATCATTGTCAACTGGGGGATCATTGTCAACTGGGGGATCATTGTCAACTGGGGGATCATCATCAACTGGGGGATCATTGTAAACTGGGGGATCATTGTCAACTGTGGGATCATTGTCAACTGGGGGATCATTGTCAACAAGGGGATCATTGTGAACTGGGGGATCATTGTCAACTGGGGATCATTGTCAACTGGGGGAACATTGTCAACTGGGGGATCATTGTCAACTGGGGGATCATTGTCAACTGGGTGATCATTGTCAACTGGGGGATCATTGTCAACTGAGGGATCATTGTCAACTGGGGTATCATTATCAACTGGGGGATCATTGTCAACTTGGGAATGATTGTCAAATGGGTGTTCATTGTCAACTGGGGGATCATTATCAACTGGGGGATCATTGTCAACTTGGGAATGATTGTCAAATGGGTGTTCATTGTCAACTGGGGGATCATTGTCAACTGGGAGATCATTGTCAACTGGGGGATCATTGTCAACTGGGGGATCATTGTCAACTGGGGTATCATTATCAACTGGGGGATCATTGTCAACTTCGGAATGATTGTCAACTGGGGGATCATTGTCAACTGGGGGGATCATTGTCAACTGGGGGATCATTGTCAACTGGGTGATCATTGTCAACTTGGGGATCATTGTCATCTGAGGGATCATTGTCAACCGGGGTATCATTATCAACTGGGGATCATTGTCAACTGGGGGATCATTGTCAACTGGGGGATCATTGTCAACTGGGGGATCATTGTCAACTGGGTGATCATTGTCAACTGGGGGATCATTGTCAACTGGGGGATCATGGTCAACTTGGGGATCATTGTCAACTGTGAGATCATTGTCAACTGGGTGATCATTGTCAACTGGGGGATCATTGTCGACTGGGGGATCATTGTAAACTGGGGGATCATTGTCAACTGTGAGATCATTGTCAACTGGGGGATCATTGTCAACTGGGGGATCATTGTCAACTGGGGGATCATTGTCAACTGGGGGATCATCATCAACTGGGGGATCATTGTCAACTGTGGGATCATTGTCATCTGGGGGATCATTGTCAACAAGGGGATCATTGTGAACTGGGGGATCATTGTCAACTGGGGATCATTGTCAACTGGGGGTTCATTGTCAACTGGGGGATCATTGTCAACTGGGGGATCATCAACAACTGGGGGATCATTGTCAACTGGGGATCATTGTCAACTGGGGGTTCATTGTCAACTGGGGGATCATTGTCAACTGGGGGATCATCATCAACTGGGGGATCATTGTCAACTGGGGGATCATTGTCAACTGGGGGTTTATTTTAGCTTTAAAAAGCTGTAAATTCAGCTGCTAAACAGTATATACAAGACGAATTAAAAATATTTCTGCTCCCCGAAGGGGGGCAAAACATGCTAGGTTGGTTACTTGGTTGTAATTGATTTTCTCCCGAACGGCTCAACCGATTTTCACCATTTCTTCACCAAAAGATGCCAAATATGGGGACACATATACACGTAATTTTATTAAGCTTAATTCCATTGCCAAGGGGATTAAATATTCGAAAAACTGTTTTAGATAGCATTTTTAATGCATTACATCAGAGCCAGTTTTGTCAACGTGCATTTCGCTGCCAATTTTAATGATTGCATCAGGGCCAGTTTCGTTAAAAGTGAGTACACTGATAAGAATTTCACTGTGTCAAATGTACATAGCTATGTCAACCCCACTGGCGAGACAGTCAGTGCGAATTTATAAATAGATTACATCACACCTTTTCTCACCCGTGTGTGTGTGTGTGTGTGTGTGTGTGTGTTTGATTTGAATAGGTAACATGTGCATAGCAGACTTCAATTCAACGATATATTGAGACATCTACTCCTTTCTTACTACAACATATAAATCATCAAATCTTTAACAAAATTTCAATCGAGAAAAGAGTCCAACAGTTTTTTAAATGTCCAACAGTTTTTTTAATGTCCTACAGTTTTCTACATGTGTTTACCAGTATTCTAAATGTGTTTACCTGTAGGGCCTATTCTAAATGTGTTTACCAGTATTCTAAAAGTGTTTACCAGTATTCTAAAAGTGTTTACCAGTATTCTAAATGTGTTTACCAGTATTCTAAAAGTGTTTATTAGTATTCTAAATGTTTTTACCAGTATTCTAAATGTTTTTAACAGTATTCTAAATGTGTTTACCAGTATTCTAAAAGTGTTTACCAGTATTCTAAATGTTTTTACCAGTATTCTAAAAGTGTTTACCAGTATTCTAAATGTGTTTACCAGTATTCTAAAAGTGTTTACCAGTATTCTAAATGTTTTTACCAGTATTCTAAAAGTGTTTACCAGTATTCTAAATGTGTTTACCAGTATTCTAAAAGTGTTTACCAGTATTCTAAATGTTTTTACCAGTATTCTAAATGTTTTTACCAGTATTCTAAAAGTGTTTACCAGTATTCTAAAAGTGTTTACCAGTATTCTAAAAGTGTTTACCAGTATTCTAAAAGTGTTTACCAGTATTCTAAAAGTGTTTACCAGTATTCTAAATGTTTTTACCAGTATTCTAAAAGTGTTTACCAGTATTCTAAATGTGTTTACCAGTATTCTAAGTAGTAGGGGTTATGTGCACTCTGCCGCAGGATTTTCCGCGGAAAAGCCACGGGCCCAGTGAGTAAACATAGGCGCCCATGTAAATGCATTGGTGGATTCTGCCGCAGGGAAAGCCGTGGCAGTTCCGGGGAGGCCCAGGTGGATTTGCTAAAAATAGAAACAAGGGAAGTGTACATTACTGACCCACTTTACAAAGCATGCCACAAGTATATTCACTGTTCGCTGTATATTCACGTATATTCACGTTCCGCACAATAATTTTAATGCATAGAGACCTGAAATTTCATATCGTGCGTTTCTATGGCTGGAGTAACCTTGGGGTTAGTGAGTGAACATAGTGGCCTATGTAAATGCATTGGTGGATTCTGCCGCAGGGAAAGCTAATTTAGTTTAATGAAGTTAAAAAGTTTGGCATTTATTAGAAATTTCAGTGGGAATTTCTCAAATAATCAATAACAAATAAGTTTACTCTTATTAGTCATTTGCTGAGTGCCGGTGCACTTGAACTTGAGCGAATTCAGAATTAAGGGAATTCTCAATAATCAATAACAAATAAGTTTACTACTATTTAGTCATTTGTTGAGTGCCGGTGCGCTTGAACTTGAGCGGCTAAAGGTGTGAAGTGGTGATCGCGCACGGGGCCCAGGAGTTGTTGCTTTGTGGTGAACGAACTATAGAGCATAGGAGAGATAATAAATTATGTCCAAAGTTTCCTGCACAACAACAACATTCAAGGGATAAAGCTGGGATGCTTGTAGCAGTCGGCAATTTTCTCTGATGTTATCTACTTTGAATTAGTGTATGTACATACACAAGCTGTAAACATATGCGGGAGTGGGGAGGGGTTGGATATAAAGACTCGGATTTTCAATAGTAATGTTGTTATTGGGAAATTATTTAAACATGAGCAAGTACCACTGCCCTTCATACATACATGAGGTGTGCATCAATTGCAATATTTGCTCACTCGGAAAATTGAGACATCATGTTACGCGCGAAGGCTGTAGTGTCAGTCGCTGGCTCGTTTGCCATGAATGCGATTCAGCTGAGCTTTTTACCGTCCGCGGACAAATTCGACGACACAAAAATCATGCTGTTGTCAACTGGGGCTCTGCTGAAGACCTCGAGCGAGCCAGGCAAACTGCATTGGAATCCGCACGCCAGCAAGAGGCATTTCAAGCGCTTGAGCGTATTCGCCAGCCTGAGAGCGCTCTTAGTCAGATCATCTCCAACGTCTGTGGCAGATCATCTTCAAACGATCATCCTGTTGCTGGTGTTGCTCCCATCCTCGCTGCCGTGCCGGCTTTGCTGCCCGATGCTACAGAAAATCTTCTGGTCGGCAGACAAGCTAACGACATCGAAATCGTAAATGCGATCGATGATGAAATCACTGAGCTGGACACCGCATTTATCGATGAGCTTGATTTAGAGGGCCGATTTAATCAACAGGATCGACCCCAACATCAGGCACTCCAACAGCTGCTGCAGCGGGAGGATTCAGTGCCTCATCATCATCATCAGCAGCACCAGCACCAGCAGCAGACTGGACTGGAGCAGCATCAGCAGCAGCTGCCGGAGGAGGAGCAGGAGCAGCATCAACAGCGCCGAGCCATTCCCGCAGTTGCAGGAAAAAATATCGAGCGAGCAAGGATGCTGGCAGAAACCAACGCCCTAACTGACATTCTCCGTGAGTTAGAGTCTGACTCTGACCCTGCTCCAGTCGCACCACCACCAACAGCGGCGCCGGCACAAGCAGTGGCTGATCAAGCTCCACCTGTTGTTGAAGGACAGTTGCAACCTATCTGCATTCAATTTGTTCTGCCTAGCAGTATTACTGGTCAATATTGTATTGACTTTGGGGGAAACTTTCAAATTCGACTTAGCAATTTTTAATTAAAATCACTACTCTGTTTTTCCATTTAGTCACATTATTATTTAATAATTTCATCTCTTTTGGCAGTGGCTTTTTAAACGAGGAATAGGACAAACAATAAAATCTACAAAGCTGGTTTAGCACATATCTCTTCCAATTTTGTTTGGCTTCACATTTCAAAATAGTTTTTTTATAATTAATTAAAAGCCATTATTTTATACAATTATATGTTAATTTGTAGATATTTAACCTGCGCGCTGCTTTTGTGTGTGTTGTAGGTGTAACACCATCTGAGTTACATACATTGAAAATAAATTGACGAGACAGGTTATGGATTAAAAAAAATTTTAAAACACGTTTTTGGATTTCAGATTTTCTTTTGAAAATGAAAGGCTGCTTACTTTTTCCGATACGCAGATAATAAAGTGCTAAGAAATAGAGTGTGATAATCATTTGAATAAATATTGTTTCTGATATTTCTTTTAACTATATTAGTCACTAGACTTACTATTATTACAATTAAAATAATTATTATTAATAATCTACTTAATAATTTTCTTTCAGCCACTGAAAATAATTCATGAATAAGCATGGCCGTCTCAAACGGAGGCTTAAATTCTCTCGAGTCAAGCAATTCAAGCGAGTCATCTTATTCTTCTGATAGATATGGTGAGAATAAGCATTGTAGTTTTTATTTGATCGCATACTATGTTATACAAGTTTCCGCAATTAGTTTCTTAAAAAACGTATTTTGAAAAGTCGCTACGGTAATTAGAAAAACAAATGTTGCATTTGTGTATTATATATAAAGAATTTATAAATTTATGAATATTCTCTGACTAAAATTTACTGATATAAAAAAGCTTTTTCAAATTAGTATTCACCTGCCTATTCGGGAAATTAATTTGTATAGGACTACTGTAACTGAAAATTGGAGTGCTTTTAATTAGTTAGATGCTCAACTATTACGGGGCTACATAACTTCCTTCCTTATCCTTTTAATTTACAGGAATCCCATTCCAATCTTCCATCATATCAGCTGCACACGATCATGTCCTTGAAGTACTGCGTTTTTTTCCGACAGTTCAATGTGATCCGTTCGAATTTCTTCGTGCGACCAAAGAAGCCGTTCGACAAGCGCTTGAAATACGACTAGACTCTTCTGATGGTCAGTCTATTCGCGCACAACTCAAGCTCAATGTTCACATGATCAGACTAGCTGCAACAGATGTTTTGCCTGTTCATGCCGAAATCAAGTATGTCGCGCACCACTTGGTATGTCTCAATGACATATGTGAGTTTGAAAACTGGTGGATGCAGCAATTCACTGAACTTGAGCGCAAAATTGATACTTACAATTCCAATGGTAGTGGCTGGGCTGTTAATGGTCTGAATCACTTGGATCTGTGCAGTACTCTATCTGATCGGATTCGTTACTATTCCGGTAGATGCAGCGAATTTAATTTGCCTATTGAGCTACTCAACAAGAAGGCTCTCATCAACCCTCCCAGCAATGGAAATGACTGTTTCCGTTTTGCCTGCTTGGCCTATCTTCATTGCGATGATCCTGCAGTGAAAAAATCTGGTCATAGATTAGCAACTTACAAAAACTGGGAGGCAGAAATTGATTTAACAGGCATTAATCTCCCCGTCTCAATTAGCGACCTCGATGAAGTCGAGCAGAGAAACACTGAAATATGTTTTACCGTTTTAACATGGGAGAATTCGAAGCCTTCAGTGATTCGTCAACCTAGCACTGTATTAGCAACATCGCGAAAGATTGTTCTACTTATGTTGGTCCAGCCATGTAATCTTCGCAAGGACTCAGCTGAATTGATCTTCACTCTCACCAGGTGCATTGCAATCTTCAACAATCGACATCCATCAAGGAGAATATGCCAGAGCCAGAAAGCTTCATGCGCTTCACATCCTGGGAAAAGACGCTGAGTCCTCCTTTTGTTGTCTACGCCGAGCTTTCCCTGCGGCAGAATCCACCAATGCATTTACATAGGCCACTATTTTTAGCAAATCCACCTGGGCCTCCCCGGAACTGCCACGGCTTTCCCTGCGGCAGAATCCACCAATGCATTTACATGGGCGCCTATGTTTACTCACTGGGCCCGTGGCTTTTCCGCGGAAAATCCTGCGGCAGAGTGCACATAACCCCTACTACTATTCTAAAAGTGTTTATCAGTATTCTAAATGTTTTTACCAGTATTCTAAATGTTTTTAACAGTATTCTAAATGTTTTTAACAGTATTCTAAATGTTTTTACCAGTATTCTAAATGTTTTTAACAGTATTCTAAATGTTTTTAACAGTATTCTAAATGTGTTTACCAGTATTCTAAATGTGTTTACCAGTTTTCTAAATGTGTTCACCAGTATTCTAAAAGTGTTTACCAGTATTCTAAAAGTGTTTACCAGTATTCTAAATGTTTTTACCAGTATTCTAAAAGTGTTTACCAGTATTCTAAATGTTTTTAACAGTATTCTAAATGTGTTTACCAGTATTCTAAAAGTGTTTACCAGTTTTCTAAATGTGTTTACCAGTATTCTAAATGTGTTTACCAGTATTCTAATGTGTTAAACCGTTTTCTATATGTGTATAACAGTTTTCTAAAACTGGGTCTCTAAATGTTTTCTAAATGTGTATAATTCTAAACGTGTTTAACAGTTTTCTAAAAGTGTTTAACAGTGTTCTAAATGTGTTTAATTAACCGCTTTCTAAATGTGTTTACCAGTTTTTAAAATGTGTTTTACAGTTCCTAAAATGTGTTTTTATAACTGTTTTCTAAATGTTCTCTGAGGCCACATTGGTTCTCTGCTGGGTATAGTATTCGCATGTACATTAGTACCCTAACCCGCTTTATTTTCAGGCTGGCGCAGACCAGTGTACATTGTTAGCCCTCTGCCCTGGAATGTGCACACACAGGCCTGGAGAGCCCACACCCGAAATCATAGGTTTTTAAGATTCAGACCCCTTTCTTCTTTATCGATTTTTCAGTTTTTACCCTGCGTCTTAAGATAAGGGCCGATTCAGCCCCACTGGATGATAAATAGCCTGCAAATTAGTTTGGCTAAAGGGCGCCTTCTGATTCTTCAGACATCCAAATCACAAACCTTTACCTTTCAAACCTTATCATTCTTTCTCAACTATTTCATTTCACTTCTCATTTCTCAATCATGGTTCGACGCGGCGCTAGCAGTTTAAAGAAGAGCCGCGATGCCAAGCGACGGCGACAGGCAGAATCCGAGGCAGAGCGGGATGCCCGACTGGAAGAACAGCGGCAGCGGGACGCTCAGCGCAGAGAGGCTGAGACTGAGGCAGAGTGGGCTGCCCGACTGGAAGAACAGCGGCAGCGGAATGCTCAGCGCAGAGAGGCTGAGACTGAGGCAGAGTGGGCTGCCCGACTGGAAGAACAGCGGCAGCGGGATGCTCAGCGCAGACATGCTGAGACTGAGGCAGAGTGGGCTGCCCGACTGGAAGAACAGCGGCAGCGGAATGCTCAGCGCAGAGAGGCTGAGACTGAGGCAGAGTGGGCTGCCCGACTGGAAGCCGATCGGATTCGTCGCCGTGGAGCTGTGGTTTCTAGGTGAGTTTTATAATAACGTTTTATAACAAGTCTTTATTTTTGTTTTTTTCTGAATTGCCTTTTTAGTATCCATTTTTCTGTAAAATTTAGGCGGACAACAATTTTTGAGAAATGAATTGTCTTAAAAAGCCAATTAAAGCAGCGGTGCTTACGTTCACTCATTGCCCCTTAGGTCGGACACCCAGCAGCAAGGTACGGAAGCTATTGTACCCTTTGAGCAGTTGCAGGTAATCCCCATTGTTGGTGATGGCAATTGCTTCTTTTATGCCGTGTGTGATCAGCTGCGTGGAACCCCGCTGGAAACTGACGCAGCCTCCTTGCGGCAGGATTTGTCTTGCCGTGTTGCAGAACTCATGCCTCAGTTGGTTGCAGATGGCCTCATTGCACCTGAGAGTGCTGATGACATTGTGAATTGCTCTTTTCAAACAGGAATTTATGTTTCAGATGAAGTTGCCTCTTTGTTGAGCCGCTGCTTTAATGTGGACCTGGTCATTTACCAGGCCAATGGTAATGTTATGCAGTATTTCAGGGCTAATCTGCATCCTCCTAATGCCATTGTGCGGGTGCTCTTGCGCCATGAACATTACGAGTCACTGAGACTTCGAGAGCCTTTGCAAGCCCTTTCAGATGCAGAGTTTCCAAGCTTGGCAGCAAGCAGAACTCCTGCCAAGAGGGCCAAGAAAGTCAAGTGCCCGAGAGCAATGCCAGCTCCAAGCTCCCGTTCGGACACTGGAGCACAGACTGTTCGGACACTGGAGCACAGACTGAGCAGCATGCCGAGCCGGTGATGCCAGAAGCCCCGGCTCATCAATGCGGCCCAATGAACAGCGCCTGTAATGACTGCGGCGCCCTGCTGTGGGCTAAGGAGACGAGAAATTTCTGCTGTGCTAAGGGCAAGGTGAAGCTGCCCACCCGTTCCGTGCCGCAGGTCCTGGCAGATCTGTACACGGGGCAGCACCGCCTCAGTGCAGAGTTCCTGGCTAACATCAGGAGCTACAACTCTGTGCTGCACCTGACGTCTCTGGGTGCGAAGCTCAGACTGGTGCCTGGCTGGAGTCCCAGCTTCATCATCAGCGGCCAGCTGCATCACAACATGGGGCCGCTGCTTGCCGACACCTCAGCCGTGCCGCATGGCTGGCAGGTGTACTTCATGGACCGCGAGCTGGAAAGCCGCCTGAGCCTCAGCCAGAAGGTGAAGCCGCAGCTGCTGGAGCTGCTGCAAACTGTACTGCACGAGTGCAACGGCTATGTGCAGAGCCTGCGAGCTGCTGCTCAGCGGATCAGTGGCGACCCTGAGCTGGGAGATGCGCGAATTGTGATTCACCCGGACCGAAGACCAGCTGGGGAACACATTCGGTGAGTGAGCTGTGTTATGGAGCTGCTCTTTGGGATAAACCTGGGATAAATCTGTTGCATTATGTGAAATACCTGCGGCACCAATTCAATTTCCTGTTCAATCCCAGGCGTTACAATCTCCCTACTGCCAATGAGGTTGGCATCCTGGTTGTCGGTGGTTCCGAGGACGCACCGACAAGTCGTGACGTTGTGATCCGACTGCGCGGAGGCGAAGTTCAGCGCATTTCCGAGACGCACCGGTCCTATGACCCTCTGGAGTACGTGCTGCTGTTCCCGAATGGCGAGGACGGTTGGCACCCGGAGCTGCAGATGGCGAATGGGCGGAAGCTGACGCCCATGAAGTACTACGCCAGCGAAATCATGGTGAGAGGTGGCCAGTTTAACGTGCTGCATTACAGCAGGCGCCTCTTCCAGCAGTACCTGGTAGACATGGCTGCCAAGATCGAGTCCGAGAGGCTGCTGTACCTGCGCACTCATCAGAACGATTTGCGCAGCGAGACATACAGCGGCCTACGAGACGCTCTGTTCGCTGCTGATGGCAGGAGCACCGAGAGAGACCCCAATGAGATTGGTAAGCCTGCCCATGTGTACCTGTCTTCCAGCTTTGTTGGTGGACCCAGGTACCTGATGGAGCGACTGCAGGATGCAATGGCCTACGTGCACAAGTTCGGCAAGCCGGACCTGTTTGTCACAGCCACGTGCAACCCGAAGTGGCCGGAAATCAGCGTGCAGCTGCTGCCCGGTCAGCGGGCTGAGGACCACCCGGACATTGTGACTCGAGTCTTTGAGCTGAAGAAAAAGGCTCTGCTTGAAGTGCTCAGGAAGCGCTTTGGCAAGGAGGCTGCGCATGTGTGCTCCTTGGAGTACCAGAAGCGCGGTGAGTGAAAGCAGATTTTCATACAGTATTGACAACCTGGATTAACAAATTCATGGATTTTTTGCCAACTCGCCTCAGGCCTTCCCCATGTGCACTTCCTGCTCTGGCTGGCGAACGGGAGTCGAGTCACCCCGGATCGCTACGATGCCATCGTGTCTGCGGAGATCCCAGACCCACAGCGGCAGCCAGTGCTGCACGAGCTGGTCAAGACCAACATGATCCACGGGCCGTGTGGCGAGCTGAACCCGGCCTGCCCTTGCATGGAGAACGGCAAGTGCAGCAAGAGCTTCCCGAAGGACTTCCAGCCGGTGACGCTGACGAGCGACAGTGGCTATCCGTTCTACAGGAGGCGCTCCCCTGAGATGGGAGGCTTCACGGTGGACAAACTGTTCAAGGGTCGCAGCATCCGAATGGACAACAGGTGAGTCAGTAGCTGCGTGGCCATAGTGTTTCTGTGCTCTGCAAGCCGCTTCTTCCGTCCAATCACCAGGTGGGTGGTGCCATACAACCCTGACCTGCTGCTCCAGTTCGCGTGCCATTTGAACGTTGAAGTTTGCGCCACTGTCAAGTCTGTGAAGTACGTGATCAAGTACTTGATGAAGAATGGCGACATGGCTGTTTTCAAAGTCGCCGCCACCGCAGGAGCTGCTGAATCTCAGCCGAGTGCTCCTCCTGAGAGGCAGGCGAAGTCACGGGATGAAATCTCCGAGTACCTGTCTGCACGCTACATTGGTCCGATGGAAGCTGTAAACACCATCCTGGCCTTTGAGGTAATTGCTCTGCTGTGATGTAGCTGTGATTTTAGCACTGCATTTAGTCTTGGCGGTCACTCTGATGCTCAAAAAATATACTCACCTTTGCCCAGGTGCACAACAGGTTTCCGGCGGTCATCCGACTTTGCGTGCACAAGACGGAAGAGCAGCTTGTGTACTTCAACGAGCAGACCGCGGGCGCCAGAGCAAAGGTGCCACGAGACTCGACACTGACGGCCTTCTTCAAGCTGTGCCGCACTGACGAGTTTGCCCGCCTGCTGCTCTACACAGAGGTGCCCGGCTACTTCGTGTGGCACCCGAGTGCGAGAGAGTGGCGTCGAGCCAAGCAGGGCGCCAATGTCGAAGGACATCCCGGCGTGAAGCGCAACACCAACATTGCGCGGATGTACACGGTCAGTCCCAGGGCTGGTGACCTGTACTACCTGCGGCTGTTGCTGCTGCACGTGCGAGGACCGACCAGCTTCGAGTCGCTGCAGACCGTGGCCGGCGTGCTTTGTGCCAGCGCCAAGGCCGCCTGCATGGCTCTCGGCTTGCTGCAGCGCGATGATCACTGGCATCGCTGCATGATTGAGGCTGTCCAGAGCCGAATGCCGCGAGCTCTGAGGCACCTGCTGGCTGTCGTCCTCATCTGGGGCGAGCCAGACGACGGCGCTGATCTGTGGAGCAGCTTTGCAGAGGATCTCTGCGAAGACCTGCGCTTCCACCACCCGGACCTGAGCGCCGAGGAAGTCAGTGACCTGGCTCTGCGGGAGCTGCAGAGCATGCTGACGTCAATGGGCGGCCGCAGTCTGCAAGAGTACGGACTGCCTGCTGCCTCTGCAATGCCGCAAGTCGGGCCGCTGCAGTTTGACACGGTCGAACAGGCGGAGATCACCGAGATGCGGCTGCCAATGCTCACGGCCGAGCAGATGGCCACCTACGAGGCTGTGACTGCGGATCTTGTCGCTGGCTCGGGCGGCCTGCATTTCCTTGACGCTCCTGCAGGCACTGGCAAGACCTTCCTGCTGGAGGTTTTGCTGGCGTTTGTGCGGAGTCGAGGGGAAGTCGCCCTGGCTGTTGCGTCGTCTGGAATCGCAGCCACCCTGCTGCCGGGTGGACAGACGGCACATTCAACGTGAGTTTTCTGGTGGAACTCGAATGCCTTTTTCGTGTTCTACCCAGACCATTCAGTCCCCATCAATATTTTTGTTAGGTTCAAGATCCCAGTGCGGCTGGTTCGCTCTGACAAGGACGTGTGTTCTATCCGAGCGCAGTCTAAACAGGCCGCAGTCTTTCGCACTGTGCGGCTGATCGTATGGGACGAGATCTCCATGACAAACCGCAAGGACCTGGAGGCTGTCGACCGCAGTCTGCGAGACCTGCGGAAGCAGGACTGCCCATTCGGCGGAATCGTCGTGGTGTGCTCTGGAGACTTTCGCCAGCTGCTGCCGGTGGTGAAAAATGGCACGCGCGCTAACAACATCCTGGCGTGTGTTAGCAAGTCCCCGCTGTGGTCTTTGTTCCAGAGGCACCGCCTGTCCAAGAACATCCGGCTGCAGAGTTGTGCTGATGCTGAGCTGTACCATCGCTATATGCAGCTGCTCATGCAGGTAAGTTTTGCTATTGCTGCTTGTAGGAGTAGATCACCTGTGTAGCCTACGATTCTCTTGCATTTTCCTGCCCATTCCACACAGATCGGCTCTGGGTTGGCTGATCAGTCGGACGACACCGTCCGCGTTCCTGCCGAGATTGTCATTTCGGCGGAGGCGCCGCTTTCCGAGCTGATCCAGTTCGTGTACCCTTCGTTCGAGGCGTCAGAGGAGCGCGATAGGTACTTTGCCAGCCGAGCCATCCTGGCGCCCTACAACGATGCGGTTGACGCGATCAACAACGAGTGCCTGGCCATGTTCCCAGGCCAACTGCGCGAGTATCGCTCAGTGGACAGCGTGGCTGACGAGGATGCGGCCACGCACTTTCCTCCGGAGCTGCTGAATCAGCTGGATGCACCGAATTTCCCTGCCCACCTTCTGAAGCTCAAGGTGGGCATGCCGCTGGTTCTGCTGCGGAATCTGAATCCGCCACGGCTGTGCAACGGCACCCGGCTGATCATCCTGGAGCTGGGCGAGAATGTGCTGCGCTGCAAAGTCGCTGCCGGCCAGTTCACTGGAGATGAAATCCTGCTGCCGCGGATTCCTCTACAGCCCAACAATGCTGACCTGCCAGTCTGCTTCAGGCGGCTGCAGTTCCCGGTGAAGCCCAGCTTTTGCCTGACGATTCACAAGTGTCAGGGGCAGAGCCTGGAGACAGTCGGCATCGACCTGGCGGTTGGATGCTTTGCGCACGGCCAGTTATATACTGCGCTGTCTCGAGCGAAAAATGTAGCAAACGTCCGGGTCCGGTTGTCTGGAACCACGACCAGGAACGTTGTCTACCCAGAGGTGCTCACAGGAGAATATATTCGGTTTGAATCTTAATGACAATTTTATTGTACAAAGGACCGAAAAGAACGTTTTGAATGCACCTCGTTTTATTAAAGTCACATTGAGTCTCAGTGAAGTATTTTTGCCCGGATGATTCACTGAGTAAATCCTACTATTTAAGGGTAGGTCGCTGCAAATCAGATTATGGGCTGACAGAGAGTCTGTGAACTGTACATATCAGCTGCTTTATGTACTGCTGGAGGTTCCAAACTCTGATAAATGGGATTTGCAGCTGGCGAGCTCTGAAGCAGCTATTATGCAGAGCTGGTGAAAGTGACTTTGTGTGTAATGGTGTCTGCATGAATGTCCCATTGCATATACCCAATGCATGCAACTATCGCAGTGAAGCGAGTCAGGCAGTAGTCAGAATGACTTGAGTTATCAGTGCCTCTGTTGCACCAGTCTCTGGCTACTGCTTGATGGTTTTACCTGCTTAATCGACAGTTCCTACTGCCCCATAACTGCTTTTTAAGTGCAATTATTACATGTTATTTTTTAAATAAAAAATATAATTGATTATAGTGCAAGGTAGCCATAATAACATTTTGTAGTCCCTCTTGCAGCAAGGGCAGATGGTTGCATTATTTTAATTATTTTAAAGATTCCTGTTTTCCTAACTTTTTGGTGCATTGAAATAAATAAAAGTGTATAAAATTAATTCCGGGTTCAGTTTGAAACTTATTGCATGCTTATTTATATAAATTAAATCAATGTTCATAATTAGGAAAAGAAAATCTTTGACTAGCAAACAGAGAATGTAAAACAAAAAAAGCACTGTCAGTTGGGCAGACGCTTCAGCAAAGTGCATTACATATCGTCGGGTATACATTGCATTGTAAGCCAGATTGAAGGCTACTTTGTTTGCCAGTTGACACCAACAATTGTCAAGCATTTTGCATATGGAAGAGGAATAAAATGGTTCTATTCAGCAAAAGTGATTACTTACTTGCAGAACATTACATGTATAAAGGGGAAAGGTTGCGCGCAAAAAAGGGGAATATTACCGTGCTTATTTGGTGTGGCATGGCAAAGACGCAACAATTTAAAACATAAGCATACAAAATACACCAGTGTCTGATATTCAGGCGTCATAAAGACTTTCAAAATAGTATCTGAACATTGAAGCCTTAATAAAGCATTCTCCATTAGCTACACAGTAATATAAAAATATAATTGATTATAGTGCAAGGTAGCTATAATAACATTTTATACAGTCTCAGCAAGGGCCTGAGATAAAAGTACACTGATTAAATGATACCCACAAACTGAGTTAAGCGTACAATGAGACTATAGACCATTCAAATAGTGACTATTCATTTCACGACTGGCTGCGGGGGGCTGAGGGCCAGTTTTAGCCGGCAGCCAATCAGAAACGAGGGCGTTTAGTAGTAATTGGATGAGCTGGTTTGGAATGGTAGAATATGCAATACGGAATATATCTGGAAAATTCCAGAAACCAGTAAGCCCCTTAAAACCCGTGAGTCTAGCGCAGACATGCTGGACTGGTATTTAAAGTTATAAGTTTCATACCCAAGACTAGAGAGACAGACGATCAACAACAACAATCATCAAGACGATCATCAAGCAATCTGACTTCAAGCAAGTATGCACATTAATAACTACTTCTCGAGCGGCGGGCCAGGGAGAGGCGGTCGACGTCGCACCGGACCCCGGGGCGGTCCAGCCGCAGGATGCTACTTCTGCGGTGGGCCGCACCGGGTCATCCGGTGCGACCGTATGAGGGCCGTCGCCCTGGCCCTCCAGCAGGAGGAGGGGCAGCAGCAGCCGCCACCGCAGCAGCAGCAGCCGCCGCCGCAGCAGCAGCAGCAGCCCGTCGCTCCAATCGGGGCGAATGACCAAGGCAGATCAGCGCCGGTCATGGTCAAGGACACCGCCTCTTCGTGGCGACCCGGATGGTCAGCCGTTGCTGACCGTGCCAAGGTGTCCAGCATGTGGCAAACACCTCTCCCAGCGCGCGCCCATTTCTGCGGCGCGGCTGCGGGCCGGGGTGGCGGGCTCGGTCTCCAGAGCCTTCCCGTCGTTATTTTCTGCCTGTGGCTGTGTCTCCTTTCGCTGCTCGCCGGCGACCTCGAACTCAACCCTGGGCCCATTGGCAACTGCGACACGTGCGGTCGGCCGATCCGCAATGGCTCCAACCCTTTGCTCTGCTCCGCGACCAACTGTCACAGCATGTGTCATGGTCAATCTGGCTGCAGCGGCCTCAGGCGGCATCAGCGCGACAAGTCCTGGACCTGCAGGGCGCATAGCACCCCATCCGCTGCCTCGCCTCCGGTCGCTCCGCGGCCAAGGGATGCACTTTCCGCGAATGACTCTGATGGCACTCACACCATGCGGTGCTGTCAGTGCCGTAAGCAGATACGCTCTGGCACGGTGCCACTCAGGTGCGCCACGAGTGGCTGCGCGGCGCTTTGTCACCGAACCACGGCGTGCAGTGGAGTACCGCGTTATCGGGGGTGTCCGGGCTGGCTTTGCCCCACTCACCTGCCGGCGGCCCCGAATCGGCGCTCTGTGGCCGGTCGCCCTCTCGATCAGCTTACGCGCCCCGGCCGGCCCACAGCCCCGCCCCCGCAGGCGACCAGCAGCTGCGCCGGCTGCAACCGCAAACTGCGCCCGAATCTCGACCCTATTGTGTGCAGGGGCTGTGCGGCCATGTTCCATAAGTCGTGCTCGGGCTTGCCTCGCTCGGCGGCAGATCAAGCTGCGCTCCGCGCCAGTTGGTACTGCTCCCTCTGCGCCCAAAGGCCCATTTCACCTGCTGGGCAACCGACGCCGACCATCCACAAATTGCGCCCTAGCGGCCGTGTGCACTCTCTTCAAGTCCTGCAGTGGAACGCGGACGGGATCCTCCATCGCGTCGCGGAATTGGCAGAACGGCTTCTACAGTGCAGGGTGGACATTGCCCTTATTCAAGAGTCTAAATTACGTCCACAAGACCCCACCCCACGCTTTCCTGGTTTCGCCTGCGTTCGGGTTGATAGGCAAGCGGCGGATGGGGGAGGCGGCCTGCTCACGCTGGTGCGGGAACACCTGGCCTTCAAACAAATCCCGGTTGCCACTCGGAAGCCGGTGGAACTCAGCAGGATCGACATTGTGCTCAGCTCTGTGAAGCACGTCATTATTGACAATGTGTACGTACCACCGGTCCGGGCTCCCGGCGAAAATGCTCAGCTACTGTGGCAGAGCCTCCCCTCCGGCCAGGATCTTCTGTGCGGAGACTTCAATGGCCACTCAGGAGTCTGGGACTCCATCCAACCGGCGGACGACCGTGGCGACGCCCTACTCGACTGGTGCACCGGCGCCGGCCTGGACATCCTCAACGACGGTTCGCCCACCAGAATCAACCGCGGTACCGGGGGCCAGAGCTCCCCAGACGTCTCTTTTTGCCGCTCCTCTTGGTTCTCGGCCTCTAGCTGGTGCACCTTAGACGACCTCGGTTCGGACCATCTCCCGATCAGTCTTCGCTTCCGTTGTACGGCCTCTTCGGTCGCGGTGAGCCCGCGTCTGGAATGGCGGCGAACGGGCATCGACTGGGTGGCCTTCTCGGCTGATGTAGAGCAACAGGTAGCGTCCTTCAAGCCCGCGGAGGTGTCGTTCAAAGGTCGTGTCAAGCGTCTCTCTAACGCCATTGTCGCGGCGGCTCACCGTCACGTCGGTAAGACCCGTGTCAAACGCAGGACCGGACCACAGCTGTCCCAGCAAGCGAGGGAAGCCGTCCGGCGCCGCAACCGTCTTCGTAAGGAGGTCGGCACCCGGCGCCAGGAATGGCTCCAGGCGGCATCCGAAGCAGCCAGCCTCACCCGTCAGAGCAAGGAAGAAAGCTGGCGCCAATTCCTGGCCGACACCGATTTCTGCCACGACGCTTCGCGCGCCTGGCGCCTCATCCGCAGCCTGAACGGAACTCCGGACGATAACGCGTCGAATGAAGCCCTCTGTCACCATGGCAAGGCCTACTGCGACAGTGCAGCCAAGGCGGAAATCTTCGCGAAGCACTATGCCGGGGTCAACAGGCTCACTTTCAGCAAAGAAGACAGGTCTTTCAATCGCTCTGTCAAGCAGTCGCTGCGCGCTCTGGACCCCGGGGACGAGAGCTGCTGTCCGTTCTCAGAGCGCGAACTCGAGGCGGCGCTGGCGCAACAACGCCCATTCGGAGCTGCCGGACCGGACGACATCTCGCCGAGGTTCCTGAAGGCGCTCGGCCCGAAAGCCCGCACGGAGCTGCTTGATGTCTTCAACCAATCCTGGAGCCAAGGCCTCTGCGCCCAAGCGTGGCGCAACGCCAACATCATCCCGCTGCTAAAAAAGGGCAAATCAGCCGGTGACTTGGCTTCCTTCCGGCCAGTCAGCTTGACGTCGTGCATGGTCAAGATTCTCGAACGCCTCATTGTCACCCGCCTCAGTCACCTGGCGGAGTCGCGAGGCTGGATCTCGCCGCAGCAGGCTGGTTTCCGCAGGCTGCGCAGCTGCGAGGACCTCATTCTTGCGGCGGTGCAGCGCATTAGCGATGGCTTTCAACACCAACCCATGCTGAGGACTTTGATGGCCCTCCTAGATTTCAGCAAGGCTTATGACAAAGTCTGGATTCAACGGCTTCTCGCCACTCTCCTCAACAAAGGCGTCCCGGGACCATTCGTTCGCTGGGTCAACGCTTTCCTTTCTAACCGTCAGGCTAGAGTGTGCATTAACGGCGTCCACAGTCGCTTTTATCGGATGCGCCAAGGCCTACCGCAGGGTTCTGTCATCGCGCCTCTTCTGTTCGTCCTTTTTCTGGACCCAGTGGTGCGCACCATTCCGGCTGAGGTGAGCCCGTTGCTTTACGCGGATGACATCGCTCTCCAATGCCAGCATCGCTGCGCGGCCACCGCTCTTGCGCACCTTCAGTTTGCCGTGGACAAGGTGGCTGACTGGAGCAAGGCCAACAAGATGGCGCTGAACCCGCTCAAGAGCGAGTGCGCTTTTTTCTCGACTAATACCCACGAGGCGTCCTTCAAACCGCAAATTCAGCTGTGTGGCAGCACGATCCCGTTTAACGATAGCCCACGGTTCCTGGGCGTCTACCTCGACCGCACCCTCGCCTTCACCAAGCAGGTGAACGAGGTTTGCCGCGCTATGGACAGCCGCTGTCGCCTCCTGGCCTGTCTCGCTGCGCGCTCCTGGGGCTGGCCGAAGGAGAGTCTCCTCCGCACGTTCAAGGCGATGCAACTTAGCCTGCTGACCTACGCCGCTGCTGCCTGGCAACCGTGGCTCAGCGACTCCGCCATTAAGCAACTCCAGCGGGCTCAAAACAGAGCTCTCCGCATCGTCACCGGCCAACTTCGCAGCACCCCGACGGATGCTCTTCACCTGGAGGCAGGCGTCTGCACGGTCGCCACGCTACGGGATCAACTCTGCCTCATTGCCTACGAAAAAGCGATGCGCCTGCCGCATGATCACCCGCGCTACCTGGCCGCGTCCGCTCAGGTGCCGCACCGATCCGTCAGGAGCAGCTGGCGCCACAGAGCGCAGCAGCTTCTGGCAAGCACGTCGGGCCTCCTGGCAATCCGCGATCCTCTTCCCCCTGTGTCGCAGTGCCCGTGGAGCGACAGCCGCGCCCTAGCGCCCATTCACCTCGAGCTCTCGCGGCCCCCTCCCAACGAGCCCGAGGAGTCGGACCCCGGCAATGACACGCAGCTTCGTTTGGCGGCCGAGGACACGATCCGCAGCGCAGCCGCGGCGCTAGTGATGTTTACTGATGGCTCGGCGGGCGGCGGCGTCAGCAACGGCGGAGCAGCTTGCGTGGTCACCCGGGGCGACCCTGCCGCCCCGGAGGTCCTGGAGGTCCTCTCCAGCAGAGGAGCGGCGGCGACCTGCAGCTTCGACGAGGAGCGCCGCGCCCTCGGCCTGGCCTTTGCCTGGCTAGCCGGGCGGCCCGTTAATGGCCCCATTCTCATTTGCACCGACAGCCGTGCACTGCTTGCCGCCCTCTCCAACTCCAGGCCGTCCGGCGGTCTTCCGAAGACGCCCGCCGGCCTGACGATCGAACTGCAGTGGGTCCCGGCTCACTGCGGCCTTCGCGGCAACGAGTTGGCGGACGCAGCTGCCAAGCTGGCGGCGTTCTCCGGCGCGGTCTCTGCGGCGGTGTCGCTGGCCGGCGCAGCGGCGTTTATCCGGCGAACCATTTGCGATCCGCCCATCGGCCGCACCATCACTTCGGATGTCTACAGAGGCCTCAACCGGGAGCGGGACCGTGCCGAAATCACCAGCCGGCAGGATGCTGTGCTGCTTGCCCAGCTGCGCTCCGGCCATTGCAGCAGGCTGCACGCTTATGGCTGCATAGTCAATCCGTTGGCGGACCCGACCTGCCCGCATTGCCAGGACGAGCCGCAGGACTTGCAGCACTGGCTGCGGTGCCCGGCTCTTCGCCCGGCTCGCATAGACATTTTCGACGGAGAAGATAACATCCCTCTGGAGACCCTGACCGTCGCCCCGGCGAGGTCGTTGGCGCTGGCGAGGAGGAGCCTCTTCTGAGGGCCTCTTCGGCGCCCGTGCCCACAAACAACAACAACAACAACAGCAGCAGCAGCCGCCAACGGAGCGGCAAGCGCAGCGGTCGTCAGGTAGCGCAGCGAACCTGGCAGCATCGGTTGCCCGAATGGGCCTAACGGCCCAGTCAGGTCCGCCGCCTCCACCGCCGCCTCCACCGCCGCCGCCGGCTGCCGCCGCGGCGGGAAAAAAGAAATGAAATGAATTTATTTAAAATTGCAACTCCATAAAAAAGTGATGTAACGTTTCAGAATCGGATAACTACAAGTGTAAGAATTATGGATTCAATCGAAATTAAAACTAGCCGAAATTAAATCATGTTAAGAAGACGAAAATCTAATATTTTGTCTTTATTTGTCTAATCTAATATCTGTCACAGTTATTCAAAACTAAGACTGTTTTGTTGATGAGATGCTTACATGTCATGTCACTTCAGACCCTTTTATACTGTAGTAAAGTAGTTTTTCTATACATATCGGTCGATGTATTGAATTCGGGTCATTTTATGGACAAAAAATTACTGATCATTGCAAGTATAGGTTTTTAATTATTCTAAAATAAATTTCTTGGAATTTATAAAACAACATTTCTTTTGAATGTATTTTGTATGTTGAGTTATTGGAAACAAGGATTTATTGTTATTTCTTATTTTCTCCGCTTTGTTTAAAGATTCGTTCATATCGACATTACGTATAAGTAGTACTTGCTCTCCTCCGTGTCTAGATTTAATTCGGTTTAAGAGACCTCTTGAGACAGCTCAATGAGAATTATTGTGCCTTGTTGTCAAAGCGAAATTTGAACAGAGAAATTCAATAGGAGAATAGGAGAAAGCATTAAAACTCTACTGTTGACCACTTGTGAAAAGTACTGTAAGCTAATAAACACACTTTGCTAGCAATTCAAGAAACAAAGAACAAAGAAGTAATTTATGTACTTCAAGTTAATTATTGTCAGCTATTAGACAAAAGTATATAACCCAGACAGACAGACAGAGTGATAGACAGACAGACTATAGCGCATTAAGTTTAGTGTGTGTTGCTTCTCGGTTTGATGTCTCACTCTTCTTCTTTCGATCGTAAGTCCAAGCTGTAGTCTTCTGTAGTAGTCTAGCAGTGTATTCGCTGTGTCGATGACATGAACGCAATAACTAAGTATGACTATCGACTCTTTCAAGTAAGGCTAATGATCTATAACTATTCTAGATCGGAAACTACTGCGATCAGAGTTTAAGTCAGGAACTAACGCGGAAAGCAATGTCTTATGGATTAAAGTGCAATACTAACGGAGCTCGAGTCTTAGCTCTCAAAATCCGCGGGTGCCGGGCAGCTCCCGCGCCCCGCTCCATCTTATATAATGTGCTCAAACCCCTCTTTTCCGAGGGGATGGAAAAGCCTTAGCAACAGAGCGCAAGAGAATTTGTGAAGAGTGGGGTCGCAGCCCCGAGTTTAGTACAGCGCAAAGAATTGGATTACTCGGTTGGCAGGCACACCAAACCCGGTCCTAAGGACGGTGGGGCAAAGGCCTAAAAACTCATCTCCAGATAGAGTCCAGGCCGGCTCCGCCTCCTCCCGTGGTCACGGGGTCCGATGTCTGCCTTCGGTCGATTCTCCTCCCACCAGTCTCCCCCGCTGGCCGGTTCGGGCCGGTTCCGATTTTGCTGTCAGACCGGGTCGTGTTTGCGCTGAAATGAATGGGTGGGTTTCGGGGCGTGTCCACGTCTAACCTGTCTGCTTTCAGTTGCTTGGCCTCTAGGCTATTGCTATTTTTAGCCTACCTCCTAGAGCTCTCTCGAGTTCCTTTCAGATTTCTAAGTCTTATACAGACAGACAGAAAGACAGACAGACAGAGAGACAGATGGACAGACAGACATACAGATCGACAGACAGACAGACAGTTAGAAAGACAGATAGAGAGACAGACAGACAGACAGACAGACAGACGGACAGACAGACAGACAGACAGACAGACAGACAGACAGACAGACAGACACCCAGCACAGACAGACAGACAGACAGATGGACAGACAGTCAGACAGACAGATGGATGGACGAATGGACATATACATATATACGAGTATATTGGTATATTAGATAATACGTGGAGCAGTGAGTCACGCCCATAAAGCATATAGCACATTTACACTCCGTAAATTATAGCCGTACCCAACGGTGGGTACGGCTCAGTGACTCATTGGAATTTCAGAGGCGGGTTAGACTTTTGAAAATGGATAGTTTCGTCAAACGTAAGCCGACTGGAATACCCTAGGGATTACAGCCATTGCAAAATTGGTTTTGAATTGAATAGCAGTTCAGTAAGCGTGATTCAGCAGTCGACCATTTTTTTTCAACCAATCAGAATTAGGGGACACACAAACCGACCCTGTGAATGTAAGTCACAACGCAGGTTTCAACCAATCAGAATTAGGGGACACACAAACCGACCCTGTGAATATAAGTCACAACGCAGGCTTTCATATGGGAACTCCTAACTACTCAGCTAGACTCAACGTAAGTTTAAGTTACATTATTTACATTTGTACTTTGATATTGTCGCTTATTTTTCCTTCTATCTCACTTACCATGGCTTCCTACAACGGCAACAACGAGCACAAGCGGCCGAAGCTGATGATCGAAGGTTTGCGCCTCGGCTGGATGTCAGCCGCGATTACTGGCGAAGTGTCTGGCCAGACGACTGCCATTAGGAACTTCAATAGCACTAGAGGGCCAGGCCAGGTGTTTTCATTCATCCTTGTCGACAGCACTGCCGAGATTCGCGTCTGTGTTTTCGGCAAAGACCTGCAGGAGCTGCATGCCGTCTGCAGGGCGGGCCAGGCTGTCCGCATTGCCGGAGGCGAGGTGAAGATGGCGGCCGCTCAATTCAACACCGCGGACAACAAGTTCGAAATTGTTGTGTCTATCGACTCGAGAGGCAGCATTTATCGCAGCAACGAAGTTGTTGAACCGCGTGCACCCGTGTTTACGCCGATTTCAGAACTCGAGTCCGTGGAGTCGAACAAGTAGGCGTCATGACTTTCAGACATTTTTTGGGTTTTATACTAAAAAATGGAACTCGTGCAATGCGGGAATAAAAGACTGATATTTGAGTAATCAATACCACCAATTCCACAGGCACGTCAGTGTACGCGGTGCAATCGCGTCGATTCAGCCGGAAAGAGAAGTCACGAAGCGAGACGGATCTACGGTTACCCTCACAAAGGTGAAGCTGGTAGACGCTTCAAAGTCAACGGTGGAATGCGCCTTCTGGGGAGCCTCGACCTCCCAGGTGGCCGACTGGTCGGTTGGCGACGTTCTAGAAGTGCAGAGAGCAACGGCCCAGCAGTTTTCTGGACTTGTCAACCTGAGTTGCAAGGAAGCCAAGAAATGTGATGCCACATCATGGCCAGAACTGCGGAGCCTGGTTGATTAGTCGGACTCAACCCAGGAGGATTTCTGTCCCGTGATGGCATCACAGCAGGCAAATTCTGAGCGGCACCGGCCGACACCGCAGCAGTCGAGGTCGGAAATCGTCATGGACTATCCCCGGAATTTCTACGAAGCGTACAGCAGTGTGCAGCAGCTCCGGCTTCGCTTTGAGGGCTTGGAGATAGTTTACACGCAGAGCAACCAGGAGCAGGCACATGTACAACCGCAGACCAGCACGCCAGAACCAAGCTTCCAGACTCATGATGCTGATAAGAATTCAAATGAGTGAGTAAATTGGGACAGACTTAAAATTCAACTGTATTATTAAAGTCACATTGAGTCTCAGTGAAGTATTTTTGCCCGGATGATTCACTGAGTAAATCCTACTATTTAAGGGTAGGTCGCTGCAAATCAGATTATGGGCTGACAGAGAGTCTGTGAACTGTACATATCAGCTGCTTTATGTACTGCTGGAGGTTCCAAACTCTGATAAATGGGATTTGCAGCTGGCGAGCTCTGAAGCAGCTATTATGCAGAGCTGGTGAAAGTGACTTTGTGTGTAATGGTGGCCGCAGGAATGTCCCATTGCTTATACCCAATGCATGCAACTATCGCAGTGAAGCGAGTCAGGCAGTAGTCAGAATGACTTGAGTTATCAGTGCCTCTGTTGCACCAGTCTCTGGCTACTGCTTGATGGTTTTACCTGCTTAATCGACAGTTCCTACTGCCCCATAACTGCTTTTTTAGTGCAATTATTACATGTTATTTTTTAAATAAAAAATATAATTGATTATAGTGCAAGGTAGCCATAATAACATTTTGTAGTCCCTCTTGCAGCAAGGGCAGATGGTTGCATTATTTTTTTTATTTTAAAGATTCCTGATTTCCTAACTTTTTGGTGCATATAAATAAATAAAAGTGTATAAAATTAATTCCGGGTTCAGTTTGAAACTTATTGCATGCTTATTTATATAAATTAAATCAATGTTCATAATGTTCATAATATAATTCATACTTAGACTAGCAAACAGTATGTAAAAAAACTAAAAAATCACTGTCAGTGCATTACATATCGTCGGGTATACATTGCATTGTAAGCCAGATTGAAGGCTACTTTGTTTGCCAATTGACACCAACAATTGTCAAGCACTTTGCATATGGAAGAGGAATAAAATGGTTCTATTCAGTAAAAGTGATTACTTACTTGCAGAACATTACATGTTTTATATAAAATGGGATTTGATTCAAAATAATTTTTGACAATGTGAATGAGGCATTTAAGAAAAGAGAAGTCTGTTGAGGAGTGTGACTAGAAAAAAGAATTTAGTATGATAAATATATGTCATATATCTTAGCTATATAAAGCCAGTGTTAGCTTTATTAAAAGCGTCAAAGGTCGAAGGATGTAGCTCCAGTTGCTTTTGCAAAGTCCATTCACAATAAGATAGCTGCATTGAACTGACTCCTTAAGTCATTTATTATAATAATAGCGGCCTCATTCAAGGGCAATAGTTGCAATGCTGAGCTACTTATTGTTTGGAACATTGCAGTCGCAGTTAGTACAATGAGCAGGGCTTAGAAATTCACTTACAAATGAAGAAAGTCAAAAATTTGACTGGATGTGTATAAAACTGTAGTACACATGAGCAATACAAGCAACAAGAAAATCGGAATAAAGCAAGTCATTTCTCGGAAAGTCGCAATTTCGTGGAATAAAATTTAATTTAATTTTCAGTTACAACTAAAAAAGTGCTCTCAACAGTTTTATGAATTAAATAAATAAGATAGTTTTTATCAAACACGTTGACATATACAGGGCTCCAAACTAAAAAACTGTAAAAAGTTGATAGTTTTGTTTTACCTAAAATGCGTTATTAACGATCTCCAAAAATTCCTATTTTAAGCTTAAGCTTAAGAAAGACACTTAAAGTACTCCTGCTAAAAGGTATATATTAGACGAATGTTAATTATTTCTGCTCCCCGAAGGGGGGCAAAACTTGCTAGTCCACTATACTAAAAATGAAATGCTTGGTTACTTGGTTGTAATTGATTTTCTCCCGAACGGCTCAACCGATTTTCACCATTTCTTCACCAAAAGATGTCAAATATGGGGACAATTATACACGTATTTTTATTAAGCTTAACTTTATTGCTAAAGGGATTAAATATTCGAAAAACATGATTTTTCAAAGGTCAAACATCGTGGCCTATTGAGAATTTTACTCACTGCCACTGAATTAGAATTGCATCGTCAAATTGCGCAACAACCCCTGGCTGATTGAATTTGAAGCATGCACTCTGGAGACAAATTGGAAATAAATGTACACAACCAACCGCGAGACTGAGTGTACTCTATTTTCTTACTTCATTGTACAAAGCCAGAACTTTGAGAATTCATTTTATAAGGCTGATTTCTGCACCCACTAACCAACAGTCGGAATAGCCGATGTGTAGGCACTGGGAATAAGTTAGGCTAGGCTAGGGTTCGATTCTGCACTGCGTCAAATCATTTAGACTAATTTTCAGCCAGTAGTGATTGGTATCAGGCACAGGTTCGTTATATAATAAACGGAAAATAAATTCCTGTATTTATCTATCTATCTATCTATCTATACACGATCCATATACGATCCTAAAATATTTGCAAATTGCTTTCTCGATTGCACAGGGTGAGAAGTCTGAGCAGTCCGATCTCGACAGCGATGCCTTTGTAAACGGTCGCGCCACCAAAGTGACTACAGCGGTCGAGGACTCCGACGTTAAAGAGACCTGTCGGACCAAGTCGCTCATCGATTTTCAGCGAGGCCGCGCAACTACGGAGGCGCAACTTGCCCCTGAGGACGACGGCGAGTGGCAGTCATCGGACGATGAGGATTCTCGGACGTGGCTGCAGCGGACAGCGGCGCTGATGCGTCTTGTCGGCCGGAGTCACCCACAGGGGCTGCAGCTGTGGCGGACAGCGACGCCGACGCGTCTTGCCGGCCGAAGTCCCCGACTGCGGCAGCAGTAGCAGCAGCAGCAACTGCAGCGGGTGATGCGATGGAGTTCCAAGAGGAGCTGGATTCGGAGAGGGAGGACAGGCAGCAGAAAGCCCGGAGCAGGGAGTCTCGCGGTGGCTGTGCGCTGCAGGAAGCTGGCAAGAGTCGGTGGAACGGCCGCGGCAACGGCTGTGTCGGCGACGGCGAGGGTAGCGAGAGCGACTTCGGCGACGACCAGTCCGGCGGCGAGGACAACGACCGAGGCGCAGCAGCAGCGGCCTAAAAAATGAAAAATTCTGCTGGCTCACATTCCCACTCGATTTCCGCAGCACACTCCACATCACGATCAATAATTTTGATTAAGGAGACTCGTCCGACTCCCGATAAGTCTTTTGAGTGTTGTGCATCAACATATCAAGACTGCGATTGGTGGGCATAGAAGCTTTTCTTCATCCAGAGCTGCTTCACCAGACCCAGTAAGTTTTCTTACTGCTTAAGACATGCTTGCACTAACAAACCATATTTTCACTTTAGTCTGATACAAAAAATAATTCAAGTATACAAAAAAATCAATCATAAGCTCTACTTTTAATAAAATGCTAAAGAGAAGATAAGAAGCTAAACCTAAGATCAATTTTAGCACATTATTAGTGCTCTCAAGCTAGGTCTACCCACAGATACTAGAATAACTAGATATGTCACTCTTAGCAAAATTGGTAAAATAGTGAGTTTCTACTTTTTTGCAGTAGACATATTTGCATCATGCCGCTAATTTTCTCGCGCGCTGAAAAAAGAAATGTTTTTTCGCGAAGGCCTTGGGTTGGGTCTAGAATATCTGTGGTTGGTTCTTGCGACGTCTCGCGTGTGTACATACAAAATTTAGTGGGTATGAAAGTCGTAAACAAGATTTGGCCAAGTGTACATAGGGCCAAGTGAGAGAGAATGGGAGTGACACGGCTCCACATATCTCTGCGTCGTTCTGGGAAGCTGTGGGCCATGCACGGGACAAGCGACTCGCTGTTCGAGTCCCACCTGCAGGAATACCTGAGCATATCCAAAATTCAACGCACGAATCGTAATATAATTTCCCACTATAGTTTGGACAGAGACATGAGAAATTGGACATGAGATCTTTAGTAGGATAAAGGATTATATGTATAGAGTATAGAGATGTCATGTGGGCCTAAATAATCAATAATTTTAGCTGTCCATTAGGAACAATGATCTATTATTTCTATATATGCTCCTAAGAATTTTATCAAGTTTTATTAAAATCTTTTTGCTATTTTTCATTGTTTTCTTTCTATAGGCCTAGGCCTATTTCACCATTATTTTCTATCATAATCCTCTCTCTACCTTTCTAGTTGAGCCCAAGGCATAGTAGACAATATATTATCTCCTAGGCTATCTTATCTAGGCTTACTTGCCTGAACTACCCATCATAGACTACCCTAGTCAGGCAACCCTCTTAGGCTACCCTGCCTATGTTTGCCTTTAAAAGCTACCTTTATAAGCTACTTTCCTAGGCTACTTTATCTAGGATACCCTGACTTGACTAGCTATCTATAAAAAGCTACCCTCACAAGCTACACCTAATAAAGCTACTCACATGGGCTACCCTTTGTAGCTTTCCCCTTCTATGCTACCCTTGTTGGTTACCCTTGCAAGCTACCCAACATAGGCTACCCACGGACTACTCAAGTAGAAGGACGTAACACTCTAAAATGATGCAAATTTTTTTGAAGGCCGATTTTTCTAACTGCTGCCATTTTTATATTTGTAGATAAAGAGCTGATTCTTTCACCAGGTTGTCCAGAATTTATTCCAATTTCATATAAAATATTAATTGTAGCTTTAAAAGCATTTTTGCGGAATAAAAGTACAGTAGAGTAGATGTACCCCTAGAAATTCCGAAAGCTACGAAGCTAAGACACTATGAAGATGATTCTACTGCTCTTTAAAAGTTACTCACGATGACTAATTACTCAGAACTAGGCATACATTCATTCTCTACACAGTAACAGAAAAACAACGCAAAGACAATCGCATCCTGCAGACCTGCTGTAGGAAGCTGTAGCGAAAAGTTTGTATAAAACTTGAAAGAAATAAACCTAGAGAATCAACTGGTCACAGAAAACGCTTTACTTTTATCATCCGAGCATTTTCAGTCCAGTGTTGGGCACAAATCTTTTTTATTGTGGTCACCTATGAAATTCAAGTGCACACTTGCTTGACCAAACTTAATAATAGTGCATAAGATAATATATCTATTATAACAACACATATGTACCTTAACTGAAGTGGGCAAAGCCATCATCCAGGCATCACAATCTGCTTTGTCCTTTGGAAAGCTATAAACAGCAACCTTTGGACCAGTCAAATATTTCTCTTTGCAGTTGGGAATGCCGCACTTGAATGGCATTAACAATGGATAGCTGTAATAATATGTGATAAGCTGATAAAGTTAGGCATAAGCAGTGAGTTAGATTTCTCAATTGAAGATGCAAAATATAACATTGATTAGGCCTAGAGACTAGGGTGGAGTAGGCCCTAGGATAATTTGGTTAAGGGAAATCTTTGTCCAGGGCAGAAATGTAAGCAATTGAAATCAATATATACAATATCTAAAAATACATAGTTCTTTAAAGTTATGGAATCCAAATGACAAAACTACCCTTTTAATTGCAACAACAAAAGTAGGCTAGCTTATATTACTAGATAGGCCTACCCACCTTACTATATATTTAATTTTATTTAAAAGTTTGAATCTCATTATTATCTGACAGAGTGTCACTCAGATTAACATGAACTATTTCCTAAAATGGCATACATAGCCAAGTTTACTTACAAATTAAAAGTTAAATAGTGGATTATGATTTACAAATCACAAAAGACATTTACATTTAGAAAATTTCATGTGTTTATTCTAACTCTATACAGGGCTTAGACCTTAGGTTAAATAGCATAGGTGGTACACAGTAGACATGTATTTGGAATGCCTACAACAGCTGTATCAATGAATTGCAGTGGATGAAAACACTAATTAGGGAACTTGGTTGGAGTGTGGATATATACATATAATTGAGTATATTATGAATGAGTGTCCATTCTCAAACTTAGCATCTTGTTATCATGTTTGTATAACACGAGATATGCTATGGCAGTGCAAAGTTAATTTTTTTGTTGGAGAGTTTTAATATAGAAGGCCTGATATGCTAGGCCAGCCTAGCTATAGTTTAGCTAGCCAAAGGGCATATATATGTAATTTCATGACTACGTCAAAATGTGATAAAACTGTATCTGTAGAACGTTTTCGCGACTAAAACATAATAGAAACCAATAGAACAGGGTCTTGTTAGTAAAATGTTAGATGAGTTTTTTTGAAGCAGGCTTAAATCAATTACAACAGGCCTCCGAATATTAAAAACGTGAAATTTTGCTATCACACCAATGTATTTTGATGAAAATAGGACTTCAAAAAAATTTCCACGAAATCCGAGTGTAACATCCTTTATCTACTAGTGGTCCTTGAGGCTAACCTGTTCAAGATACTCTTGCATTACCCCTCGATGGAGGGGTATTAATAGGCTAGTAGGCTAGCCAACTAGTAGACTACCTGCTAAGGTTATTGCTTAAAACTACCCTTCCCAGGCTCCCCTTCACAAGCTTACCCTCATACATAGGCTACCCCTTGTATGTTCCCCTCCCTAGCTACCCCTTCTAGGCTACCCTGCCTAGGCTACTCTTCAGAAGCTGCCCTGCCAGGCTTCCCCTTAGAAGCTGCCCTCGCTCAGAAGCTTCCTTGCCAGACTACCCCTTTGATGCTACCCTCCCTGGCTATCCAGCCTAGGCTATTCCTCACACTACCCTCCCTGGCTACACTGCCTAGGCTACCCCTCAAAAGCTGCCCTCCCTGCCTAGGCTACCCCTCAAAAGCTACCCTCCTACCTAGCCTACCCCTCAAAAGCTACCCTCCATGCCTAGCCCCAACTCTCAAAAGCTACCCTCCCTGCCTAGCCTACCCCTCAAAGGCTACCCTCCCTGCCTTATGAATTATGAATTATGAATTATTATATATAATGTAGATTGTAGAATCAACTTTTCTCTTTTAGACCGCATTAAAGCACTCAAGTCATCGTTGCGAAAGTTGAGTCCGATTCAGTTAGCCCGACTGCGAAACCTCGTGGATGCTAAGAATGCGGATTTCAAAATAGAAATAGAAATAGAAATAGAAATAGAAATGTGATCCTTTATTGTGTTTATTTGTTACTTGTACTTTTAATATGCATTTCACACTAGCCTTGTCTATCTCTATCTTGGTAGTGTCTTGCTAGCGGAGAAACCATAGTCAAATCAGATTCTGCGTTGAATCTTCTCACCCTGCATTGGTGCTATACGTTTTCATGCTGCGGTGAAATGCTCCGCTATCCAAGCTTCCTTGTGCTTAGAATTCCTAAACCAGCAGCTCTCCATCTCTTTAATTCGCTTTCTCCGCTCATGTATGAAGCAGAGGAGATTTGCTTTGTTTCAGTATATATTTGTGCTGATGGTAGCGATTTGTCAGTGCTGAGCAGCTGCACAGCGGCCATCCAATGCCAAACGATGACGCTGACAGCTACTTTTATTGCTGACCTAAATGCGCTTGGACTTAGCCCGCTGTCCGTTGTGACTGGTCCCTCCTGCCTGTACTTGTACTGCAAAAGAGTATGCGCAAGTACCCTGTCCTCTGCGTAGTTATATATATATTATTCCTTCAAAAGATGCCACATCGTTATATCCAGCCCCTGCATTAATTCAGACGCTTCACATAATTGCAGGTGCGCACATGCGAGTCAGCTAACGCAGACGCGGCACTTTGCATCCGACTTCCCAACGGAGAAATGTACGTCTATGAAACAACGAATTCTGTTGGCGAAATAAAGAGGTCGGGCCAACATAATGTAAGTTTTTCTCATTGATGGAACGCAAAAAATAGTATATTATACCTGATGTATTAACGAAATATGCTACACAATTTTATATTTTAGCAAATGTCTGCGAGTAATCCCGACGGAACTTTATCTGTCCCTGTCCTTCGCCAAAAAGTTGGTTCATTTTTGTCGCATTCTTTCAGTAAGTGTCTGTGTCAATTAAAATTGCTATTAAGTACGACCATAATGTCGTTAAGAAGCTTTTTCCACGACAGTTTCCTGTGGCGGTTCCGGCCGGCTGGAATACAAAAGGTACTCTATGCACTGGTTAAATTAGCCTGTCGGTGTTCCATCGGATCAGGCACCAAAGCGGCTCAGCTCGGCTCAGCTTAAAGCCATTTGGAATGCCAGAAAAAGATTCAATTTTGCAGGGATCCGTTTGATGCTGTCGCTTCGGCTGCAGTGAGCGCCGGCTCAAGCGGAGGTGGACTGCCAGATGGTGTACTGCCTGCCGCTTCGGCTGCAGTGAGCGCCGGCTCAAGCGGAGGTCGACTGCGAGATGGTGTACTGCCTGCCGCTTCGGCTGCAGTGAGCGCCGGCTCAAGCGGAGGTCGACTGCGAGATGGTGTATCGTCCTCTTATCTACATGTATCCTCCTCAACATCCCTTTGTCTAGATGCGAATTGCGTTAGAACTGAATAGAGATCTCACATTCCACTTTTGCACAACATGAGGCGGGTTGTGCTTGTGTTCAGAGGCAATGCACGTGTCACACACTTGAAGTAAATGACACTTTTCGCACCGAAAGATGTCATAATTTACTTCAAGGCATTTCGAGCATGAGCCACCATTAGGTACACTTAAGTAGGTCGCAAGGCCGGCTTCCAGGTGAGCAGATATTGCCCTCCACTTCTCCTCCTCCGTCTCGACGTATGTCATACCGACTGGGAGTGGGGCCCATGACATTGTCACTGTCATTGTCAACTAGCTGCTGCTCTTCAACCTGGTCCAGTGCTGGTGCTAAGTCTTCGTGCCTTGTGCTGGATCCACTAGCAACAGAGCTATCAAAGAAAAAATAGTAGGGGCTTGTCAACTTGGTATTTGAAACAGAATCACATATAGTCCAAGGTGTAGCTAGTTGCTTATGAACAGATGACTCTAAATTATTTACAATTCAAGGAATTACTCATAATCATCTGTGGGAGAAATGTATGTACTAACTTACAAATGAGTTGGATCAAGTACTATCCTAACAGTTCGCCGCTTTGGCTGGTGAAATTCTATTTGGCGAACAATTTGCTTGCGCTTTGGCATCTATAAAGCTGAAATATGAGAGTGATGGGTAGGCCTATAATATTATACTGACTATGTAGTGCTTTTTATAGCCAAATGCCATTAAATAATTAATGTATGAAATGTATGAAAGTTATTAAATAACAAAAAGGACAGGAAATAATAGAAGGAAGCATGGGAAAGGATAAGAAAAAAATGATGGTGAGAAAGTAGACAAGGCAAATATAAGGAAACCATGGGAATCTAGGCTATATTAGACAAGTTAGCCTTAGAAGGTAAAGTAGGCAAGGTAGCCTAGCCAAGGTAGCATAGTTAAGGTAGCATAGCTGGGTAGCATGAGTAACAAACGTAGCCTACCAAATTGAAAAAAAAAACCTTAGAAAGGCTACAATAATATTGGATCATAGTTATAGTCCTAGGACTCCTAGGGCATTAGTCCTAATCTTAGGGTCAAGAAGATAGACACTAGATAATCGTAGGCCTATGGGCCCTATGACATCCTTAAAATCCTATAGTAGTCATCTGTAGTCAAATAGTCAAATAGGCTATAGCCTACTAGAAAATAGGCAGAAATGAAGTGGGTGGGCGTTTTGCAAGCGCTGACCTGCACTCATGAGAGAAGATTCCTAGGGCGGGCGACAGAGTCGACTTAAATATCCGCCTAGCTACACGCGAGATGTTGCGGAGAGAGGGAGGAGATGAAGGGAGAGAGAAGGAGGTTCAGCGGATGCAGGGAGTGGTCCTATCGGCCTCAGGCTGGCCAGTCCCACTCGTCCCATAGGCCACTGGCATGACTGCCGTGCCTACCCCAAGCCGTGCTCGAAACCGGCTAAAAGTCTAAGGAGAGGTGTCGGACTGCCCGGAATCGGACAGGACAGGGCTAACTAGTCTACTGTCGTCAGTAGTGCGTGCGCAACTGACTCCTAACCTTGGTAGCGGTGGTCGAATCGGCCTAGGCTCCTGTCACAGAACTGCGGAAAGGCTATCGGCAAAGCGGATAGTTGATCTAGGGTAGCGCCACCACCCAATGCGCCTACGTTGCCACCGCAGGCATTTGGGAACTTGGGTCCCCGGAGTACACAGCTCCTAGTTTATCACGCAGATCTAGACAAGCCGAAAAATAGGGCATTCTGCAACTTCCGTTTTAGACTGGGGGAAGGAACCCAGAATGGATCGAGACACGCCTCAAAAGGGGATTCCTGAATTCGCGCTACAGTGGTCTAGAAAGGTGGTACTAAGAACTTGAATGAGAATCCATAGCCAGAATCCTACTCATGAAACATCAGACACATTCTTTACATTAAACTCCAGCCTACACATTAAGTAACTAACAACCCGAATCTGTGTGAGTTGAGGAAATCAGAGGCTGGAGAGATTAAGCAGAACACTGGCTGAGTGATTACGCAAGCGCAAGGTTATTAGATCATCACTCTCGCTCCCGTGGCCGCGGTTGCGAGAGGGGGATAGGGGAAAACTCCATTGGAAAGGGAGTTCGACCCGTACACCTTGAGTCCGCCCAAGAGGAAGAAGGAAAGCCGGCCAAGGTTTCCCCCAACCCCCTGGGAAGAAATGCACGTCCTACACTCCGCATTTTGCCTGCAAATCCCTAGCTCCTTATTACTCTTATGCGCGCGTACAGTTGCCTTCCTGCCGCAGCCTTCAGCTCGGCATCACCAGAGCCCACCCCCTAGGAGATTAGCCACTCATATCTGAGGGCTGTCTAACAGAGAAATAAAAACAGAGGCTGACGCAGGATGAGAGGATTTAAATTGTGCTTAAATTGGCCTAAAGTAATTAGTGGCTAGAGTGGTAATGTTTATTAAGCCAAAAGTCCTAACCCTTGCCCATTAAAGTGCCGCCTAGCTTAATAAATAGTCCCTTAGGATTAGCAATTAAAAACCGCTGCGCGGGTTACTTATCCGGAGGTCGATCGGCCGCGTGCTGCAATCCCGTAGTTCTCGGGGGTGGGGTGGGCAAGATTAGCGAGGACAGAGAAGGGAAAGCTTATTGCGATGCTGGCAGGGGCCAACGCACCAGGAGCTCAAAGGCTCAATTAGAGGGCTCACCTAAAGAGGTGGCTGTCGCTACAGGGGGGATGGGAGCAGGCAATGGGCCTGTGAGCGCTGGTCTGAGCTTATAGCTCTAGGGTCTAAGCCCTATGTGGGGGAATTGGGTCCGGAGTAAGTGTCCTGTGTCCGGTGGGAGTCCGGCCCGGCAAAGGTAAGTCCGGCGGGGGAGAAGAAGGTCGGAGATGGTCCGCCGGGAAGGTCCTAGAGGGAGCAGCGCAGCGCGCTTGCTTAAATAGTCTTGCAGCACGCCAACCCCGACATCCATCAAAGCAGCCCGCATTCGCGCCAGCCTATCAACGGGGAATCGAAGCGGCGATGGGCCGCCCCGATTACCCAATGAACCGACGGCGGGAAACGACAGATGTTCTGCGCGAACAGCCGTCGGCAGTCGGCCAATGATTGTTACTCCGCCGGGACAATGGGAAGCGCAGGCGCCGACCTGCCTACAGTGACATTTACATGTATCTAAAAGGAGGGAGGTCATAAAGTCGAGCTGGGCTCGAATACTGTAAAGAAGTGGGGACATGAAGAATTAATGATCACTCATAACGCCCGAGTGATTCCCGATATCTGATCGCGGTTTGGAGGGGAATTATGACCTAAACTACTCATATAATAAAAGTTATGGCCGCGATCAGTCATTCCTACAGGGGTCTAGACAGATCCCGGGAGAAGGGATTCGACGGCTACTTAATTCACCGCCGCCCCAAACCCGGCCCTAAGATTAATGATCTTGTTTGTGGCCAGCTGCTAGGTGGGTCGCGATTATTGATTGCCTAAAAATTTGAAAAATTCCGCTGGCTCACGTTCCCACTCGATTCCCGCAGCACACTCCACATCACTCCACCTTCGCTCACTTTCACGTAAGACACTTACGTGCCTACTGACAGTAGTAGCGGGGTGTCTCGAGAATCGAGGGGAAAAATTAACTACAACATACGGTACAGAACCCTAAGAAGAATTCCGCTAGAGAAGAATCCTAGTGCGTACGTACGTACGGATACATCTATAAATAGATTGGTGCATGAGTATAAAATGGTCGGCGCCCCTAGTGATTACGGTATAGCGTCCTATGGGGGGTGGGTGCGCATTCCAGTCGCGGCAAAGAAAGTTCCTCGGTGCCCAGTGGGGTGCCGTGTCCCAACTCGCCGTCTTCTCCAGGTGGCCGCAGCTGTCCCAGTCTCCCTTGCCCGGCTTGGTCTTGGTTGCGCAATCCGGGGAGGCTCCGGCCGTCGTTTCCTTGAGTCCGAGGGGTTCGGCCGTGCTCTCCCCAGGTGGCTCCATATTGGTCGGCCCGTTCTGCGCCTCGCCAGTTCCGTTGCCGGGCCTTGGTAGCCTCAGATTCGCCGCGCGCCCAGGTGTTTCCGGCTGGCCGTGCCCGAAAATTCCCGCAGGGCCGGTTGCCTAGCCGTTGCGCGCGGTCCAATCGGCGCTGCAGCTGGTCACAGCTGGGGAGACCGCTGCTCAGGCCGCTCGGTGGTGCTGTTGCCGGCCGCAGCGTCTCCGCACCGAAAAGGTCAGGGCCCCAACAACTAAACTGTTACTATGGACCCCCTATACTGGAATTTCCCAGATCTCCCTCTGGCTTCCCATTGGCTGGCGTTCCCGCCACCATAACCCCTAAACTAAGTGCTATAAAAACAACCACTTAACGCCCCATTAAACTCAAGCTGCTATCTTTCCGAGAAACTAGCTAGATAAATCTTCTGCTTCCTTGACTAAAAGTAAAGTCAACAGCCTGCCTACTCGTTCTCATACTCGAAACGGATTATGGCCCAGCCGCAATCTGCTGAAGAAAGGTGAGTTATTTTTGCTTCTACTCGCCCCCCCCAAGGCCGGTTATTAAGGGGTTATTACGAGGTTAATTGCATAATAATAGAAACAGAGGTAATTATTGTCCCCGGCACGCCCAGCTTGTTCCCACTGCGATTGCTCCCAGTATGGGCGCTGAATCTCCCTCGCCCTGACTCTATTGGCTAAACAACCCGCTGAAACCCGAAGTTTTAGATTTAGAATAGATTGAATTGCATAATTATCATACTCTCTGGCGGTTGCCACTACAAATTCTCCTAATTTCACTGTCCTAACTTTCAGAGGTGATCTGTCGCAGTCGAGCACCCTGCCGGCCCTGCGAACTGCCGCCGGAAGCGAGGCGCCGATCCGAGTTACATTTGCCATTCGTAAGTTGAAAACCCTTTTTTGTGAACAATGTACTCATCCTAGCCACCATTTGAACCCACGACTAGGCAGCTCATCCATTAGAGTCCCTTACAAAAGCAAAACTGCCCCCCCTTCCGCAGACATCGACCTGCCACTGGGCCGCGAGGCCGCACTGGGTGCCATTGCGTTTGGCGTTTTGAGGGGCCCGGTCGGTTGTGCCCTCTGCGTCGGCCTGGCCGCCGCTGCCTTGGCCATGGCCGCCTTGCCCTTTTTCTAAGCTCGCCCATTAGGGCGCGATGAACTCTTCTTCCTATTTTTTGCATGTCTTATCGATGCTGTCGTTACACAATTAAACAGCCTATTGTGGAAAGAGCACGGACTGCTTACGATCTTGCCTAATGATTTTGGCTAATGATTAACTTATTGCTGTCCCTTTGTTGAAATTATTTTCAATTTATGTGGCTCAACTTTACGGCCGCCCAGCGACAAAAAGTAACAAAATTTATTCTGACTGCTAATCTCCATTTGCAGTAGGCCTAGGCTCCCAATTTGAACAATCTATGCCGGAACCCCTACTCAGGTGCCCACCACGAACAAAGCTAGCAAACAAGTCCCCATGAAATGTGATTTTTTTATTCCCAGAGGATAAAAAGCCCATTGTTCAAAATCTGCGGCACGTGGAAATAAACAGATCGTCTCCCACAGATTTCAGCTAGGTGACCCTGTCGGCCTCTTGATTTACTACCGCCCACTTCTAATCAAACATTGAATTCCCACATGCAGCATACCACCCCGCTCACTTTGGCGGGTTGGTCGGCCTCTAAGATAGAATTCCCTCCTAAGATAGAAGCCGACATAAGCTAACTCCCGAAAACCATGCAAAAACGAGAGATAACAAGTGCCATTCATGAAGCAGTGCAAATAAGGTTATAAGTATTTAAGAAACAGAAGGTGCAAACCCTAATATGCTGCAGTTATCGAACAATCTCATGCGAAAACTTACGAGGGGAATTTCACCCCACTAAATATGTTTTTGTGATTTGGGCTAGATTATAATAATTTTTAAGTGGATTTTTGGCGCCAAGATGGCTTCAGATGAAAAAGGAAAACACAACGATGCGAGGAAGAAAGTGCTCGGTGCGAATTGTTACTAAAAGGAGTTAGGGGGGGGCAGGGATGAAAAGGGATGGAGGGCAAGGGAAATGGAAGGCACGGGAGAAAGTCCAGTGCGTAGGAGTCCTACTGTTGCTGTCCGCGGACACCCTTTCTTTGCCCAAGCCTTGAGCCTTCCTACCCACCTACTCTTCCTTAATGGCCGTGCTCTCTGCTAACACCCCGCTTCCGTATTCCTCTTCCACCTGTCTCACCATTTGGCCCAGCGTGTAGTCCCCTGGCGGTGTCTCCTCGGCGGGGCCGTCCTCGGACAACTCGCGCCACCAGGGTGCGTGGCCCGGGCCAGGCACCATCCGTAGGGCATTCTCGTCGCCTCCTACCATCCGCACCACCAGCTGATGTTCCAGCACCGCTTCGCCGGGAATCCGCGCGGCCTGCAGCCATGAAACGAGCTACCTTGGCACCGACATGGCCCAGTCCGCAGGCGGACTGTAGGCAGGCCACCGCAGGTTCCACGGCAGCGTAGCCTCATCTTCTTTCGGCGGGAGGGGGTCTCGTTCCTCGCACCACGCTTGTGCCAGCCACCGGTCTTCGGCCACCCGGCATGCGAGGGCGAGATCCACGCCGGCGTGGGCTGCGCGACCCAGGGTGGGGAGCAACCACAGGCGGATTACGAGCCATGTTCTTTTACAGGCCAGCTCCCGCCGATAGTCAGTCGCAGCCGCTTCCATCCACCAGGCTACTACGGCTCCCATACCGGCCATTGCTACGAGACGTGAAATAAACTCTCTGCTCTTCGAATCTGCCATTCCTCACCCTCGCCTAAACCTAAATAAGAAAAGAAAGGGGGGGAAGAAAGAGGAAAAGAGGGGGGTGGGGTATTCTGCCTTGGCAAACCAGGACCTAGTGGGCAGACTTCCGCCTGAGCGAGAACGGGAGAAATTGGCGATAAATGATTAATTGGCGCGAGTCAAAGTCGAGGATGGCATGATGATGAGCCAACCAGGAGGCGCCGAAGAGGGGAGAGCAGTCGCCCTCGAACACCAGGAACAGCGTGTCCAGTGCTTCGGCGCCAACCTGTAATTTGACCTTGACTTGCGCCCATACAATAATAGGGGTGCCTTTATACGCAAATAGGGAAAATTGGGGGGTTCAAATTGATAGTGATGGAAAATTGATGAAAGCGAGTCCGGGATCACATTAACCATAGACCCCGTGTCGATGAGGAGGTCTAGGGGCGCCCCTTTCACCTCCAAGGCGATCCACACCTCACTAAGCTGCTCAGAGCGATTGGGGCGGGTTCGCACTCGGGTGGGGACTCGGCCGAGTGAGTTCACTCGGACTTCTCGGGAGGCGGGGGCAGTGGGGGCCGCGGCTCCGACATTCGGGCCGCCTGCGGCGCATCCGGGGAGTCGTTCCGCCTCCAGTTGGCGGCCCTGCTGCCGTTTCCCGCATCGCCGTTGTGATGCATCCCCCTGGCTTCCCGCGACCGGCCATTCCTGGAGTGCCAGTAGTGCCCATTCGGGTGCGGGCAGGAGGGGAGGGTGGCGATTGGGGCTGGGCCGCGCAGCTGCCGCGATACTTCCGCCAGCTGCTGCGTCACCTTGGAGAGTTCCTGCATCATCAGGAGCTGCAGCTCTTGTTGACCGGGGCCCGCAGTACTGGGCTCCCCTTCCTCATCCAAGGCGCGGATCTGGCGCACCCGCCGCCTAGGGTCGCGTTCAGCCGCCATCTCGTAAGCCTGGGTCGCAGCGCGCAATTCGGCGGCTGCTTCCTCAGCAGTGGCGAATTCAATCCGCATCACCGGTGCCAGCACCTCCTGTGGCGCCTGGATGCCTTCCATAAAGGTGGTCAGCAAAGCCTGCTCAAACGGCTCTCCACGGCCGGTGGGGTTAGTCTGCAAGGCCGTGGCACGCACACATGCGGCGAAGGACGCGTAAGTCTCTTCGCGACCCTGCTTCAGATTGCGCCCGTTGAGGAGTCGGGCGTAGGGGGTGCAAGCACCACTGAGTGCTTCTGTTAAGTCTTGCACGAAGCGTGCGTAAGTGGCGCGGCGGGGCAGGGCCATGGCCTGCGTGAGGGGCTCCCCTCCCAAATGGGCCAGAAGGGTGAGGATCTTCTCCTCCTCCGCCTCCACTCCCTCAGCTTCAAGCTTCAAGTTGAACCGGCGCAACCAGCGCGGGAGTGAGTCCTTCAGGGACTCAAAAGGTTCAACGGCCACCTTAATTCGGTGGTTTCGGGGGCGGCGCACTTTGAGGCGCTCCAGCAAGGAGGCTAGGCGCTCGACAGGGTCAGCATGTTGAGCTGCCGCAGCCGCTGGGGGTTCGGCGCGCGCCGCAGCTGCGGCGCGGCCTCTAGGTGGGCGGCCAGTTCCGACCGCCTCCACCACCTCATCCTCCTGGTCGGACATGTTTTCGGCCAAAAGAGGGAATGAGGATTTTGCAAATTGAAGGGGGGGTATTCGCTACTGCAACAATGGGGGAGAGAAGGGTGGGGGTTGAGCAGTGCTCTGCGCACGACCAGGGGCCGTGGGAAATAGATAAAGAAAAAGGGGGCCCGGCTGACTTACGTCACCCGACCTAGAAAATGATCAAGGAGAAACCCCGGCCTAATAAATAATCACTGCGATGCAGTGGCCGATAAGCGAACAAAAGAAAAGAATGGGGGAGAGAAAAGGGTCTGGGGCCCTGGCTAGCTTTTGCTTCCAGCCTTGGCTACGGACAACTGCTTGCGCGCACTCAAGTTTGGGACATAGAAGTCTAGGTTTTAACTTAGCACTCATTCTGCAACCCTATAGCGGACTGTTACACTATAGGTACGGCGGGGCCAGCACCACCACAAGCCTGCGCCTGCAGCAGCCTGCCACCCTACCTTTGGAAAGCACACGCCTCGATAAGATACTCAGAGAAAAGATAATCCCCGACTCGCTCAGGGAGTCATCGATTCCCGGCTGCATTGCCGGGGGCTCCCCTCGCGATTTACGAGACCGTGAAACCCAGGATTCATGTGCCTGGAACCTCGCTCGGATAGGAGTCCATAGGGGCAAAGCCCGGTTACTGCATTTAGACCATCCCTCAAAGAATCTCTTAGAAAGACGTGCCGACCGAATTCTAGCCTATCCTTAAGGTCGGCAGCTTCGGGAAGCGGGCACGGGTGCCGTTAGACCCCCTCAAAGTCCCACTCCCCTAACTGTTCCCCACCTAAGTTAGACTTACTCAAAGCTACGTGGCACCTTCAGAATCAGGTACATGCAAGCGGGCCATCCGTGACGCCCAAGGCAAAGATAATCCCCGAATTCGCTAAGAGGGCCCTTCCCGGATGGGTTGCCGGGGGCTCACCCCCGCGATTTACGAGACTGGGAAGCCCAGGGTGAATACACCCGGGATCTCGCTCGGATAGGAGTCCGTGGCTAAGCCCGGTTACTGCATTTAGACCACCCCCGCCCAAAACAATCACGCAGGAAAAACCCAGCAGACAGTCCCCAACTCCTGCAGTAGCCACATAACCCGAAGACACTCTAGCATGAAGTCCGCTCACACAGCCTACTCATAGTAGAAAGTCACTAATCAGAATTTTAAAAATTCTAACAAGAGCTAAATTAAATTAAAATCAAGTTGCGACTGTTCGAAAATTAAATGACAGCCACTAGAACTGAGATTCACTCTTTAGAGATAAGATTTAGGCATACGGAAAATGAAATCTAGAAGGAGCCCTTTCGGCTAGCTACCACAGAAATCTGCGGCGCTAAACTAACAATTGAAATTTTCAAGTTCGTTTCGCGCCCTTTCAAAATCCCACCGCTGCCACCATTTGAAATGGATTAGGTGTTTGCAAGCGCTGACCTGCCCTCGTGAGAGAAGACTCCTAAGGCGGGCGATAGAGTCGACTTAAATATCCGCCTAGCTACACGCGGGATGCCGCGGAGAGAGAGGAGATGAAGGAAGAGAGAGAGAAGGAGGTTCAGCGGATGCAGGGAGTGGTCCTATCGGCCTCAGGCTGGCCAGTCCCACTCGTCCCATAGGCCACAGGCGTGACAGCCGTGCCTACCCCAAGCAATGCTCGAAACCGGCTAAAAGTCTAAGAAGAGGGTCGGACTGTCCGGAATCGGACAGGGCAGGGCTAACTAGTCTACTGCCATCAGTAGCATGTAAGTAACTGACTCCTAACCTTGGTAGCGGTGGTCGAAACGGCCCAGGCTCTTGTCACAGAAATGCGGAAAGGCTATTGGCAAAGCGGAAAATGATCTCAGGTAGCGCCACCACCCAATGCGCCTACGTTGCCACCGCAGACATTTGGGAACTTGGGTCCCCGGAGTACACAGCTCCTAGTTTATCACGCAGATCTAGACAAGCTGAAAAATAGGGCATTCTGCAACTTCCGTTTTAGACTGGGGTGAGAGCCCCAGAATGGATCGAGACACGCCTCAAAAGGGGATTCCTGAATTCGCGCTACAGGGGTCTAGAAAGGTGGTACTCAGAACTCGAATGAAAATCCATAGCCGGAATCCTACTCATGAAACATCAGGCACATTCTTTACATTAGACTGCAGCCTACACATTAGGTAACTAACAAATCCGAATCTGTGTGAGATGAGGAAATCAGAGGCTGGAGAGATTAAGCAGAACACTGGCTGAGTGATTACGCAAGCGCAAGATTATTAGATCATCACTCTCGCTCCCGTGGCCGCAGTTGCGAGAGGGGGATAGGGGAAAACTCCATTGGAAAGGGAGTTCGACACGTACACCTTGAACCCGCCCGAGAGGAAGAAGGAAAGCCGGCAAAGGATTCCCCCGACCTCCTAGGAAGAAATGCACGTCCTACACTCCGCATTTTGCTCGCGAACCCCTAGCTCCTTATTACTCTTATGCGCGCTTACAGTTGCCTTCCTGCCGCAGCCTTCGGCTCGGCATCACCAGAACCCGCCCCCCTATGCGATTAGCCACTCATGATAGAGGGCTGTCTAACGATAAAATAAAGGTGAAAAAGAGGCATAGTAAAATAATTAGGTTGATGTTAAAAATTAGCCCAATAAGTTTAAGGTGCTTTAGATTAGACGGTTTATTAGGCTGAAAACTTCCCTAACTTCCCTCCCACTAAGTGCCGCCTAACTAAAAGTAAATTGTCCCTTAGGATTAACAATAACAAACCGCTGCGCGGATTACTTAGCTGAACCTCGCTTGGCAGCGTGCTGCAGTCCCGTTGTTCTCGGGGAGAAAGGATGGGCAAAACAGTAAGGCAGAGAAAGGAGGCTTCTGCGAGTTGGCAGGGGCCAACACACTGGGAGCTCAGAGGCTCAATTTAGAGCTCACCTAAAGAGGTGGCTTGCGCTTAGGGAATGGGAACAGGCAATCGGCCTGTACTATCTGCTCGGAGCTCAAGGCTCAAGGGTCTAAGCCCTACGTGGGTCCGGAATAGTGCTCTGGGTCCGGTGGGAGTCCGGCCCGGCAAGGAAGTAGGTCCGGGAAAGGAGAGGAAAGGTAGGTCTCCCGGAAAGGTTAGGTTCCTAGGGGCAGCGCAGCGCGCTTTCTTAAATAGTCCTGCAGCACGCCAACCCCGACATCCATCAAAATAACCCACATTCGCGCCAGCCTGTCAACGGGGAATCGAAGCGGCGATGGCCGCCCCGATTACCCAATGAACCGACGGCGGGAAACGACAGATGTTCTGCTCGAACAGCCGTCGGCAGTCGGCCAATGATTGTTACTCCGCCAGGACAATGGGAAGCGCAGGCGCCGACCTGCCTACAGTGACATTTACATGTATCTAAAGGAGGGAGGTCATAAAGTCGAGCTGGGCTCGAATACTGTAAAGAAGTGGGGACACGAAGAATTAATGATCACTCATAATGCCCGAGTGATTCCCAATATCTGATCGCGGTTTGGAGGGGAATTATGACCTAAACTATTCATACAATAAAGCTGTGGCCGCGATCAGTCATTCCTACAGGGGTCTAGACAGATCCAGGGAGAGGGGATTCGACGGCTACTTAATTCACCGCCGCCCCAAACCCGGCCCTAAGATTAATGATCGTGTTTGCGGCCAGCTGCTATGAGGGTCGCAATTATTAGGTACTTAAAAATTTGAAAAATTATGCTGGCTCACACTCCCACTCGATTCCCGCAGCACACTCCACATCATAACTCATAATGCCCGAGTGATTCCCAATATCTGATCGCGGTTCGGAGGGGAATAATGACCTAAGCTAGCTCATACAATAAAGTTATGGCCGCGATCAGTCATTCCTACAGGGGGCTAAGACAGATCCAGGGAGAGAGGATTCGACGGCTACTTAATTCACCGCCGCCCCAAACCCGGCTCTAAGATTAATGATCTTGTTTGTGGCCAGCTGCTAGGTGGATCGCGATTATTGATTGCCTAAAAATTTGAAAAACTCCGCTGGCTCACATTCCCACTCGATTCCCGCAGCACACTCCACATCACGACACAATCCATGTCAACACGGGCTACGATCAAGCTTCTAGAAGAGGACTTCGCCCACTTCGGCTACCCTCACGCCATAGTCACAGACAACGCAGCGACATTCATGGCCGAAGAGTTTCAAGCATGGTGTCGCGAACACGGCATTGCGTACCTCACAGGAGCTCCGTACCATCCAGCAACAAACGGAACGGCCGAACGACTGGTTCAGAGTTTCAAGAAAGCCCTAAAGAAATCTAGCCTGTCACCGGCCAGGGCGCTACAGAAATTCCTGATGCAGTACCGACGGACTCCTGCTGTCAATGGCTACTCCCCGAGCGAACTCCTGAATGGTCGGCAGATCAGGACACAAATCGATACCCTAATGCCATCGCCGGCCCATCTCACCCAGGAACGCCAAGTCAAGCGCTACTATGGACCACGCCGCGAGAGAGAAAGCCGCTGGGTTCCGGCGGTGGTCACCAAGCCGCATGGCGGCCGCAGCTTAAATGTTAAGGTGGTCCCGAGCGGCCAGTCTGGCGACGGCACATTGAACAGCTTCAGCCGCGACACACGTCAGCAGAAGACAGCGATCCAGGATCGCTGCCCACTGAGCCTAATGAAGCGACTGGCCCCTCGATGCTACCGCCCTCCTCGGCGGTGACGCATCTGGGATCTCGACCTAGGCCTCCGGGTAGATGGGAACCGGAGCAAGTCCAGCATCTGCTGCCTTATGAACCGGCAAACCCTCGAGGGTCAATGAGACCGCGCAAGCCTATTGTAAGAATGGACATATGAACGTTTTCTGTCAGCTGTACTCACAGCTTGGTGGGGAGGTGTTGAGACTGTTGTTGCTGTAATTCCCGGGAACTTACCAGAATTTTCTATTCTTTGTCGTAAGGCGTTAAGTCCATACTCTTTCCAGAATTTTCCCGCGAAGTCTATTTTACTAACTTTTTAGAAAGTTCTTCCCCGCGCCTTTGGGCCAATAAATAAAGGCCCCGACCTCTGCACTCATGCGTAATTTGTACGACTATTTGATATAATATATCAAATATACACTCCTATTCGTTTACCTGCCGAGTGCCGCCTATCGGTTTGTTTTCCTTGTTATTCTAACAAATCGGAATCTCTGTTGCGTCAGTCATTTAAGATACAACAGTTACAATGCTGACGCCCTGTCGTGTTAAATAAGTGTACAATCGAGTTTTCCATTGTTTGTTTAACATTTTTCCTAGGTTGCTAGTAACATGGTAAATCTTTCATTTGTTTGCAGAACCTGCTATTTGAAATAGTTTCATTAAATTTAGCAATAAATAGCACAACATGTTTTGGATGCCGACACCACACATATTACATATATATATATTAAAAATATTAAATTTTCGGTGGGACTTAATTTGTCAGTTCATTTTGGATATGCCCACCTGTGGCATAGGCTGTACCCAGACAGGCAACACTTTGGCAACTTCCTGTACTGGGTGAGCCACTACTACCCTGCCTTAAGTGGCTCAAAAGACTCTGAAAACAATTAAACGAAAGAAACTGAAGGATAGCCAATTGACTAGGGCCTAATTGTAGAAATTATTTCATTTAACATACAATTTATTGGCATTAACAAGTACATACGGTTAAAAACATTTCAGATCATTGAGAAACATTCACTCCTACTTTATATACATGGTCATAGCATACAAATTTGCAGATGTGCAGATGAACAGGAACAGGTGGCAGACTAAATGGTAGTAGACAAAACAACTGTCAATCACTTGGGTACATATCTGCTACCAGATAGTAACTAGGCCTAAAACACTTCTCTATACATAAGTGTGGTAGGCCTACAGATGAATAAAAGTGAAAATGCCTATGCAATTTCAATATAATAATAATCAGAGGTAGGCCTAGGGGCCTCTCACATATTGAATGATTTTTATAGTCAATTAAGGCTTGAGACAGAAAAACAGCAGATTTAGATTGAGTTTAAGAGTTCGAAAAATATTTAAACTAGCTTGTAAAAGTCTAATGTAGCTAGAAAAAGAAAATAAATGTACTATGGATACACTGCTCGAAGCAATGCTTTGACTTAGTAATAAGAATAGCTTAGCGAAAAAAGATTTAGGATAATATAAAAATACAACAGGTTTTCTATTACTATTACTTACCTAAAACGCCAAGGAAGAAGCTAAGCTAGGCCAAACCTATAGCCATACAAACACATGCCTTCTGAAGGCACCGGTTGTTGTTACTAAGTATGGGGTAAAACACTAGGTTTTTAAAGCCCTGTTCGCCGCACGTCAGCCGAAGCGCTTGCGCTCTGTCCTGTGCGCAAGTGTATATAGATGGAGGTTTGGGTTGGGGGCTGGAAAAATCAATATCACACACGCACACCCACACACCCACCCCCAAAAAATTGCAGACAGACGCACGTGGTGGCTGAACTGACACCTAACGGCCGTGGACTAGCCGGCCCCAGCTCACGGTAAAAATTAGACGGCTAGCCCAGGTCACCTCACCGTGCCATGAGTCCGGCTAGACGAGTGCAGCTCATGAGCTCCCTGTACGCATCCTCAACTAGTGAAGCGTGGGAACCCCATGATGAAGCGTGGTTGGCTGGGAGGGGTTGTTTACGCGAACTTGGGAACGAACTAGACGATGGTGCCATACATCCCTATTTGAGCGGGGGACAAAGGGGAACGAACCGTTTTTCCTCTTCCCACCAAAACTCGAATAGTAAAGAGCTCGTCGAGTCAAAACTTCGAATCTAATTCTATATCCTATTGCTAGCTAGAATTGTTGAATAGAAACATTTTTTAATTAGCTAGTGTAACTAAGAACTGACAGGTAAGTCAGGTTTAGATGCCCATGTCGGTTTAATATTTTCCTATTTGTAATAATGTATTGTGAGAGTTTCTGGCATGTCAAAATCAATCCATATTTGTTACTGCTGTATAATAGTCTACATAGTTGGAAATTGCTGGTATTATAAATATTACTATCAATATTAATAGTAGTAATAGCTCATTAATGCTGCCTGCTAAACAAGCTTTTCATGCAGATCTAAACAGTGGCATACATAGCCTAGAAATCCATTCCAGGGGTCATTACTGTCTCAGGTGTCACGGCAAGCTGCTCATGCTGCTCATGCTGATAATTTTCGCTAATTTTTAGTGCTCAGAATTATGATGGGTAATTATAATGGGGCTCCAACCCCTCAGCTCAGCCACATAGATCGTCACAGCGTCACCTATCCTATATGCAGAGGATAGGCCACCCTCTCCCATTCAAATGCACGCTCTCCTATTTCCCCTGTGTTAGGCAGATTTCTGGTAACCCATGTGTTCGGCTACTAGTAGCTAGTATGACCCCCTCGCCTACGCCATTCAGATCAAGGTGTCAAATCTTAGATAGTCCAACTCTTAATCAGTGCACCCACACCTGCAGCCCGGAGAAATATGTAACATGCCCTGTGGCCTGTGACTATGACCTGTTAAGAGTGCCTTCAAGGAAGTGAATATTTCAGTCAAACCAATACAGAAAAGTTGCGACACAGACTACTAGATGAGGAGTAGTATCAACTGTCAGTCGTTCTTACTCTGCATCTGGCGCAGGAGAAAAGGGCAATGACGGAGAGATTGGGAGAGAGAGCAGATGAAAAAAGCACTGTGGAAAGCGGCAGAATTTGAATGTAATTGAAAGTTAGAAACAGGAACAGCCTCTATTTGTCAAAGTCAGTGTGTTAAATATAAGGAAAATGCCTGACCATAGCGGGCATGTCTCCTCGAGGCTGATGCAGAGAGGAGAATCTGAGAATCACATGGAATCGAGTCCTCGTTTAATTATTGGTATTAGCATGTAGCATTAATAGAATGGGACCATATAGGGCCAAAACACCTGTTTATAAAAAATGAGGGCCATTGCATTTGAATTCACATTGAACTGTAACTTTCACAAAAGCAATCAATATTTTTATAGATATTAACTCACACGCTCGTCCAAAGAGTCGAGCTGCAGGCTGATAGTAGCTAGCTCTGAGAGCAAAAATTGCAGTAACTTGAGGCTTGCCTAGAACCAGACAATGGCAGTTTGACAGCATAGACCTAGTCGTCCATTAGAGTCCATAATGTTGACAAGCGAACAGCCAGGCAGCAAGCAAGGCAGGCTGGAAATGTTTGAGGAAAATGTATTAATATCAATATTTAGTGCAAAAACTGAAAACCATGATTAAACTGTGATTTCCTCTTTAAAAGTTGAAAAAACTCAAAGCTTGTGAAATGTGTGCAGCATGTGTTTTGACTAGGGCCTGTTAAGAGTACCTTCAAGGAAATGAATATATCAGTCCCACTGGTAGCTATAGAATACTTAAATAGCTGTTCCAAGACCAAAAAATTCACCATGACCATGCTAAATAATTCCTGAAGAATAAGTTTCAAAGTAGAACTAATTTTCAAGTTAAGAATTCAAAATTGTATTTCATGAATTTTTTATGCTTTTTCCTATTAATAGCAATGGTGACATGTTACAGTTTTGGATTTTCTAACTTGACCATTTTGTGGCCCTATAATATGGTATTACTTGACATGCCTATAGACTCTCCAAAAATATATACTTTGCCAATGAAGAGTAGGTAAATAGTTCATGTGACAGACATGTGATTTACATATTGCTAAAAAACTTAATTTCAGATGGGACCTACTAGCGGCAATGAATTTCTTCGAAAGAAGGGCTGTGCTAGTAAGTGTTTTATATACAGTAAGATTTAAAGGAATTGGGCATTTCTGCACCTACTAACTTGGTTTTTGTTCAGAATTGTACAGCTGACTGGAAAAAAAGAAAAGGGCAGCTTTCTTAGTTTTCTAAAAAATGGGTGACTGCCTTAAAAACTTGGTAAATATGCTTTCATGGATAATGCTGGTTTGGGTATTACTTTTTCATTTTTTTATTTAAACAGTTAATTCAGTAATGGTGTTGTTCTCTCCCCCAAGGTCAAGGGGAGATTAACTTAAGCATGGCCTCACTAACGACTAAGAAAAGCTGCTAAAAATCGACCTCGCCCAATTAAAAGAATCATTCAGGACTTGGACAAACATAAAGAAACTTACATTGTTATTAGAATTACTGAACATGACAGAGCCATTTATTACTGTTCTAAAGATGTCACTGGCACTTTGAGTGGACAGGTCCAAGAAGCATGTAGTTCTATTGTTGATTTTATAAGAGCAGATAAGCAAGCGCAACACAGGCTTCAAAATTTGCAGCAGCTTCCTCAAAGAGAAGGAAAGTTTGAAGAAATTATTAAAAAGGGTGTTGTCTACATGCGCAAAGAGCTTAGTAAAATAGCTAAGGACGCTTATGAAAGGGCAGGCAACTCTGGTGCAATTCAATGGGCACTTATAGCTTCTGATTTAGCTACAGGTCAGAAGAAAGGGCCAGGACGTTTTATTCCCAACTTCTCTTCACCCCATAATCTTAACCAACAGCAATGTGTTGCACAATTTCAGGCAATTTCTGATCATGGTGAAGTGAAATTTTGGTCTCATTCAGAATGGAATGAGAGAAATGTAGCACCTACAATTAGCACAGAAGGTACTCTGGCAAACCAAAATGAAGCATTGCTTGTTGGCATGCAAGGTACTAGTGCAAATGGTAATGATTCTGCACTAGTGGCTACACAACAAAATGACTATGCTGCTGAGGCTGAGATAAGCCTCAATGAAGAATGTAGTCAAAGTGCAGAAGCATCACAAAGTAATGTCAATGATATTACCAGTCTCAACAATGTTACTTCAAATATCAATAGTATTGACACTTTATTCCAAAATCCAGACGCTTATTTAGAAGACATTCATTTGCAGCAACTTAGAAGTTCTCAAAATCAAGTAATACATAGTCACCTACGTCTTGCTCAGTTTTCGCAGAATTATTACCCAGGTATGTTATTGCCACATGAAATACAGATATCTGAGTCTCAAGTACCTCCTCAGGTACCTTTACAATTTTCATTACCAAGCCTGTCACATATGACACAGCAAAGTGCTGTTGAAGAACCTGTTATATCACAACAGCCAAACAGTAGGACAGTCCATTTATTTCCTAGATAGACTAGACTGCAAATTGTTAAATAAAACAGTTCATTATATTGCACTTTATAGATGTGCTATTAAAATCAATGAGGATATACATTGCACTGTTTAGAAGTGCTGTAAGCCTCAGTAGAAAGCTTTTTAATGTAGCTTGATATAGCTATTATGTGCTGTATTCATTTTAACCACTTGCATTTAACATAGTGCTGTGAAGCTAAAGTCTTAAAAATTGACCAAAGCTTTGAATACCTTGCACTCAAAATCTATGGGCACTTCTGGAAACCTTCTCGCTTGGCAAAAATGGATAAAAATATAGGTAGGGTCAGCTATCAATTCATAATTTAAATCTGAGATCCATATTTGCCATCTGGTGTGCCTGATAATCTTTTGTATACAGTTATTTTGCTACTATACAAGGTGAGATCCTTGTGTTTTAGCATTATAAAAATGTTTACAATAGAGAGCCAATTCCAGTTAAAAAATTAACAATATCTATTATATTTTACATGTAAATCAAAAGCACACACTCCATTACAAAAATGTGTTCATATGTGTTCAATGTGGCTATGACAACAAGAGTAGCACTGATTATAGCTAGTTATGTCTAAATATAAATATTTATTCCATCTTTAAACTGAAAGAACTCCTCTAGCCAAATAGGGTTGTAATTGTAACATTTATACCAATAAAAACATGTATTAGCTAAATTTAAGCTAAGAAATTAGTTTCTTCATATAGGACTAGCTACTTCTGTTCTGTCCTCTTCAAAAGAGACTTTAATTTTTTAAAGATTCACATAGGGCATAGCTATAGCTATGCTATAGCAAATGTTTACAAGAAACTCACAGATAATTCACACAAATGATATATATATGTGATCCTACATTACTACTGTTTGTTGTATCTGACTTTCTATCTAATTTTTATATAAAAATTCGAATTTTTTAATGCAGAAACCAAATTATTTGTCCTTCTATGCATGATATTAGATCATTGGTATATTAAAGTACTAAACTTTACCCAACTTTTAGAGTAAAATTTAAACTTACTAGTAAATATTTAAGAATTTGATGAAGAAAATCAAGTATGATTACCTTAAACAATAAAGCAATTAAGTGGCAAAGTTTTGGTATTTTCTTAGAAAAGAAAAACTCTTTTATGTGTCCAAAGAGGCCAGGTAATATTTGAACTGACAAACTCACCTATAACTTACATATACTGCTATAGCTACCTTACCGTTGTTTACTGGTACAACACTTCCTTGAATCATGTTTGTTAATTTCCAAGAAACATAATTTGCGTGATTAACGAGTTTGGCAATACATAATTTCAGGCATCAAAGAAAAAATCTGCGGGCCGAAAGAAGGGGCGCGCCGACGCCCGTCCCTTGCGGGCCCCGCCCCGCCCCCCCGCCACCGCCAACGCCGCCGCCATCGCCACCTCCATCGCCGCCACCGTCCAGGCCGGCCACCAGGGCTTCATATGCCCGGGTGGCCGGCGCTCCCCCCCCAATCCCGACCCAGCCTGCCCCTGCCCCAGTCCGCCCTCTTCTCCCCGCCCAACCCAACCTTCCAGCCCGCCCCATCCCTCCTCAACCCAACGCAGGCCCACAACCCACACTCACCACCCCTGCCCCAGTCGGCCAACCGCCCCGTCCAGCCCGCCCCATCCCTCCTCAACCCAACCCAGGCCCACAACCCACCCTCACCACCCCTGCCCCAGTCGGCCAACCCCCCCGTCCAGCCTGTCCCATCCCTCCCCAACCCAACCCAGGCCCAGCCCACCCTCCCCCCCATCCCCAGCAGCAGCAGCAGAGTCGCCGCGGCCGCCCTCATCGGGGAGGCCGCAAGTGGCGAAGTTGGAAGATGAATGTGAGTTTCTGTGCCTTTATATAGTGTTGTTGACAGTGACCCTCCTAACTCTTTAAATTAATTCGTCAGTGCAGTCAATAGCAGGAATATGGATTTATTCGTTGATTCGGGGTTTTGGGATTTACAGCTTTGATCCCAGATCCCAAGTCCTTCTCTGATCCCAAATCCTTCTCCAAAATCCCACTTCTTCAGTTATCGACTTTATCATGCAATCATCCCCGTTCATTAGTTATCCCATTTCATGAGTTATCCCCGTTTATCAGTTATACAGTTATACAGGATTGTACTAACAACCGTCCTTCGTCCTTGCTCTATATTTTTTGTTTTAAAAATTTGCAGAGAGACAGCGTGCGAGCTTACCTGCTCCATTAGGAGCTGCGCAGTTTGAGTGCCTATTGCCGAGGGTGAGTTAATTTTTTGTCAGATTCACAGCTAATGATGGAATTCTCTAAATCAATTCAATTGCCAGAAGGCCTTGTATTTTGCAGAAATTTTGGATTTATGCCGCCACCGTGGCATTGGGGCCCGGGCGGGCCCGTTGGTGGGGGCATCGCTTTCTGGTGAGTTCTGGCTATTCTGCCAACAAATAAATACGCTATTTTCTGTCTATGTGTGCCTGATCCTGTCTATCTGCCCTGCCCCTGTGTAAATCGGGCAATTTCATTGGCCACAAGTCTTAGAAAAAAGGAAGAAATGAGCTCCGCTTCCAGTCCAAATTTTAATTTTAGAATGTTACTAGCAATTAAGCCGCCCCGAGTTATTCAGTTATTCAAAAATTCGTCACTAACTAAATTCGTCACTTCGTCAGATATCCCTTTAAGCAGCTATCCCCTTTCACCAGTTATCCCTTATCTACAGTTATCCCATGTCGGCAGAAATCCCATTTCATCAGATAGCCCACTTCAGAAGTAATCCCACTTAACCTCTTATCTTACTTCAGCAGTTATCCAATGTCAGCAGTTATCTAACTTCATCAGTAATTCAACTTCTGTAGTTTTCCCAGTGCAGCAGTTATCCCACTTCAGCAGTTATCCCACATCAGGGGTAGCAGGGTTGGTGGGGTAGCAGGGGCCATCAGATTAGTGAGTTAAAAAAACATGTTTATCCAGACGCAAACGTATTTTATCTTCAAGGGCAATAAATTTCGAAGTTCCCAGCGAAAAAAGTAAATTTCTATGTGCATCCGTTTAAAAAAGACATCGCTTAGATAAGTGGCCTTTAATAAAATTTACATAGTCTTCAAGTGTCGCGTCCTTCTACTCTAGTAGTCCTTGCAAATAACTACTAATTTTAACTACTAACTAAACTTTTCCGTTTAGCTTCCAGTGCATATGCTGCTATATAGGGGCCCTTTGACTAGACCCTTCTCACACCGAGCCAAACTAACGACAGTTTAATATATTGATTCGCCATGTTATCCTACCAAACGAAAAAGATTTGTCATTCATTTAACACCCACCCCATTCCCCAAACCCCATATTCGCGTTTGATTCGCTGTGATTCATTTAATGACACCCACCCCATTCCCCAAACCCCATAATCGCGTGTCCTCTCTGTCTTGAGGCTCCTGGCTTGCCTAATAGTGTCCTGCATATCACACCATCTATTTATTACAAGACCAGAACAAAGACACTTTCGTTCAGTCTCGACTCTTAAACTATTTTGTCATTAGACAGTGGACTTGTTGATTCTACTAAGAAAGAAAATTGTTAATCGAATCTAATAAACTTCAGTCCATCTTTATTTTCATAACGTTGAGATTTGCAGACTCTCTGAGATTGAGAAAAACAGAGAACTCTGAGAAGAACAGTTTTTCATCGCATTCTCCCCAACTCTCCTCTTTATTAAAGACCAAGGAACAACTTAACATCGTTAATTCGTTTCTTTTATTAAATATGGCTAATTTTGTTGACTATATTATTGACTATATTCGTACTGTTCATGGATTGTGGATTGTTCATATTGTTCATTTTCAATTCGGGCAGACAGGAGGGAGTGAGGGGCAGAGAGGAGAGACAAGAGAGTGAGAGGGCAGAGAGGAGAGAATTGAGATCATGGGATTAGAATTGAGATCATGGGATTAGAATTGAGATCATGGGATTGGAAAGGGGATCGTAGGATTGGAAAGTGGTCAGTGCCCTCCTCGCTAGAGAGGGGTCAGTGCCCTCCCTGAGAGGGGTCAGTGCCCTCCCTGCTAGAGGGGTCAGTGCCCTCCCTGCTAGAGAGGGGTCAGTGCCCTCCCTGCTAGAGGGGCCAGTTCCCTACCTGCTAGAGTGATCAGTGCCCTCCCTGCTAGAGGGGTCAGTGCCCCCATGTTATAGAGGGGACCAGTGCCCTCAGGCAAGCAGGCAGGCAGGTAGGCAGACAGACAGGTAGACAGACAGGACAGGAGCAGATATCTACACCATACTTTACTTGTATGGCTTACTAAATCTAGCCCAAATCTACCAAACCCAACCCCACCCAATGCAGCCTCCTCTCCACTCCACCCTAGCTCTCCACCCTCTAAGCTTCTACTCTTCTATTTACACTTACACTTCTTCCATGTGTTCATGAGCCATGACCCATGTGCTCAAATCTCTATCTGGCCTACAAGATAAAAATGGTTACCAACCCTGTCCTAATAGGTCAGTGTCCATAGATCTTATATTCCCTAGATAACCTACTCCCCATTCAAGCAATGTGAAAAATGTGATCCCACCAAAAAACATTTAATAAACCTGACCTGACCATGTCCATGCTCACTCAGAGCTCAAGTTCAGTAGCTATGGGACATAGGCAGTTATTTTTGTTTGGATGGCATTAAAAAGATGTAGCAGAAATTTTTTAGTTGCCAATGTTTCCTACCTGTGTGAGCTATGCTCAGCAGCAAATAGATGGTACCAGAGTATTAAACTCATGTAGCTGCTGCATGAGGGGCTGCGGCACCCAAGTGCCACAGGGCCACAGGGATCCTTTTCCCTTCCTCCCATTCCTATTCACTCACATTCCCATCCCTCACATTCCTATCCTTCTAGCTTACACAGAATTGTAGTCTACACTTTGACAGCACTTCATATGGCAAAATAAGATTAAACCACTCACTCAAATTGTAAAACCAAACACCAACTTCTCCATTTGGTTTGAAGATACATGAAAATCATTGTTCGGTTTTAGATGAAAAACAGGAATAACTTTTTTCTATTTGACAAAATAGCAAAAGCAGACACTTTTTAGAAAGATGTAACTGTTTTCTATAACTTGGCTTTTGATTTATCATCATATCTTAAATAGAAAATCTGTAGCTTAGGTTCGAAGTTAAAAAATACACATTCTTGTTGGGTTGATGATACATTACCCTATAGATGACAGATGTTAGACTTTGGTTCCAATTTTCTTATTTCTTCCCCTCATTTTATTCAATCTTTCATTTAAAAGCACAATTCTTTTAAATATGTGACCTATGAAGTGGGTGCAATTTGGCAAGTATACCATACTGATCATACCATTTTTGGAAGTGGATATACAATAGTCAATTAGTTTACTTTGGATTACATATTCCACTAATTATCAATTCAATCATAGAATTAAGCCCTGCGGAATTTTCTTAGAGCTACAGAAAAAAGGCCAAACTGCAATGGCAACACTAGTCCTTGATCCTAGGCTCCCAGCTCATAGATCCCATATCCCAGTAGTTGCTTGGAAATCTTAATAAGAATTTATATTCCTGCGTCCTAATTTTTTTTAGAATAATACATTGTTTCTATACAATTATGACAAGTGGCCAGCCAATAAGCTATGCGTATAGACCCACTATGCAGTTTTTTTAATTCTAATATTAAGACTTATTAAGATAAGCATAAATTCTGTAGCCTATGTAAAAAGGCTTGGATAGCTCACTATTTATAATACACTGAAACTTATAGGGGGCCTACTCTTAGAGGTCTACATTTTAATACATAAATGGAATGTGGGTGCATTTATTTAGTGATGATCATAGCAGGTCAGATGTTAGCTATGAGCCAAGCTGACAAGTAAGGACAGTGGCACTGGGTTCAGAGCAGTAGATTCATATTGTTTGAGTTAAACACTTCGACTGTGCAAGTCAAACATAAAACAAACAACAGACTCACACTGCCTCCCCAAGCCTGTGATTAGCAGTAACACTTGCCCAGCTCTGCACATTACTACATATTGTATTCTGCTAAATTTCAATATTCTCCGCTTTCACATTATGCCTTGCTTTTATACTGAGAAACAAGCAATTTATAACTTGACGTACCCTTGTCTTCATAGAAATTGAACGCGAAACGTTAATTTCAATGGTCCCTCATAAGATACCGTGTAGAAACCATCCTTCCTAGAAAGCAAGTCGTTTCATAACGTAACTGTTGTTGCTCGGTCGTATAAAATCTCATTTTAATTCTATGAATGACTTTCCGATGCTCATTTAAATGGGCCAACTTTTCCACATAGCATGCTTTACAACACATTATTGTTATTGCTCACTTATTAAAAAATTCTCGCTCGGGGAAACTGTCAACTTTTATTGCCTCCCTATCATCATTATAGTTTTCGAAATAATTCCTTTAATCCTGCTTTTAAGTTGGAATTCTATTTTCCTAATTTAAATTTCCTCCTAATTTTAAATTGCATTTAATGCATTATTGCAGAACGGATGCTCCACCGCCGCCGCCGCCGCCGCCGCCGCCGCCGCCGCCAGTCGCTGCAGAACGGCGGCGCAGATGCAGACGCCTGCGACGCCTGCGGTCGGGGAATCTTCGGCTTTTAAGTTCTTAAGTCCTATTTAGCGTGTACGCTTGCAACTGCCAATTACAGAACTCAAGAATGTCAGTACATCTTTGTGTCCATGCATGTGTGCGTACATTGGTTTCGGTTTCTACAGTACATGAATACTAAAAAACCTATATGCTGGTACTGGTTGGTACCTTATTAGAATGCCATTATGCTACGAGCGTATGAATGCTTTTTTTCCGACCTCCTCAAACCCCTAAAGCTATCTCGTAAAGGGACAGGAAAAATGCAAAATAATAAAAGCGTCATAAATGCAAATGGACTAGACTCAGGTTTTTAACTGTGCGCACATCAAATGAATGATATACTATAAGCGGTGGCGGCTCCTCTGTAATGACCCCGCTGCTAAAAACCATGTTTAGAGAAGAATCTTATGGGGGCATAGAGACATGTGTACGCGTGTACGAGATCTAGGAATTGATGGATTACGAGATCTAGAAATCTGATCTGCTGTCTGCTTTTGAATTAATGAATTTAAATAAAAAGAGCGCGGAGGCCTATTTTCGGATAACTGTGTTGCCTTCAATCGACGCCTGACTTGCGTGTTGAGAAAGTGCAAACCCTGGACTGACCTCAGTGAGACAGGTGGCAAGCTGTCTCGCCGATTACTTGCTGATTGAGAGGGGAAATTCGTGACTGACTTCCACATGTAGGATACATCACTGATCCAAGCCAAGCATGGGATGCAATAATACAAATATACATAACAGAGGGCTGTGCAGGAGCAGTCCAAAATTAATACATTTACAGAAATAAGGTCTTTTGCAGACTTTGCACAGACCCATGCACAGTAATCAAATGTAATCAGTCGCAATCAACAGTAACGGTTTGTCCGCAGAAAGTTGATGACATTTTAATGACTGAATCTTTCTCCTGTTGCGCCCGCTTTTGTATGTGCTCCTGCTTAATCTGTGCTCATTATTGCTTATCTGTGCTCATTATTGCTTATGTGCTCATTATTGCTTCTCTGTGCTCATTCTTGTAGTGCTGTGCTGCGATTCTGGGAACGAATTCTGCTACGGCTTCTGCTACGAATCTATGAGCCTATGAGCCTTTGATTCAACATGCCGCTCACCTTATAAACGAGATTTTTTTCCGTCAACCTGTCGAACGCCTTTTTTGCTTATCTTCTCACTCTTGCTTAGCTGTGCTTTTTATTGTTTTTGTGTTTTTTAATTACAAAAATAACAGAAAGCGACTCATGCCTGATTGCGAGTATATAGTTAAGCAACTGCTCATGCAACGTGTAAATGAGAAAATTTTGAGATGCTTTGTTTAATTCAGATTGCTTCTAGTCTCGAATCGCGATTCGCCTGATTTTTATCTCGGTATGGAATCACTGACTCACAAAGTGAGTTAAATGCTGTGAAGTATTCACTGATCACACTGGCTAGTAAGTTAAACCTATATGCAGCTGAAGATGCTGCCCAAGTTGCTACTGATAAAGACACCAGTTCAGCTTCCATTGATTTGAGTTCAGCCACAAATGCCCATTATGGTGACGACAATGATGATGTGGCAGATGAAAGCGGTCTGGCTGATCAAGTGAAGTCATTCCTAGAGAAGAGCTCTAAGCCTAAAACACACAGCATGTCACTGGAGAGTCGCATTGGTCGAGGGATTGACTTTCTTCGCATTGCACAGCAGCGTGGAGCTTTGCTTGACAAACTATATGAAGCTGTGATGCTCATCCCTCCGACAAGTGTTGAAACTGAGCGCGCCTTTTCGGTCAGTGGATCTTTTCTGACCAAAGTTCGTTCACGATCCTTTCTGACGAGACACTGTCTAGGCTGGTTTTGCTTCGTCATTTCTTTTTGAAAACAGCTTAGCACAATGGACTGAATGAACTTTCAAGTTCCAAGCTGTTGATGCTGATTACTAACTTACAAAATAAATACTAAGTCATATATCCGTATTTTGAAACATTGCTCTTGATATAGGTTTATAGGCCTCATAAAAATAATTTATTGATGGATTCTCGGACTATCTCGGATTCATCTACTGACAAACATATAAAGTACGGTACAGTAGTTGTACTGACTTTAGGTTAAGCCAGATACACACACATATATTTATTATTTTGATATGGTCAGTGTTTGTTAAACTCTGACTTACCTCATTATTGGCGTCGTTGCACACCTCATTTTGCTCATAGATGAGTATAAGTTCATGACGAATGCTTCCCTTTAATTTCCGTTTCTCTGAGGCATTTCATATCCGTGTGACATTCACAAAATCGTGCTGTGCATCCACAAGCTCCATGTATATATCTTACTGATAATTTGTAAACGGCTTCTTAAGTAAGTTGTAATAACTCAGGCAGAAGTAAGGCCAGAATTGAAACACAGTAAAGAACCAGTCTGATATCGCGGCTCCTTATATATGCGTTCATGCAGTCTAATTAATTTCCAGACCCTGGGGCTGGGGATCCCAGACAGACGGCCCACCCCAGTTGCACCAATTGCATGAGACCAAATTTTGATTGAGACACAAACAACATCAACGGGGGTGCACCCAGACAGTGGTGACAAGTGCATGCAAACGAGCTAAGCTAACATTGAATGTCACATTAAATAACAAACAGTATGTCACATAAGTAATTTGGGATGATTAAATCCCAGCTAGGAGGCTGGGATGATTAAAAAAAGACGAGCGTGGCACCAATTGTTGGTTTCTTGAATTTTCCTAAACGGCAATGGTGCCCACAAGCTCCAGTTCAAGTTTATAACTCTGGCTACAATAGTAATAATTAAGTAGTCTGTGTGGTGGGAAACGCATGTAGTTAAGGCCAAGCGTGGCACCAATTGTTGGTTTCTTGAATTTTCCTAAACGGCAATGGTGCCCACAAGCTCCAGTTTAAGTTTATAACTCTGGCTACAATAGTAATAATTAAGTAGTCTGTGTGGTGGGAAACGCATGTAGTTAAGGCCAAGCGTGGCACCAATTGTTGGTTTCTTGAATTTTCCTAAACGGCAATAGTGCCCACAAGCTCCAGTTCAAGTTTATAACTCTGGCTACAATAGTAATAATTAAGTAGTCTGTGTGGTGGGAAACGCATGTAGTTAAGGCCAAGCGTGGCACCAATTGTTGGTTTCTTGAATTTTCCTAAACGGCAATGGTGCCCACAAGCTCCAGTTTAAGTTTATAACTCTGGCTACAATAGTAATAATTAAGTAGTCTGTGTGGTGGGAAACGCATGTAGTTAAGGCCAAGCGTGGCACCAATTGTTGGTTTCTTGAATTTTCCTAAACGGCAATGGTGCCCACAAGCTCCAGTTTAAGTTTATAACTCTGGCTACAATAGTAATAATTAAGTAGTCTGTGTGGTGGGAAACGCATGTAGTTAAGGCCAAGCGTGGCACCAATTGTTGGTTTCTTGAATTTTCCAAAACGGCAATGGTGCCCACAAGCTCTCTCTGTCACCTCACCCTCTCCTCTCTGTGCCCTCACTCTCTCCTCTCTGTCACCTCGCTCTCTCCTGTCACCTCACCCTGTGATTCCAAGAAAGAAGTAATAATAAAAATAAAATAATAATAATTTTAGTCAGTATACCTTGCAGCAGGTCACCTATGCTGTGCCTGTGCGGCACAATTTTTGCCAATGAGATGCGCTGATATGTTTTGATAAATTAGCTTATGTATTTTCCCCGAAGTTTGACACGGAAAAGAATTGGTGAAAAGTCCTAGTTTGACAGAAACATTAATTGAACAAAGTACAGACCCTCACGTAAAAACACATACAGTGCACGCACAGTGAGCATAAAGAAAGCAGGAATTAGAGTTTGAGATTTTATCTTTGTCAAACGCGTATAGAACTTCAGAACTCTCTCCTCTCACTCCGCTGCTCGTTTGCAAGGGAGCACGACCATTGAAGAAATTGCATGACTACCAGGGAAAACTGAATAATTTAGTCATCGGAAAATATTCTGAACAGTTTGACTCTAGCTCTCCTCTGACCATTGAAGAATTTGCATGACTACCACGGAAAACTGAATAATTTAGTCATCGGAACATATTCTGAACAGTCTGACTCCTGAATTCTCTAGCTCTCCTCTGATCATTGCTGCCACACCTGGGCTAAATTACTCTAGCTAAGTGTAATGACTATAGGTAAGTCAAATACATGCACAAGTAGGATTGCAGGCAAGCAGACAAGAAAGGTGTACACACGCATATGAGCATTGACACTTGTATGGATATGAACGCATATGAAGCAATTATGAAGTCAGATTGGCCGAGTTCGCATAACAACAAAACGCCTTGGACGACTGGAGGGAATTGAAAATTGAAAAAAGCACCGACAAATAATTGAATGGATCGTCATTTCCATTGTGTTGAATGCTCGCGCACGTCATCATTTTGACATCAGAATTGTAGCTTAAAGCTGCAGCGGAGCGTTGATTACAACTGTAGTCTTGGGCCCCAGGCACCTGTGGATTTAAATCAACTGAATGAGCACTGGTAGGTTGACCAGCTGCTGGAAGAGCCGGCGATATTTCGTTGGCAGGAGTACCGCAAGTTTTACCACCAACAGCGATGTTGCGTAGCTCGTCAATGAAACTTAATGCAGCAAGGTTAGCAGCTTTGAAGTCCTCAGTCGAGATGATGATTCTATCGCCTCCTCTTCTCCCGCGATTGTGAATGAGCATGTGCGTATCGAATCCCGAAATGATAGTAGAGCAATATGGACAGAGATAAAAATAGGAGACAACTCCAGCTTATGTTGTAGGCGACAGTAGCGAAGGTTGGCGTCGATTCGCTTTTCAGATAGGTCCGGATGAGCTCGGCGGCAATGCTGTTTAAAACCTGATGCCCTGCCACTCCAGTGGCACTGAAGACACGTAATCGCGGCGTGAATGTTGGGAGGTGTCATCAACTTTCAATGGAAGTGATGCTGGCCTGAAATTTATTCGAGATTGAAGTTTGAAACGTTGACAATTAAAGCTAGACCCAAAATGAAGCCGTGAACGCTAATATTTAAAAACTAATAACGACATTGATCTGTCATGCATATAATTGTATAAAGCAGGTAGTCTATTCTCAAATGCACATCTATCTCAATTTGTCCTAGCTGTTCCCTGCACAGCCAACTAATGAGCAGAAAGAAAGCGCATCTAAAAAACAAGAAATGAAAAAATAAGAACAAGAAAAACTGTTTAGGAGCCCCTCCATTTATTTGACAGACAGTGAAACTGTGAGCTATATAATAATAATAAAACGGAATTGAACAGAAAAGCTGATAAATGAACGAATTTAATAGTGTCATAAGTCCCACGAATAAAAACAGCTAACGTAAGTACACTGCCAGTCCGCTGGATAGTGCAAACATGCACGGTAAGATTGGCAGCGCACGGTAATTAGCAGATTTTATTCACGCTCAACGAGTCCGCCGCGAGAAGGCTGACACATGGGCTCATGAAATTAGCGCTTTAGCGCTTCACAGCACATTGAATTGCATGTGCAAAGTGACCTGCAAAAAGTTTGCTAGTTGAAAGAAATGTGTCCAAACTTTGGGCTTACTGGTATTAATTTTAGCGCTCTTAAACTTAACGCTTCACAGCACCCACACAAAAGTAGGTGCAGAGTGACTTTACAAGGCAGCGCGTCTTCAATTAAAAACACAAGTAACGGTGGAATCATTAGTACGAGTACACTGGTTGGATACTTAATCGGAGTCGCTATCAGAAGACCCCGAATCTTCTGAAGCAACCGCTTCATTAGCGCTCTGACTCAGTGTGCTTAGGGAGAACTTATTCGCAAGAAGATATTTTACAGCATCAGTCACGCTTTTACTTGCAACATCTTCAAGCAGTCTTCTAAACAATTCCCGAAATTGAGCGGCTAAGCCCGGCTGATTCGCTAAGTCATCACAGAGGCTCTGCAAATTAACCTGAAGGTCAACCCACTCATCTGAAATAATATGCGCTTCTTCTTTTAGGCGTTTATATTTGTTACTGACGTCTATAGCCCGCTGACGAAATCGGATGGAAAGGTCGGTTCCAGACAAATGTTCATATTTCGCACTACGCGGTTTTTTATATTCATCGAAAGAAGCTCTGTCTTCAATTGGAAGACGAGCGTAGAGTTTTTTCATGTCGGATGCATAACTTTTGAACCTTTCGCAAGCACATTCTGGTTTGACTTTGGCCAACCGACTTACCAACCTGTTTACTCCAATGATCTCTGTGCACTGCAAGAGCGCGTAGCTCACATAGGATATCATCTTCCGAGTTGTGTACAGCTACTCGGAGGGAATCTTCATACCATTGGGAGCCTAAATCCAAAATTTCATCCTCAGAGATGACCAGACTGTCATTTAGGACCTCCGAGTGCTGCAAAATCGCAGACTGGCTTTGTAGCTCTTTTAGTTTACTTAGAATGCTTTTTCCTGCACCTACCATAAGCTTAATACGTTGTGTAAACCACCCAGAAGCGCTAAGAAGCTGTTGTGCATTAAAGAAGTATAGAATATGCGCCATGTATTGTGCTAGTCGGTCTTTTCGCATGTACTTTAAAACTTACCTAACGGCCTGAGTTGAGACCAGGCTCGCTCAGAGACCTGCGCCTGGAGAAACGCGAACAGAAAACTTTTTTGACAACTGGGCAGGTGACCAAGAGCATGAAAAGCGTTTATTGCACAGCTACTCGCTTGAATGTTGGCACCAGACTTCGCAATAGCGGACGTAACCCGGCTGGATACGCGACAGCCTGTGAATTGGGATAAAGAGTAATTCATGTTGTCATATAACTGTACACAAGCAACAGTATTTCATAGTGAAATGGGTGGGTGTTGCAAGCGCTGACCTGCACTCATGAGAGAAGATTCTTAGGGCGGGCGACAGAGTCGACTTAATGACCGCTTAGCTACGCGCGAGATTTCGCGGAAAGAGAGATGAGATGAAGGGAGGTTCAGCGGATGCAGGGAGTGGTCCTATCGGCCTCAGGCTGGCCAGTCCCACTCGTCCCATAGGCCACAGGCGTGACGGCCGTGCCTACCCCAAGCAATGCTCGAAACCGGCTAAAAGTCTAAGAAGAGGGTCGGACTGCCCGGAATCGGACAGGGCAGGGCTAACTAGTCTACTGCCGTCAGTAGCATGTAAGTAACCGACTCCTAACCTTGGTAGCGGTGGTCGAAACGGCCCAGGCTCTTGTCACAGAAGTGCGGAAAGGCTATCGGCAAAGCGGAAAATGATCTCGGGTAGCGCCACCACCCAATGCGCTTACGTTGCCACCGCAGACATTTGGGAACTTGGGTCCCCGGAGTACACAGCTCCTAGTTTATCACGCAGATCTAGACAAGCCGAAAAAAGGGCATTCTGCAACTTCCGTTTTAGACTGGGGTGAGAGCCCCAGAATGGATCGAGACACGCCTCAAAAGGGGATTCCTGAATTCGCGCTACAGGGGTCTAGAAAGGTGGTACTAAGAACTCGAATGAAAATCCATAGCCGGAATCCTACTCATGAAACATCAGACACATTCTTACATTAGACTGCAGCCTACTCATGAAGTAACTAGCAAATCCGAATCTGTGCGAGTTGAGGAAATCAGAGGCTGGAGAGGTTAAGCAGAACACTGGCTGAGTGATTATGCAAGCGAAAGATTAAATGATCATCGCCCTCGCTTCCGTGGCGGCAGTTGCGAAAGGCGGGGAACAGAGGGGAAACTCGATTGGCAGGGGAGTTTGACACGTACTCCTTGATCCGCCAGGAAGAGAGGAAAAACCCGCCAAGGAATTCCCCATCCCTAGCAGAGAAACACATGCTACGCTCCGCATTTTGCTCACAAATCCCTAGCCCCTTATTACTCTTATGCGCGCTTACAGTTGTCCTCCTGCCGCAGCCTTCAGCTCGGCATCACCAGAACCCGCCCCCTAGGCGATTAGCCACTCATGATCGAGGGCTGTCTAGTGAAAAAGTAAAAGTGAAAGAGAGACATAGTAAAAGGATTAAGTTGGTTTTAAAAATAGCCCAATAAGTTAAAAGTGCTGAAGAGTTAAAAGTTTATTAGGCTGAAGAATTCCCTAGCTCCCCTCCCACTAAGTGCCACCTAACTAAGAGTAAATTGTCCCTTAAGATTAACAATAACAAACCGCTGCGCGGATTACTTATCTGAATCTCGCTTGGCCGCGTGCTGCAGTCCCGTTGTTCTCGGGGAGAAAGGATGGGGCAAAAACAGCAAGGCAGAGAAAGGAAAACTTCTGCGAGTTGGCAGGGGCCAACACACTGGGAGCTCAGTGGCTCAATTTAGTGCTCACCTAAAGAGGTGGCTTGCGCTCAGGGGAGTGGAAACAGGCAATGGGCCTGTACTAGCTGCACGGAGCTCAAGGCTCAAGGGGCTAAGCCCTACGTGGGTCCGGAAAAGTGCTCTGGGTCCGGTGGGAGTCCGGCCCGGCAAGGAGATAGGTCCGGAAAAAGGAAAGGTAAGGTTGTCCTAGGGGCAGCGCAGCGCGCTTTCTTATATAGTCCTGCAGCACGCCAACCCCGACATCCATCAAAACAACCCACATTCGCGCCAGCCTGTCAACGGGGGAATCGAAGCGGCGATGGCCGCCCCGATTACCCAATGAACCGACGGCGGGAAACGACAGATGTTCTGCTCGAACAGCCGTCGGCAGTCGGCCAATGATTGTTACTCCGCCGGGACAATGGGAAGCGCAGGCGCCGACCTGCCTACAGTGACATTTACATGTATCTAAAGGAGGGAGGTCATAAAGTCGAGCTGGGCTCGAATACTGTAAAGAAGTGGGGACATGAAGAATTAATGATCACTCATAATTCCCGAGTGATTCCCAATATCTGATCGCGGTTTGGAGGGGAATTATGACCTAAACTACTCATACAATGAAAGCTGTGGCCGCGATCAGTCATTCCTACAGGGGTCTAGACAGATCCAGGGAGAGGGGATTCGACGGCTACTTAATTCACCGCCGCCCCAAACCCGGCCCTAAGATTAATGATCGTGTTTGCGGCCAGCTGCTATGTGGGTCGCAATTATTAGGTACTTAAAAATTTGAAAAATTATGCTGGCTCACACTCCCACTCGATTCCCGCAGCACACTCCACATCACTCCACCTTCGCTCACTTTCACGTAAGACACTTACGTGCCTACTGACAGTAGTAGCGGGGTGTCTCGAGAATCGAGGGGATAAAAATAATAATTACCTACAACATACTGTACAGAACCCTAAGAATTCCGCTAGAGAAGAAATCCTAATGCGTACATACGTACGGACACTATAAATAGATTGGTGCGAGAGTATAGAATGGTCGGCGCCCCTAGTGATTACGGTATAGCGTCCTATGGGGTGTGGGTGCGCATTCCGGTCGCGGCGAAAAGAGTTCCTCGATGCCCAGGGGTGTGCCTAGTCCCGGCTCGCCTTCTTCTCCAGGTGGTCGCAGCTGTGCCCATCTTCTCCTGCCCGGCTTGGTCTCGGTTGCGCAATCCTGGGGGCCCCGGCCGTCTTTCCACTGGAAAGAAGCCTTTATGTGCAAAGAGTATGCATTCGTTTTTTTGAGATCTTGCCCTATTAACTATTTACCAAAGCCTACTTGACTCAATGTTAAAGTTACTTATATTGGTGGTGCATGTCACATATTACATTTTTATAATTTCTTTCTGGCACACAGAGCCACCTTTCTGAATCTGGAAGAAGGCTAGGAGGCTAGGTCTAAAGACCAAATGAAATTAGTGACTGTGTTGCTTCATAAAAAGTTGCAGAGCTTGGTACACTGTTAAGCAAGAAATGCAAAGAAACTAGCAGCAGAACTTAACAAATAAAAGTGAATATTATAGTCGGACAACTGTTTCTAATTTAATACACACTGGCACAACCTCTAACAAAATTTTGGATTAACCTATCTTCAATGTAAACTAAATATGAGTAAATGCTTATAGGCACTAACTATAGTACTGGTTTACTGCCGAGTTAACTAGTTTCTAACCTGCCAAAGGCCTGCCAAAGATAGTCAGATAATATTTCCTATTCAATACTAGCTATCTAGAGTGCTATATTACATCATATTAACCATGTAATTTTGCCATATAGCGACATGTCATTTTCCAACTGACATTGTTTAGACATTTATCGAGTTTTTAATTACCTGCAGGCGCAGCTAAAACTTGTGCAAATGACTCTGATTAGTCCAAAACTAAGTGAAGAGTGAAGTAAACAATACTAATATTTTTCTTTTTAACCTTAATTACGATTTACGAAGAACGAAATTAGCTACCAAAGTGGCAATAATCTAGAAAAAGTAACAGTAATGCGGAATGATTGCAATTGGTATAATCTTGTACTTTTTTGTCCCGATTTAGCTGTCTTTCACTTTTAGTTCAACTAAAAATTAAAATTTGAAACCGCAAAAAACAACATGGCGGACAACTCCGACGAACATGCATCTGAAAGTATTAAAACCGCGCCAAAAAAATCTGCAGAGCCTTCTTTATGTATATGTTTAAGAACTTAATTATTTGTTTTTTCAAAGCAGTATTAAGTAGCCTATACCTTTATTACGATTTTGTTTTTTTTAACTTAAATGTTACGAGTACGTTACGGTTTACATACGTAAGTTGCGGGTAATATCGAGCCGATCTTCAAGAAAGGAAAATAATGTGTTTCGTAGCTAATTATTTGGAATACCTTGGCTTTTCGAGAATTATTAAATTAAGACCTAATATACCAGAAAGTCTCACGGTTTCCCTACTTTGTAGCAGAACACGAAAGCTCAGACACTTTTATTAAAAAAATATATAATATTTGTAGATGAATTAACTATATCGATATTTCAGTAGGTTGAACTCGTACGATTATACTGCTTTTTTGCAACAGAATGCAATGACTTTGCATTAATTAGATTTATAAATTGGTCGATTATTTATATGTTGATTTCTGTCGAAAATGTTAAATGTTCCGGAAACTTTATGTAACTCTAAACAAAGTAAAACATTTAGTTACTGGTGTGAGGAATAGTAAGGCATTGCACTCCGTACCCTACAAAATTTAAACGCTGTTTTGCCGTTTTTATGCAGTGTGTTTAAATAATTCTTTTAGCGAACTATTTTCGCTTCAACCTTTCTTTTAAGTTACTTTTATGCTTAAAAAATAACGATTTTATGACTTTTGCCTTGCTGGTCTTTATTTAAAACTTCATGGATTACATGTAATGACAAAAATAAGTAGAATGTTTGGTGCAACGATAAATCGATGACTTTCGTTACGGGTGCTAATAATTTAGACTTCTGCTGAGTATTTGTAATATTGACGTTCACCCTTTTGGTTTTTGAAGCTTCGCAGATTTGGGGACCTGCTGGACCCGTCGTTAAAAAAATGGAGCGATTCGCTAGCTCGCGATATATTTGCTTGCGTTGCTAATATTGCGTTGCGAATTTGATCGCTACGATGGCCATTGCTTAAAATAAGTAAGCACAAGCTGCAGCCTGCAGCCAAAAAAGTATTCGAACGAAAGAATATACTAATAAATAGTAATTCTTCGTTGTATATGGGCAATTTCATGTGGTGAAACTGGTAGCACGTCTGCGTGACAACTGCGGGTCGTTGGTTCGACTCATTTTTTATTTAAATTAATGATTATATGTTTTGCAGAACAACAAGAACATCATATAAGCCTACTCATTTCTTAATCCGGCTGAGTAAGAAAAAAAGCGGTTTTACGCTGATTTACATAAATATCAGCACTATACAGTACACTCGAAGCACCAAAGGAATCACATACAGTAGGATAGCCTATATGTTTTGGAAAACTCTGAAAAAGTATTCGAACGAAAGAATATACTAATAAATAGTAATTCTTCGTTGTATATGGGCAATGTCATGTGGTGAAACTGGTAGCACGTCTGCCTGACAAATGCGGGTCGTTGGTTCGACTCATTTTTTATTTAAATTAATGATTATATGTTTTGCAGAACAACAAGAACATCATATAAGCCTACTCATTTCTTAATCCGGCTGAGTAAGAAAAAAAGCGGTTTTACGCTGATTTACATAAATATCAGCGCTATACAGTACACTCGAAGCACCAAAGGAATCACATACAGTAGGATAGCCTATATGTTTTGGAAAACTCTTTGTCTTGCATGGCAATCATGCTTTTGGTTGGCTGGCCCAACGTCACCTTCCTATCCCATATCCGAGGCCCACACCAGGAGCGCACCCTGGGCCCATGGGCTGGGCCCATGAGCTGCGATCGGCTAGCCCAGCTCACCTCACCATGAGGGCACCCTGGCTAGGCGCACAATAAACGCATGAGCTGAGGCCGGCTAGCCCGCGGCCATAGACTGACTGGCCCCCCAAGCAGCACTGAGACTGAGTGCGGTGAGTGCGGTGGCGTCCCAGTGCGCAGGGCTCTCCGGTCGATATTTCTCTCCAGCCAGCCTGGGATAGAAGAAAGAGAGAGGCTGGCGTACAGTGCTTTGCTAAAATATACAGAGGCTTAGCCTCTCCCACTGAAGAGAAGAGAAAGATTTTTCAACACAGGTCCCCTGTCATTCGGACTACTTCTAACTTTCAGATGCCACCTAAGAAAATTTTTTTAAGTCGCTTGACTAAAGCAGCTCGACGAGCAACAGCAAGGCCAAACGATACAGTAGAAGACGGCGCAACAACAGCAGCACCAAGACCAAGCACCTTAGCACAGCCACAAGCAGCTTCAAGTGAAAATGAAGCTGAGCCAGTCCAGCCTTATAACCTTCGACCTCGGACAAGAGCACAGACATCAGGCACCAGTGGAAGCAGTGCTGGAGCTGCAATAAGTTCTACAGCCAGTCACGGCAGAGACGTAGATAGGCGACGAGAGCTTAACAGAGAGCGAACTGCCGAGGCCCGTCGCAATGAGACTGCAGTCCAGACACAGCAGCGCCAAGAACAGAACAGAGACCGGACTGCCGAGGCCCGTCGCAATGAGACTGCAGTCCAGACACAGTGTAGAGTGTAGAATTACGGTACTATTTATTTTTAACCAATAGTGCGCTAACTGTTCTACTCATTTCGCTTAAGTAGTATTTGTAGAAAAGCGAACCAGAAAACATATAAGTACAGCATGTGATTCATTTCACCGAAAATGGAAAGCGAATCAATCAAAAAGTCATGTGATTACTATTAATAGTATCCAATCAATTTTTATGTCATAAGCAACCAGCGATCCCACCAATCATGTTACCCAAAATCAATCAAAAGGTCAAGAAAGCGATAATCCATCTTTTTGCGCTTCTACTAGTTTAGTTCTAAAAAAGTCTAACCTCTCAAGTTGTCAAGCGTTGACCCAGACTTTTTGACACCATTTTGACACCTGTACTTTAAACGCACTCATCGAACCCGAGAGGGTCCGATTCTCTATAAATACAAGAGCTCCGAAGCGAGCCCAGATTCACAGTCTCGCCGAGACGAGCAGAGTCTCGCAGAAAAGAGAAAACGGAGAGTCTGAAGTAGATTGGACTCCAGGTCCAAGACTTGTGGTAAGAGTACCTTGATTTATCCTAATTAATTAATTATTAATTAGTAAAGCTTCCTTGAGCTAAGTAAAACCTCTCCGAGTAACCGTTAAACCAACGATTACAGCGTAATCGCAGACGTGTGATTACATTGAATATATTACAAAGGGTGAGCGCCAGACTCGTGGTAAAACCTACCAGGGCTGGTAGGAAGGAACACACTCCACAAGTGACTATTGGTTAACCGACATCAACGACAAATCAGAATCAGGAAGATACCACTCCTGATTACTATTGGCCCAGTGTAACTGCAACCGAGACGAGGAGAATAGATTAAATTCTCTTGCATTCAAACGATCCAGGTACCTGAAAGACAACCAGAAGCCAAGCGCATCAAAGCATTCGAAGCCGGCCGCAAACAAACAAAGAGGACCAGAGAACCACAATACCAAAGAAGGTAAGAACTAAAACTTCTGCTAAATTAGTAGTAATTACTGGGGCACCCAGCAGTTGCTGGAAGTGATAAATTCCTAAAAGATAAACAAGGAAGTTATCAACAGCAGCGCCAAGAACAGAACAGAGACCGGACTGCCGAGGCCCGTCGCAATGAGACTGCAGTCCAGACACAGCAGCGCCAAGAACAGAACAGAGACCGGACTGCCGAGGCCCGTCGCAATGAGACTGCAGTCCAGACACAGCAGCGCCAAGAACTGGACAGAGACCGGACTGCCGAGGCCCGTCGCAATGAAACAGCCAACCAGGCTGAAGTGCGTCGGCAGGATGATCGAGAGCGGCATAGGGAACGCGCTGAGACCTTCCAATTTGTTGGACCACCCCCGGCCCCAACAAACCCCAACGTTGACGAACCTGATCAGCCAGCTGGCCCACGTCCTTGGGCACTGAATGCGGCTCTGAGTTATGATCAGAGCTATGATCCCTCTGTTGTCTATGGTGTCCATCCTAAACTTGCGATGGCGAGAATGTCGGTCAAATGCGCACGCTGCAATGCATTAAGATGGGCCAACGAAACTCCAGGCATGTGCTGTTCCAACGGAAAGGTCAGACTTGAACCTTTGAACGAGAACCTGCCACCATGCCTTCAGCATCTGTTGCTGGGTGAGACAGAAGGTTTCACCTACAAGTCAATTGATACAACGTTGACTGATGACACCGCTGTGGAGTATCCTGTTGAGTTTCTGAACTCTCTAGATCCTCCTGGAACTCCATCGCACAACTTGCAGCTGAAAGTTGGGGCACCAATTATGCTCCTCCGCAACCTGAATGCGCCAAGGCTGTGTAACGGCACCAGACTGATAGTCAGGCGGCTCTTCCTACACGTGATTGAGGCCACGATAATGACTGGATCTGGCAGAGGAGAGTCTTTGTTCGTTCCCCGGATTCCAATTATCCCCACGGACCTGCCATTTCAGTTCAAGCGACTGCAGTTCCCTGTGAGAGTGTGCTTTGCGATGACTATTAACAAGGCTCAGGGACAGTCGCTGAAGGTGGCTGGAATCAACCTGGAGACTCCTTGCTTCTCGCATGGGCAGCTTTATGTCGCCTGCTCCCGTGTTGGAACTCCAGCTGGCCTATTCATTTTCGCACCAAGGGGAAGAACGAAGAATGTGGTGTATACCCAGGCCTTGAGGTGACTCGCAAGCAATTAATAGAAAAGTAGTCACGAATTGACCTTGACCTGTCTAACTCTGAACTCTGAAACAGTTTAATTTTGTTTCTTTGACATTGTTATTGTTATGCCATGGCTATTTTCCTTATGTATACGCGTGTACATGCATACTGTATACAGAGGCAGATTTAGGGGGGGGGGGCGGGGGGGCAGTCGCCCCCCTAAATTTTAATCATGGGAATAAGATGCCCCCACCAGGGGCGCCAGTCGCAGCACTGGCGCCCCTTTTCGGCCGCTGGCGCCCCTTTTTCAGCCGCTGGCTCCCGTTTTTCAGCCGCTGGCGCCCTTTCTTGGCTCCTGGCGCCCATATTGCGGAAGGAGGGGTGTACGCCGGAATTTTCCGGCGTACACTTGAGTTCTATGGCGTACACCGGCGTACATTTCTTGGCTGTGTACAGTGTGGCGTACACGACTGGCGTACAAATTAATATAAAGAATTTTTTCGTGCATTTTGTGTTAAGTTATTTAAAAAAACATTTTTTCTGCTACTATTTTCTCATTTACTAATCATTTTAATTACCGGAATCGTCACGACAATCGTCATGTCGTGATCAATTTTTTGTAATTAAAAATTTAAATTTAAATATTCGTCGATTTTTTTACCGTTAAACTGTGACGTCGTGAAGTCATATTTTTTGTTGTTGTTGTCGTTGATAAAGTTGCAAGTCTGTGTACTATTACATTGAGGTTAATTTTTGTATCAGTTAGGTCAGTAAAGTTATCTGCTAATTTATTTATCTGCAGTACTTGAGAATTTGCACTTTAAATTTGTTTTACATTGCACAATTTTTGAAGACTTTTAAAAAGAGCGAAGCAATCGCGAACCCTTAAAACGTATAGCTGGCGCTAGCAGTATGCATCTCAGACTTTATAGTAGCCAACGGCCGCGCACTGTCTAATAATCTCAATCTAATAATCTAACGTCAATTGAAGAACAAATATACCGCTACACGTTCGCCATTGCCTATCGTCTCATAATTTGTGGAGGTCCCACCTCAAAGAACCGAACTCGGATCTCGGGATTCGCAATTCAGTACTCAGCAATCAGCATTTCAACCACTGAAATGTTTGGGTCTTTTACAAGCCGATGACCGCCCTCATGAAAATATAGGAGTGTGGAAAACGACGGAAGAGTCGGAAGGTCGATCGCGCTGCTGCCGCGAGTTGTCGCGGAGAGGGATGAGATGAAGGGAAGGATGAAGGGAGGGATGAAGGGTGAGATGAGGCGGTACAAAGGATGCAAGGAGTGGTCCTATTGGCCTCAGGCTGGCCAGTCCCACTCGTCCCATAGGCCACAGGCATGACTGCCGTGCCTACCCCTAGCAATGCTCGAACCCGGCTAAAAGTCTAAAGTGAGGCATCGGACTATCCGTAGACAGATAGGACAGGGCTAGAGAGCCTACTGTCGTCAGTAGCATGTAAATAACCGACTCCTAACCTTGGTGGCGGTGGTCGAAACGGCCCAGGCTCTTGTCACAGAAATGCGGAAAGGCTATTGGCAAAGCGGAAAAAGAACTCGGGTAGCGCCACCACCCAATGCGCCTACGTTGCCACCCACCGCAGACATTTGGGAACTTGGGTCCCCGGAGTACACAGCTCCCAGTTCATCACACAGATCTAGACAAGCCGAAAAAAATAGGGCATTCTGCAACTTCCGTTTTAGACTGGGGTGAGAGCCCCAGAATGGATCGAGACACGCCTCAAAAGGGGATTCCTGAATTCGCGCTACAGGGGTCTAGAAAGGTGGTACTAAGAACTCGAATGAAAATCCATAGCCGGAATCCCACTCATGAAACATCAGGCACATTCCGTACATTAGACTGCGGCCTACACATTAAGTAACTAACAAATCCGAATCCGTGTGAGATGAGGAAATCAGAGCCAGGAGAGATTAAGCAGAACACTGGCTGAGTGATTATGCAAGCGATGATTATTAGATCACACCTCTCGCTCCCATGGCCGAAGTTGCGAGGGCGGGGAATAGAAGGAGAATTCAATTGACAAAGGAGTTTGACGCGCACACTGGAATCCGCCAGTGAGTGAGGAAAGCCGGCCAAGGAATTCCCCGCCCCTAGGCAGCAATGCACACGCTACATTCCGCATTTTACTCGCAAATCCCTAGCTCCTTATTACTCTCATGCGCGCTCACAGTTGTCTTCCTGCCGCAGCTTTCAGCTCGGCATCACCAGAGCCCACCCCCTAATGAGTTAGCCACTCATGATCGAGGGCTGTCTAACAATGAAATAAAAGCGAAGGAGAGACATAGTAAAAGGAATTAAGTTTTTGTAAAATTAAGCCCAATAAGTTAAATGATAGCTGTGATTAGAAAGTTTATTAGGCTAAACAAATCCCTAGTTTCCCTCCCACTAATTGCCGCCAAACCTAAAGTGTTAGTCCCTTAGGAGTAATAATTACGAAACCGCTGCGCGGGTTACTTATCTGGATGCTGATTCGGCCGCGTGCTGCAATCCTGTAGCTCTCGGGGAAGGGATAGGGCAAAACAGCAAGGCAGAGAAGGGGGAAACTGCTGCGAGTTGGCAGGGGCCAACACACGGGGAGCACAGTGGCTCAATTTAGAGCTCACCTAAAGAGGTGGCTTGCGCTTAGGGGATGAGGAGCAGGCAATGAGCCTGTGAGCGCTTGTTTGAGCTTATAGCTCTGGGGTCTAAGCCCTAAGTGGATGTGGGAAAAGTGCCTTAGGTCCGGTGGGAGTCCGGTAAGGCAAGGTAAGGCTCCCGGAAGGTTCCGGTAGGGAAAAGGGGTAGGTAAAAAGGTGGGGAGAAGGTTGGTAGGGCGGTCGGTTAAGGAAAAAGGTTCAGGAAAAAGGTTGGAAGGTAGGTTCGCCGGTTCCTAGGGGCAGCGCAGCGCGCTTTCTTAAATAGTCCTGCAGCACGCCAACCCCGACATCCATCAAAATAACCCACATTCGCGCCAGCCTTTCAACGAGGAATCGAAGCGGCGATGGCCACCCCGATTACCCAATGAACCAGCGGCGAGAAACGACAGATGCTCCTTCACGAGCAGCCGCCGACAGTCGGCCAATAATTGTTACTCCGCCAGGACAATGGGAAGCGCAGGCGCCGACCTGCCTACAGTGACATTTACACGTATCTAAAAGAGGAGGTCATAAAGTCGAGCTGGGCTCGAATACTGTAAAGAAGTGGGGACATGAAGAATTAATGATCACTCATAATGCCCGAGTGATTCCCGATATCTGATCGCGGTTTGGAGGAGAATTATGACCTAAACTACTCATACAATAAAAGCTATAGCCGCGATCAGTCATTCCTACAGGGGTCTAGACAGATCCAGGGAAAAGGGATTCGACGGCTACTTAATTCACCGCCGCCCAAAACCCGGCCCTAAGATTAATGATCTTGTTTGTGGCCAGCTGCTAGGTGGGTCGCGATTATTAGGTGGGTCGTAAGTCGCGATGCTTACTTACGTGTGAAGTGCGTAAGCATCACCTAAATCGCTACAATACTTGTTTGTCCGGAGTACATTGGCCCAGCAGCAACCTGGAGAAGAAAGGTGAGTTATTGCTTCTACTCGGCCTCCCAAGGCCGGTTATGAAAGGTTAATTGCGAGGGTTATGTCATAATAATTAGGATAACTAGAGTCCCCCTTACCCACGGCACGCCATTTATCCCGAGAATCTGAAATTGACCCCGACCCGAAACTGCGAAAAAAAACCCTTCCTGAGTTAGTGATTGATTAAATTGAAAGTTATTTAGTTTGCGATTGCCACCACTATTCTTCCACTACCTAATCGGACTACACCACCCTTCGCTTTCAGCAGCTATCTGCCCGGTCCCTATGAGCCAGAGCCTCGGCACCGGACAGCGTCGGGCGGCCCCATCGCCATGTCATTTGTGATGAGTAAGTTGACATTGAAGAGCCTACATTCCCTCCCAACCTGGGTACCACCCTCGAGACTTCCACCTGCAAACCGCCACTGCGCCTTACTAGACTACTCATCCACCTTACTCTTGCAGACATTAACGTGCCCGAAGGCCGTGAGGCCGATTTGGCGGCCATCGTGTCCGGGTTTATTAGGGGCCCGCTGGGCATGGCCCTGGCCGCCGGAATAGCATTCGCTGCCATCACGCTCCTGGTGCTGATTATTCTTCTGTGACGACTACCATGATTACCTACTGACTTGCTATTCCGCACCTAACTGTATGCATTTCCGCCATTGTGCCATGTGGCAATACAAATAAAACCGTCACCATTTGAAACGTAAACGAGAATTCGCTATCTGTGTCCGACTTCCTTTCGTAGATGAAACATTATTGCTCAAATTGAAATAGCTGCGGGTTTGCAATCCGATGATCTGTCCTCGTGAAGGAAAGGAGTGTGGGGATGGCGATAGAGTCGGAAGTCATACCGCAAAGGCTCGCGAATTGCCGCGGGAAGAGGGATGAAGGGAGAGATGAAGGGAGAGACAGTGGATGCAGGGAGTGGTCCTCTCGGCCTCAGGCTGGCCAGTCCCACTCAACCCATAGGCCACAGGCATGACTGCCGTGCCTACCCCAAGCAGTGCTCGAAACCGGCTAAAAGTCTAAATAGATGTCGGACTACCCGCAGACGGATAGGACAGGGCTATGCAGCCTACTGTCATCAGTAGCATGTTCGTAACTGACCCCTAAACTCGGTAGCAGTGGTCGACTCGGCCTAGGCTCTTGTCTTAGAAATGCGGAAAGGCTATCGGCAAAGCGGAAAATGATCTAGGGTAGCGCCACCACCCAATGCGCCTACGTGGCCACCGCAGACATTTGGGAACTTGGGTCCCCGGAGCTCGCGGCTCCTAGTTTGTCACACAGATCTTAGACAAGCCGAAAAAATAGAGCCTTCTGTAACTTCCGTTTTAGACTAGGGTGAAGACCCCAGAATGGATCGAGACACGCCTCACCAGGGGATTCCTGAATTTGCGCTACAGTGGTCTAGAAAGGTGGTACTCCGAACCCGAAAGAGAAATCCATAGCCAGAATCCTACTCATGGGACATCAGACACATTCGGTACATTAGACTGCAGCCTACACATTAGATAACTAGCAATCCGAGTCTGTGTGAGTTGAGGAAAACAGAGGCAGGAGAGATTAAGCTGAACACTGGCTGAGTGATTATGCGAGCGTAAGATTAAAAGATCATCACCCCCCACTTCCCTGGCGGTGGAAGCGAGAGGGGGAACGGAAGGGAAACTCAATTGGCAGGGGAGCTTGACACGCATTCCCAGTTCCGCCAGGAAACGGGGAAAACCCGCCAGGGAATTCCCCACCCCTGGGCAGAAAGACAACACGTGCTACACTCCGCATTTTACTTGCAAATCCCTAGCTCCCTATTGCTCTCATGCGCGCTTACAATTGCCTTCCTGCCGCAGCTTTCAGCTCGGCTGTGCCAGAGCCCACCCCCTAGGCGATTAGCCACTCATGACCGAGGGCTGTCTATTGATAAAATAAAGGTAAAAAGGAGACATAATAAAAGAAGTTAAGTTGTTATAAAGTTAAGCCCAATAAGTTAAAGGTGCTTAGAATGGGTAGTTTATTAGGCGAAACAATCCCTAGCTTCCCTCCCACTAAAATGCCGCCTAACTAATAGAAAGCCCCTTAGGAGCAATAATTGCAAACCGCTGCGCGGATTACTTATCTGGAGTCGCTTCGGCCGCGTGCTGCAATCCCGTTGTTCTCGGGGAAGAGGATGGGGTAAGATAGCAAACGCCGGGAAGGGAAAGATGCTGCGAGTCGGCAAGGGGGCCAACACGCTTGGAGCTCAAGGCTCAATTTAACAGCTCACCTAAAGAGGTGGCTCGCGCTCAGGGGGAATGGGGACAGGCAATGGGCCTGCGCTAGCTGTGGAGCTATGAGCTCTAGGGTCTATGCCCTAAATGGGTCTGGGGGATGAGTCCTGGGTCCGGTGGGAGTCCGGCCCGGCAAAAGTAAGTCCGGCAGGGGAGAAGGGGAAGAGCCGGTGGGAGAAAAGAGGTCCTAGAGGGAGCAGCGCAGCGCGCTTGCTTAAATAGGCCTTGCAGCACGCCAACCCCGACATCCATCAAAACAACCCACATTCGCGCCAGCCTGTCATCGAGGAATTGAAGCGGCGATTGCCGCCCCAATTGCCCAATGAACCGGCGGCGGGAAACGACAGATGTTCTGCGCGAACAGCCGTCGGCAGTCAGCCAGCGATTGTTACTCCGCCGGGACAATGGAAGCGCAGGCGCCGACCTGCCTACAGTGATATTTACATGTATCTAAAGGAAGGAGGTCATAAAAGTCGAGCTGGGCTCGAATACTGTAAAGAAGCGGGGACATGAAGAATTTTATGATCACTCATAACGCGTGAGTGAGCCCCTATATCTGATCGCGGTTTGGAGGGGAATTATGACCTAAACTAGTTCATACAGTAACATTATGGCCGCGATCAGTCATTCCTACGGGGAGTCTAGACAACTCCGGAGAGAGAGGATTCGACAGCTACTTGATTCACCGCCGCCTCAAACCCGGCCCTAAGATTAATGATCTTGTTTTGTGGCCAGCTGCTATGTGGGTCGCAATTATTAGTTACTTAAAAATTTGAAAAATTATGCTGGCTCACATTCCCACTCGATTCCCGCAGCACACTCCACATCAAAATTTTATAACTGCCTAGCAACCAAAAAAAAAGTGAATTTTTAGACCGCTAACAATTTTTTTCGACCCGTCTGGAGACCTTTCTGCACGATTTATTACTATTCTATTCCCCCAGATGCCTAGAGTTGAATGCCCAGCTGCTGTCTTCTGGCGTCCCAAATAATAATTTTTTTCTGTCCCTCCTAGTCCTAGCAAAAGGAAACTTATCATTCAGATCTGTCATTCATTGAAACAGCCAGATTGTTTCCCATAGAATTTGAATACCTAACCCTACCGGCCTCTTGATTTACAACCGCCCACTCTTTAAACAAATATTAGAAAAACTCCCGAAACATACCACCCCGCTCACTTTAGCGGGTTGGTATTCCCCCTAAGATAGAAACGGGTATAACTAAACTCCCGAAAACCAAGCACAATGAACATGTGAGATAAGCAGATCACGAAAATGTAGGTGCGAACCCTAGTTTGCGGCAATTATCAAGAGAAATCTCATGCGAAAATTCTTACAAAGGGGAATTTCACCCCACTAAGTATGTTTTTGGGTTTTGATTAGTTTATATAGATTTTTAAGAGGTTTTGGCGCCGAGATGGCCTTTTTTTTATTTGAAGCTGCCCTCCCCCCTTAAAGAATTATGGAATTTCCCGGTGTATACCACCCCGCTCTCTTTAGCGGGTTGGTGTCCCTCCTAAATTAGAATTTATCCTAGCCTGAGTTCCCACAGACCCACTAGAGGCAGAAGATAAAAAAGGTGCCATTCACGAAACAGTGCAAATAAGGTTATAGGCGTTTACGAAAGAGAAGGTGCAAACCCTAATATGCTGCAGTTATCAAACAATCTCATGTGAAACTCATGTGATACGAGGGGGATTTCACCCCATTAAATATGTTTTTGTGATTTTTTTGGCTAGATTGTAATAGTTTTTAAGTGGATTTTTTGGCGCCAAGATGGCTTTAGATGAAAAAAGGAAATCACAACGATGCGAGGAAGAAGGTGCTCGGTGCGAAACGTTACTAAAAGGGAGTTAGGGAGTGGGTCCAGGGATAGGAAGGATGAAGGCACGTAGGAGTCTTACTTATGCTGTCCGCGGACACCCTCTCTTTGTCCAAGCCTTGAGCCCTCCCACCTACCTACTCTTCCTTAATGGCCGTACTCTCTGCTAACACCCCGCTTTCGTATTCTCCTTCCACCTGTCTCACCATTTGGCCCAGCGTGTAGTCCCCTGGCGGTGTCTCTTCGGCAGGGCCGTCCTCGGACAACTCGCGCCACCAGGGTGCGTGGCCCGGGCCATGCACCGTCCGTAGGGCATTCTCGTTGCCTCCTACCATCCGCACCACCAGCTGATGTTCTAGCTCTGCCTCGCCGGGAATCCGCGCGGCCTGTAGCCATGAAACAAGCTCCCTTGGCACCGACATGGCCCAGTCCGCAGGCGGGCTGTAGGCAGGCCACCGCAGGTTCCACGGCAGCGTAGCCTCGTCCTCTTCCTTCGGCGGGAGGGGGTCTCGCTCCTCGCACCACGCTTGTGCCAGCCACCGGGCTTCGGCCACCCGGCATGCGAGGGCGAGATCCGTGCCAGCCTGAGCTGCGCGACCCAGGGTGGGGAGCAGCCACAGGCGGATTACGAGCCATGTCCTTTTGTTGGCCAGCTCCCGCCGATAGTCAGTCGCAGCCGCTTCCATCCACCAGGCTACTACAGCTCCCATTCCGGCCATTTCTACTAGACGTGAATTAACTCTCTGCTCTTCGAAACCACCATTCCGCACCCTCGCCTAAGCCTAAATAAAGGGAAAAGGGGGAGAAAGGGGAGAAGGGAAAAAGGAGGGGGGTTGGGGCATTCTGCCTTGGAAAGCCAGGACCTAGCGGACAGCCTTCCGCCTGAGCGAAAACGGGAGAAATTGGCGGTAAATGATTAGTTGGCGCGAGTCAAAGTCGAGGATGGCATGATGATGAGCCAACCAGGAGGCGCCGAGGAGGGGAGAGCAGTCGCCCTCGACCACCAGGAACAGCGTGTCCAGCGCTTCGGCGCCAACCTGTAATTTGACTTTGACCTGCGCCCGTGCAATAATAGGGGTGCCATTATACGCAATCAGAGAGAATTGAGGGGGTTCGAATTGACAGTGATGGAAAATTGGTGACAGCGAGTCCGGGACCACATTAACCATAGACCCCGTGTCGATGAGGAGGTCTAGGGGCGCCCCTTCCACCTCCAAGGCGACCCACACCTCACTAAGCTGCTCAGAGCGATTGGGGCGGGTTCGCACTCGGGTGGGGACTCGGCCGAGTGAATTCACTCGGACTTCTCGTTGGGCGGAGGCAGCGGGTGCCGCCGCTCCGATTGTCGGGCCGCTGGCTGGGTCGCGGAGCCGCTGGCCTGCCTCCAATTGGAGGCAATGGCCTGCTGGCCCGCTGGCCTGCCTCCTGCCTCCCGTTTCCCATCGCCTGCTCTGCACCAGCCTCCCTAGCAGCTCCCTTCTCCGCGCGCTTTGGGTGCCATTGATGCCCATTCGGATGCGGGCAGAGAGGGGGAATGGGGTTAGGTCGGACTTCTAGCAGCTGCTGAGCAATCTCGGCTAGCTGTTGGGTCACTCTAGCCAACTCTTCTGTGAGCTGGTGCGGCTGCCCTGGCTGGCTCTGTTCTTCCTCAGGTTCTGCCCTAACTTGGCGCACCCGTCGGCGAGGGTCGCGCTCAGCGTCCATCTCGAAGGCCTGCGTGGCGGCTCGCAGTTCGGCTGTAGCATCCTCGGCCGTGGCGAATTCCAGTCTCATGACCGGCGCCAGGACCTCCGGGGCGACTACGATTCCCTCCATAAAGGAAGCCAAAAGGGCCCGCTCAAAGTGCACGCCGCGGCCATTAGGGGTGGCCTGCAGAGCGGCGGTTCTCAGTCGGTCCGCGAAGGAGGTGTAAGTCTCCCCACGCTCCTGCTTCAAGTTTCGCCCACTCAGGAGCCGGGCGTAAGGGGTGCAGGCACCACTGAGGCTCTCGGTCAGGTCCTGCACAAACCCTGCATAGGTTCCACCGCGGGGCAGACCCATCGCCTCGGTGAGGGGTTCGCCACCCAAATGGGCCAAAAGGGTAAGGATCTTTTCTGCATCCGCCTCCAGGCCCTCCGCTTCCAACTTCAGGTCGAAACGGCGCAGCCAGAGGGGGAACGAATCCTTTCGGGATTCGTAGGGTTCAATGGCGACTTTAACCCGATGATTCCGGGGTCGCCGCAGGTCGATGCGCTCTAAAAGTAGCGCCAAACGCTCTAAGGGGTCGGCGTGCTGAGCTGCAGCAGCCGCTGGGGGTTCGGCGCGCGCCGCTGCTGCGGCGCGGCCTCTTGGTGGGCGGCTTGTTCCAACCACCTCCACCACCTCATCCTCCTGGTCGGACATTTTCGGCCAAAAGAGCGAATGAGGATTTTGCGAATTGAAGGGGGGGTTTTGTCGCTACTGCAACAATGGGGGAGAGAAGGATGGGGGTTGAGCAGTGCTCTGCGCACGACCAGGGGCCGTGGGAAATAGATAAAGAAAAAGAAGCGGGCCCGGCTGACTTACGTCACCCGACCTAAACAAATGATCAAGGAGAAAACCCCGGCCTAAAATAATCACTGCGATGCAGTGGCCGAAAAGCGAACAAAGAAAAGAATGAGGGAGAAAAGGGTCTGGGGCCCTGGCTAGCTTTTGCTTCCAGCCAATACCTGCTTGCGCGCACTCAAGTTTGGGACATAGAAGTCTAGGTTTTAACTTAGCACTCATTCTGCAACCCCATAGCGAACTGTTACACTATAGGTACGGCGGGGTCAGTGCTACTGCGGGCTCGCGCCTGCGGCAGCCCATCACCCTACCTTGGAAAGCACACGCCTCTATAAGATACTCAGAGAAAAGACAATCCCCGACTCGCTCAGAGAGTCATCGATTCCCGGCTGCATTGCCGGGGGCCCCCCTCGCGATTTACGAGACTGGGAAGCCCAGGGGGGATATACCTGGGATCTCGCTCGGATAAGGGTCCATGGCTAAAGCCTGGTTGCCCCGTTTAGAATACCCTTCAGAGAATTTCTTAGAAAGACGTGCTGACCGAATTCTAGCCCATACTTGAAGTAGGCAGCTTCGAGAGGCGGGCACGGGTGCTGCTAGGCTCCCTCAAAGTCCCACCTCCCTAACTGTTCCCCACCTAAGTTAGACTTGGTCAAAGCTACGTGGCACTTTCAGAATCAGATACATGTAAGCAGGCCCTGCGTGCTGCCCAAGAGAACCAATCCCCGGTGCTCGGCGAGTCATCGATTCCCGGCTGCATTGCCGGGGGCTCCCCTCGCTCGGTTAGAAGGCCGAAAGGCGTTGCCCGGTCCCTCGTTAAGAAAGGCCCCTCCCAGAATAGTCACGCGGGAAACCCCAAAGACAGTCCCTGACTCCTGCAGCAGCCACATAACCCGAAGACACTCTAGCATGAAGTCCGCTCACACAGCCTACTCATAGTAGAAAGTCACTAATCAGAATTTTGGAAATTCTAACAAGAACTAAATTACATTGAGATCAAATCGTAACTGTTCGGAAATTAATTGACAGTCACTAGAACTGAGATTCACTATTTAGAGATAAGATTTCGGCATACGGAAAATGAAATCTAGAAGGAGCCCTTTCGGCTAGCTACCACAGATGCTCCTCGAGAGCAGCCGCCGGCAGACGGCCAATAATTGTTACTCCGCCAGGACAATGGGAAGCGCAGGCGCCGACCTGCCTACAGTGACATTTACATGTATCTAAAGGAGGGAGGTCATAAAGTCGAGGTGGGCTCGAATACTGTAAAGAAGTGGGGACATGAAGGATTAATGATCACTCATAATGCCCGAGTGATTCCCGATATCTGATCGCGGTTTGGAGGAGAATTATGACCTAAACTACTCATACAATAAAAGCTATAGCCGCGATCAGTCATTCCTACAGGGGTCTAGACAGATCCAGGGAGAAGGGATTCGACGGCTACTTAATTCACCGCCGCCCAAAACCCGGCCCTAAGATTAATGATCTTGTTTGCGGCCAGCTGCTATGTGGGTCGCAATTATTAGATACTTAAAAATTTGAAAAATTATGCTGGCTCACACTCCCACTCGATTCCCGCAGCACACTCCACATCACTACATACTATACTACTGCTGTACTATTTCTCATTCATACGCAGGCAGTTTCTAAAGACGGAGCCCGCGCAATCTCCCACTTTGCAACGCAACGATTTGTTAGCTCTGCCATGTCCCAGTGGGAGACAATCCTGAAGTCGTTTGGCGAGCTGCACGCGGCTTTTCGGAAAGAAAATCCGTTTTGCACAGCAGACGAGACCCTCCAATACGAAATGTTTGGAGACGGCTTTGCCTTCGACTTGCTATGTCTGCTCGACTTGCTCGGTCCAATTAAGTAAGTTCTGTTGACCATAGCTACTGCTTACATTTTTGTTAAAACATAATGATAAACAACTATAAACCATTTTGGCACAGGGCCCTGATGGAGATGGCGCAGAACCTCCAGCTACATCACTGGAAGGTCCAGCTCCACTGGAGAACTGTCGCTAGTTTTCTAGAGCGGCGGGCCAAGGAGTTCCGTGTCTCTGACTACCCGAGACTGGAGCAGTGTCTCAAAAACAGTGACTCCGTACAACCAGGTGGCTCATTCCGTGGCGTACGGCTGCTACGTGGCTGGGTCATTGACAAAGACCAGCCTGCTAGAAACACCCCTGGCATTAATTCTCATGGAAGAATTAATGGAAGAATCAAAAATCGAAAGATTTTCGATCTTTCGAAAATAGCTACCTGCATCACCATTTCCTTTGATTTTGCTTAAGACATGCGCGAGGACATGCGAAGACTTGCTGGTGCTCTGCACAGTGCACTTGTTTCCCGCATGGACAAAGCCGCTAACGCAGATGTTTTAAACTGCGTCTGCCTCGACGCCGAGCGTGCTATTCGCTGTATAGCTGCAGCGGATTCCGAGGCCGAGATCGAAGAGGTGACTCATGCACCTGCCTGTCGGCAGCTTGTGACGGCAGCGGCAAAATTTCCGCAACTTGCTGACCTCGACCCACGTGTCTGCCGAAAGTACATAGCTTTGTACATTGAGACCATCCAGCACGTGATGCTATCCGGCGAAGGTCGAGACGGCTGGCTGAACCCTGTCATTGAAGGGCCAATCGAAAGAGTTGCTCTGGCTCCACCGCACGGTCCCGCCGACATGGCTCTTCGGCTAACCTGCACAACTGCCAATGGTCAGGTGGAGTGTACTGTTGACGAAGCTTTTATCTACCGCGCATTCTATTCAACTCCGTGCGTTTATCAGCAGGCTGGTCAGCAAACCTGTGCTCTGTTGGACTTCGCGCTTAACCATAGTGGGACTGGTAATCCACTTTACCTTGTGCATTAAGCTGTACTGTACTGGGCTATTAGTATCGATCGTATACATTATCTAGTACAGCTCAATACGTCATATCGTACGTCTATTGATCAGTCCATCTCCAAGTATTTTTTCAACCCCAAATTCTTAGAGGCCATCGTAGAGTCATTCTACACCACCATGTGGTTGCAGCAACAGCAAGGGCCTCAGTCCAATAACACGTTGCAGCTTCGGGCCAAGCTGCAATGGATGCTGCCTCCCGTTGGCAGCAATGCTCTTGAACGTTTCTTAGATACTGCTGCGAAGCTGTATTATAAGGGGGACAGTTCGCGTGGAATTCGGCCCTATTTCCACCCATTCTTTGCCGATCTAACGAAGGCGAAAAAACATTCCACAAGCAAAGTTGTCAACAAGCGACTAGATCAATTGTCAAGCTGCTGCTTCATCGGTGTTGACAACTAAATGACTATGTAACGGATTGACTGAGACGGCTCTGTATTATAAGTTTTATAACAAATCCACTGTAAACATGCTGAACGATTATAAAGTTTATTACTATATCTATGCTGCATGTGATGCTCATATATAGATTTGGATACATTGTTATTTTCGCAATGATCCTCGCATTATGCCTGACTTCGATTGTATCCCTATTTGAAGTATGGAGGCGCTCTGTTTTTCTGTGAAGCGTGGCATAGCGTGGTGGCTTGGCACCCTGGCTTGTACCTAGGCATAGGCTCTGCTAGAGATTGGAGACCCGTGACATGTTGCTGAATTTCTAGTAGCCGTTTTCCACATTTGAACACCACCCACTTGAACCAGTTCCACGCCAGACTAGGCCTTGCTTTATCGAAGCCACTTGCCCACTTGTAGTCCTTGTAGTTGTAGACCATTGCCCGATCATTGGACAAAAAGGGGCAGTCTCAGGTTAATGCAACCGGCATATGCCACTGGCCTATTCACAACCACAAGTAGAGAGCGTCCATCTTCGCTCACGTCTGACACTCTGACACTGCATCAATTAACTGCATGTAATGTACAAGTGACTCGCCAATAAACGGATCGCTACTTCACTACTTTAACTTGCGTCACTGTGTGACCACTATTTACTGTGTTTTCATGTTTTAAATTAAAAAAATATCATATTTTCATATTAGTTGGATTGTGGCTTAATAATAATAATACTTCGTGTTTATTTCTTTGTAATTTCGAGCGGAGCGAAGCGGAGCGAGTCTTTAGGTTTATGATGCCCCGGTAGGTCTGATGTGCCAAACCCCCCCCCCTTTTTCTCAGCTCGTACCCTACCGATTTTCTTGGGACTTGCGCCATTCGATTCGTCGTCGAAAATTAGTTTGGGATCACCAAAACAGACTTGCAACATTTCCATTGCTTCCTGCTCAAAATTGAGTATTTCCCTTTCTGAGCTATTTTTAGCATCAAGGTCAGAAGTCAGAGCCTTTTTAACTTTCCTTTCCTTCCTTCCTTAAGGAAGGCAGGCTCCACGCAGCAGGGGGGCAGTTAATGTACATTGAATTCACTGGCCTAGCACAGCAGCGGGCATCAGCCAGCCAGCCACACTAAGGCTCCCGACCTCCCCTTCGCCCCTTAACCAATTGGCCTGCACTTGCCAAAGCCACACACCACTGACACTAAGGAAGGAAGGCTGGCTGCTATTCAATTGTGCAGCACACACCAACCCCAAATCCTTTCGGGCCAGTTAATGTGCATGTGAAGACAGAAAACACAAAACAACCCCACACCACACCACACAGCACGAAGCAGCCCACATAAGGACCACCACCACTACTGCAGCGACATTGTTAGCTGATATTGTTGTACTGACTTAGTATTATAAAATAATAAATTAGTCTATTAAAATGTAAAAATTAAATTAGAAACAAAATGAGCCCTCCGAAGTTTCCAGCTAGTTGTCCAAAATGTGGACTGTTTTGGAAGAAAGGTCGGCAGTCATGCTGTAGGAGAAGCTGCAATTTCAATTTACTCGGAGGGCTGAAGGGTCCAGAGTTTGGTGCACGAGGAAAGCAATTTGGCGTTCAAGGAAAACAATTTGGTGAAAAAGGGCGTCGTCAGTTTGGACACGAAGGACGTGACTTCGGATTGCTCGTCGGTCGTCGGGTTGCAAGTAAGTTTGTGTTTTTATACTTTCACCACACAAGAGATTAGGGTCCGAGACCCGATGATATATTTAATTTCTCTATAACGTTCTACACATGCTCCAGGGAATTCTTCTTCTGCTTCACCTCTGCCTATTTCGCGGCCAAACACGCGTTACGTTTGCTTTGCAAACAGTGCGCTCACCAGTCTGATATCCGGCACTGTCCTGGGCCAGTTGGCATCTGACATCGGAGAGCAAGCTACTGCCACGAATGTCGAGTTATTATTGGCGAATTGTAGCAGATCAGGACAAGAGCAGAATGTGCATCGACTCATCAATGCAGTGGCTGCGGTAGGTGCAGCGGGTCCGCAATTCGTTGTTGGTGAGTTTGGTGATTGTGCAGAATTTTTGTCGGCTTTGTTGCAGCATCTGGCTGTTGGAACTAGGAGTGATGCTGTACGCCATTTGTTTGAGCTGCCAATTTTTATCAGGTGTGATACCTGCTTATCAGTGCTATATGAAGGCCGACATTTACTGCTTTCATTGCCAGTGCCTTCGACAGCGAATAGTATGACACTGCAGGATTTAATTGTCAGATGGATGACGATTTCTGTCGCACAGCAATGTTGCCCCAATGCCCAGCCAAATTTGGAATTTAACCAAGCACCTAAGCACATAGTAGTTGAGCTGTCGCGCATTACTGAGTCATTAGAGCCCGTGCGGTCATTAGTAAACTTAGTCGCTGAATTTAGAATTGGAAATCGAGTCTATTATCCTACAGCAGTAGTGCATCAAACCGGAAGCCAGCAGCTTGGTACATCACACTTTTTCTGTGATGTGTACAACAACGATTCCTGGTATCGATGTAATGATTTCTCTGTCACATCCATCAGCAAGGAAGAAGTTGGCCTCGGCGGCAGAACCTGCTGTCTTTTGATTCTCACAGCTGATCTACACTCATCTCCTTTCTCTGCTAACGTTCAGCAAGTGCGTTTTAGTAATGCCGCTACTACAAGTGTTCACGCAGATCCACCGGATGCTGCTTCAGCCTCTACGAGTGTTCCCGTGGATTCACCATATGCTGCTTCTGGTGAAGCTGGTAATGCCTCGCAAGATGCAGCTCCTTTTTGCTCACAGATTTACGACGATGCGCAGCTTCCGTCACGGGCACAACATGCAGCCAACGACAACGAAGAGGTTGGTACCAACTCCACCCCCCAGAGGCCTTCTGTGTATGATGAATGGATGATGCAGAAATCGCTACAACCGACATTCAATGATTTCATAGAATATCGGCAAATGGAGTTCGACGCGATGCGGTTGCATGCTGATGCTGTCGATTTTAAGAGCTACTTACCAGACTTCAACCCATTTTTGGGCTTAGGAATTAAATTTGACGCCAATATTGCCGAATACGCGACTTGGAAAAAGTGCAAAGTTTGTGAACGACAGTGGCCCAATCTTGATGTAGACAATAATGGAAAGTGTAAACATTGCAGAGTTCCAGACACCCCACTATTTTCACCAGCCAATGGATTCAGTCTGGAAGATGTGCCCCCTGACCTGAATGATCTGACATGCGTGGAGCAAGCTTTGATCTCGCGGCTGCATATTGTGAAAACGGTATATCTACTGCGTGGATCTTCATGTAACTTAAGCCGTGGTCATTCTATTGCATTTGAGCAGGATGTGCAAGGGTTTATTAATCGCTTGCCCTGCAGTGCAGCCAACCTGCCTTTCCTCGTGGTGCGGATGCCTGGAACCTGTGTAACCAAGGTTAAAGACTTTCGAGTAAGGCGACATCGTGTGCTACGAGCACTAAATTGGTTGCGCTTAAATAACCCAGAGTATAAATCTATCGAAATTGACGACCACTTACTTAACACCCTTCCCGAAGATGGCTGCATTTATGAAGTGCCGCACATTGATATTGGAGTTGAAAATTCAGCCGACTCCGGTCCCAAAGACAGTTCCGACGATATTCATATCGATCGGAGTGCCGCTCAGCCAGGTGGGGATTTCTCGGGTCTACGTCAAGAGAAGTTGATTCTAAGAGCTTTGCAGAACATTTCCGTTCCGTACCCAGCTGTCGGATCACATGCAGTGCAAGAGAAAACCCCTGGCTACTTTACTTGTGCTTTTCCTTGCCTCTTTCCTTACGGCCGATGCGACATCACTCGCAGTGGGCGCTTGAAACAGCCACAGCTGACAACAGGCACTTATCAGAAATACTTTCAGTTTCTTGTACAGCTCGACAGAAGATTTGCACAGCATCACCTGTTTCCGTTTGTGGCTGCAAACATGCTGCAGCGTCATCAGGCAATGCAGATCGGTGGAGTGTTCTGCGATCGTGCTGTTGCTGGACTTTCGGCTGAGGAACTGGCTCGACGTTATCAAAATGGAGACCGAAGTATCATTAACAAGCTGTCACATTTTGCATCTGTAATAAAAGGTAGTCCATCTTACTTTCAACAGATGGCTCGGAAATCTCTTTCGTACTGTGCCTACAATAGAATTCGTGGCGATCAAATGTTCAACGTTTTCATGACTTTGTCGGCTGCAGATCTGCAGTGGAAGGATTTACATCTTATTTTAGACAGGGAAAATAATTATGTAGATAAGAACGTGATCCGTCTCGGCGTGGGTGACACGCTGCCTCATGGCAGTCTGGATGCTAAGTCGGATATGGCGATGCGCATGAAGAATCTGCGAAACAATTCTGATGTGGCTGACTGGTTTTTCTGCGAAAAAGTGCGACACTTCATGAAGCACGTGATTCGTCCTGCATTCGGCGTCATTGATTTTATTATTCGGTACGAGTATCAATTCAGGGGATCTGTGCATGCTCATATCCTGCTGCAGGTCCCAAATGCTGTGACCGCTGCGGATCTCAAACTGGCATCGTTACTTTGGAAGCAGCATGCTGGCATGGTAAATTATAACGACGATGAGTCTACGGCCATTCATGAAAGCAAATTGCGATACGAAAAATTCACGATGTTGATGGGGGTCAGAGCGGTTCATCCGGAGTGCAATGTGAAGCAGTGGCCGCCTCCATTGGGAGAAAATTTTCAGGAACCTCCAGTCAATTGCCTTCGAATGCGCTATTCAGATGTCGCTGCCAGTGCCAAGGAGCGTTCTGCACTAAAAGACGTTTTGCGTCATGACTACACTCTCTTAACAAACCGAACCCTGCTTCATGACTGCCGGAAGGGCAAGTCGTCCTGCTTTAAACATAATAGTGATAAGTGCCGTTTTCAGTTTCCTCGTGATTTGGTCGATTATTTTCTTTGGCCCTGCAATTCTGGCGTTCGTGAAGGAGAATCCAAACCAGAAACTTTTTATCGTAGAGGAGGTACGCACAGTAACATAGTTTTTGACCGGAGTGGGATGCTTGTAATTCGTAATCACCCTTTCGTTGTTTCACACGTGCCAGAATTAGCGCAAATTTTCAGAAGCAACGTTGATGTCCAGTTGGTGCAATCTTATTCGTCGCTGCTAAAGTACCTCATGAAGTACACCCTGAAAGGCGAAGGAAGCTCAGATGCATTTTCCGTTATTACTGCCGACGTGCTGAAAAGTTCAAGTAGTGCACTGGATAAAACACGCGCATCTGTGTACCAGAAGCTGCTGATTCAGTGGACTGGAAAGCGCGACTACTCAATGCAAGAAGCATTTCACCTAATATTTAACCAACACTTTGTTGAATTCGGACGCGAATTTCGTACGGTCAGCTTGGGTGGTAAGAAACTTCTAGCAAAGAACTCAATTGATTGGGCAGAACTTTACTGGAGCAAAGACGAAGACCCAAACTTTTTTAATCTCTTGCAAGCTTTTATCAGTGGAGATGTTACTACGGACCCTCGGCTTGTCACATTGTATGAATTTGTGAGTAGCTACAGTTCCAAGTGGAGGCCACTAGGCAGTGGTGAACGAGGTTCGCACAACACTGCCTACATTCCACATGTGGTGCCTTCAATTGTCAAAGCACCCGTGAAAGGCTCGCCACAGTATAAACAATTCTGCTGGCAGCAGCTGATTCTGCACCTACCGGGTGCCAAGCCAAGCGAATTAGAAATCGATACAGCCGATGTGATGCTCGCTGAATTCGTCAAAAACAACTCGAGGTGTCCATCTTATGTTAAGGAACAGTTCTATCAACTTCAGCTGCCGCAGAGGGGACCTAAGAAGGTTGTCGACGACATTGCAGAAAGAATTATCAATTGTCGTGACGACTCCAATGAAGCTGAACTCGTTCCCGATGATCTTCCCGTGCCAAATAATCTGATTTTCCAGGCGGACTGGACTGGTGTGCATAGGAATAATCCAAACGAAGAGCTTCAGGTTGACTCCGACGATGAACAAGAGGAGCTGGAAAAAATGGCTCGAGCATCTGATTACGCTTGCTGCAATAGAAGGCTCTCTCTTCAGCAAATTGAAGCTGGTGTTCATTGGTTGAAGAATACAACTAAACAGTATAACCAGATTGGTGATAAAGCAAAAGTTACCGATGATGTCCACATGATTGACCCAAATTCGCTTAACGTAAAGCAGAGACAGATTTTTACATATATTACACAAAAACTCGATGAATATGTCCGTTGCAATGTTGATCTGCAGAGTGAATGGCCTAAACCTATTTATGTTGACATTTCTTGAGCTGCTGGTTGTGGCAAGTCATTCACATTGAAGTGCATTCTTCAACATCTTACAGAAAGTTTGCGTCAGAGAAGCTCTGCTTCCTTGAATGACAGCTCTGTGGCTCAAGTTGCTGCCTACTCAGGCTGCGCAGCAAATCTTATTGGTGGTTGCACGCTTCATAGCCTGTTGAGCTTGCCACTGAAGCCTAAAAATATCCAACCGTTATCAGCAGAGCAGCTAGTGCGTTTGCAAGCGCAGCATAAAAATTTGCGCATGCTGTTCATTGACGAGAAAAGCATGATGGGTAAATTAGCTTTTGCATGCATTGATCATCGGTTGAGAGAGCTTTTTCCAGCCAATGCAACAAGGCCTTTTGGTGGGATTTCCATCGTTCTGTTGGGTGACTGGTGTCAACTACCGCCTGTGAAGGACACTCCGTTGTTTGCTGAAAACCCAAAATACGCCACCAAGATGCACTCTGATGCTACTATTCTCTTCGAGCTTTTCACAGACTGTTTTGAATTAGCTGTCAATGAGAGACAAACGGGCCAGTCAGAGTTGCAGTTTCGCGATGAATTACAGCGGCTTCGTGATGGCACGTTTACAATTGCCGACTACAGGCATTGGCAGGAGAGACTATTCAACTCTGTTGCTGTAGATGAGCAGCTGGAATTTGCTGGAGCCACGCACATTTGCATGGTGAATTCTGTCAAGAATGTATGCAATCGAACAGCACTGATTTCAATGCAGGAGCCTATCATTGGAATTCATTCATTTAACAGCCGAGGAACTGTGCGCATCGAAGGACTAAGTAATAAACTTTATCTGGCAGTTGGAGCCCAGGTCATGTTGACACGCAACATCTGGGTTACTGCTGGTCTGACGAATGGAAGTGAAGGCATAGTGTACGACATCTGTTATCTTCCTGGACGCAGCCCTCCCGATCTGCCTGATGTCATTGTCGTGTGTTTTCCTGGATTCTCTGGACCTCCATTCCTGCCTGAAATTGCTCACTCTGTCGCTCTAGTCCCAGTGACGAGCGTGGCAGACGATGACACCAACGTCAGATATAGGAAGCAGTTTCCTCTAAAGCTTTCCTTTGCAATGTCAGTACACAAGGCTCAGGGAAAAACGTTGGAGAAGGCAATTTTACACCTGGATCGCAGAGAGTTCACACCCGGTCTGTTGTACACTGCCTGCACTCGGACTCGCAGAATACAGGATCTGCTGTTCATGTCTCTGCCGCCTTTCATAGTATTCCAGCAAATGGCCCAATCGTCTTCGTTCAGGCTTCGACGAATGGTGTTCGAGCAATTTCACCAACGTTGCAGGATTACAGCGGAACGTCTGCAACAGCTTTAAAGTGAGCATTTTTATTCCTTTTGAACGCTGTCCAGGATTTTAGCTTTTGAGGCGCTCATGGAATGTGGGGTCGGGTCGCCATGAATTCAGTTAACTCACGAATTACTACCTTGGCTTCCTCATACTTCTCTCGTATTTATTTCAATTGGTGAAACTACTGTAGTCGTCATTCCTCGCGAACTACAGGCACTCATCAGCAGCAGCAGCAGCATCACTATGGTCAGCCGAACAAACAGCACCCGACAGTTGCACGGTGTTAAGCAGGACTCTGAACTGATTCTCAGACAGTGCTTTCGACCAGCTAATAAGGCCCGACTGACTGACTTGCAATTCGACCTGATGACCAAGGCTCTGGATAGCTGGATGTCTATGTCTATGACTATGACTAAATTACTATGAAAATGACACTGACTTTGCCTATTAACCCTGACTATGACTATGGCCATGTATACACAACTCTAAACCTATTTGCACTATTTGCAATCTTTATGATAGGTGGCTAATGAGATTATTGAGTCCATCCCATTCCCAAATGGGGAAAGATCTGTCACTTCTGTCATAGCTGTCAGGGGAACTATCGTAATGCAGTTCCTCACGCTCCGCTCGTTTTTTTATTTCAATTGGTGAAACAATTGAAATAACTTCAGTGTATGCTATTTATCAACTTAAAGTGATCTGCTTCACTGCGAATCTCGCTCCACTCCAAATCAGTGGGCCACCCAAATCATATTTTTAAGGATGTTTTTTCTTTCACTTACTTTATTTTTGTGGCTTAATCATAATAAACTTGCGATAGGCCAGTAGCACAGTTTTTGTTGGCGCACATTAAGAAAGTTGGCGTACATTTAAAATTTGTTGGCGACGTTGGCGTACAATTGAAAATTCAATGAAAATGTGTCTGGCGTACACAGAAAACCTTCCGCAATATGGCCTGGCACCCTTTTTCGGCCGCTGGCACCCCCTCTGTGATTCTCATGGCGCTCCCCTGACAGACCGCCCCAAAACAAAATTCCTGGATCTGCCACTGACTGTATAGAGGAGTGGCTAAGAGACATGTTTCTAAAGAAGTAATCAAGAGGGGGCTGTTTGGACAAACTTTTCACTTATTTTTTACTTAAAACGCCCTTAAACAAACTCTTCATTTTTCATTAATGCAGTAAATAAATAAATGGTGACCTTCACTATAAAGTTAATACAGAGACGTGAATTGCTTACTGCTTTGCTTTAAATTTCTGCCCCAAAAACAACGGGCATAAAAAGCTAGTATAATAATAGAGGTAGGGGCCTCTCACATATTGAATGATTTTTATAGTCAATTAAGGCTTGAGACAGAAAAACAGCAGATTTAGATTGAGTTTAAGAGTTCGAAAAATATTTAAACTAGCTTGTAAAAGTCTAATGTAGCTAGAAAAAGAAAATAAATGTACTATGGATACACTGCTCGAAGCAATGCTTTGACTTAGTAATAAGAATAGCTTAGCGAAAAAAGATTTAGGATAATATAAAAATACAACAGGTTTTCTATTACTATTACTTACCTAAAACGCCAAGGAAGAAGCTAAGCTAGGCCAAACCTAGCTATACAAACACATGCCTTCTGAAGGCACCGGTTGTTGTTACTAAGTATGGGGTAAAACACTAGGTTTTTAAATCCCTGTTCGCCGCACGTCAGCCGAAGCGCTTGCGCTCTGTCCTGTGCGCAAGTGTATATAGATGGAGGTTTGGGTTGGGGGGCTGGAAAAATCGATATCACACACGCACACCCACACACCCACCCCAAAAATATTGCAGCCAGACGCACATGGTGGCTGAACTGAAACGAAGGGGGTAAAGTTCAAACCAACAAGTTAGGGGAAATAATTCAAACCGACAGTTGCCCAAGCATCTAGCACGGCATTTACAACTTGCCTTCCACACAGGCCAGAATTGGCTGACTAAGCTGTCCTAAAAATACACTAGCAAGACCAAGATAACTTTCGTTTCTTTCAAAACGATTTTTTTCTATTTCGAAAATCTTTCTTCTATCTAGAAAGTTGGAAACACTCCGAGTTCCAGTAAAAATTTACTAAGTAAAGAATAGTAATCTAAAAATGAATCAGGGGTGTAGCCAGGATTTTTTGGGGATATCGGTTTTGGTTCTATCCAGCGTTTCCATAATAAAAAACAATTAATTAATTTCTTTCGAAGAAACTAAATGCGAAAAAAATTGAGACATCAAATTTTGGTGGTATCGGCCGATACACCGATACCCCCTCTCTACGCCACTGGAATAAATACTTATCAAGCAATAAGTACACTCAGCAACATTAAAAACCGCCACCCTAGAGCGAGGGAAACGATTCATCTCAACTCACTACCACAAATGACGCAATGCACTCTGCTCACCCACCCCGACTCCGTAACCAGAGAAACGAAAGAGAGTCAAACTACCTGACAGTAGCATGGAAATTCGGGTGTGTTATTAAATAACTGCTGCCTCCAGTGAATTCGCTGCATCGCCCACAGCTCTCGTGTGGCATCAGTCGGGGTCGCTTGCGCATCTTCCGGCAGCGCAGCCCAGCCGCCCAAATTCTCCGTCGAATTGTTTGGGCGCTCAAGATGTTCCCGCGCCTGCTTCTTTCACCCCAGATGAGTCGAAGCAATGTGGCAGGCAAGGTGGGGTTTCCAACTTTCCACTCACAATTCGCAGCAGTCGCCGATCAGCCATTGCTGTGCTGCGCAGATGACGGCGCTGGACTCCACGACTTGCGTGCGCGACACTGCCAGTGTCTCTGGACTTCTGCAGAAGGCTGCGAATCGTCGAACGTGATCTGCCGAATTGACGGGCTACTGCTCGGATGGACATTCCGGCCTCAAGCATGCCTATGGCTCGCCATCGTTCACCATCGGTCATGTGGCGGACCATTTTGGAGATAACGAGTAATACTGGTGACTCGTTAGCTGCATTTTGACTGAGTGTGCTAAATCGTCCGTTTTGAACTTCGCGATAACCCTTTACCCACCCCACTCTCCCACGGTAGCTCTCCTTGCAGTTAGGTGCACATTACGTAATTTGCGGCAGTGAGTTGAGATCAACCGTTCCCCTCGCTCTAGGGTGGCGGTTTTTAATGTCGCTGAGTATAAATAATATGGCATTCATTACTCCGAAATCCTAGTATGCCATTCAGAAATCTAAAACCCCAATCTGCTATCCATTAATTCAAAATCCCAATCTGCTATCCATTAAGACGAAATCCCTAGCTGCCATCCATTGTGGTTTAGTGCTGACAGTTCCCTGCAATTAATACCCTATATTCCCATTATCTAACCCTCTTCCCAATCCTCTACCCTCTTAATTCCCGGTCCTCACAACCTTTTCCCAATCCTGTCACCCTCTTCCCTGCTTCAATAAAGCATCTTTGAGACTTCAGACTATTTATAAGCATGTCAGACTGTTAGGTCAGTGGAATCGAATCTAGGTCAGTGGAATCGAAGCTAGGTAAGTGGAATCGAAGTTAGGTTAGTGGAGTCAAAGCTAGGTTATAGTGCAAACGAAGTTATTTTAAGGGAATCCAAGCTAGATCAGTGAAATCGAAGCTAGATCAGTGGTATCGAAGCTAGGTAAGTGGAATCGAAGCTAGGTTAAGTGGAATCGAAGTTGGGTTAGTGGAATCAAATCTAGGTTATAGTGCAAACGAAGCTAGGCTAGTGGGATCGAAGCTAGATTAGTCGAATCCAAGCTAGATCAGTGGAATCGAAGCTAGTTCAGTGGAATCGAAGCTAGGTCAGTGGTATCGAAGCTAGGTTAAGTGGAGTCGAAGTTAGCCTGGTCAGTATCGCAGAAGCCGCTAGCAAAGTCAGTTTCCCTGATGTCTATTATCCAATCGCAGGGCACCTATTGTCAGCAACGCGAAGTTGAAGCTATTCGAATCGCATTTGAAGTGGAAAGCGAAAAGTGCCCCTATTGCACTATGAAACACCATCAGGTCTGGCCTTCATTGGTCGCTGGTACACCTGGTACCGAATGAGCGAGCCCTATGTATTAGAGCTACTCGCGCAGCCAGAATTCTTTGAGCATAGTGCTCAACATGGGTGGCTATGATCTAAGGCGTTATATGATTCGACTGCACATCAAGTGTGTGCTGCTCTTTGCGGCCAGATCGTCGCAGTCCTGTCGCTGGCTGGCCTCTGAAGCCATTCAGCTCCGGCCAGGGTCGGAGCCGTTGATATGGAAATCATTTTTAGCGCCAATGTTGACTGCGACTTTGATCCGGAGCTTCGCGGTGTGTCCTCGCGCAGGTAATACAATGAGAAAGTGAAACTCACTACTACTATTACTATAAATAGTAGATGCATTGATTTACAATTGCGTCACAGATTCTATTAAACTACGAAGACTTAATTATGGGCTGGCGAGCAGATAGAGCGAATCTTCTTTCGCAATCAGAACTCGGAAAGTGGCTCGATTCATGCGCTCCTAATCAGACTAGCATGCTGCACAATATTATTACCTCTTCCTGCGAAGAATTACATCCTGCGACGTGTCACCTCTGCTGACGTCATTCTCAACCAGGTCGGCTCTGTAAACTCGCTCTTTGGGACCTGGGTGGTCACTTAAACATTTCTTTAATTCTGCTTTGGTGTGCTTATAATAATAATAATTGCAGGAGGCCTGCGGGCAGTGGCACATCATTTGGTGACACTAGAGACCCGCAGCCAGCGAGGAGGCAATTCTGCCCATTTCGCTGACTCCTGAGCACACACTCACACAGGTGAGGACATCTGCCCTGACTTTCTCGTCGTCAGGCAGTGTACACTCTCACTGTGCCTTGGAGGTTGGCCCTCAAGGGCGTAAATTGCACGTCAAGCCACCAAGCCGCTCCGCGGCTGCGCCCCAAATAAATGTGGCCTCGCCGTGGAATCGAACTTAGGGACCTTGGTGCGAGAGGCCAACGCGATAACCGCTCCGCCACTGACCCCCTGCTTGGAGGTGCTTACTGGCCTGCGCTTTGCACTGCCACACTTTGGATAACAATCCTAGCAGTTGTCCACCGCAGCAGCAGCAGCAGCAGTTGTGTCAGGATCTTCAACAGCAGCAACAGAGAGCTTCGAGTCTTTGCTCTACAGCCAGTCTATAGCTGGATTGAAGTGCCCTAGTTAGGCCAGCGAGTCTATCCGGACCCGACCAACAGCTAGCTAGTCAGCAATCCCAGCTGTAGCAGCATGCAATCCGATTGTAACAAGCCAGCTTTTACAAGCCTAGGCACGAAGCGGTTCTAATTTAAAGGCAAGCAGCAGTCAGGATTAAAAAAATTCATTTGTCTGCTTTTATCGGTTTTTAATGTTTACATTGATTTCTATTTCCTTTAATTTTGTTGTTTTTTAAACGGATCAGCTAATAAATTTCGTCTTTCACTTGTGTAGCTGCTCATTTAAAATAACTATAACTTTAACTATAAAATAGCTGCTCATTTACATAAAATGCTTTACTATCTTTTTGGCTATTATAATGTAGAAAATAATATCTCTTATCTTGCTCTCCCCTAATTCGTTCTCTCTCCCATCTTCCTCTTCCCTCGTCCTCTCTCCCATCTTCCTCTTCCCCAGTCCTCTCTCCCATCTTCCTCTCCCCTCGTCCTCTCTCCCATCTTCCTCTTCCCTAGTTCTCTCTCCCATAATTCGTTCTCTCTCCCATCTTCCTCTTCCCTAGTTCTCTCTCCCATCTTCCTCTTCCCCAGTCCTCTCTCCCATCTTCCTCTTCCCTAGTCCTCTCTCCCATCTTCCTCTCCCCTCGTTCTCTCTCCCATCTTCCTCTTCCCCAGTCCTCTCTCCCATCTTCCTCTCCCCTCGTCCTCTCTCCCATCTTCCTCTTCCCTAGTTCTCTCTCCCATCTTCCTCTTCCCCAGTCCTCTCTCCCATCTTCCTCTTCCCTAGTTCTCTCTCCCATCTTCCTCTTCCCCAGTCCTCTCTCCCATCTTCCTCTTCCCTAGTCCTCTCTCCCATCTTCCTCTCCCCTCGTTCTCTCTCCCATCTTCCTCTCCTCTTATTCTCTCTCCCATCTTCCTCTCCCCTCGTCCTCTCTCCCATCTTCCTCTTCCCTAGTTCTCTCTCCCATCTTCCTCTCCTCTTATTCTCTCTCCCATCTTCCTCTTCCCTCGTTCTCTCTCCCATCTTCCTCTCCCCTCCTTCTCTCCCCCATCTTACTCTTCCCTCGTTCTCTCTCCCATCTTCCTCTTCCCTCGTTCTCTCTCCCATCTTCCTCTCCCCTCGTCCTCTCTCCCATCTTCCTCTTCCCTCGTTCTCTCTCCCATCTTCCTCTTCCCTCGTCCTCTCTCCCATCTTCCTCTTCCCTCGTTCTCTCTCCCATCTTCCTCTTCCCTCGTTCTCTCTCCCATCTTCCTCTTCCCTCGTTCTTTCTCCCATTTTCCTCTTCCCTCGTCCTCTCTCCCATCTTCCTCTCCCCTCGTCCTCTCTCCCATCTTCCTCTTCCCTAGTTCTCTCTCCCATCTTCCTCTCCTCTTATTCTCTCTCCCATCTTCCTCTTCCCTAGTTCTCTCTCCCATCTTCCTCTTCCCTCATTCTCTCTCCCATCTACCTCTTCCCTCGTTCTCTCTCCCATCTTGCTCTTCTCTCATCCTGTCTTCCATCTTCTGTGCTCACAATCTTTAAAGCTCTCCTGGGTAATAATTTTTGCATAATGGCAGAATGACAGAAACGAAGGCTCCACTTCCTAGCTGTTTAAAAATCGAATAAAAAAGTAAAAAAAGTAGTTTCTAGGAAACTAGTGAATTTTGTTTTAGCCAGTAACCATGGTAACTAGGCCCAACTGTTTCTCTGTCTGTTAGTTTTTAGCATCCAGTTTCATTTTTTCTATTTGTCGTCCTACGGTGCGGGATCTGAATTTTAGTTACACTGAGTCCTTTTAATATTTTTTTGGGATAAAATGCTAACTACAAGTCTATATAATAGTAGGACTTACCTGCGGCTTTAGTGAGCTAGATTATCACAGTTAGATTTCTATTAAATATCAATAAATGTTTTCCCCCTTAGTGGCGTTACTGTTAGCTGCCATTTGTGGCAGCCTGGCTCATGATGTGCTGTACCAGGCGGTTGTTAGGCAAGGCACATTGACAAAGCCTTCTGTCATGAGGTCCAGTTCAGGCGCAGCTAAAATTGCCTGCGCATTCAGCTGCAGCAGAACACCCGCCTGCTTTGGCTTCGTCTGGCTGATGCAGTCTTATCTCTGCCAGATGTTCAATCGGTCCGCTTACAGCAGCAGCTTCGAGTGGCAGCCGTGTTCGGAACCATGCCAAATGTACATTCACGTCAGCAGTGAGTTAATCAGCCCCTTCATCTGGCACAGCCAGGGGCACAGACAAATTTGGCTGTGTACAGCTGTTCAGTCCATGGACTGGGCAGGCTTCCCCAGCTAGTACCCATTCCATTGCTCCTGAAGGAATGGGAAATTATAGTGTCTTGCCCAAAGACACAACTTGTCAGAAGGCTCTAACCACTAGCTCCTTAGTGATAACATTAGTGAGTTATAATAATAATAATAATAATTGCAGGAGGGCTGCGGGCAATGGTACATCATTTGGTGACACTAGACGCGCAGCCAGCAAGGAGGCAGTTCCTCCCATTTCGCTGACTCCTGAGCACACACGCACACAGATACCGTACGCAGGCACACGCTCACACAGGTGTGTACATCTGCCCTGACTTTCTCATCGTCAGGCAGTGTACACTTCACTGTGCCTTGGAGGTTGGCCCTCAAGGGCGTAAATTGCACGACAAGCCCCCCAAGCCTTCTCTTCGCGGCTGCGCCCCAAATAAATGTGGCCTCGCCGTGGAATCGAACTTAGGGACCTTGGTGCGAGAGGCAAACGCGTTAACCGCTCTGCCACCGACCCCCAACATTAGTGAGTTAGTAAATAGTAATGGTATTGGCACCAGCCGAAGTCATCTGGCACCCCCAGTATACGCAGCAGAGATTGAGTAGCAGGTTTGGTAAGAGTCGAAGACTGCTCACAAGTTTGCGTGCTTGAATGCAAACTCCACATTATCCGCAGAGCCGGAAACACCTCGCTTTGTCAGCTGCCAGCAGAGCAGCACACCGAATCCAATCAACGACGACTGCACCCACGCCATCGACGGAAACAGGAGCCAAGTGTTCACTGCCGGTTCGTGCACCCACACGAGCTTCAACCCCAATCAATGGTGGGAGGGTCAGCTTGCCAGTTCAGCTGTAGTGTCCTACGTCACCATCTACAACAGAGCCGACTGTTGCCAGCAGAGACTCAATGCCTTCTCGCTGCAGATGGACGGCATTGAATGCAACCGGGTGAACCTGACTTCGCCATTCTCTGTGGCCAACTTCACCTGCAACTCGTTCGGCAGTCGGATCCGCCTGCTCAGTCTCGTGTCTGACCTGAACCAGTTCGAACCTGTTTGGGAATAACACTCAGCCATAACCAACATAGTGTAAATCAAAATCGTTTGATTTCACAAGTCTACTTCTTTTTTCAGTTTCAAATCCACGCATGCATGCATATTATATGAAGTAAAATACACATTAAAAGTTGACAATATCAAATACGATAGAGTTATATTGCATAGACATCAGGTGATTTGACTGTAGGGGCAAATTACAGTTCATGCAGAATCGGGCGAAAAAAGGGAAAAGCTGCTTTTTGGAAGAATTCACTCAATACTTCAATTGCCAATATTTCCTTCAAAAGAATAAAAAAATATGGCAAAAAAATTTTGGCGCTCTGAAACCCAGTCGCTTACTTCTGGTCTTTATTTTTTTCTCATTCTTGTCTCATTTCTTCCGGGTTGGGATGACAATCAAAAACCAAACCAAAAACCAATACATGCGCCCTGATTCAGCTTGAGTTGCTTGCGATTGTGTGGCCTCACAATGGTGTCGTTTGTTGCTGGAAGCTGCCTTCCCACACTTCTGACTTATGGTCTCTATTATTTAGAATCTTTTTGAAGTCATGCCGCCGATCAAATCCTTCTGACAATTTCACTTTCCGCTATTTCAGCGCCTTCTATGCCATCATAAAGGCTTTCAGTCATGTGCCATGTGCCATGTGCCATGTTCCATGTGCCATGTGCCATGTGCCATGTTCCATGTGCCATGTTCCATGTGCCATGTGCCATGTGCCATGTTCCATGTGCCATGTTCCATGTGCCATGTTCCATATGGCACTGGCATTGTTATCACTTGCTATCATACACAGTGATTTGATAGTGACTGCACAGCGATTAAATAGTGATCGGACAGTTTTGGGTGGTGATTAGACAGTGATTAGATATAGATTGGACAGTGATTAGATAGCGATTGATTAGTGATTAGATAGTGATTTGATGATGATTGGGCAGTGGACAGTGATTATATAGTGATTGGACAGTGATTAGATAGTGATTGGACAGTGATTATATAGTGGTTGGACAATGATTAGATAGTGATTGGACAGTGATTAGATACTGATTGTGATATCTGTGATTAGATAGTGATTTGATAATGATTGGATAATGATTGGACAGTGATTGGATAGCAGAGATGGGCAGCAGATGTTGAAATTTTGGCACACGCACTGCTGAGTTCCGTGCGAGTATAAAACAGAAGCTTGATGAAGATGTAGTCAGATAGGTTGGATAGGTTGTGCGGCACGAGTGCCCACAGTTCTGACACTCTGAGAAAGAAGAATCTGCCGATAAAAGAGCCCTTTGGTATAATCGTCTTTTTTACTCGATTTCCGGAATACCTGTATAGTCCAGTATTATCTATAAGGTATCACAGAGTTAAAGTAAATATTAAACCTTTAAGGCTGCTTCAGCTCACCTGATGGAGAAGCTCACAATCGTTGTACAAAATTGCTCCAAATTCCATTTAGCATTCTTAAAGTGACAGCTGTGACATAATGTCACTACTAAATTGATGAAAGTTAATCATTTGGAGAATGAAGTTAAGTATTTTAAACTTAAGGATTTTGAACCTCGGAAGATGGCATGAGCGCTCAGGACATGGTTTCGTGTTCCTCCCCCGATTTGACAGCGTGAGTGACCGCCATGGCGCATTTGAAGTTCGGAGACTGCGAGACTTGCGATGGAGCTCCAGAGTCACAGAGTTCAGAGAGGAATAAGGCCGTGTTATCGGAGATTGTCGGATGCCATCAGACCAGACTCGCGGACTGGGCGTGGAAGTTCTGCCTCCCCGCAGACACTCCGCTTCGATTCCCATTCCTTCCAGCGTTCACGCAGACTCTGCTGTCGCAGCCTGTCAAGACTGTCCTCGCACCTGTACGCAAACTTCCGCTGCCTGAGCTGGAGTCTCCAAGCTGAGCTGCTCCGCAATCGCACAGCAATCGACTTCGATGCGTGGCTCTCAGAGCTGCAAGAGGACCCGGACTTGGAGGAGCTGCTCACCTGCAGGCTCACAACAGCGACCAAGTTGAGCACGTGGAGTTCAGCCTGCGACAGATGGAGACCGTCAGGGACGAGAGGCGCGTCGCCATGGAGACGCAGGATGAGGAGAAGATCCGCTGCGTGATGGAGAAGCTGGGGCGACTAAGAAATTCAAATCTATTACATGCAGTTTCTATGGAAACGGAGTGACACCGTCTGAATGTAAGGTCGAGCACAGGGGCAGAAGCCACATGACAGCTAGTGAAGACAGCTGCCGAGGTCCCCGCCTGTCATGAAGCTGAAGGTGGCGGGGCGTCTCATTCAGCTCATCGCTGGACAATGCAGCATGCTGTGGCGCTGACTTTGGTGTACTTTTATTTGACCGCTTTTTCCGTAATTTAAGTGTAAAATGATTCTGCTTTTTATCCTTGCCACATTTGGTTTTTATATCTTAACAATACTGGCTTGATTTGCATTGCTAAACGCCGCAGTCTGTCATTTCGCATGCTCTCTAATGTAAATTCAAAATCTAAGCTGGTTTGGCAGCTTAACAGAAAATTAGACGATAAACTAAAATAATTCTCTCAAGCATTAAGGGCATAAAAATTATATTTTTATGTTCGTCATTGACGACTGCACCATTGTAAATCAGTGATTTCAGTTGTAGCGAATTCATGATTCATGATTCATGTTTAAATAGATTATAATCAACAAATTAGCTATCTTAGTGTAGTAATTGTTGTGCTAATATAGATAAACAAAGGCTTCAGCACACACTATTTATTTTTGGGACACGTCGAAAAAAATGAAAAAAACTCATTAAGCCTTTAAAAATTCGAAATTTATAGATGGCATTGTGATGGACAAGCAGCACACAAACACAGAAAAAAGAAAACACAAAAGAGAAAACTAAGCGACAAGCTCACACACAATAATACTACTGTTGCTGAGTAAGCATCCGAGTGCATGCAGCTAATTATAAAAAGAAAAAGCGTTTTCAGGCAAGTTAGCATGCTTAAAATTTAAACTTTGTTTAACATAAAGAAAATGATTCCTTTTGCTTTTAAGAACGAAAAGATTCGTTGTAGAAACCAGAAACTTGTGTACACAATATTGAGGTAAAATTCCTGTCAAGCTAAAAAACTATAATTAAGAAACAAAGACTAGAGCGAAGTAAGAACGACAAGTAAAACTTCAATGAATAGTTTTCAAGTCAAAGGGTAGTTTGAGTCCGTAGAGATTAAATATGAACAGGGAAGCACTGAACTCATTTGCTCAGCTTTAACGAAAGCAGAAAAACTGAATTCCTGATAGTGATTTTAATTGATTGCAAAATAGGACCATTGCATTGCGGGTTTAACAATCAACTCAATGTGGATTCGAACTCATGACTCATCACTAAAAAGCGCGTCGAAATTTTTATTTCAGTTTTAACGCTTATTTTAAACCTTCGCAGTAGTTTTCTCATCGTTTGACCTGCTTCCATTAGAAGGCGTTTGACAGTCAACTAGCTGCTGCTGCTGCCTCTGTAGCAATGCTTCACCGGCTCGTGTCAGTTGCGCCTTGGTTCGCTGAGTCAATGGATGCTCAGGACCCAAGCTAGCCGTGTAGATCTCTGACGCACGTCTATAGTGATTGCTGGCCTCGTTAGCTCGACCCTGAAATAGTTAAATGAAATTATGACGAGGCATTTAATAGGGGGTCGGTGGCAGAGCGGTTAAGGCGTTTGCCTCTCGCACCAAGGTCCCTTAGCTCGATTCCGCGGCGAGGCCACATTTATTTGGGGCGCAGCCGAGGAGAGAAGGCTTGGGGGCTTGTCGTTCCCTTGAGGGCCAACCTCCAAGGCACAGTGAAATGCACACTGCCTGACGATGAGAATGTCAGGGCAGATGTACACACCTGTGTGAGTGTGTGCCTGCGTACCGTATCTGTGTGCGTGTGTGCTCAGGAGTCAGCGAAATGGGCAGAATTGCCTCCTCGCTGACTGTGGGTCAAGTGTTACCAAATGATGTGCGATTGAACAGCGCTTATAACTTGTATAATTATCAATTCTCACCTGACTAAGACACAATGCCGCCAAGCCGCACAGTTGCCTAGCAACATCCGGATGCTGATTGCCAAGCAGAGATTCTCTAATAGATAGCGCCCTGGCGCACATAGACTCAGCCACAGCCGGCCTACCCATGCGACCCTGCAGAGCGGCTAGATTAGTGAGGCTGGCGGCTACAGCCGGGCTGTCCGCACCGTAGGCTCGTTCGCGTATTCTCAATGCCTCGGAGCATTGGGCTGCGGCTTCAGCTAGGCGGCCGCGCCGGCGGCTGATACTAGACGCCAGGCTAAGCGCGGCGGCCAGATCCGGATGGTCGGGTCCCGGATCGCGACGCAGCTGAACTAGGGAGCGTTGGCAGACACTGGCGGCCAGGTCTAGACGACCCAAGCTGACGCATTGGCCAACCTGCATTAGGGAAGGCGTGCTTTTTGGAGTCCAGCTACATGAAGATTTAACCTAGGTCGAGCTGTATAACTTGACGATTTATCACATACATATTAGACGCTCCATCATACACCTCATATATACGATTAGATGTAAATATTAGACGCTGTGTAATTTACCGCATACATTCGACGATGAGTAATTTATCTACCGTATCTATTCGATGTTGTGTCATTTAGTACAGACATCGATTCCACATTGTACTACCGTCGTTGATTCGACGTTGTGTCATTAAGTATAGACATCGATTCGACGTTGTGTCATTAAGTATAGACATCGATTCGACGTTGTGTCATTAAGTATAGACATCGATTCGACGTTGTGTCATTTAATATAGACATCGATTCGACGTTGTGTCATTAAGTATAGACATCGATTCGACGTTGTGTCATTTAATATAGACATCGATTCGACGTTGTGTCATTAAGTATAGACATCGATTCGACGTTGTGTCATTAAGTATAGACATCGATTCGATGTTGTGTCATTTACTACAGTAATTGATTCGACGTTGTGTCATTTAGTACAGTCACTGATTTGACCTTGTGTCATTTAGTACAGACATAGTAGCGAACACGCGAAAACAGTGATAGCTGTTCATGTTAGACCTGGTTATTTTTTTACTTACTGTGCGGTGCAGGCCTTTCAACCTAGCTGGCACACCTTCTGAGTCAACAGAATCCAGCGAGGTCAAGGAAGTCAGCGGTGTGGCAGCCAAGGCGGACACAGATGTAGTGGTTGCAGAGGATGACTCCAGTCCAGTTACACTAGCACTAGCCGAGATATATTTGCCAGTCGGCAAGTCGTACAGCTCTCGAAGAAATCTAAGCTGTTCACATTCGACAATTAGTTCAACAGTGCGGCATTCGCGTTGACGCAGTGCGTCCTGAGTGTCAGTTAAGCTACAGCGCAGGTTGGTATTTTCGCGCGCTAATGAACGTGCTTCGGCGCGTAATGCAGCACGCTGCGATTCTAATTGAAGTAGGCGCTCAACTGATACTGCCAGAAGTTGTGCGGCATCGTAGGCCTCGGCGACTGCATCTGGCTTAGAAGATTTCGATGATTGAAAAGAATTGGTTGGCGTAGCTGACAGCGCTTTTAGACGCTCAAGTACTGAGCGAGCAGTCTGAAGAAGCTGCTGCAGGTCAGACTGAAATACAAGAATATTCAGCATAACCACTTTTTGCTTTAAAATAAAAAATACTTGTGATTTACTTAAAATCAGTAGCTTTCACATATTTATTGGCAGAGAAAGCTTCAAGGTAATTTAATAAAAATGCCTAAACTATAACTACACAAACAGCTGAGTACTTTTATGGCAGCATTAATACCTAAATCCATATATACATACATACTTAACAAGACTAGAACTATAGACTCGGATAGATTCTAATATGTAAATAATGTGGGCACTGGCACACTATTTAGTGACACAAGACCCACAGCCAGTAAGGAAGCGATGCTGCCTAATTTGCAAACTCCTGAGCACACACACACACACAATATGCAGGCACATGCTCATATAGGTAAGTATGTACATTTGCCCTATTTTTATTATTGTCAGAAGTATACATTTCACTGTGCCTTAAGGGCATAAATTGCACAACAAGCCCCCCAGCCTTCTCTCTGTGGCTGCACACCAAATAAATGTGGCCTTGTCATAGAATTGAGCTTAGGGACATTTGAACAAGAGGCAAAGGCAGTTAAACTGGTTTACCGCTGACCACATAAAGAGATTGTCTAGGTTATTCTGAAATTTAGCAATAATATCTAAAATATAACTCAGCTGTTGAGTACTCAACAGCTGAGTACTTTTGTGCTAGCAATTACATCTAAATCTATTCTGTATCTGAATATATGTAGATTCTGATGTTAAAAAGCAACAATAAATCCATATATTTTTAAAGATAGAATATTACTGACATATTATTTATATAAATTTGTAATTATATTTCTGTATGCTTAAAAACTGTATTAAAGATCTTTTTTTGTGAGAATGACTGCTTGGCTTAGTTAAATGTAAACTATTTTTTATATAAAGTATAATAGATATTATGATTTGATAATGGAAGTAAATAGGCATAATGTGTTTCAAGACATTCAAGGCAATATTTTTTGTTTTCATATTTCTAGCTTATTGTTCATACCTAAGGACCAATCACCTGATTCATAGAAAAAAGACAATTTGAAAACCTAATTGTGAGATAGTATAACAAATAGAATTAAATATGAAAAAAACAAATATGATTAAAAAGACAGTTGACAAAACAACCTGGAATCACATGTTCTATTAGGCCTACTTTATTAGTATTTTATTTTAAGTAAAAAAATAAACAAGTTACTTGTTAAAAGCTCTCTAAGCTTTGTTGCTTTAAGTTTAATTTCTTATCTAAAATCAGTCTTTGAAAGAAGAAAACTATTATTAGGCTTGCAAATCAAAATTGCAATGCTTAAATAATGTATGTCTCTGTAGATGTTTCTGTACACCATAGGCCTAGGCTACAGCGTAGGCCTAAGACTTTTCTAAATGGATATCACTTTCTCAAAAACAATAGAGCCATCATCACTGGATTTTTTCAGCAAGTTAAATTTTGCTGCATGCTAATAAGGTGGTAATAGAGTAGACACAAATGATACAAAAATGTACAATGGCTAGCTAGGCCTAGTAGGAGCAATTGCCAATTATGACAAACTGTTGACTTGGCATTCGGAGCATTTACAACTACGAAAGCTACTGCGGTCTGCGACCTTTGTAACACGATCGTATGTTGTCTGCAGGTCCGCGTTTTAGGAATAAATTCTATAACATAATCAGCAATCGCCGATCGTGCTATACGCTGCACAATCATTAGGGGTGGCCACTGGCCAGATACAGAGTCACGAAAAATACGAAGTGGTGGCATCTCAAATTGTTTCGTATTATTTGGTTTATCTTAAATTTTTAATTAAAAAACACAGTTTTACAATTTTTGAAGTTTAAGAATTTTTATTTTTAAAGCCTAATTTTATATTTTATATGAAATAATACAATAAAAGCTATAAGTTTCGTTTATTTTCTGAAATCATGGTTGCACGTCTTTAAAATAAGTTTTTACGTATTTTTCTATGATTTATTCAGAAACGTTTGTCTTTAGGCCTATGTATTACAGAATACAGCTACGTGTATCAGAGCAAAGCCAATGTGTTTTGGTGCTAGTAATTTCGTAAACTGCCATTGCGTCAAAGTGTTGATGGACTGACAAAAATATTTGGTTTCCCACAATGACGTGTTGAATGCTCAATAAGCTCAATAAGATTCCAGGGACCAGTTAACCGTATTTGGTATTTGTATGTGTTACTTGTAAGGTTTCAAAGTCAGCTTAATATGCTGAGCTTATCTTATGTAAGCCACTTCTGTATTAGGTGAAAATGTCCACATTTTTGCATGTTGCTTGTAAATTCACAATTATTTAAATATTTTTATAGGTCCATTTAAAATTAAGCTCTACATTGCTAGGCCCTATGGAGTAGGCCTATTGGCATAATCAGCACGCCTAGAGGGACTTAAATGGATATAATATAAGGTTTGTTACATTAAGTTCATCATCATCTAATATTTAGTCCAGTACCTTACTCCATTACAGTACTGATCAATATATTGTATTATATTATTATTAAATATTGAATGCTTTAATACCATTTATTAATTTAAATTGGATAGGCCCCCCTATTTAGCGTTTACAAAATATTGAAATATGACAACAAATGAGAAATGAAAATTGTAAACAAATATATAAGGGTCCAGACACAGAGGCAACCAGAGAACAATAAAGCCAACTTAGACAGAGATAGGATAAAAGATAAGGAAGCTGCTAAACAGGAAAATAGACAAAGGAATGGCTGAGGGTTGAGAGCCAATGCCATGAGAACTGTCAAGACTGGAGAGGAGTAGTAGAAGAAAATTTGATCAAGAATAGAATGCCAGTAGAGAAGCTGAACTCAATAGAGGAAAGAAAGAGCTAAGATTTGAGAAGCCCCAGTTTGTAAGAAAGGGTTGCAAAAAGGTAAGAAAAAGGGGTAGGTAGAAAGCCATAGTCAGGAAGGTGTTGTGCACGCTGGAATTTTCTGGCATGCACTTTGGACAGCACAAGGAATTCGGCGGGCATGGCGTGCATTTTAATGCATGTCGCATATCGGCGTACATTCGGGTGTGCACATAAAGAATGACAAAAAAGTTGGTATACACAATTCATGGTAAGAAAGTATTCTTGTGTGCATTTCTTTACTTAAAAGCTTTTCAAGGCAGTTTTTATTTCTTCATTAAATATCATAAAAGTTTCCGATGTCTCTTTATTACGACAATCGTTATCAAATTTGTCATTATCTTACAAAAATTTATATTTAAATATGCCTGTTGATTTAATTTTTACAATACCACATTATGAATATGAAATTACCACATTCATGGAATTTTGTAAAGTCCATACACCAAGACCAATGACCAAGTCAACTTAGTCAAGTCACCAATACCAACTAACTAGCTATTAATAATTTATTAGTTGTTACGGCGTGCATCCGGCGTGCATCGCTTTTGCCTTGGTGTGCGCTGGTGTGCAAACAAAAAACTCTTGACTTTTGCTTCTGGCGTGCACCTAGCATGATCCGGACTATGGGTACAAAAGTAAGTGCTAGGCTAACTACTAGTGAAGCCAAGACTACATAGCTAGGCTAGTAGCTAACTTTCTAGATTAAGTCAAGTCAAATCAAATCAAGTCACAATTACATTGCCTATTGTTATTGCTTACTTTATTCTTTAATACTGTTCACTACAACCCATAACTACCCTTGCTGAGTACTATTTCCTCAGGTTGGTTGTGATTACATGGTGACAAAACTATAACAAGAAATTTAGCTGTTAATCTACATTAAAAAAATAATTCATTCAGTTGTTTCTTGCTTTTTTTACTTTTGAAGTTTACACAATTTAAATGTAGCAAAACAAGTAATCAAACAATTTTATAGGATCATCTCAATGCCTTATTCTAAAACTAAAAATTTTTAGCATTCCTTGTTCTTGCTGTTTTTCCTGAATTCCATTAAAATGTTTGTAAATATATATATTTTTCGAAAATGTTTTGGTAATTGGTACTTGTTTACTTTAAGTCATATTATTTTTTAGTTAAACAGGCTCTTTTTTCATTAAATTTCATCATTTTTCATCATTTGATACTATTTTAGAAGTTTTAATGTCTATATTTGGATACTTGGATACAATTGGATACAAATGTTATCATGTCAATAGGCAATAGCAGAAAAAAGTGTGCAATAATTTTTTTGCTGTGTATCCAAAATCAATGAGAAGATTTTAAATAAATAAATTATACTAAATAAAAAACTGAAAAGTTACAAATATATATTCCCCCCCTAGTTAGGTTTAATAAACAAGTTTTGTATAAAAGCATATCATTTAATATTATTAGTTATAAATACTGTTATACATATTTCAAAACTTATACTTTTATTTCTAGGCAGTTTTTTTGTCAATATTCAAAGTTAGAATTTTAACAAAGAAAAAAAAGATTTTGTAATATTGCTAAACTTGTTACAATTCCTGTCTTTTACAGAACAAAACAATAAACTGTCATATAAGATATGGAAGATCATCACCAGCAGCAGCAGCACATGATGAGTGCGGGTGTTGGCTATCATAGTATGGCCGAGTCCAGTGGCCTGATGCCACCAATGGGCCATGTCAGTATTGGCGATGTTGACAATCAATCGCGTAAATTTGAAATGCTAGAAGAATTGAAGAACATTATGACTATTTCGGACTTGACACTGGAGCAGGCGCAACAGAGGTACTGTGTTACTTTTTGTTAAATTTTACTGCGTTTTTCAATGTGGATAGCATAGTTAATGAGTTCAATAGTGCTAAATCTACTCAAGATTAAGCATAATCAGTGATACTACTCAATGGACTACAGATAGAGCTTAATTGGTCCTACTAATTGATGGACTCAATTTCAGCATAGTTGGTCCTACTACTAATCAATCAACTCAATATTAGAGCATAGTCAGTCCTACTACTCAATGGTCTGACCGATAATAGCTTACAAGTTATGCCAGTATCACAAAAGCCTAATATCGAACTCACAGGAAGCAGCACCTGAACTGTCACCCCCTGAAGCCGGCCCTATTCTCGGTGCTCTGCGAAATCAAAGAGAAGCAGGGCCTGTCATCCGCTGTCAGTCTTCGCCAGTGTCCGCCAGGCTCCGAGCTAGACGATGTCAGTGGCGGCAGTTCAGATCCGCAGCTTCTACGCCTGGACAACATGCTTCAAGCTGAAGGTGTCTCAGGCCCAGAGAAGCCTAGTTTGAGTAGCGGCGGCGGCGCCGGTAGCGGCAGCGAGTCTCAAATTGAGCACAGCGATTATAGGCAGAAGCTAGACCAGATTCGCGCTATATACAGGGCCGAACTGGAGAAATATGAGACCGCCTGCAATGAGTTCACTACTCACGTTGTTAACCTGCTGCGTGAACAGAGTCGCACTAGGCCAATCACGTCCAAGGAGATCGAACGAATGGTGGCCATTATCAGAAAGAAGTTTCAGGTCAGATCATCATGTAGCTTGGCTCTTTTATGTTATCAAAGCCTTTGCCTGTCAATCTTCTGGTCAGCTTTCTGGGGAGAAATGAGACAAAGAAGATGTAAAACAATTAGGAAAATTTAACAAAGGGATAAGTAGTACAAGGTAGAGATAAGACCGTAGAGTAAAGAAACAGGAGAGAGTTAGGACAGGGGAGAGATAAAACAGGAGAGAGATAAAAAAGGTAGAGAATGAAAATTTGCGTTCCTATGTTCGAATCTGCGTCCCATGCCAGTAAAAAATAATATCGCAATACAATTGATGCAAAAATATCAAATTCCAGGCTATCGAAATGCAGCTTAAGCAGAGCACGTGCGAGGCTGTAATGATTCTTCGCTCACGATTTCTCGACGCCAGACGAAAGCGACGCAATTTTTCTAAACAGGCCACGGAAGTACTGAACGAGTATTTTTATTCGCACCTGTCCAATCCTTACCCGTCTGAGGAGGCTAAGGAAGAGCTAGCCAGAAAGTGTCACATCACCGTGTCCCAGGTGAATACACTGCTTTATGCGACTCATATTTGGCTAGTTTGTCATTTGATTATTCGCCAATGACCGCCAGTTCGGTCCCGAAAACGATTGCTCAAACGTCATCCGAGATGACTGCTCATTACCCTTCACAATAGCTGCTCATTTGTCTACACAATGACTGCCCATGTGCCTACACAATGACTGTTCATTTGCTTGAACAATGACTGCTCATTAATCGACACAATTACTGCTCATAACCCTCCACATGGATTGCTCATTCCCGACACAAAGACTGCTCATTACCCTACACAATGACTGCTCATTGCCCTACACGTAGACTGCTCATTGCCCTACACAATGACTGCTCATTACCCTACACGTAGACTGCTCATTACCCTACACAAGGACTGCTCATTACCCTACACGTAGACTGCTCATTACCCTACACAAGGACTGCTCATTACCCTACACAATGACTGCTCATTACCCTACACAATGACTGCTCATTACCCTACACAATGACTGCTCATTGCCCTACACATAGACTGCTCATTACCCTACACATAGACTGCTCATTACCCTACACATAGACTGCTCATTACCCTACACATAGACTGCTCATTGCCCTACACAATGACCGCTGATTCTTCGCCAGGTGTCCAACTGGTTCGGTAACAAGCGCATTCGCTACAAGAAGAACATCGGCAAAGCCCAGGAGGAGGCAAATATGTACGCGGCTAAGACTGCCGCTGCTGCTGTTGCTGGCCAAATGCAGGACGGAGACGCCGGCGGTAGCGGCTACGCTGATTATCCCGATCCCGGCAGCTATGGCGACCAATGAGTTTGATTGACAATTTGACAGGTTATGGCAATATATAGATAAAAAGCGATTGCATGTCTATCATCAGTTACTGATTGTAGCTTTTAAATGAAAGAGAATCAGTATCCTTAAATATCCCTAATTATAAGGCTAATTTCGCTAATGGGAAATGAGTTTCTTTAAATATCCCATAATACCTTCTATGGCAAATCATGGTCTTTAAATATCCCATAATACCGTCTATGGAAAATCATGGTCTTTAAGCATCCCATAATACAGTCTATGGCAAGTCAGGGTCTTTAAATATCCCATAATACCTTCTATGGCAAATCATGGTCTTTAAGCATCCCATAATACCGTCTATGGCAAGTCAGGGTCTTTAAATATCCCATAATACCGTCTATGGCAAGTCAGTATGTTCAAAAACAGGTATTAACACGTATGACAAGTCAATGACGTCCGATGTCATTTCATTTGTGGTTTGCATCGTCTATGGGATATTTATTTATCGAAATATCCTATTAAGTTAGATGATCCTTCAGAAAAAAATAATTTGCCCTAGTTTTGAATCGTGACTAGTTTCAGTGCAGTGTTTGGTTTGTTGTTTTTTGTAGATACACAATTATGTATTAACTGTACTGCAAAGGTAAAGTTTCCACTTTATTTGCTGTTCTTTTTCTCCTATAATTTTGTAGATTATGAAAAATGCTTTTATTTAAATGAAACAAATACAATGTTTTTTAAGTCATTGTAAGTGAATTTTTCTGTCAAGTTAGAAATCGTTCTCTTAACTTTATCGCTTCATTGACCATTGACCAGTCGTATTTGGCCCCAAAAGCGTTATTCAACGTCTATTCAACTTTGTCCTTAGACACTTTAGCTTGTCTCTTAAACGAATATCGACATGTCGATGTTGATAGTCTAACGATATATATTTTAATGACTTTGTTGGTCTCCTGTCATTTTTATGCTCTTGTTTCACTATCGTATTCTTTGTTGTTTCGCTGTTGCTTTATTTGTCGCTAGCTACTGCTTTTTGTGTCGTTAAGAAAACTATTTCGTAATCCTTAATTATTTGCCATTTTCTTTTGTTTTTTTAACGCGTCTCACGTTTTGTTGTGTTTTTGGAATCTTAGAAAAAGAAATCGAGGCATCTAGTTAAAACGTTATAGTTGCTATGGCAACGCTTGCTTAACGAGCTAAATACTCATTGCCTGTCGTGAATTTTTATCGAAAAATTCTGATGATAATGGACTTCACGTTTGGACCTTATTTAGACACATTTGAACGTTAAGATTGATACCCTAGTAATCTCCCTAGTAACTGAATAATCTCCCTAGCAACTGAATAATCTCCCTAGTAACTGAATAATCTCCCTAGCAACTGAATAATCTCCCTAGCAACTGAATAATCTCCCTAGTAACTGATAATCTCCCTAGCAACTGAATAATCTCCCTAGTAACTGAATAATCTCCCTAGCAACTGAATAATCTCCCTAGCAACTGAATAATCTCCCTAGCAACTCTCCCCATATTACATGTACAACTATAAAGTAATATAGAAGACTTCAAATATGCGAACGAAGAGTGCCGCTTCTTTTGTGCGTCGCCGGGAACAAAGAAAGACGACAGATACTAATAATTAATTATGTAAAAACTGCGTTCATTATTGATATAATGGAGACAAATTATTAATACGAGAGTTCTCCATGTCGCAATTAGAATTCGGATAAAAAAGCAGGCAAATATTTTTCTTTAAAACATGAATTAAAAAAACTAGGTAAGGGCCATAAAGCTCACGAAAAAATATTATTGATAATGAAGTAATCAGGATACCAGTCACAGTAGCATTTGGTAGGAATTTAGCACCTATGCCTTGCTAATTAGCCTAGAACCGCAGTGTAATTTCTATTGAAGCTTGAAAAACTACAAAACTGAATATTTAGCTTGTGGTAAATAAGCTTATATATATACGAGCTATATGCATCTACTAAGAAGTCTGATAAATAGCACAAAAAAGCACAAAAAATTCCGTTTAAAAAATCCTCATGCCTCTTTGGAGTTTAGAGTTATACCTAGTCATACTCAGCTTCACGTAAGCCTAGGAGTACGGATTACCAAAATAGTGTGCTAAAAACTGCACATTGAAAGTTAAAGGAAGTGGGATTATCGAGAAAGGAGTGAACATTGAGGGAGAGGGTTTGTCGGGAAAGCAGTGTACATTGGGGAGTGGGGTTCTCGGGAAAGGAGTGAAAATTAAGGGAGAGGGTTTGTTCGGGCAAATGAGTGTATTTGAGAGAGAGGGTTGCTCGGGAAAGGAGTGTACATTGAGGGAGAGGGTTTGTCGGGAAAGCAGTGTACATTGGGGAGTGGGTTCTCGGGAAAGGAGTGAACATTCAGGGAGAGGGTTTGTCAGGATAGGAGTGTACATCGGGGAGTGGGGTTCTCGGGAAAGGAGTGTACATTGAGGGAGAGGGTTTGTCGGGAAAGCAGTGTACATTGGGGAGTGGGTTCTCGGGAAAGGAGTGAACATTCAGGGAGAGGGTTTGTCAGGATAGGAGTGTACATCGGGGAGTGGGGTTCTCGGGAAAGGAATGTACATTGAGGGAGAGGGTTTGTCAGGATAGGAGTGTACATCGGGGAGTGGGGTTCTCGGGAAAGGAGTGAAAATTAAGGGAGAGGGTTTGTTCGGGCAAAGGAGTGTATTTGAGAGAGAGGGTTGCTCGGGGAAGGAGTGTACAATGAGGGAGAGGGTTTTTCGGGAGAGGTTTAAGGAAGGGGCGGCCGTCAACCAATGGTAAACATGGATGTATGCTTAAGGTTTGTTTGTGGGCAACACGGCATTAGCAGCATGTGAATTTCTTGTAACAGTTTAACATTAGAAAAAAGATTTCACTGTAAAATCAAGTCAATTTTAAGCTACCTGGCCTAAAATATGCACGAAGGTTTTATTGCATTAATAAAGCGTGAATTTATTGAAAAGACAAAAAACTTGAAATTTGATGCTTGCAAGTTTAAATATATAAAAAAAATCTGGCGATTTTACTGGAAAGATTCTCAATTTAAACAGCAATGACCCCAGTTATGTAAGAATACCAGTTTTCAAGTTAAGTAAAGCTTAATAGCAAATGTCTATAAGTATATCTGAATAATTTAAATTCGATTTTATAGTGCAAAAAAGGTAAAAATACAAGTTTAAAATTGTCAGTGAAAGTGCTTGGACTCGAGGATATATTGACCATCTGAATATTGATAAAATGAAGCGTGAATAAAATCAACTTAATTGAGTCACCTTTGAAACAGCTAAAACGGAAATGGCGTTCACAAACGATAGCCTTAATATACACAATAGGCTACTGAAAGTAGTCATCACAAAAGCGCAAGCGGCAGCGAATTATTTTATTAGAAATATATATAATTGCTAATTGGGGCTAAGAACAAGGGAAAAAGTGAGAATAAATTAATCACAATTTAATATTTCATGCTTATTGTATTGGATAAAATACAACCTTTGCCAATTTACAAATATACTAAAAATAAAAAAATTTTAGATACGGTAATATACACGTGAAAAAAGTTTTTCAGATTTTTATTAATGAGCACTGCAGCTAACGGAAGTAGCATAGTAAAATTTCTTATACTGCTCGGTATAAAACTAAAATGAAAATATATAATATACATTTGCCGCGTAAAAATGTGCGTGAAAATAAATTTGATAGCAAAACAAAGTGTGGCATTCACAAAATTGAATCGTTTGGCTAATGTGGAAGTAAGAAATACTACAAATTCGTATGCTGTCATTTTAGGACCTTGTCAATGACTATCTTATGACCTTGTCACTGACATTCTTATGACCTTGTCACTGACATTCTTATGACCTTGTCACTGACATTCTTATGACCTTGTCACTGACATTCTTATGAACTTGCCACAGAAATTCTTATGACCTTGTCACTGACATTCTTATGACCTTGTCACTGACATTCTTATGACCTTGTCACTGACATTCTTATGACCTTGTCACTGACATTCTTATGACCTTGTCACTGACATTCTTATGACCTTGTCACTGACATTCTTATGACCTTGTCACTGACATTCTTATGACCTTGTCACTGACATTCTTATGAACTTGCCACAGAAATTCTTATGACCTTGTCACTGACATTCTTATGACCTTGTCACTGACATTCTTATGACCTTGTCACTGACATTCTTATGACCTTGTCACTGACATTCTTATGACCTTGTCACTGACATTCTTATGACCTTGTCACTGACATTCTTATGACCTTGTCACTGACATTCTTATGACCTTGTCACTGACATTCTTATGACCTTGTCACTGACATTCTTATGACCTTGTCACTGACATTCTTATGACCTTGTCACTGACATTCTTATGAACTTGCCACAGAAATTCTTATGACCTTGTCACTGACATTCTTATGACCTTGTCACTGACATTCTTATGACCTTGTCACTGACATTCTTATGACCTTGTCACTGACATTCTTATGACCTTGTCACTGACATTCTTATGACCTTGTCACTGACATTCTTATGACCTTGTCACTGACATTCTTATGACCTTGTCACTGACATTCTTATGACCTTGTCACTGACAGCCTTATGATCTACCAGTGGAATTGTCATATGATTTTTCACTAGCTTGTTCATTTATTAGCGGAACATACAAAAACAAAATAAACGATCATAATTCATTATTTAGAAGGACTTCATAAAACCCACAAAACACGGAAGACTGTCTAAGAAAACATTTTTCACTTTTTAGTGAACGCTCTTCACTAATTAATTAACGGAGCACACTATAAACGAATTATTGGTGAACATATAAAAATGATGTGAATGAGAACCATGCATGGTGTAATAGACACAAACAGATAAAAGACAGTCAAGGCACTGGTTTTTAATGAAAACAAGAATAGGCTAAGCAAATTTGTGGGAATTGGTGGACTGTGATATCAAGTTTTCAGAGTTAGTTTAGCCTAAAACTTAGCCTAAAACATGGCGTGTCACAGATCGGCCATGTAAGCAGTGGGCACATATCCCTGCTCAGCGGTATTGCCTACAGACCGCCTGACCAGTGTCCAATCAGCATCCCTGTTCAGCACGAACAATCGTTCCCCGGCCACTACGGCCAGATTGTCCGGCTGGCTGGCATCGTTGAAATCGTACAGCATGGCTACCATGGGCTGCGAAGGAGCGGCCGAAACAGCCGGGGGTGGTGGAACAGCTGGGGCGACAGGTTTCTGCGTCGGCGTTGGCGGATCGTCAGCGAATTCGTCAGCAAAAGCGGACGGACCGCTGACAATATTACTGCGGGTGGGTTGGTACTAGGGTATGCGCTGGGGTACACTCTGTCACTCTAAGGGTGGATTCTGTCACTCTGAAGGAAGATTCTGTCACTCTGAAGGAAGATTCTGTCACTCTGAAGGAAGAATTTCACTCTGACGGAAGATTCTGTCACTCTGAAGGAAGAATTTCACTCTGACGGAAGATTCTGTCACTCTGACGGAAGATTCTGTCACTCTGAAGGAAGATTGTCACTCTGAAGTGAGATTCTGTCACTCTGAAGTGAGATTCTGTCACTCTGAAGGAAGATTCTGTCCCTCTGAAGGAAGATTGTCACTCTGAAGTGAGATTCTGTCACTCTGAAGTGAGATTCTGTCACTCTGAAGGAAGATTCTGTCCCTCTGAAGGAAGATTGTCACTCTGAAGTGAGATTCTGTCACTCTGAAGGAAGATTCTGTCCCTCTGAAGGAAGATTGTCACTCTGAAGTGAGAATCTGTCATTCTGAAGTGAGATTCTGTCACTCTGAAGGAAGATTCTGTCCCTCTGAAGGAAGATTGTCACTCTAAAGGAAGATTCTGTCCCTCTGAAGGAAGATTGTCGCTCTGAAGTGAGATTCTGTCATTCTGAAGTGAGATTCTGTCACTCTGATAGCTTGTGTCATTCTATTATTTATCAACTGAAGGGCAGGTCGTCATCTTAGATTAGGAATTTAGAACAGGCAGAAACAATAGCAGAATATTTACGTGTTGACGCTTATTGGCTGCTGCTGCTGCACTAGAATAGGATTGCTGCCCGCAACAACAGCCGTCGGAGCCGCGCTTAAATTGGCAATGTCCACACCAAGCGACTCCAGCTCTCTCTGTTCAAGGTGAAGTTTTTGTCATTTAAAGAAAGTTTTACTTTACTTTAAAAAAGTTTTTACTTTTAAATTTACCCAACTATTATTAACAATGGTTTAAAAAACAATAATGCCAGGCCTAGTAAAAATAGAGGTTGATGTGCAATGAAAGGCAGTGTGCTTTTTTGTTTCATTTTAGTGACCATTACACCGTATTTACACGTGTCCCTTAGAAATAATTTACAAGAAAAATAGCACAAAACCAAATAATATACAGTTAAAAATTGGTGGATGAATAATTATCTAACTAAGGACTCGATAGAAAATGAACAGTAGCCTACTGGACTGCAATTCTGCTGCCCTGGCTGGCTAGTGGTAACGCTAAAAAATTGCGAAATTGATCCAATGCGAGGACAACAGCGATGCAAATACTGCTGCTGCTGCTGCTGTTGTAGTTGCTGCTGTAAAATTAATTAGCACCAATTCAAGTAATTCTTTTTATGGACATAAATTACCTTCTTATCTCAGAGACCTACAACACTATGACCTAAATTTGTGACGTCTTAAATCATGACCTATCAAAATAATGACCTACGAAACAAGCAATTAAATGAACAATAGAAATCGTGACCTGTCTGGCCATGACACATTTTGATCATGTATTGAAACGATGACTCATCTTTATCATGACCCAAGACCACGAGCCACTATGATTAAGACCTGAATCCATGAGACATTTTGAATATGACCTGAGTCCGTGAGAAATCTTGATCATGACCCATATTGATGATTAACAGAGACCATGAGAAATCTTGATCATGACCCATATTGATGATTAACTGAGACCATGAGCAGTCTTGATCATGACCCATATTGATTATTAACTGAGACCATGAGCAGTCTTGATCATGACCCATATTGATGATTAACTGAGACCATGAGAAATCTTGATCATGACCCGTATTGATGATTAACTGAGACCATGAGAAATCTTGATCATGACCCATATTGATGATTAACTGAGACCATGAGAAATCTTGATCATGACCCGTATTGATGATTAACTGAGACCATGAGAAATCTTGATCATGACCCATATTGATGATTAACTGAGACCATGAGCAGTCTTGATCATGACCCATATTGATGATTAACTGAGACCATGAGAAATCTTGATCATGACCCGTATTGATGATTAACTGAGACCATGAGAAATCTTGATCATGACCCATATTGATGATTAACTGAGACCATGAGCAGTCTTGATCATGACCCATATTGATGATTAACTGAGACCATGAGAAATCTTGATCATGACCCGTATTGATGATTAACTGTGACCTTGAGAAATCTTGATCATGACCCATATTGATCATGACCTGAAACTATGACCATTTTATCATGAACTGAGCCAATGTTCACGAATTTTTCACTTACTCTTGAACAGCACATCTAAGACAGAATTTATTAAGACAGCGCGTCTTTTGACTTAGTATTAAAGCAGCATATAAAATGGCATGCAAAATCCAGTCACGAATAACCAAAAGTTACTTCAGTTCTGATAATGAATAAACAATTCTAATCTAAATGTAAGAAAAGTGAACCAGCAGTTCTTAAATGCCTACGAGTATGTGTGTCAGAGTACATTTCCAATGTGCAGTCTTGGAGTGTGTAGTGTGTAGGCAGTTAAGTTAAACTAGTTGTGGTTATAGATAAATACTGTCAGCAGCTCACCAGAATTTCGGTTCGATCTCGAACGATTTGTTCGCGCTGATCAAAAGCCTGCTGCATCTGCTGCTGAACCATGCCAGAGTCGCCAAGTTTCGGATTCTGCTGATAGGTTTGCAGCAATTTCTGCATCGCGTCCACCGTCTTGTTGGACTTATCTAGTTCTTCGTCCTTCAGTTTTAGTTGCTCTTCAAGGCGCCGCCTGTGCTGGGCCGGCTAAAATGAAAATATTGTGGAGAATGAATAAGGCATTGTAGAGAATGAATAAGGCATTGTGGAGAATGAATGAGGCATTGTGGAGAATGAATAAGGCATTGTGGAGAATGAATAAGGCATTGTGGAGAATGAATAAGGCATTGTGGAGAATGAATGAGGCATTGTGGAGAATGAATAAGGCATTGTGGAGAATGAATAAGGCATTGTGGAGAATGAATGAGGCATTGTGGAGAATGAATAAGGCATTGTGGAGAATGAATGAGGCATTGTGGAGAATGAATAAGGCATTGTGGAGAATGAATGAGGCATTGTGGAGAATGAATAAGGCATTGTGGCGAATGAATAAGGCATTGTGGAGAATGAATAAGGCATTGTGGAGAATGAATAAGGCATTGTGGAGAATGAATGAGGCATTGTGGAGAATGAGTAAGGCATTGTGGAGAATGAATAAGGCATTGTGGAAAATGAATGAGGCATTGTGGAGAATGAAGAATTGGTTACGGGGAATGAAGAATTGGTTATGGAGAATGAAGAATTATTTACGGAGAATGAATAATTGGTTATGGAGAATGAAGAATTGGTTACGGGGAATGAAGAATTATTTACGGAGAATGAATAATTGGTTATGGAGAATGAAGAATTGGTTACGGGGAATGAAGAATTATTTACGGAGAATGAATAATTCATTGACAGCTAATAATTGATTGACAGATGAATTGATAAGGATCATTAATGCGCACCTTCTTTTCTCTGATCGTATTTCCTTTCGGCAACTTATTGATCTGCTGCTGGCTGATGCTATCGTTAGATCCGAGGTCTTCAAATGGCACATCTGGTGGCACCGGATTGCCAGACGCAGTCACGCGAAGGAACTCAGCAATGTCAGCGTTGGCATTGACCAGGTTGGCTTTGTCGCGCAGAGACTGAGCACATTTAGTCCGAATATTCAATGCCTGCAGTTCTGAATCGCCCAAGAATTGGAACTGCAGCTGGCAGACAGAGGCTAGCCGTTTCTCGTGATCCTCTAGCATTGCCAGCTGTTCCGGCAGCTGCTGCATGTAGTAGCGCTGCTGTGATGCATTGTAATCTGTTAGCTCCTTGGCGTAGCCGTTCTTGCGATCTTCGAATTGAGATTGTTTCTGCAGATAGACCTGGTGAAAGCGCTCCTCTTCATTCTTGGTGATGTCTTTGTTGTCCTACAACAGTTTGAACAGTACAGTAACCAGTAACCTTTGTAAATGAGAACCCTAAAAACTTAGTTTTTTTCCTAAGAAGTTAATAAGAGAGAGCTTCAAAACGGAATAAGAGAGAGCCTCAAAACTGATAAAGAAAGAGCCTCAAAACTGATAAAGAAAGAGCCTCAAAACTGATAAAGAAAGAGCCTCAAAACTGATAAAGAAAGAGCCTCAAAACTGATAAAGAAAGAGCCTCAAAACTGATAAAGAAAGAGCCTCAAAACTGATAAAGAAAGAGCCTCAAAACTGATAAAGAAAGAGCCTCAAAACTGATAAAGAAAGAGCCTCAAAACTGATAAAGAAAGAGCCTCAAAACTGATAAAGAAAGAGCCTCAAAACTGATAAAGAAAGAGCCTCAAAACTGATAAAAAGCCTCAAAACGGATTAAGAAAGGGAGCCTCAAAACAGATTAAGAAAGAACCATAAAAACTGATTAAGAGAGAGCCTCAGAGCGGAATAAGCGAGAGCCTTAAAACAGATTAATACAGAACCTATAAACGCAATAAAAGATAGCCTCAAAACGGAATAAAAAAGTTGACAAAACAGAGCCTCAATCGGATTGAAAGAGGAAAAGACAGTATAAGATCAGGTGAAGGATCCTTGCAAGGTTTAAAAAAAGTAAAGTATCACTAGCACAGAGTACAAGACTTAAGTGGGAGCCCCTAACAATAGTCTGGTGCAATTAAACGGGCCCTGTCTTCTCACCTTGTTAGCATTATAGTCATCGCGAGCTTTGCGTAATTCAGCAAAGGCCCGCTGATACTGCTGCCGCACGCCCTCTAACTGTGAACGATTGCGATCCAGATCTCTCACTAGACTGGCAATTTTCTTTTCAGCCAGGCTCGACTGGCCCTGCATCTCTTTTAAAGAGGCCTTCACATCCTTGGACGATTTGAGTAGCTCATCGCGCAGGGTTTCGTGCTGATTAGCCGATGACGTTAATTCGGTTAGCATGTCATCGAATGCCGACTGAATGCTAAATCTGAAGTTTTCGAGGGTAGAATCGAGGTTAAAAGGAATATTCCACAACCAGTAATATAAGGATATTCCACAACCAGTAATATAAGGATATTCCACAACCAGTAATATAAGGATATTCCACAACCAGTAATATTAGGATATTCCACAATTGGAACAGACAATGGAATATTTCACAAGTCATCGAAACTAAATTAGATAATGCGATCAGACAATCGAGTTTAGAAGTTCGGGCAAGTTAAAATAAGGTAGTAGAAAGATGGCATTAGAGGAACATTATTATCTACGAACCTTCACTGCTTGTTTTACTATCCAAGTTTAAAAGCAAGCAAAGATAAAAGACTTACTTAATTTTCTCTTTCTTGTCAAATTCCTTGGGCTTAAAGTCTTTGCAAATTTTTCTAAAAAATAATAAATAATATTAAATAGTCGGGTTATATGGTTTAAAATGTCCAACACACAGAAAAGCAGAAGTAAAAACTCCCTTACCTTAATTCCCTGGCATACTTCTCTTCAACTCGACTTCTTCTCTCTAGAAATTCGGTGTACTGCTTGAGAAAGTCCTGATTGTACTTGGTGAAATTGTACAATTGTGGATTGTAGGTGTCCTAAAAACATAAATTATGTAACATTGCATTTGAATCTAAGAACATTGGAATTGTTTAGGACATCTAAGTTGTAAACAACTGATAGAGTATTTGTGCATAGCTATTGTTATCAAATAAGTTTTATACACACTGATCCCCTTCCAAAAGAACTAGGTAGGGGGTTAGTGGCAAAGGAGATAACAAAGTAACATGTTTTCTGCTGTGAAAAAGTTTCCTTAGCGAAACTATGTGGCAAGGAAACTGAGGTGTCATTTGTTAAAATAGTGATTAGTGGCAGCCTGACAATATGCAACTAGCAAGCACCAATTTATTCGAACTCATAAAGTCAAAACTGATGTATCATTGAGATGGGGGTTTGTGCAACCAGCCAGCCTACTCACTAAACCCAAGGGGTTAGCAAAGTCTGTCACACCACCTTTTGAATCTCACTATGCCTTACAATCCTGCACTGGTTGTAAATAAAAATTACGCAAAATGCAAAGCAAAACACTATCTTTACTGCCACTCTAACTCATGAACAGGCCTAAAGGCCTAACATAGTAAAACCTCAATTGTATTTTTGTAGCAAATTTAGAGTCTACTTTTTAGCATATAAATCTTAATGCATTCAAAAAGAGCAGCTTCATAGGTTATTGAAAAAATGAAGCCATTGCTTAAAAGTAATGCCAATGACAATCATTGTCATGTCAACTCTGGTATGTGGTCATTAGTAAATTTTTGTTGACAAGCTAATATACCTAGTGCTGTAGTGGCTATTAAAAATTTGGCAATTTTGACATGCATTTACCACTTTATGTTTATTTGTAATGTGAGTGTTCTTAGAGATATTGAAAAAAAACATGTGAAAATAAGCAAATTTAGATATGCATGCCTAGACCATTATATTAGCTAGCTCGGCGTAAATTTACTTTTGTTTGCAAATTATTTTCCGCTTTTAAAATGGTGCCAATGATGCGGAATGACGAATGGAAGTTGTCTATAGCCCATAGTAGCAGCATTGAGTTGATTGGGGCATAGAAAATTGGCTGAGTTTTATTGAGCCCTCACTATAGTTTGGATTTTAGAGACTTCAAGACTTTTCTGATTTGCAAATGGCTGGGCAGCCCCCAAGACCATCATGGATTGTGCCACCGAATGAAGTTCTGCCGGCACAGGCACTGATGGAACTAAATATGAATTCAAGGGATCTGATGGAAGTGATGGCAAGTACTGACAAGACTATGTATCATGGCACTAGCGATGCCCTCTTTGAATCGCACATCCAAGAGTATGGCCTATCTATGGACACACTTTCACCCGGGGCCTGCCAAGGCTTTTGGCTGCATTCTGTACTAGATTCGTCATTATTACCCAGTTTAGGAATCTGAGACAGTCAAGACTGCATTGAACTGAACTGAGCAATGCTCAGTGCTGTTTAAAAATGTTTCCCACTAGTTGTGTTACCAGTTGACGCTATCCGATTCATCGTTCAACATTAAAAAAAAAAGAAAATAATTTTGCAAAGGAAAGTAAATTTACGCCACTAGCTCACCTAAGAATATAATTCAGCTCAAAGTAAATCTCTAAGTAGTAGTTAGTTTAGATGTAATAACATTTGTTGATGTATCGATGCAGCTTTTCAGGACTAAGGTTAACTATTGAATAATGATAATATATATATATCTTTTTAAATACTAGAAAGACTTATTTTAAAACACCTTACATTAAAAAAGAAATGAAGCACAAAAACCACTAATAATTTGATATAACTGTACACAACTTACCCAAAGCTTATGATCCCAGACTGCCGTCATCCTGTTATCCTGTAGCTAGCAAGTAAGCAAACTTGTATTTTGCACAATTTATACTTATAGAAACAGAAAAAAATGGTGAAAATGTATTGAGTCACTTAAAATTGACACCAAAGCAGCTCATAAACTAAAAACTAAGGAAATTATAGCTAATAGGTTATATACTGGGAAAGATATATACTATTGGTCTGGTTGGCTACCAATCAATAGTTAAGTATGAGATAACAAAGAACTCCAAATGTAAAAAAAATTGTTTCGAAAATAAAATACTACCGACTTGCAAGTAAGGCTATAAAGTATAGCTTAGTTTTAAGGTTTAATAATTACAAAAATTCGTGTCCGTTCTAAAATTAGAAACAAAATTATAAGCAAAAACACACATCCTAGTAGGAACAACGCAAATCAGGAAAAGGATGCGCTGTTTAATTTATTCCAAGAATTTAGTACAAAAAACATAAAGTAAAACAAATAATATTTTCTATAAAACCTTTTAGAAACCAATGTAACACAAAAATCTGCCGCATAGGCCTAAATTTAAGTTTTTCCATATCTTCTTGTTTTTTTATATATTGTACCTTCGTTAGCCAATAATTGTTTGACATTAATCCATACCAATAATAACAGCTTGAAGACTATCGCTACTGTACTGTGATAATAAAGCCCGTTTATCTGCACAGTTGACTAGATAGATACTCCTACAATAATGCCATGGGAATAAGACATAATTAATACATTTTAATAGGTCAATTGTTGTCTGAAAGTTGTAAAATCCAATCCAAACAAAATAGGCCTAAGTCTAAGAAACATTGTACATAGCTATCTCTAAAATGAAGTTTGAACAAAAAATTAAACATATATTTTTAATTTTATATAATTCACTCAATTCTTTCAGTTTCTTTTTCAAGTGCTTAAGTCTTCTGACTTCTGTTTTGATATTTAAGGCTTGTTCCATGACCGTACATTAGCAACATTTTACTGTGCGGTAAAAACTGCTAACTCGATCACATTGTAATGTCAATGGAATTGTTGACTGGCTTAAGGCAGTACTGAACTCGCTACCTAGCTACTGCCTTCCTTATATCTGTACATCTGAGAACTGGTCACTTTACATTACCTTGTGCCTTGGGTCTGCGGTCATTTCTGCCGCCTTTTCGTCTGCCAAAGAACTTAGGGCTTAGACTAAGGCCTAGCAGTTTTTACGACATGTAACATGTTAAAAAACCACACTGTTAAACAAACCTCATTTCAAGCTTGGACTATGCAGTGGACTTTTCAGAATTTACTGCACTTTTTAAATAACCTCATTTCAGGCTTGGACTATGTGGTGGACTATTTGCATTTTCTACATAGTCTACTGTCTACTGCATAGTCCAAGTCTGAAATGAGGTTCTTTAAACAGTGCAGTAAATTCTGCAAAGTTACACACAGAATAGGCCTAAGGTTTGTTAAATAGTGTAGTTTTTAATATGTATAGGGGCCTAAACAGTGGGGTAAAAACTGCTAACTTCACGGCAAGGTAATGTGTTGACATTACAATGCAATAAAGTTAGTGGTTTTTGCCACATGGTAAAATGTTGCTAATGTTATGACCTTTACAAAGAAGATGCAGGAGCCTATCTCTATTTGTTGACTGTCTAGTCTTCCATACCAATAAGTGGGCATTTTTGCCACAGCATAAATGCTGAAGATGTAGCATCTGTTTAGTCCTCTATGCCAATAAGTGGGCCTTATTCATTATTATCATGATGGTAGGCTTACTGTTGCAAGGTACTGGTCCACTTTGTTTTGGTGACAAACCACTTTGGTGACAGCCTACAAACATTTCAACAACAACCAATTATTTTTGTAGCAATAGTAGGCTATGGCATGTTGTTTCCATGGCAATAAGCATTGACTTTAAAAACTTTTTTGAATTAAAATAAATAAGCTTAAATTAAAATAAATCCCTGTCTATTTCCCCATTCTAATTGGGAAAATTATTTCATTGTGAAGGTGTCTGGCAAGAACTTAAATTTAGTTTGTTTATTTACCTGCTTGGTAGTATAATAGGTTCGAACATTTAAGTTGGAGAGGTTACAGGCTTATAGGCCTATAGTCAGAAAAATTATACATTGGAAGATAGTATACCTGAATACCTGCTTTGCTTTGTTTCACGTAGCTGTTAAATGGGTTACTAGCATTAGCAGGGATAATCGTGGGTTTGGTGTCTTCCAGTCCATATTCATAGACTGAACAGCCAAAAATGTCAAAATTGTGTATTTTTTGTTGGTCCATGTGAACACTAATTGGACACAATAGACTATAGTGGGACCAAGGCAATAAGTTTTTTTATACTTTATTATATAATAAAGCTTAAAGAGCTGTTGATGTTTTGATGTTGGTTGTATTCTCCAATCTCAATAATGATTATTTTGCAAACTTTGTGTTGTTTTATCATTAACTTGAAAAAATATGTGCAATTTCAGATTTTATACCTGATATGATTCATTGTTTAAAAATAGTGAAAAAGGCACCAAAAATCTTGATATCTAAATCATCAAATTACCTTTGTCTAAAAACTGACTTGAAGACATCAGTATGAAGTAAGCTAAAAATTAAATGTTTGAAATAATAAAGACAAGGAATCATTAAATTAAAATCCTTAGCTAGTTGATATTTCTGTACAATTTTTTTATTTTGTTTGTACTTTTGATAACAACTAATATTTACTAGAAATCTGACAGAGCTCTTAAAGCTACATAAAAAACTACTTGGTCCTAACAATAGTCTGTTGTGTTCCCATTGCAGTCAATTGTGGTTGTTGCAGAATTAAGTTTAAAGTACAAAAAACAAGATTAAAAGGTTCATTTTGACTTTATCATTAATTTGTAATGGCTACCTAAATATCTCAACCTAAACAATACATGTATATATTAAAGTATTCTTTGGTTTGCATTTGTTAGGCCCTAGCCTAAACTATTAACAGTAGGACTGCCACGCCATTTTGCCGCCTGTTTTTATACCAAGGGGGGATTTCCCCCCTAACAATTTTTGGCAGCGCCTGAATGCTAACAGTGTTGGGTGGTGACTGATTGGTTGACAGACTAGACAATGGTATACTATAGTTGAGCTGTGCCTAATATTTAGGCTTAATCAGTGAAATTAGATAAATTCACCTCAGGGTTTCCATAGAGGCCTAGTTCCAACTGTTGAAGCCCTTGAAGGTCCAGCAGTCTGTCTAGATAAAGGTAGGTGACCACTGAAGACAGAGATGATGCAGGCAAATTCGGGTGAAATGCTGATAAAGTTTGAAGGCCTGGCAAGGCGGCACTGAGTCGCAGTGCAAATTTGTATATAGGGGTGTATGAAATACACTAGCTCTTATGGGAAAAATCCGACCTTCGGCCAGAAACATTGCATATCTCGACGGTCTGAAAAGCTGGTGACTTGTTTCTTGTTTCAGAAGATGCGCAACAAAAAGTTGGTCCGTGTTCTTGAGTTTCGTGTGCTTGCATTGTTCTGTTCGGGTGCAGCAAAAAAAAATTGTCAGGGTGGGGGAAATTCCCCCCCTTGCTAGTTCTACTGTTAATTAGACCACTGGTAGAACTTTTTATATGCATATTAAACCTGCTTACTTCAATAATTCAATTATGAAAAGTTTAAACCCATTTTAAATCTGATTAGCCCTAAAGATAAAATAGCTTAAGATAGAGCCAGAAGCATTGAAGCAAATTTAGTGAAGTTAGTGGGATTTTTCTGAAATTAATTTAAGTTTTATACAACATATATTTTATTAGGCCTATTCTCGACATATAAATAACAGCAGTGCCAATTCTAAAGAATCAGTCTTATCAGTTTTGCTCTACTGTCTTCCTGGTTAAATTTCAGCTTGATTCTTAATCCATGGGGTGTACACCATCAAAGACAAGTAAGTAGTGTAATACTTATTTATAATACTTAATGCATTCTTACATATTATGTTGCTATATTCTGACTTTTTTTGAAATTCATCAAATAATCTAAATATGAACACTGTACTTGTCTGCCAGTTTATCTATATATGCCTTTTTATCCCAAATTCAGGGCCTATTCATTTAGGTCTTCAGAATAACGGTGGTCATCAGTCGTCATTCAGGCCAACTAATAATCAGCAACCATACCCACAGCAACAGTACCCGCCTCAGCAGTACCCTCCTCCACAGTACCCTCCGCAGCAGTACCCTCCTCAGTACCCTCCGCCACCGCAGCAGCAGATGCCACCGCCACCGCCATATTCAACTCAGCCAATGATGCCTCCATCAGTTTATCCGTATCCTCAGCAGCAGCAGCAGCAGCAGCAGCAGCAGCAGCAGCAGCAGAACATGCCTCCACAGCAAATTGTCATTCACCAGCGAGGGCACAGGCGTCGTGGCCACGGCAGCGATATGGCATTGCTGGCTGGCGCTGCTATGGTTGGCGGTGTTGGTGGTGAGTTTTTGCTGTGGGCTGTGGGCACTGGCACATTATTTTGGTGACAGTAGACCCGCTGCCAGCTAGGAGGCAATTCTGCTCGTTCTGCTGACTCCTGAGCGCACACGCACACAGATACAGTACGCAGGCACACACACAGATGAGGCCACATAATAAACAATTTGAGTTCTTATAAATCTCTTTTTACAACTAATGTCAATCCACAAACCACCAAGTATTCCCTCCGCGGCTTTACCCTAATTAAATGTCGCTTCGAAGTAGATCTCTAAAAACCTTTAGATATTATTTGTCTGTCGCCTAACCCCGTTCAAACGTCTAAAACGGAAATATATCTATATTTATTGCACCCATGGGCACCTATATCGATGCTATATATAGATTTTCATGATTATACCATAGCAGAGCAATACAGTGTACCGGGGACCAGAAAATGTATGCCCGCTGTAACTGTCAATGTTAAAAAACGTCACGGACAGACGTGGCTCTTGTTGCCACGGACTCTAAATTACGTATAAATAATCATCAAGCGCCTTTTTCCTTGCTAACAGGTCTAGCTATGGCAGGCATGATGCATAGAGGCTTTGGTAGTTGGAGCAGCTTCAGCAGTTTCAGCTCCTGTGGTTCTTGGGATTGAAACAGAGACTAATTCATGTTTATTCTGTGCGCAGCGTGCTTCGTTTCAGGATAAATTTTTATACCCTTATATTTTTTTACAGATTTATACATATTCTATGTCAAACAGATGGTCGCTGTACCTTGCCCTGTTTCTTTGCATGTTTGTTGACATATTAATTTGCAGATAAAATTTCTAAACATATATAACATATATACATCTTTGTACTCTTTCTAACGAAGCACTTTCATTTATCTCTGATTTGCTAAACTGTTAAAAAGTCTATCAGCTATTTTAACTGCTTATGTGTGTGTGTGTGTGTTTGGATGTAAACTTTTACCCTATGAACCAGAGAGAGGCGCGCTATAAATGATAAAGTAGAAGCTGTCTTCTTCTCTAGATCTATTCAGTACCTTCGAAGGGGTTGTAGCCTAGTGGTTAGAGCGTCGGACTCACGACTTGAAGGTCGGGGGTTCGATTCCCGACTCCACTGGAACTATTTGCGTCCTTTAGCAAGACACTTAACTCTGCATTGCTTCAGTTCACCCAGCTGTGAAATGGGTACCGGCATTAGCTGGGATAATTAAAGGTGGGTGTGGCGTCCCCCAGTCCGTGGACTAAACAGCTGCACGCAGCCTTCAGATGCGCCGCGCAATAGCTGCGGCTGTGCTGTCGGCTGCACATCTAGCCCAATTGGGGCAGGTGAATTGATTATTATTTATTATTATTAGTACCTTCGAAAATTGAAATCAACCTTTCTAGCATATCGCTTTCTAGCTTTCAGCTAGATTTTGCTGTAAAATTCTATCTAGTCGTAAAGAGAAATTAAATAGTTTTTGCGTTCGAATTTAAAACTAAATAAAACATTCCTTATATTTTTTAATGGTAAGCTCATTTTATTTAGATTATTTAAATTTTATTCGAGAAAAACTTTTTCTAGCCTAATTAAATGTTTTCAACTATTTTGTCAAATATCTAGGACAAGGTTCTACTGTCTACATCCCAGAATTTTTTGTCGTGACTTTTTTTAATGTGGAGTTATCCGTCCCAATTTTTTAGTCATTGTTTTATTGAAGATTTTGTTTTACTAACAAAGTTCGGAATTATAAATAATATTTGTTAGATTAGATTCATCTTTACTATCAATATTAATAGTTTCTCATAAACTCTAAGAATAACAGCTACTTACGTATTATCAAATCATACGTTGTTTATTCCAGTCAAAATGTGAGTGCTTTTTGTTATAACTATTTAGCGCAAGTTGCGCCACTGATTTCTCCACACTACAAACAAATTAAATTTCTACAAACTTGTTTTACAGAGCACAAATATATAGATAATGTCGTTTAAGTGCATATTTTTGTTATATTAAAATAATTATCATTCGTTGATTCGTACAAGAAGCGTTAGTGTTCTGTGTACTTATCGAGTTGTATTTGAAAGAACCCCAGCTTCTATCGTATTGCGAAAAGTGCACTGATTAGAAAAGCATATTACTAAAACATATTAAGCTTATCGTGTGATTTCAAATCACAGTTTTCCCGCCTACATCCGTAATGCATGCCCTAGCTTTTATTTTTGGCTAAGATCAAAATTTAGTTCTTCGTTTTGGTATAACTTTTGCCATTCAATCTCAGTGTTTTGTCATTCATACTCAGCCCCCATAGAATTAATCCAGCCAGTTGGCGCCGTTTGGCCCATAGACTATCGCTCTGTGCCATTCAATCTCAGTGTTTTGTCATTCAAACTCAGGCTTTAACACAGATTCTATATTACCTAGATTGGTCACTCCAAGAGAAATCGTTCGTTCATCGAAAACCCAGTGTTTTTGCCACAGACGCGAGTTAAATACTGCCGCATTAATATATCTTTTTAGGAAACTATATGTTATTTGCCTTTAACGCTATAGGCGAGCCAATATTCAGAAATGACTTTTAATTGGAGAAAACGCGAGTAATTTCTGAGCCGAATATTTCTTGAATGCGCGGAACAATAAAAACAAATAAAGATAACATGGTGATTAAACAAGCAAGTATGACAGGCAAGCATGACAGATAAGCATGACAAGCAAACACAGATTCAAGAAAGCGTGTCAAATAAGTAAAAAAATGAAGCACAGTGAGTACCCTAACCATGCATCATGTCACAACTTTTTGAGCTTGCGGTTAGCAATAGCGCGATCTCTTTCTTTCCTAGGTAATATAGAATCTGTGGGCTTTAATGTGGAGAAGGAATGTGGATAAGGAATGAACAGGTTATTATTCCTCAGCTCGGCTCATGTAACACAGGACCGAAAAACTGACTTGTTTAACTTGTTAAACATAATGCAGTTCATACACATTACAAGTCAAACACCTCTAGCATCATAGTGAGGAACATACGGATTTGAGCGGAATTGTTAAAGTCTTGGATCAGAATAGTGACTCAGAGAAAAGGAATTTGCATAATGCACCGTGGATGCAGTCGGATGCAGGCAATCTCCCAGTTTGCGGCCTGTAGAGGCGTCAGGGTGTCCAGTGCAACGTGGCCCAGACGCTCCATGTAAGCATTTGGCCCATGTAAGCAAATGCAATAGAATAAATTTGTAATTTAGCTGTCTTTTGGAGGACTGCGTTTGAGAGACCGAGCTTATAAAGCCTGAGTTTGAATGACAAAACCCGAGATTGAATGGCACAGAGCGATAGTCTATGGGCCAAACCGCGCCAACTGGCTGGATTAATTCTATGGGGGCTGAGTATGAATGACAAAACACTGAGATTGAATGGCAAAAGCTATACTATATATTTCATCATTATTTATATTTTGAAGTTTTTGAAATTAGACGATGGCATAAATCTGATTACAAGTGTATAGGCTTGATACATTTTGAAGGCCTGGCAAGGCCGCACTGAGGCGCAATGCTAATTAGTGTATAGGGGTGTATGAAATACACTAGCGCTTATCGGAAGAATCAGACCTTCGAACCGTTCAATATCTCGATGGTCTGAAGGGCTGGCGATTGGTTCTTGTTTTAGAAGATACGCACCAAAAAGTTGGCCTGTGTTCTTGAGTTTTTCCGTTCGTTGCGTTGCTCCGTTCGGGTAGAAGAAGCATTCACAAAGAAGCATCGCGCTTAAAAGCCAATTTCGACTGTATGCTATTGTTTCTAAACTTCACTGTTACGCGGTTTTTAGTATTGATTGATTACGTATTTAATACTTATGCACAAACTAGTTGATTGCAACATGCAGAAACATAAAATTAGTAGTTCATTTATCAATTTTGAATTACAACACGTATATACAGCGCCAGTAACAGATTTCGGTAAAACGCTTAACTTAATATATTAATTAAGTTAATTTAAACGCATTTATAAGTGGTTAAACAAAACTTTTGTGCTTAAAGTCGCCCGCATTATAAAATGTAATAAAAACTCAATAAAATTTAAAATATAAAAAGTTACAAAAAGGTCAATTGTTTTTCGGTACTTAAGAATACTTTAATTGTTCAAAGAAAAAGCAGTTTCCTAAATCGCAGAAGAACAACAATTATATAATTGTCTTTGCGTCTGAGCTAATTTCATTATAATCGCATAAAGGTAACTCAGGTAGCAAGTGCAATGGATTATTTATCCATTGCCAATTTTGCAGAAAATCAACTGTTTTGGTTTCGGTAATTTTCTTTTACGCGATATATATATTACTTTACGCATATTTTCATAGAGACACAGAGTAGAGCTTTGTTTGATTTCCTCTGAGAACTCTTAAAAATCTAACATTACTGATTACAAACTTCATCAACTTGAAGTCCTCAAAGTAGCTCCGATTAAGTGGATGGCCAAACTGTATCTATGCAATAGTGGTTTCATTGCAATAAGGGAACTGTAAAGAGATAAGTGTTATTTTTATGCATTCTACACCATGTAACATGACACCTATTTATATATTTGATTAAAAACGAGGACTTTTGTCACTTATAAGTTATATACTTTTAGTGCCTAATTCTTGTATGTATTTTTAACAATTTTACTTTCTTTATTGAAAAAGCAACTTGGTCCTATTTGGTATTCATCTCTTCGACTGAATTGATTTGTATAGTACATATACAGATATGCAAATCATGCAGCATAGCATTTCTAGGCCTACCATATTTTTGTTTATTTTAAATTATTCATTGCTTCAAACTAATATTTAGCACTACTGTAGGCCTAGCCTAGTATTTAATTAATAGCTATATACAGCAATGTTGGACTTTGTTAACTTTTTTGTTTGGCATAGGCCTAATCATTTTTAATATAGAAAATAAACAAACAATAATTCTCAAGAAAAAAACACTAGCAGTGGGCATGTTAGGTAGGTATTGCCTCAGTTATATCACTAAAATCATTTGCTGTGGATCATATGCAGTAAGCAATCCAGTAGAGCATTACACAAGACAAATTGTTAAGGTATAGGCCTAGCCACTTCCATTGGAACTCTTCTATGTTACTATGAACCATTTGATTTTAAAGGTGCAGTTTTTTATTTCCTATTCAAATTTAGTACAACTATTGCTTTTTATTTGCTGTTGTTGTTTGACATATGTATAATCTCTGGCTCAGCATTGACTTAGCTTAGTATTTTGGTGCATAGCATTCTTTTAGCAGTAGCAAACTCTCTTTGATTGATAGCAAACATTCAAGCACTAAATGCTAGTACACATGCAAACTAATGAGGCAGGTGTATAACTTCATCAGCTTTCTTTAATGAAACACATTCACCATAGCATCAAAAATCATTGTAATGCCAATGGACACTTCAGTTTGTCTTCCTAAAAACTCCAAAAATACTTATACAAATTACATGTTGGAACATCAGTACTCCTACAGTATTTGGTAGCAAATATATTCCAATATAATTAAGATTGACAACTTACACATCATCAGGTACATTGGGTTATGGTATTTCTAGTACCAACTAGGCTTCATGGGTAGGATCTTCAGCACCAATCAGCATCCTCTGAGTGGTCTATTGCATTGAACAGAAATCCCTTTTGTTAGCAGATTGGTCAATTGGCAAGTTTTTCCAATATATTAGAGGCATTTTTTATCAATAGACAGAGTAGCTGTCTAGTTTAATACAAATCCTTTGCAATTATCAACTCCATTTCTCTCCATAGTCTATGGCACAGCTTAGCTGATATTTAACCTCTGTATTTCTCTACTGCTTTTCACCCATTTGGCACAGCTGTAGCCATAGACACACACTGTGCTGTCTAGAACATTTCTGATTTTATAAGCCACCATTAAGCCATTGGAGCAAAACAATGCTTCAGCAATAATTTCGAGTAATGCTTTAAGTCTTATTAATATAAATATTCGTTTTCACTTTTATATTAAACCATTATAAAAATAAAAGATTTTTGTGTAGCTGTCAAGGTAACAAATATACCCATTTACAAATATAGTCCTGTATACATAGGAAACACTTTGTCAAACAAATTTGTCAATCCTTACATTTCAAAAATTTTATTTGTGGTTTTTAAGCTTTATAATAAAAGTATTTTTGTACCACTGCTAAATAAGTCAAATTATTTTTTTACCAGAAATATAAGTAGTCCTTCATCCACAAACTGCAAATTTTCTGACTTGTCCATAAAGTATTTAATAGCAAGCTAATATAGATTTTTTAATTTACAAATATACTTGTAATAGTTTTTCTCCATAAAAGTTTTAAAAGGCTACAATACATACAATGCAATACATACAATGATGTCTTATTTGCAGTTGGATCTCAATTAACATTAGCACTCCAGCATCAGCTTGTGACACATACTAGCAATGAACAGTCCCAGCATTTCGAGTTTGAACAGTCTGTTCTCGTTTACCTCGCCGGCCGTGAAACGCCTACTAGGCTGGAAACAGGGTGATGAAGAAGAAAAATGGGCTGAGAAGGCTGTTGATTCCCTAGTGAAGAAGCTGAAGAAATCCAAGGGCGCACTGGAGGCACTGGAGAAAGCTTTGAGTAGGCCTGGAGAGCCCAGTGATTGCGTCACCATTCCCAGATCGCTCGATGGCCGACTACAGGTGGGTTTTGCAACTTTTGGTTTATTAGAGATCATCCTTTTTCTTAGAAAAGCATTAGAAAAGAAAAGAATTCGTAGAAAAGAATTTTCGGGTACTAGCCTGTGTGATTCTGTCCTATACTAACTAAAGACTAGTCGGTTTAATTCTCCCAGATCCTCAGCAAGAACTAGCCTGTGTGATTCTCCCAAATTCCCTGAATTAGCCTAGAATTACGCATTTAACAAATCGATCTCAACAATCGAACTCCCTGGAATCGCTCCGGCAGGTGAGTCACCGCAAAGGCCTGCCGCATGTGATCTACTGCCGGGTGTGGCGCTGGCCAGATCTGCAATCGCATCACGAGTTAAAGCCGTTGGACTGTTGCAAATTTCCATTCAGCGCCAAAGAGAAAGACGTCTGCATCAATCCCTATCATTATCGGCGAGTTGAGAGTCCCGTACTGCCGCCCGTGCTAGTTCCTCGCTACTCTGAATATCCCACTGTGGGCTCTGTGCCCAGAGACTCTGGAGGCGTTAGTCCTCAGCAGCCGCAGCCGCATCAGCTGCCGCCGGAGCATCCTATGCCCTACAATGTCACTTATCCGCAGGGATTCCCAGGCGGCAGCGGCGGCGCCAATAGCAACGACGGTAGCACCGGCGGCGGCGGAGGAGGTGGAGGAAGCTCTTCAGCGGCTGCCGCGGCTGCGGCCGCTGCCGCTTCTAGCTCCTACGCCAAGCTGGAGGGCGGCGGTGGTGGCAGCGGACACACACCTATGGAGACAATGCCTCCAGCTAATATGCACGAGGTAATTATTTGTAGGATTAACAAGCAATTTTTCTTTTGTCACTCGAATTTGACATATTTTGGCAGCGCCCGACTGCTAGCAGCGTTGGGTGGTGACTGATTGATTGACAGACTAGGCGATGGTGTCCTGTGGTTGAGCTGCGCCTAATATTTAGGCTTGATCAGTGAAATTGGAGAAATTCACGTCAGGGTGTCCATTGTGGCCTATTTCCACCTGTTGTAGCCCTTGAAGGTCCAGCGGAGCTCCGTCTAGATAAAGGTAGGTGACCACTGAAGCCAGAGGTAATGCAGGCAAATTCGGGTGGCATGCTGATAAAGTTTGAAGGCCTGGCAAGGCCGCACTGAGACGCAGTCAAAATTCGTGTATAATAACAAGTAATTAAGTAATTAATAACAAGAGTGCTGTGGATACAATAAGTTTAGATTCGATTAGATTAGACTACAATAAGTAAGTTTAGTAGTCCCTACTGCTGCCAGTGTGTAATTGCCTACCTGTGCATCACTCCAACTCTATCCAGGTGTCCTACCAGGAGCCATCCTACTGGTGCTCCATTGTTTACTACGAGTTAAACAATCGAGTCGGCGAAGCTTATCAGGCCAGTCAGCCGTCCATCATAGTTGACGGCTTCACCGATCCTGCTACAAATGCTGACAGGTTCTGTCTGGGCCTACTATCCAATGTGAATCGCAACAGTACCATTGAGAACACTCGCCGGCACATAGGCAAAGGCGTTCATCTGTATTACGTTGGCGGCGAAGTGTTTGCTGAATGCCTTAGCGACAGTAGCATATTTGTCCAGTCTAGGAACTGCAACCTCAGGCACAGTTTTCATCCAACGACAGTGTGCAAGATACCCAGCGGTTGCTCCCTGATGATCTTCAGCAATCAGGATTTCGCCCAGACACTGACCCACACTGTTAACAAAGGCTTCGAGGCTGTTTACGAGCTCACCAAAATGTGCACTATTCGATTGTCGTTTGTCAAAGGCTGGGGCGCCGAGTATCATCGCCAGGATGTCACATCAACGCCCTGCTGGATTGAGATTCATCTCAACGGACCATTGCAGTGGCTGGATCGGGTTCTAACCCAGATGTCTAGCCCGTTGAATCCGATCTCGTCGGTTTCTTAGAAATACCGGTTTCTTTGAGCAATCGCCTCCAGCTGGACTTTAATTAATTTTATATTAGACCATTGCAAACTAACGACTTTGTTAAAGACGATCTTAAATAGTTTTTAATGATAGATTTAGTGAAGACAAATTCCACTCATACTATACTACTTACTTACTATCTGAAGATTAGTAGTATGATGAACGCGAAAAATGTTTTGTATGAATAAATTTGTGGAATCTCTGAAGCACACAATTTGCAAAGATTTAACTTTCTAAAATCGATCTAGAAAGGCTTTTTAATGCAGTTTTGTAACTTTTTACAAATCAAAAAGGAATACTTTGCGGTACGCACATTGTTGTTTTGGAGTTTTTTTGCTGTTATACCAAGCATGACCCCACTATAATAGTACAAAACGGAATGAGCCAATCTCCATGAGCGCACTATCTTTGTATGCTGATTATGTTTCAGCGTACAAAGCATGTTTTTTGTTTGTACAGCGCGCGGTTTTGTTTAAATGTGTCATTGAGTTTTTAGTCGTTTTTTTGTTGTTATTAAAGTACTTTTGAATCCAACAGTTTTTTGGATTTTTATTGTTTATTAATTTTGTATGCATGTGTTAAAAAGTCAAAACAAAATTTTTCTTATATTTATTCCGTTACTACTAGTAATAGTAGTAGCAGACAGTAGTACCAGCGCGAGCAGTGTCTAATATGAAACCGTGCTATTATTCTACTTATTCTCATTCTTTTTATTCCTATGCTTGCGTTGATAACTGCTCATCCAATTCATTGTTGCCTTGTGTTTTTTTACCTTTTTAACCTAATAAAAGTATGTTACTTTTCGCAAGTTTTTGCCTTAATACACAGTAGTTCCTATTTGATCTTTTGTTGACATTTTTAAACAAAGCCATGATCCATTGTTTATTTATTGTTAATGTTTGTTTACATAATCATGTATTCTTGCTGTACATGCGTGAAGTGCTTTTAACCTGTTTATTTGTTAAAACTTATCTACTGATCCACTTGTGTACGCCTATAGCAAACAACACCTCAAATTGTTGCACTACTAATAATTACTGATTTGGTACGGACCTAATGATTTGACAAAGTAACAAAATACACAATTTTACCATATAATACAATATATATTTATGAACAATCTTGATATTTAAAATGAAACGGTGGTTTCACCTCAAAATGTGGACACCTCAAACACTCTAATTTGACCGGGGAAAATCTTTTTTATTTTCAGTCAAGTTAATTGAGTATAATTTTTTTGATTATTCGCTATTTAACAGAACAGCATGTGCTGTTTAGTTCGAGATTCGAACTCGCGACCTAGTTAATAAAATTTATGGAACGCATACAGCTTCCACGGCGGATGTTTTTTTGGTAGAGTAAAATTCTAATGAAGTCAAAATATCTAATTATATTTAGGGATATTTAGCATGCCATTTGTAGATCTTATTATAAAAATCTTTTTATTATCCCTGGGTTAATTTCATCGAAATACGTTCAAATCTAAAACAAATCAGTAATTGATTACACCTGCCCTAATTAGGCCAGATGTGCAGTTGACAGCACAGCCGCAGCTATTGCTGAAGGCTGTGTACGCATCTTCAGTCCATGGACCATGGTCCTACACCCACCCTTAATTACCCCAGCTGATGCTTTTACACATTAAACAGCTGGGTGAACTGAACCAACGCAGAGTTCGTGTCTGGCTGAAAGACACAAATTGTCAATAAAGTCAGGAATCGAACCGCGGACCTTCTAGGCTACTTAACTCGGAATATTAGTCGTCAAATTATAATATTTAATTACAAATGGAATAAGGCACCTGATTGCTAATGCATTTAAAATATGTTTGATATGCTACTATAATCAGTTAGGAAATTCGATAAAAAAAACTAAAAAATACTCCTTAATCTACATAAGAAAATTAGTTATCACAGTGTGAAAAAATATAGCATAATATGATAATAAAAGTTATTAAGGGTCTTCCTCAGTCATTAGGTTGACGAGGTCATTAGGCGACACATTTCTGCCAGTCAGCACAACGCAGACATCACGCCTGCCAGCTAGGAGACTGAACAGTCTGCCAGACAGCAGGGCGGCTAGACCAGCACAGGCGCTCGGCTCCAGCATCAGGCCCAGACCTCTGGCTAATCTACGCTGGCAGGACCGAATCTCCGAGTCGCTGACTAGCACGACTGCGGCTTTGAAGCCTGCCAGATGACGGTAGGCGTTTGGGCCGGCGTAGGGCGGAGCCAGCCCGCCTGCCAGGGAGCGAGCCGTTGGCAGGGAGGCCGGCTGACCCTGGAGACATGCAGGCAGAAACTAGCCATTTTTTGGGCCTTTTTATCCCAAAAGCGAAAAAATCTCAAAGCACTCTAACACTCTTAAAATACCCTTGAGCACTCCTAAAATATCCCTGAGCACTCTTACAATATGCTTGAGCACACTCCTAAAATATCATTTCTATCCCTGCTAGATGAGAAGGGAATCCCTTCTAGCACTCTTGGAATCCCCCTAGCTATCTTGGAATCCCCTAGTAATCTTGGAATCCCCCTAGCTATCTTGGAATCCCCCTAGCTATATTGGAATCCCTTAGCACTCTTGGAATCCTCTTTCGATCTTCTATAACCTTTACCTTCACCCTCACTCAAATTTACCTGATCGAAACTCATACGCATAGTGCAAGCGGTCTCAGGCTCAACAGCGATGACAATAGGGTGTTGACGCACTTCGCCGTCGCCTAAATTCTTTGACTTTGGCGACGATAGGGCGAGAGCGGCAGCCACGCCGGCTGACAGGCCGCCGCCTCCGCAGCCGAGGATGACTGCGTCGACCTGTTGCAATTGAAAAAAAGAGGTAATTATTTTCTATTCCTACTGACAGTAGAGCATCGAGGAAATTAAAACAAGCGGAAAGAACAGATCACCTGCGGCAGCTGCTCGAGAAGTTCCATTCCAAGGCTAGCGTGGCCGGCAATTAGCGGTCGATCGTCGAACGGATGCAAAAATGTGTAGCCATCGTTGGCCACCTTGGCGTCAACTCGAGACTGCAGCTCCGAAGTTGGGCAGGTGTCAACTTGGGCGCCAAGACTCTTTAAAGTTTTATCACGACTCGCTTATCATGCTTGTCTGTTTACTATTCCTACCATGTTCATTACTAAGTTAGATCATTGACAGCTCGCCACCCATTCCTAGCTTGCCGCACTCACTTTGATCTTTAATAGCTTGCCGCACACCCTTTCATCTAAAATAACTTGCCACACACCCTTTGATCTTTAATTGCTTGCCGCACACCCTTTTATAATTGATAGCTTGCCGCACATCCTTTTATCTCTAATAGCTTGCCGCGCACCCTTTGATATTTGATAGCTTGCCGCACACCCTTTGATCTTTAATTGCTTGCCGCGCACCCTTTTATCTTTGATAGCTTGCCACACATCCTTTTATCTCTAATAGCTTGCCGCACACCCTTGTATCTTTGATAGCTTGCCGCACACCCTTTGATCTTTGACAGCTTGCCGCACATCCTTTGGTCTTTGATAGCTTGCCGCACACCCTTTAATATTTGATAGCTTGCCGCACACCCTTTGGTCTTTGATAGCTTGCCGCACACCCTTTGATATTTTATAGCTGACTGACGATTCCCTTCGATCGTTTACAGCTTGCCAGAAAATTTCCATCGACCTGATGATATTTTTATGCTTCATGCCATCTAACAAATGAACTTTTGGTAGCCGATTAAAAACTCATTTTTAATTCTCTTCCTTTTCGGAAGTCCTCACCCGAATAGTGTCCACCCGATCCTGTGGCGCCGAGTCGGGCATCAGCACCAGGCCTTGCAAGCCACGACTGCGACAAATCTCGGCAAACGACCGGCCATAATTGCCTGCGGACATTGTGACGAGTTTCACAGCGGACCTGCCGGACACATTGGCCAATTGAACGGCTAGTCCGCGAGGCTTAAACGATCCGGTGAACTGGGCGCACTCTAGCTTCAGGTGCAGACGAAAGCCGACATTAGCCGGCAGACCCAGCAGCTGCGGATCGATATTGGTCAAGATTGGCGTAGGCCGAACTAAGCCAGAGGCTTTCACGGTCGCGTAGGCGGCAGTCAGATCGGCCAGGGTTAGAAGCGGCGCGTTCGGATCGTAACTGGTTGCCATGGCGCCCAGAGCAGTCTTATTATTATTTTCGTAGTATGCGTGAAAAATTACCGAAACAATTATTTATAATTAGTCCGTTCATAATTATCTATCATTGGCTGACTCTTGTAACGAATTTAAATACCAGCCATTAAAATTCTCTAATTGGCTAACGCTAAGCGCCAATCAAATTCCCCTAACTATAATAATCATCTCTAATTGGCTGACGCTAACAGCCAATCAAATTCCCCTAACTATAATAATCATCTCTAATTGGCTGACGCTAACAGCCAATCAAATTCCCCTAACTATAATAATAATCTCTAATTGGCTGACGCTAACAGCCAATCAAATTCCCCTAACTATAATAATCATCTCTAATTGCTGCCGTTACGAGCCAAATTAATTCTGACAGTACTATAATAATATTCTCTAAATGGCTTAAGCCAATTAGCCATAGACATCAATAAATATCACTTATTGGTTGACGTTACTATTTTATCAACCAATAATAACTTGCAATATAGCTGATATTTATTTATATTTTAATGCATTAGCTTGTAAAAGCGAGAATAAAGATTTATGTCACTAATGGATAGCAGAAAAGACTAAAATAACAACATAAAAGCCAACGTCTAATTCACGTTGAAGTCTATAAGATTCTGGATATACATGCTGGATATACTGGATGCGCACTGAGAAAGTTAAATAAAAGCTGACCGGTCAGTCTCCGTTGTATCAGGTCCACAGCTGCAGATTAAAAAACTATAGTAAAATTTCAAGCGACTACAGTTTCAAAATTCCTAATAAGTTCGGCCGGCTCGTTAGACCAGGCCACAAACTGGCTGCTGGAGTGACGCAACACGTCTAATTCAGCACAGAAGCCGCGAACACGCGCGCCGAATTCTAAGTTGTCATTGGTCTGAAATCACAAATGTTAAAGCAATCAGTCAAAAATTGACTGACAGGGTTAGTGACTACTGTCTGTCAGGGTTGGTGACTGACTGTCAGGGTTGGTGACTGACTGACTGTCAGGGTTGGTGACTGACTGACTGTCAGGGTTGGTGACTGACTGGCTGTCAGGGTTGGTGACTGACTGTCAGGGTTGGTGACTGGCTGTCAGGGTTGGTGACTGACTGTCAGGGTTGGTGACTGACTGTCAGGGTTGGTGACTACTGACTGTCAGGGTTGGTGACTGACTGTCAGGGTTGGTGACTGACTGACTGTCAGGGTTGGTGACTGACTGTCAGGGTTGGTGACTGACTGTCAGGGTTGGTGACTGGCTGTCAGGGTTGGTGACTGACTGTCAGGGTTGGTGACTGACTGTCAGGGTTGGTGACTACTGACTGTCAGGGTTGGTGACTGACTGTCAGGGTTGGTGACTGACTGACTGTCAGGGTTGGTGACTGACTGTCAGGGTTGGTGACTGACTGTCAGGGTTGGTGACTACTGACTGTCAGGGTTGGTGACTGACTGTCAGGGTTGGTGACTGACTGACTGTCAGGGTTGGTGACTGACTGTCAGGGTTGGTGACTGGCTGTCAGGGTTGGTGACTGACTGTCAGGGTTGGTGACTGACTGGCTGTCAGGGTTGGTGACTGACTGACTGTCAGAGTTGGTGACTGACTGTCAGGGTTGGTGACTGACTGTCAGGGTTGGTGACTGACTGTCAGGGTTGGTGACTGACTGACTGTCAGGGTTGGTGACTACTGACTGTTAGGGTTGGTGACTGACTGACTGTTAGGGTTGGTGACTGACTGGCTGTCAGGGTTGGTGACTGACTGTCAGGGTTGGTGACTGACTGTCAGGGTTGGTGACTGACTGTCAGGGTTGGTGACTGACTGTCAGGGTTGGTGACTGGCTGTCAGGGTTGGTGACTGACTGTCAGGGTTGGTGACTGACTGTCAGGGTTGGTGACTGACTGTCAGGGTTGGTGACTGACAGACAGGTAACTGACAACTTACTCCTGGTACGATGGTCACCCTGATGACTGAGTCTTGTTGACCATTTCTGTGACGCCTTTCTCTGTCCTTTTTAATCAATCGCTTTAGCGTGTTTTTCATACATTCGAGTCGCAGCAAGTCCTCGGATAGTACAATGAGAATTATTTTCCAGTTAGTTGACTGAGCATTGCGCAACAAAGACTGGTCCGTAGCGAATACAAATTTGTCAGAGTCGGGTCGTCTACTCCAGGAAGCTGAGAAATAGTCTACCTGATCTTTCTCACAGCAGATCAGAAGGTACCGGCTGTGTTGGGGGCTCGGCTCATTCAGATCCGAATATTGACCTTCATTATCATCTGCTGCATTGTTTGGCCATGGATGGTCGTCAGCTTCGTTCTGCAGCGGCGGTGGCGGTGGCGGAGGCAGTTGCCGCAATGGTACCGCTTCAGAGGACATGCCGTAGCCATTTCTGTGGTGTCGCTGATTGTTCAGCTGGGCGTCTGACCCCAGACTAGATTCATCGTGTCTATCGTTATTATTAGCGTTCGCGTCCACATAATGATTGTTGCTAACGTAACGGCCGCCAATGGGTCGATGCTGGTGGGACATTTCGATATCGCTGTAAAATAGAAGGAAATTAACAAGGATATAAATTTAGACATTCCTGATTCGCTTGATCAGAAATTTTTCCAGGCTAGAGGTTTTACCCATACACATGGTAGAATATAACATTTGTTTAATCTGCAAGGATTAGGGATTTTTATCTGGGGATTAGGATTTTTATCTGGGGATTAGGGATTTTTATCTGGGGATTAGGGACATTTATCTGGGGATTAGGGATTATTATCTGGGGATTAGGGATTTTTTATCTGGGGATTATGGATTATTATCTGGGGATTAGGGACATTTATCTGGGGATTAGGGATTATTATCTGGGGATTTCGAATTCGTTAAATCTGAGTATTTAAAATTTTTTTTTAATAAAAATAAAATAAAATAAACAAATTCAGAGATCCTGAATTTTCAGAATTTTTCCTAATTTAGAGATTTTAGGATCTCTGAAATTTGTGAATAAAATGTAGGGAATTTTATTTTTTATACGCAGTTTTTATGATTTCTGAAATTTTTTAACGTTTAGGGATTTGGGATTTTTCAATCTAGGGCTTCTAAACTTCAACTATAGGGATTTGGAGTTTTTTTATCTAATTAGGATTATGAAATATGGGGATTTGGGATTTGTTTAAATCTGATAATTTAAGGTTCATTCCTTTACCTGTGAGAAGCGGACCTGTGCCGTTTCTGCAAGTAGTAAATCAGCGATAAAACTGCCGCAACAAGAACGGCAGCTCCTGGTATTGCTCCACTTAAAACTGCAGGCAGATTCGCACCACCGGAACTGCTGCCGATGCAGCCGCAATCGCCAGCAGTCTGTCGACTTTGAAGGGCTGCCTGTAGATTTCACGACAGGATTTGAATAACTTTCCAGTTCATTCTGAAACCACTAAATATCACTCCAAATACTTCAGGCTATCCAACTCATTCATTCTGAACCCTTCAGGCTATCCAACTCATTCATTCTGAATCCTTCAGGCTATCCAACGCATTCATTCTGAATCCTTCAGGCTATCCAACTCATTCATTCTGAATCATTCAGGCTATCCAACTCATTCATTCTGAATCCTTCAGGCTATCCAACTCATTAATTCTGAACCCTTCAGGCTATCCAACTCATTAATTCTGAATCCTTCAGGCTATCCAACTCATTAATTCTGAATCCTTCAGGCTATCCAACTCATTCATTCTGAACCCTTCAGGCTATCCAACTCATTAATTCTGAATCCTTCAGGCTATACAAATCATTAATTCTGAATCCTTCAGGCTATCCAACGCATTAATTCTGAATCCTTCAGGCTATCCAACTCATTCATTCTGAATCTTTCAGGCTATCCAACTCATTAATTCTGAACCCTTCAGGCTATCCAACTCATTAATTCTGAACCCTTCAGGCTATCCAACTCATTAATTCTGAACCCTTCAGGCTATCCAACTCATTAATTCTGAACCCTTCAGGCTATCCAACTCATTCATTCTGAATCCTTCAGGCTATCCAACTCATTAATTCTGAACCCTTCAGGCTATCCAACTCATTAATTCTGAATCCTTCAGGCTATCCAACTCATTAATTCTGAATCCTTCAGGCTATCCAACTCATTAATTCTGAATCCTTCAGGCTATCCAACTCATTCATTCTGAATCCTTCAGGCTATCCAACTCATTAATTCTGAATCCTTCAGGCTATACAAATCATTAATTCTGAATCCTTCAGGCTATCCAACGCATTAATTCTGAATCCTTCAGGCTATCCAACTCATTCATTCTGAATCCTTCAGGCTATCCAACTCATTAATTCTGAATCCTTCAGGCTATCCAAATCATTAATTCTGAACCCTTCAGGCTATCCAACTCATTCATTCTGAACCCTTCAGGCTATCCAACTCATTCATTCTGAATCCTTCAGGCTATCCAACTCATTCATTCTGAACCCTTCAGGCTATCCAACTCATTAATTCTGAACCCTTCAGGCTATCCAACTCATTCATTCTGAATCCTTCAGGCTATCCAACTCATTCATTCTGAATCATTCAGGCTATCCAACTCATTCATTCTGAACCCTTCAGGCTATCCAACTCATATGTATCCTTACAGCATTTGGTCGGTCCGTAAGAACTTGGGTTGTACTTGGCAAGCAGAGACAAGTTGCTGGCGTTACTACGCGGTTGTCAAGCAAGCTGAACTGTTGAAGTTGAGTCAGATGAGCTACTCGCTCGGGCTGCACGTCAGTCAATTGGTTTGAGTCCATGTTGAGAACTCTAATAAATTTATGATGCAATATTACGTAAGGCTCGAATGATAAGCACACAATGATAAGCTCGAATGTAAACTCGAATTTCATGCAGTGCACAATAAACTTACTCCAGACTGTTTGGCAAATCTGGTGGAATCTTGGTTAATCGGTTGCCAGATAGCCGTAAACTCTTCAGCTTTGTTGGCAGCGGAGTCAGACAGTTAACAGACTGGTCGTCAAGGCCGGAGTTATGTAAACTCAGTTGTTTCAATTCAACCAATGCTGAGAAGCATCCTTTACTGCCTTCAGCATTGCTGCTACACAACAGATACAATTTATCAATGTTTTCAATCTCCAGCGTTGCCATGGTGACAGTCCAAGCGACTGAGGATAAATCTTGGCTTGTAAGAACCGAGTGCCGATTGAATCGTTGCAGACTGAGTGTGCTCAGTGCGCGAAGATTCTTTGTTGCTGTCAGGGCTGCATTGAAGCTCAACTGTGTTTCAGGCGGCCTTCACAAATTGGGTCAGTATATTCGGTGTTAGTAAGACTAGCTTAGCAAAATGCAACCTCAAACGAGCCTTAGTAAACAATCAAAGCATGAAGGTGTGATTTGAAACTCAAAAAATGATCAGAAAGTGAAGAAATGATCCGAAACTGAAGAAATGATCAGAAAGTGAAGAAATGATCGGAAACTGAAGAAATGATCCGAAACTGAAGAAATGATCAGAAAGTGAAGAAATGATCGGAAACTGAAGAAATGATCCGAAACTGAAGAAATGACCAGAAAGTGAAGAAATGATCGGAAACTGAAGAAATGATCCGAAACTGAAGAAATGATCAGTAAGTGAAGAAATGATCGGAAACTGAAGAAATGATCCGAAATTGAAGAAATGATTAGAAACTGAAGAAATGATCAGAAACTGAAGAAATGATCAGTAAGTGAAGAAATGATCGGAAACTGAAGAAATGATCCGAAATTGAAGAAATGATTAGAAACTGAAGAAATGATCAGAAACTGAAGGTAGGATGAAACCTGAAGATTTTATTAGAGACTGAAGAGTTTTCTTTAAAAAAAGATAAAAAAGTATTATACTAGGGGGTTTGCCTCTAACGCGTTTGCCTCTCGCACCAAGGTCCCTGAGCTCGATTCCGCAGCGAGGCCACATTCATTTGAGGGCCGCAGCCGCGGAGACAAGGCTTGGGGGCTTGTCGTGCAATTTACGCCCTTAAGGGCCAACCTCTAAGGCACAGTGAGAGTGTACACTGCATGATGATGAGAAAGTTAGGGCAGATCTGTATGCCTGCACACCTGTGTGAGCGTGTGCCTGCGTACGGTATCTGTGCGTGTGTGCTCAGGAGTCAGTGGAATGGGCAGAATTGCCCCCTCGCTAGCTGCGGGTCTAGTGTCACGAAATGATGTGCCATTTCCCGCAGCCCTCCTGCAATTATTACTTTTATTACGTATTGTACTTCACTCACTCTCGAGCAGTGACAGAAGAAGAAGAAGCACTTTTGCCGGCACTTTTCGAAGGCAGACTCAAATGCAAACTAGTCAAACTGTCAGTCACGGATGTGAAATCTAATGTCTCCAATGGACAACTCCGACAACTCAGAGCCTTCAGTTTGCTTGGCAAGCATTTCGAATCAATGGTTCGAAGATTTAAACTCGAGCTCAGCGTTATGGATGTCAGACTATCGGCGGTGGAAGCCATGTCACCAGGTAGGCTGCAATCAGTCAAAGGATTACCAGCTAAGCTAACCTTAGCCAAATGCTTGGGCAATCGAATATTTGGTAGTCGATGAAATTGATTAGCCGATATGTGGAGAGTTTGCAGCCTTGGTGCCGCACTATAGATAGCATCTGTAGCTATGCCAGACTCATCTGATAAGGCATTGGCGTCCAGATGAAGGTTAGTAACGTTGACGAATCCGCGCAAAGAATCTACAGTCAGCGACGTTAATCCACAACCGTTTAGGATTAATTTCACAATCTTGCCAACACCGGGTCCGACAAATGCGTTAGCCTTCAAAACGCCTAGACCATCAACTGGGCAGTCGCAGAGGCGCAGGTGTACACAACTAGACGGCACATTGCTAACTATAGGCATTGAAACTGATGTTGATGCGACGGATACAGTCGGGCGGCAGAAACATTTGCCGCTGTTCAATGGCTGCTCTATACAGGCGCCAGGACTTATCGATTCGCTCAGATCAACCGGGCAAGCATTGTGAGGGGCACCAGCTGCGAGTCCCAGCTGGGCCAAATGAACAACTAAGATGGAAGCGAAATAATTCTGCAATTCGCGATTTTCGGAAATTTAGAAATGTAAAGAAAACATTTTATTTTCTGACACTATTCCTAAACTACAATGCTTCGGTTGATACCCAACCTAACCTCTAATGCTTCGGCTGATACCTAACCTAAACTACAATTTTTCGACTGATACCCAACCTAACCTCTAATGCTTCGGCTGATACCTAACCTAAACTACAATTTTTCGACTGATACCCAACCTAACCTCTAATGCTTCGGCTGATACACAACCTAACCTCTAATGCTTCGGCTGATACCCAACCTAACCTCTAATGCTTCGGCTGATACACAACCTAACCTCCAATGCTTCGGCTGATACACAACCTAACCTCTAATGCTTCGGCTGATACAAAACCTAACCTCCAATGCTTCGGCTGATACACAACCTAACCTCCAATGCTTCGGCTGATACACAACCTAACCTCCAATGCTTCGGCTGATACACAACCTAACCTCCAATGCTTCGGCTGATACACAACCTAACCTCCAATGCTTCGGCTGATACACAACCTAACCTCCAATGCTTCGGCTGATACACAACCTAACCTCTAATGCTTCGGCTGATACACAACCTAACCTCTAATGCTTCGGCTGATACAAAACCTAACCTCCAATGCTTCGGCTGATACCCAACCTGACATCCAAATCTTCGGCTGATACCCAACCTGACATCCAAATCTTCGGCTGATACCCAACCTGACATCCAAATCTTCGGCTGATACCAAACCTGACATCCAAATCTTCGGCTGATACCAAACCTGACCTCCAAATCTTCGGCTGATACCCAACCTGACCTCCAATGCTTCGGCTGATACCCAACCTGACCTCCAATGCTTCGGCTGATACCAAACCTCCTGCTTTTGTCCCAACCTGCTGCATGCTTTTTCCAAAGCTACATGCAGAAATAAAAATAATACTTAACACACGAATAAAACGTTTTGAATTTCGCACAGAACACAAGTAATGTTTTCGCAAATATTCAAAATCGTACAAATTGTGCTAATTGTGCTACAACGAGTACCTATGAAGTCATGCAAAATAAATGCAAAAACAACTGAAGCAATGACGAATTTTCGAATTATCATTCAAAGAGGCAATGCATAAAACACTTAAGTAGGCAGTTTTTATGCTATTAAAATTAGTTATTTTTACTTTCTCTTGCTACGGAAGCATCGATCCTCAATTCGACCAATCAGCGTTGAAACCAATGAATTTATCTTTATCTTCAACGGTGTTGTGTATCGAAACACACCAAGTCGTCGATGTTTAGCATCAAATTCGGCTGCTAAGAGTCTAGACTGCAGCGTCACCCAGTGCTGCTGCTGCTGATGCTGACTGTTCGCGCTTTCACCAGCTGATGACTGATTCCATTGAAGACTATAACGTGCCAGACCTTTTGACACAATCTGCTCGGCAATGCAACGATACTTGAATGGCGATAGAGATAACAGACGCCATTGATAGACTTCGCATAGAGCAATCTGATTACCATTGTTGACATCGTTGCCTAGCAACTGCAAGATTCGAACCCGGGCTGTTCGACCTGTTAACCGACGCTGCAGCCAACTGAAGGCATTTTGCCCACTGACCAGTTCAACCCCAGCTAGACGTAGGTGCAGAAATGGATCTCCGTCTGTATTTTTACTAGGAATAAGAAATGAGAGCACAGGCTCATGCTTAGCAACTAAATCTAGGTAGGCGCCCTTTGCTCCAGCATCAGTTTTCAACACTGGCACTCTCAGGCAGCGAATAACTCGAATTCGAAACACCCAATCACCATTTTTAACCTCGGCTGGTAGATGGGCAATACTTGGCCATAGACGCATCCAATAGCGATGCCTGGCAAGAGTTATTAGGCCGACAACACCTAGGCCAATAGGGATTTTCTGCAGATGATTTGGGATTTCATAATTCTTCAGGAGTAAATAAATTTCAATATAAAAAGTAACAATAGATTTGCAAAAGTCCTTCATATCTATAAACTGACTTTGCTAAAAAGCCATCATTTATCTATCTGCAGTGGCAGATCTAGGAAGGAGCCCACTAACTGTTGGTGATTTAAGTTTGATTTTATTTCTCATAGTCAGAGTAAATCTAATTTTTCGCTTTATAATCGTCTAACTACTTTTATGGACTATGTTTCAGTGTCATTACTTTGATTAATAATTTACCCAAAGAAAAAAGAAAGAGGAGAGATTAGAAAAAACTGAGAGGGATTTATAAAAGAGCAGAAATATGGAGCTAGGCCATATCTAACTAGGTGTCCTAAATTTATTATTTAACTTATGGTAAATTAAGAAAGTAGAAAACCTTACCAATTAAGAAATAAACTTAAACCATTTGGCTTAAAGTCCTAAACATACGCTTAAATCAGTCTATTTAATTTTTAGAATACTATTAATCATATTGAAATAAGAATTTTCATAACTACTTCTTAACTTAATGTCTTTAACACTCTTACTTTATACTATAATTTTTATTCTGACAAAGTATTACTGTTCATAACTTAAATCATTATTAATAGCTCAAAATAAGTAATCACTATGATTTTTAGCTAATTTCTAAAATAACATGTTAAAAAAACACAAAAATTACTTACTGAAATCCATGAAAAGTTTTTGTCAACAAATGTATATGCATCATCCATCCATGACCTCATTGTGAAATTTTTAATCTATGCATTGAAACCTGAAAAGTATAGTTTTCATAGTTTATTAATGTGGTAGGCTAGTTTTACATTCTTTTGCTCACACAATATAGTATAAACTAACAGTATGTATGATTCTTAGAAAATTCATAATATACACATATAATTTTGCTTTGTTTTAATTCTATATGCTTTAATTCTTTGTTTCACTATGCATGCCCACCCCCAATTTGTGCTATATATAAAAAAATTTCCCCAACCTAAAAATCAATGGTCCGCGAGATGGAAGTTCTTAAATATATGTTTTATAAGCAAGGAGTTCTTTCACTTAAAAATTCACTCATGTTTTGTGTTGGATATTTGGTGGTAAAGGCGAAAGCTAAAGTGGTTATCAGAGACTCAGAATCAGTTATATAGAACAATAGAGTAAATAATACAAACGTTGTGTTTGATTGGTACCATACATGCATAACACCTGGCCGACCCGGCCAAACCAGCCGGGTGAAACGAGGGCCAAGCAAGGTAAGTCGCAAAAACCAATCGACCAAGTGCAAAAAAATCAAAGGGGGGGACCAAGGGACAAAAAAGGAAGGCGTGAAGAAAAGGAAAAAGGGGACAGAAAAAGAGAGCAAATGAGAGCAAACTAAGTCGTAAATAGAGCAATGAAACGAACTAAGTCGCAAATGAGAGCAAAAACTAAGTCGCAAGGCTGGCTAAGATTTGGGAGGTTGCGCATGTATGATTGGTGCCCTCCAATCCATTGGAGCCTTTAAAGGCTGGTTATAACCAATAATGTTAAAGAGTGATTCTATACAGTTTGAGAGTTAAAAAGTGTCTTACCATTCAGGCACTTGTACTTTGTTACCACAGTTATTGAATATACATATATATAATTAAAGTGTTAGGCCTATAGTTCCCTATAATTGGGTAAATTTAAATATAATGAAAGTTGACTATTGTTATTAACTAAACATTTTGCAGTGGATAAATATAAGAAACTTAAAGAAGAAAGGAGCCCTATGACATTAAAATTAATATAAGCAATATAATATTTTAGCATATAGCTAGCTTGTATCCTTAATCCATATGACACAGATGTTACTAAGGTTAAGTTAAAAGTTGCAGCATCTAAGTAGGTAAAGTAAGTCACATCTATGCAATGCTTTTAATTGTATGTAAGCTAACTATATAAATTAAAGACCAATAGTAAATAATAATACAAATACTAACCAATGATACAAAAAAGATAAATGTCCATACATGCCAATTTAAACCATGTAAAAAAAGTTGTCTTCTTGTTGTTCCACCTTGTTGTGACTGCTATGGTGATATGTGGACCCTTCTGACCAGCAACTTTCTAGTATACACTTTGACCCACATGGCAAATTGCTGCAAGCGTCTTATGAAGCCGTCAATTCCATGTTCATCAATAAGTTAAGTCTATGGATTTCTCAGTCAGCCAGGCTCACTGAGATTATAGAAACCAGGCTGCTGTCAGTCAGCCTGGCTAAATGAGCCACGCTAACTTGAATAAAACTTGGCTAAATGTAAAAGTAAACCAAATGTACACCTAAAAAGTGTACTTACTTATCTATATATATAAAAGTGAAAACTCTGTCTGTCTGTCTGTCTGTGTGCAACCTTTTGTCTTTATAGACGCCGAAACCGCTCAACCAAATCGCACCAAACTTTGCACATACCTAAAACCACCTACGCTGAGTGCAATAGGCTACTCAAATTCCCGAAAAATCATTTCCTTCCTGCTCAAAAGTGCAAAAAACTGCTCAAAAATCGTCAAAAAATCACTCAATTCGACATATCGTCGCCCCACTTTGTCAGATTTTCTCCAAATTTGATCCACTTACACTTTACATGTTTTCCAACAATGCTATCAATTTTGAACATTTCTACTCAATCCAGAGCAAAGCTGCATCATCTCAAAGTGAGTCACTTTTTGTTTTCCGAGGACAGCCACCCCAACTCCCCTCCGCCACTCTGCGGGCCAAATTTTATTACAGCCACCCCCTCCCTTCCCCGGGCGCCAAAGCCCCAGACTGTACATTGTATTTCAAGCCGTGAATGTACACAGCCCAAACCCCTAGACTGTCTACTGGCCCCCAAGCAGCACTGAGACTGAGTGCGGTGGCGTCCCAGTGCGCAGGGCGATATTTCTCTCCAGCCAGCCTGGGATAGAAGAAAGAGAGAGGCTGGCGATCAACTGATGGGTGGTGTCACTCTGCTGCTGTCTGGAGACTTTAGACAGACGCTGCCTGTGATTCCGCGTGGCACTCCTGCTGATGAGATTAATGCTTGCCTAAAATCATCTCACCTGTGGCCATCGGTTGTGAAGTTGCACCTACGAACAAACATGAGAGCTACAATTCAAGGAGACGAAACAGCTCATGAGTTCTCTGCCAATCTATTGCGAATCGGCAATGGTCTGCTGGAGATTAGCACCGAGGATGGGCAGTCATCGATCGCTACAATCGGAACCATTGTGCAGTCAGTGCAGGAGCTCAAGGCAAAAGTTTACCCGAACCTGATGGTTCGATATGCTGACGTTGACTGGCTGTCAGAGAGGGCAATTCTGTGTCCTAGAAATGATGCCGCCAACGAAATTAACTACCAACTGCTTCAGGAGTTGCCAGGTGCAGTTTTCACCTACAAGTCAATTGATACAACGTTGACTGATGACACCGCTGTGGAGTATCCTGTTGAGTTTCTGAACTCTCTAGATCCTCCTGGAACTCCATCGCACAACTTGCAGCTGAAAGTTGGGGCACCAATTATGCTCCTCCGCAACCTGAATGCGCCAAGGCTGTGTAACGGCACCAGACTGATAGTCAGCCGGCTCTTCCCACACGTGATTGAGGCCACGATAATGACTGGATCTGGCAGAGGAGAGTCTGTGTTCGTTCCCCGGATTCCAATTATCCCCACGGACCTGCCATTTCAGTTCAAGCGACTGCAGTTCCCTGTGAGAGTGTGCTTTGCGATGACTATTAACAAGGCTCAGGGACAGTCGCTGAAGGTGGCTGGCATCAACCTGGAGACTCCTTGCTTCTCGCATGGGCAGCTTTATGTTGCCTGCTCCCGTGTTGGAACTCCAGCTGGCCTATTCATTTTCGCACCAAGGGGAAGAACGAAGAATGTGGTGTATCCCCAGGCCTTGAGGTGACTCGCAAGCAATTAATAGAAAAGTAGTCACGAATTGACCTTGACCTGTCTAACTCTGAACTCTGAAACAGTTTAATTTTGTTTCTTTGACATTGTTATTGTTATGCCATGGCTATTTTCCTTATGTATACACGTGTACATGCATACTGTATACAGAGGCAGATTTAGGGGGGGCGGGGGGGGGGGGCAGTCGCCCCCCTAAATTTTAATCATGGGAATAAGATGCCCCCACCAGGGGCGCCAGTCGCAGCACTGGCGCCCCTTTTCGGCCGCTGGCGCCCCTTTTCGGCCGCTGGCTCCCGTTTTTCAGCCGCTGGCGCCCTTTCTTGGCTCCTGGCGCCCTTTTTCGGCCGCTGGCACCCCCTCTGTGATTCTCATGGCGCTCCCCTGACAGACCGCCCCAAGACAAAATTCCTGGATCTGCCACTGACTGTATAGAGAAGTGGCTAAGAGACATGTTTCTAAAGAAGTAATCAAGAGGGGGCTGTTTGGACAAACTTTTCACTTATTTTTTACTTAAAACGCCCTTAAACAAACTCTTCACTTTTCATTAATGCAGTAAATAAATAAATGGTGACCTTCACTATAAAGTTAATACAGAGACGTGAATTGCTTACTGCTTTGCTTTAAATTTCTGCCCCAAAAACAACGGGCAAAAAAAGCTAGTTTAATAATAAATAAGCTAATATTAATGACTGGGCAACTAAACTAAAGCTTTTGTAGGCCTAATTTAGTAAAGTGTTACAACTGTTTTGTAAAAATATGATAATAAAAAATCGAATATAATTAAACTGTAGGCCTAACTGGTAGTGGTACCCTCCTATCCATTGGAGCCTTTAGTAAATAATAAATAGTAAATAGTAAATAGTAAATAACAGCATATCTAATAATGATAATAAAATCAATTGCAAAACTTAAGCAATGCACTTAATTTAAAACCTAAGCAAACTAGGTAGGTGCCTAGACCTAACTTCAATTGAAGCCAGAGTTAATTCGGTAAAGCCAGCCAAGTAACTCCAGTTATTTGATTTAAAAGTGAAAAGTGAAAAATTTTAAACTGCAAAGCGAAAACGAAAACTCATGTGACGTTGTCTCTCTAATTTAATGTAATTTTAATATGCCAGTTAGAATTATGTGCAATTCTTTCTTTAGCTATAATTGTTAGGGATATTTCTTCGGTTTTCCATTAATAGGCCCTATTTATAATGGTTTTGTTTTAGTGTACTACATAGTCGTAGGTTTCGTCACGGGGTCCATGTTACACTCCATAAAGCCAATTCTGCGTTACAATCCGAGCCTTCAAAGCGGTACTCTGCGCGCAGCGGCGTAGAGATACGCGCAGCTTTAGCTTTCAAAGCTCCTCTACCCCTGCTCCTCTACCCCCTGCTCCTCTACCCCTGCTCCTCTTCTGGCCCTGCTACTCTACCCCTGCTCCTCTTCCCCTGCTCCACTACCCACTGCTCCTTAAACCCTGCTCCTCTACCCTTAATCCTCTACCTCTGCTCCTCTACCCCTGCTCCTCTACTATACTGCTCCTCTACCCTTACTTCTCTACCCCTGCTCCTCTACCCCTGCTCCTCTACCCCTGCTCCTCTTCTGGCCCTGCTTCTCTAGCCCTGCTCCTCTACTCCTGCACGTCTACCCCTGCTCCTCTAACCCCTGCTCCTCTACCCCTGCTCCTCTACACCTTGCACCTCTAATGGCCCTGCTCCTCTACCCCTGCTTCTCTACCCCTGCTCCTCTACCCCTGCTCCTCTACCCCTGCTCCTCTACCCCTGGTCCTCTACACCTTGCTCCTCTAATGACCCTGCTCCTCTACCCCTGCTTCTCTACCCCTGCTCCTCTACCCACTGCTCCTCTACCCCTGCTCCTTTTCTGGCCCTGCTTCTCTACCCCTGCTCCTCTACCCCTGCTCCTTTTCTGGCCCTGCTTCTCTAGCCCTGCTCCTCTACTCCTGCCTCTACCCCTACTCATCTACCCGCCTGCTCCTCTACTCCTGCTCCTCTTCTGGCCCTGCTACTCTACCCCTGCTCCTCTTCCCCTGCTCCACTACCCACTGCTCCTTAACCCCTGCTCCTCTACCCTTAATCGTCTACCTCTGCTCCTCTACCCCTGCTCCTCTACCCACTGCTCCTCTACTATTGCTCCTCTACTATTGCTCCTCTACTATTGCTCCTCTACCCTTACTTCTCTACCCCTGCTCCTCTACCCCTGCTCCTCTACCCACTGCTCCTCTACTAACCCTGCTCCTCTACCCACTGCTCCTCTACTAACCCTGCTCCTCTACCCCTGCTCTTCTTCCCCTGCTCCTCTGCCCCCTGCTTCTACCCCCCTTGCTCTACACCCCACTGTTCTTACGCCCTTTCTTGTGCCGCCCAGGTACTTGCCAGATCTGGGAAAAATTTGTCCTCTCTCCCACCATGCCTGCCATTCCCCGCCATCCTTGATAGTCCCCTCCCCCATTCTCCTTGGCATTCCTCCAGCCATCCTTGACAGTCCCCTCCCCTCCCTCATCCTCCCTGGCCTTGACAGTCCCTGGCTAGCAAGCTAGCAAATTATAATTAGCAATAATAGGCCGATAGGAAACAATAACATACAAACTAATTGTAAAGACACTGCATCGAATCGATTAAATTGATCCTGGTAACTCTTTCTAAAAAAGTCAGTCATTGAAACGGTATCTAATTAAACAGCATTGATTATATATTATATTTATGCACGTAGATTTGTGCCCCATATTAAAGCATTGCATTGGCTTTGAAAGCTAAAGCTGCGCGCAGAGTACCGCTTTGAAGGCTCGGATTGTAACGCAGAATTGGCTTAATGGAGTGTAACACGGGTGGTTTCGTATTCAAATGTGCTAATTAGGCCTTTCCAGGAAGGCTCCCTCTCCACCGGGCTAGTTCTACGACTGAGTGCTGGTTGTTATTTTATCAGTGGCTAATCTGAACTGTAGCCGTAGCTGTGTTTCAAGTGAAATCCATTGAGTAGCTCTGTAACCCATCTAAGATACAGCCAGCATTCGCCGTAAAGACGATCTCTTAATTCGAAGGCCCAATTTATTGCATGAGAGTGCTTTCCGCTACAAGGTTTTGTAACGATTGATAATTTACCTTACTAATAAAATAAACCGAAACTGCTACGCCTATTCGTTGAAACCGAAACTTCGTCATGCTCATTAAACGGGCGCCTCTGTATTTCTAAGAAATGCTTCAATTTAAAATTGTTCAGTTTCGAATAACGCTAGTGCGTGGCATCGTCATTTGGAAATTAGATTTGCTATTATAAAGCTTTAAATTAGAAAGCATTATAACTCGGTTAAGATAAACTACCGATTTAGACTTTTGTTTTGTGCAGAGTTATATGAATACTTAAAAAATTGCCCGCAATCTAATCCGTTTTCTAATCGTTTGAGCAGCTTGATTACGATGATCATCATGTGTTCTTCGTACTACTAGTTTAAACTTGAACTTGAAATTTTCTTAACAGTAGAAATACTACGTAGATATTTCAAATACCCAACCCTAATTTTCTTTTTTTTTGCATTTCCTAAAATATTCAACCAATCGCCAAAAAATCTAGAACACGGGCTAAAATTTTCCGCTTTATTCGATGAAACAACTTTGAGCATCACAAAACATCGGCGCATCATCGAGATATCGTTTCTCGTCTCATGCGATTCTCGTCTGGGTTGCTGGTGGCAAAAAAAGCACAAATTTAGGCATAATCTTTCTGCCCAGAAAATTTATTCAAGTAGCTGAGTCGGCCATCATGGCTGACTATTTTGGATTAACGAAATGGTTTTTTAATTTTTTTATCCAAATATTGTTTCTCTATAATGTTTACAATGAAAATCTCGACGATGCTGACTGCTGAAATCCGAAAGTTAGTTCATCGTAAAGGTGGTGGATTTCACGAAAATCGTTTGAATCAAAATTTTCGATTTAAGAATCATTGTGAAGTAGGTGCTGTGGGTATTTGAAATACCACCGTTGTCTTCCCACGGCGGAATAATTAATAGCATTGCTTCAATACTTTCTATATAACCTACAGTTACAGTGTGAAATCTCTCATTATTTTCTTATCTATATATCCCTATATATTTTGAGGAACATATGCATTAAGAAAGTGTGCGCATATTTTAAACCTACATGTGGATCTGAAAATATTTTTAGCCGGAATCATTTAAGGCTGTTCAATGGCAATTGGTAGATTTTCCATTCGAATCGAAACTGCGCTTATAGTTATGTCAGATAAGTGGTACTTTGACAGTAGTGTTCATTAAATTTAATATTTTTAGAAGATTACTACCCGTCTTAAATCGAATCACATTACGAATATCATGATGCTGTACCAATAGACATTGGTACTATATGCAAAGGAAGAAAGAAAATTAATTTAAACACAGTTATTTCACATCACATGCACGATCCGATTCTGACCATGTCATGTAATTAGCTTGTACATACCGATGTACAATTGTAATTCATTGACACGATCACTTTTTTATTAAAACAATAACTATACGGACAAACACAACTATACTTACTTAGCTGCATCAATGTGACATGAACTTGCGATAGACTAATTTAGGTATGATATTTTTAAGCAAGTTTTTATACAGAATATATTGAAGCCGATGTATTATAAATTGCCGCAGTAAATTACAAGTACACACCAGGTCACGATGACTGCGATACGCATGTTTTATGGCTATAAAATATTGTGGAACAGCGGGCGTATAGTAATATTGATATTTAATGTAATGCGTACTCGTACAAGAGTCACGTCGCCTGGCCCACTATAGAACCTTTTCACGCCTTCATAAATTATATTATGTTGTGTATTATATATTGTAAGGGTTGAATGCAAGGCAGTATCCCGCTCCGCACAGTTTACAGACGTATATAACTTATACACATACCTGCATGCGCGCGCACAGTAATAAAGCAGTCACACCGCGGGCACGCGACCCCGCCGCCCGGGCTCAAAGGGAGGCCGCCACCCCACCTCCCCTGATAAGATTAACAACCTCTCTCTAACACCGCATCTCTATTTCTTCTAGTCTCTCTTTCCATTCTCGCACTTAAGTGCGCCTAATTCGTATATGTAAATACGTTATAGATTTTTTATACAAGCACATGCGGCGCTGGTCAAACAATCTAGATTCCAAAAATTTTGTGTTTTGATCGTCTCTTCCTATACCAATATACGCAATATGTACGAGCATGTCTGTGTATTAATTTTATAAATTCAATGGACTGTAATGTGCATGTGCATTCTATTATACTCGTACATGCTGCATGTTCACGCAACCTATGCTTTTGCTCAGCACAACTTTGCTTTTCCAACCTCGCCACTCACTGGCAATGGATAAGATAAGACATGGGAGAGATCAGATATGTGAGAGATCAGACACGGGAGAGATCAGATATGTGAGAGATCAGATACGGGAGAGATCAGACACGGGAGAGATGAGACACGGGAGAGATGAGACACGGGAGAGATCAGACATGGGAGAGATCAGATATGTGAGAGATCAGACACGGGAGAGATGAGACACGGGAGAGATCAGATATGTGAGAGATCAGACACGGGAGAGATGAGACACGGGAGAGATGAGACACGGGAGAGATCAGATACGGGAGAGATCAGATACGGGAGAGATCAGACACGGTAGAGATAAGACAGACACTTTATGTAGAGTGTAGACACTGTAGATAGATGTTCTATAATCTAGAATTCTTTATATATAAGAATGCTGAAGGCATAAGGTGAAAACAGGCAGGAAATAAATGAGACAGGGCAACGATGAGACGGTGAGATGGGGCAGTGGAGTAATTAAACAGAGGAGGGTAGAGATCATACAAACAAGCAGGTGTGCAGCAGTTGCTTTCGACTCAATTGTGTTCTCAAGAGTCAAGACAAATATTTATCTCTTCTAAATAATAAGAGTTGCAGAGAAGAGTTGAGAGGTCTCGCTAAGTACAGTGTCCAATCTACATATAATATGTATCTTTATATCCGATGAGAAACAGAGATTTACCTGCATGGCTTTAGCGCGGCATATTCATGAATCGGAATAAAAATGAGCGGCATCCTTTTGATGTCGTGTTATCTATATGAATGTATGTGCGAGAGTGGTTTAGAGAATATAGCTAGTATGCATTAGTACAGTGCACAAAGGGTGTGGAAAAGGAAATTGCATAATTAACACTGAAAAGAAACCTAAATTAATGCGGCCCAGACTAAATCGTTGTTTCTTGTTAAATACTCAAGACTGTCCCTTTCTGCTTAGTCTCCAAAAAAAATAGAAGTAACTGAAAAAAATGAAGAAGAATGCCAGAAAAATAGCGGAGAAAAGACAGTGGAGAGATGAGACAGGGGAGAGATGAGACAGTGGAGAGATGAGACAGGGGAGAGATGAGACAGGGGAGAGATGAGACAGTGGAGAGATGAGACAGTGGAGAGATGAGAGAGGGGAGAGATGAGACAGTGGAGAGATGAGACAGGGGCGAGATGAGACAGTGGAGAGGTGAGACAGGGGAGAGATGAGAGAGGGGAGAGATAAGACAGTGGGAGAGATGAGACAGTGGAGAGATGAGACAGGGGCGAGATGAGACAGGGGAGAGATGAGACAGTGGAGAGATAAGAGAGGGGAGAGATGAGACAGTGGGAGAGATGAGACAGGGGCGAGATGAGACAGTGGAGATGTGAGACAGTGGAGAGATGAGAGAGGGGATAGATGAGACAGGGGATAGATGAGAGAGGGGAGAGATAAGACAGTGGGAGAGATGAGACAGTGGGAGAGATGAGACAGTGGAGAGATGAGACAGGGGCGAGATGAGACAGTGGAGAGGTGAGACAGGGGAGAGATGAGAGAGGGGATAGATGAGACAGGGGATAGATGAGAGAGGGGAGAGATAACACAGTGGGAGAGATGAGACAGGGGCGAGATGAGACAGTGGGAGAGATGAGACAGGGGATAGATGAGAGAGGGGATAGATGAGAGAGGGGATAGATGAGAGAGGGGATAGATGAGAGAGGGGAGAGATAAGACAGTGGGAGAGATAAGACAGTGGGAGAGATAAGACAGTGGGAGAGATAAGACAGTGGGAGAGATAAGACAGTGGGAGAGATAAGACAGTGGGAGAGATAAGACAGTGGGAGAGATAAGACAGTGGGAGAGATGAGACAGGGGCGAGATGAGACAGTGGAGAGATGAGACACGGGAGAGATGAGACAGTGGAGAGATGAGACAGCGGAGAGATAGACAGTGAGTCATTATCAACACGAAAGTTGTGAAACGGAAAGATAGGACTCAGGAGAGATAAGCCTCAGAGATCTCTTAGACTCACATGGATTGCAGACGCAGGACTTGACTGATTTATTGCTTCCCGAAAAGCCGGAGCAGTTACACAATGAGGCCTTTTAAACTCGTCTCAGCGTGCCAAAGCAATAAAACATGCAGCCCCTCAGCTATCGGTGAGGTCAAATAATCAGGTCCATGCAGCAAAGACCATGGCTAGACCCGAAGGCATGGGTCAGGGGGTTCATTGTCCTTGGCCAAAGCAGAACGATTCCTATTGTATTGATGTGACAATATATATATAAAACCCACGAAGTCGCGACAGTCATTTAACCATGACAGCTGCTTTCGCATGTGAATGGAGAGCATGCATTAGCAATTTATGACTATAGCATCGAGGAGAAGACTATCGTAAATCATTGTCTGCCCCGTGAAAGCAACCCAGGCGTGCAGATTGACTTTGATCTCTTGCTTCAGTGCTGTCTAAAATGCGAGTAGATGCTCGAGTTACGCAACACTACAGTTATTCTAAGAAAAAACACATTGAAAATGTAGAAGTCGAATTAGATTGATCAAATATCGCTTTTTGACAAATTAGGCCATGTATTTCAATTGATGCGCAATGCTACTTAATTCCGTTGTGTCTCGCTGTACACACGGTCAAACATAAAAAAGCTTCGATGGTAAAATAAAAAAAAATTAAATTCGAAATCTAGACATTTGATCTTTATTCGCTATTGTTTGTACAAATGCATTAAGCATAAGTATAATATACGTACAGTGCATCAAAAAGCAATCAGTTAAAAACCTTGTCCTTGCTTTGAAGCAGCAAAATATCCGTGTTTTATAAAAATGCAACATGATGAATGGTAAAGCTATGTACAAAGAACTGTACATGCTCATAGTTCAGAGAAGTATGGTAGGACTTCAGTACAGTTCTGATCCCAGTGATATCAGACCTCGCTGTTGCCAAGGCCATTTATCGGCGGATATTTGCTCTGACCTGAGCCAAGTAGCAGCAAAGTCTGCTGTTGCTGCTGCTGCTGCTGGCTATTGCCACTGGCTCTGCTGATACCGGTGTGAACAGGTGCGTGGAGCTTCTGGCGCTGCTGCATCTGATATGACTGCTGCTGTGGCGCCAGCTGCACCTGCTGCTGCCCACCTCGATGACACCTGCACAGTTGAGCAATGCGCGCTTGCCAGGCCCCGACGGACTTCATGTTGAGCCAGACAAACAGGCCAGCCGGCAAGCCAGGCGCAAGAGACATGAATATTTTCAGGGTGTAGATTGAAGAAGACGGCTGGGAATCGAGCTGGCAGCCTGCAGTCCAGGTGAGCAGTCCGCTAGAATTGACGCACTGCGGTCGGGCCAGCAGCTTCTCGACGTCGGACCACCACTGGCCTCGTTCCAGGAACTCGTAGGCATTCGCGGCCAGGACGCAGGCCATCGGGAGGGCGAACAGGCCGGAGAAGATGCTGATTTTCGTCATCAGCGTTTCTAAGCGACGGAAGCTGGGATTGCCGTTGAATTTCAGGCGATGCCGGACGGACACGCTGGAGCAGAGGGCGCTGACCAGAAATCCAAAGCCGCACAGCAGGCAGAGAGCAACGGGAGCCATGGAGAACACCAGCAGGTTGGTGCCATTAGAAGCGTCGACTACACACAGGTGCGTGAGCTCATCCGCTTCTATGCGGTGAAGAACCAGCAGCACAACGCTAAGGACCAGAGGCACGCCCCAGGCGAAGATGTGCAGCCACACTGTCCGCTGGGCCAGGGCTTCGTGGGCCCACTTGCGGGCAGCGCATAGGTACCAGCAGACGGTCATTAGAAGCCACCAGAGGCAGCCGGCCGTGGCTGAGAAGTACAACAGCAGGAAGATTACGGCGCACCAGTGGCCGGCATGTCGGCTTACTCGATACAGCACTGGTGCTGAGCCGGTCGCGTCGGAGGGGCCGTCCAGCTGGTTGCAGGCCACCTTGGGTCCCAGAGCGGCGCGAAGGATGTGGCCCAAAGAGAATAGCATATAACAGGCCGCAATCCATACAATGGGACGCTCGGGAAATTGGAATCTGTCGCTGTCCAAGGCAAATGTGAGCACAGCTAGCGAGGTGCAGACGAAGCAGAGAACAGCCGAGATCAGCATCCAGATCTCGGCGAACGCCTTGTCTTTCCGGTTGAAAAGAAAGTCGGCGTCGCAACGCTGAGCGCAAGTGAAGCCACTCGTGTCGGCGCCCAGACGAACCTCGGCTAGAGAGCATGCACGCCTGACTGACGGTGTTGATGCCGATTCCGCTAGTGGCCTCTCTGTTGGTGGCATGTCAACGGTGAGCCTCACTTGGGGTGTCACAGGCACAATCGGTCGCTGGATCGGCGGATGCTTTGGTGGGAACCTCGTGCCATCTCGACCGCTGTTAGGTTTGCCGGAGATTCCCATGGCAGCTAGACGATCGTTAAACTCTTGCGGATTCGGTCGCAGACAGAGATTCTTCCGACTGGAGTCGCCGATCTCCTGCTCCGGCAGCAGATCATCGCACGCCAGGCTGGTGGGCCAGTCGTGACCAAAGTGCAGCAGCATCGGCGTGCAGAGGTCGCGGATTCGTTGACAGAACTCGCGGCAAGGACGGACGAGCAACGAGTTCCGGCACATCGGCAGGTGCATCGAGCAGACGAAGAGGCGCATGAATGGCGCGCATGGCGCTTGGATCAGCTCCTTGTACTGCTTCAGGACGTAACCCACATCCGACTGCTTCGTGAAGCTCTCCGCCGTAGTGTTGTAGTACTCGTGCTGACAGGTGGCCACCTCGATGACCGCCGGACTGCAGGTTTGCGCCCGACTTCCAGGATTGGCGATGGATGCAGCGGCTGCGGCGGCGGCTGCGGCGGCGGCGGCGGCGGATTCGTCGTCTGCGCTCAGTGCTGATTCGGCTGGCGGATCAGCTGCCACAACTCCTGAGAATGAGGGCAGCAGCAGGACGACTATCATGACGCATTTCAAAGCGACAGTCGCCCTTGATATCGTCGATGATGGCCAAAGAGCTGCTGAAGCCATTACTCCTCGGTGTAGTCACAAGAAATATTACTGTACGACTCGTAATTTCAAAGCTGTGGCTGCTCCGGGCTTTGAAGGGGGGTTTTCTAATTGTCAAACGCAGTTTAAAACTTCAAGATAAAAGTGGCATGCCCGCGACCAACAACAAAGGCCTCTGGTTGGCTAGAGCAGATTTATTACTTGAGGGGTCGTGCAGCGACAATGTACGAGCTACAATCGCTTGCTTTCGAAGCAAGGCTGAACATTGGTATCAAACCCCAGCCAACCAATAGAAATTCAGAGCAAGGAAAGGCAAAGCAACACAAGCTACTCATAAAATCATTTGAACTCTTAGAGTTAAACACTTTGTAATTCTATTCGTCAATAAACTAAATCTGTAGAAATTACACGCAGTTGTGGCATATCACATGATAAAACCATCAATATTGCAAAAACTTATTTCAAGGATGTCTTGAAAATCATATTTTTTTACCTTCACAACTCCGAAAATATCCAAACTTTCGAGTCCCCAAACCTCAGAATCCCGAAACTTCAGAATCCCCAAACTTCAGAATCCCAAAACTTTAGAATCCCCAAACTACAGAATCCCCAAACTTTAAAATCCCAAAACTTCAGAATCCCCAAACTACAGAATCCCCAAACTTCAGAATCCTCAAACTTTAGAATCCCCTAACTACAGAATCCCCAAACTTCAGAATCCCCACACTTCAGAATCCCCAAACTTCAGAATCCTCAAACTAGAGAATCCTCAAACTTCAGAATCCCCAAACTTCAGAATCCCCAGACTTCAGAATCCTCAAACTTTAGAATCCCCTAACTACAGAATCCCCAAACTTCAGAATCCCCACACTTAAGAATCCCCAAACTTCAGAATCCTCAAACTACAGAATCCCCAAACTTCAGAATCCTTAAACTACAGAATCCCAAACTTCAGAATCCTCAAACTTCAGAATCCTCAAACTTCAGAATCCCCAAACTACAGAGTCCCCAAACTTAAAAATCCCAAAACTTCAGAATCCCCAGACTTCACAATCCTCAGACTTCAGAATCCCCAAACTACAGAATCCCCAAAATTAAAAATCCCAAAACTTCAGAATCCCCAAACTTTAGAATCCTCAAACTACAGAATCCCAAACTACAGAATCCCCAAACTTCAGAATCCCCAAACTACAGAATCCTCAAACTGCAGAATACCCTAAACTTCCGAATCCCTAAACTACGAAATCCCAAAACTTGAGAATCCCAAACTTCGAAATCCCAAAACTTTGGAATCCTCAAACTACAGAATACCCAAACTACAGAATCCTCAAACTACAGAATCCTCAAACTACAGAATCCTCAAACTACAGAATCCTCAAACTACAGAATCCTCAAACTACAGAATACCCAAACTAGAGAATCCTCAAACTGCAGAATACCCAAACTTCCGAGTCCCTAAACTTCCGAATCCCTAAACTACGAAATCCCAAAACTTCAGAATCCCAAACTACGAAATCCCAAAACTTTGGAATCCCCAAACTACAGAATACCCAAACTACAGAATCCTCAAACTACAGAATCCTCAAACTACAGAATACCTAAACTAGAGAATCCTCAAACTGCAGAATACCCAAACTTCCGAGTCCCTAAACTTCCGAATCCCTAAACTACGAAATCCCAAAACTTCAGAATCCCAAACTACGAAATCCCAAAACTTTGGAATCCCCAAACTACAGAATACCCAAACTACAGAATCCTCAAACTACAGAATACCCAAACTACAGAATCCTCAAACTACAGAATACCCAAACTACAGAATCCTCAAACTACAGAATACCCAAACTACAGAATCCTCAAACTACAGAATACCCAAACTAGAGAATCCTCAAACTACAGAATACCCAAACTACAGAATCCTCAAACTACAGAATACCCAAACTAGAGAATCCTCAAACTTCAGAATACCCAAACTTCCGAGTCCCTAAACTACGAAATCCCAAAACTTCAGAATCCCAAACTACGAAATCCCAAAACTTTGGAATCCCTAAACTTCAGAATCCCCAAACTTCAGAATCCTCAAACTACAGAATCCCCAAACTAGAGAATCCTCAAACTACAGAATACCCAAACTACAGAATCCTCAAACTACAGAATCCCCAAACTTCCGAGTCCCTAAACTTCCGAATCCCTAAACTTCAGAATCCTCAAACTTCAGAATCCTCAAACTTCAGAATCCTCAAACTTCAGAATACCCAAACTTCAGAATACCCAAACTACAGAATCCTCAAACTACAGAATCCTCAAACTTCAGAATCCTCAAACTTCAGAATCCTCAAACTTCAGAATACCCAAACTTCAGAATACCCAAACTACAGAATCCTCAAACTTCAGAATCCTCAAACTTCAGAATACCCAAACTACAGAATCCTCAAACTTCAGAATCCTCAAACTTCAGAATCCTCAAACTTCAGAATACCCAAACTTCAGAATACCCAAACTACAGAATCCTCAAACTTCAGAATCCTCAAACTTCAGAATCCTCAAACTACAGAATCCTCAAACTACAGAATCCTCAAACTACAGAATCCTCAAACTACAGAATCCTCAAACTTCAGAATCCTCAAACTTCAGAATCCTCAAACTTCAGAATCCCCAAACTTCAGAATCCCCAGACTTCAGAATCCTCAAACTTTAGAATCCCCTAACTACAGAATCCCCAAACTTCAGAATCCCCACACTTAAGAATCCCCAAACTTCAGAATCCTCAAACTACAGAATCCCCAAACTTCAGAATCCTTAAACTACAGAATCCCAAACTTCAGAATCCTCAAACTTCAGAATCCTCAAACTTCAGAATCCCCAAACTACAGAGTCCCCAAACTTAAAAATCCCAAAACTTCAGAATCCCCAGACTTCAGAATCCTCAGACTTCAGAATCCCCAAACTACAGAATCCCCAAAATTAAAAATCCCAAAACTTCAGAATCCCCAAACTTTAGAATCCTCAAACTACAGAATCCCAAACTACAGAATCCCCAAACTTCAGAATCCCCAAACTACAGAATCCTCAAACTGCAGAATACCCTAAACTTCCGAATCCCTAAACTACGAAATCCCAAAACTTGAGAATCCCAAACTTCGAAATCCCAAAACTTTGGAATCCTCAAACTACAGAATACCCAAACTACAGAATCCTCAAACTACAGAATCCTCAAACTACAGAATCCTCAAACTACAGAATCCTCAAACTACAGAATCCTCAAACTACAGAATACCCAAACTAGAGAATCCTCAAACTGCAGAATACCCAAACTTCCGAGTCCCTAAACTTCCGAATCCCTAAACTACGAAATCCCAAAACTTCAGAATCCCAAACTACGAAATCCCAAAACTTTGGAATCCCCAAACTACAGAATACCCAAACTACAGAATCCTCAAACTACAGAATCCTCAAACTACAGAATACCCAAACTAGAGAATCCTCAAACTGCAGAATACCCAAACTTCCGAGTCCCTAAACTTCCGAATCCCTAAACTACGAAATCCCAAAACTTCAGAATCCCAAACTACGAAATCCCAAAACTTTGGAATCCCCAAACTACAGAATACCCAAACTACAGAATCCTCAAACTACAGAATACCCAAACTACAGAATCCTCAAACTACAGAATACCCAAACTACAGAATCCTCAAACTACAGAATACCCAAACTACAGAATCCTCAAACTACAGAATACCCAAACTAGAGAATCCTCAAACTACAGAATACCCAAACTACAGAATCCTCAAACTTCAGAATACCCAAACTTCCGAGTCCCTAAACTACGAAATCCCAAAACTTCAGAATCCCAAACTACGAAATCCCAAAACTTTGGAATCCCCAAACTTCAGAATCCCCAAACTTCAGAATCCTCAAACTACAGAATCCCCAAACTAGAGAATCCTCAAACTACAGAATACCCAAACTACAGAATCCTCAAACTACAGAATCCCCAAACTTCCGAGTCCCTAAACTTCCGAATCCCTAAACTTCAGAATCCTCAAACTTCAGAATCCTCAAACTTCAGAATCCTCAAACTTCAGAATACCCAAACTTCAGAATACCCAAACTACAGAATCCTCAAACTACAGAATCCTCAAACTTCAGAATCCTCAAACTTCAGAATCCTCAAACTTCAGAATACCCAAACTTCAGAATACCCAAACTACAGAATCCTCAAACTTCAGAATCCTCAAACTTCAGAATACCCAAACTACAGAATCCTCAAACTTCAGAATCCTCAAACTTCAGAATCCTCAAACTTCAGAATACCCAAACTTCAGAGTACCCAAACTACAGAATCCTCAAACTTCAGAATACCCAAACTTCAGAATACCCAAACTACAGAATCCTCAAACTTCAGAATCCTCAAACTTCAGAATCCTCAAACTACAGAATCCTCAAACTACAGAATCCTCAAACTACAGAATCCTCAAACTACAGAATCCTCAAACTTCAGAATCCTCAAACTTCAGAATCCTCAAACTTCAGAATACCCAAACTTCAGAATCCCCAAACTACAGAATACCCAAACTACAGAATCCTCAAACTACAGAATCCTCAAACTACAGAATACCTAAACTAGAGAATCCTCAAACTGCAGAATACCCAAACTTCCGAGTCCCTAAACTTCCGAATCCCTAAACTACGAAATCCCAAAACTTCAGAATCCCAAACTACGAAATCCCAAAACTTTGGAATCCCCAAACTACAGAATACCCAAACTACAGAATCCTCAAACTACAGAATACCCAAACTACAGAATCCTCAAACTACAGAATACCCAAACTACAGAATCCTCAAACTACAGAATACCCAAACTACAGAATCCTCAAACTACAGAATACCCAAACTAGAGAATACTCAAACTACAGAATACCCAAACTACAGAATCCTCAAACTACAGAATACCCAAAATAGAGAATCCTCAAACTTCAGAATACCCAAACTTCCGAGTCCCTAAACTACGAAATCCCAAAACTTCAGAATCCCAAACTACGAAATCCCAAAACTTTGGAATCCCCAAACTTCAGAATCCCCAAACTTCAGAATCCTCAAACTACAGAATCCCCAAACTAGAGAATCCTCAAACTACAGAATACCCAAACTACAGAATCCTCAAACTACAGAATCCCCAAACTTCCGAGTCCCTAAACTTCCGAATCCCTAAACTTCAGAATCCTCAAACTTCAGAATCCTCAAACTTCAGAATCCTCAAACTTCAGAATACCCAAACTTCAGAATACCCAAACTACAGAATCCTCAAACTACAGAATCCTCAAACTTCAGAATCCTCAAACTTCAGAATCCTCAAACTTCAGAATACCCAAACTTCAGAATACCCAAACTACAGAATCCTCAAACTTCAGAATCCTCAAACTTCAGAATACCCAAACTACAGAATCCTCAAACTTCAGAATCCTCAAACTTCAGAATCCTCAAACTTCAGAATACCCAAACTTCAGAATACCCAAACTACAGAATCCTCAAACTTCAGAATCCTCAAACTTCAGAATCCTCAAACTACAGAATCCTCAAACTACAGAATCCTCAAACTACAGAATCCTCAAACTACAGAATCCTCAAACTTCAGAATCCTCAAACTTCAGAATCCTCAAACTTCAGAATCCCCAAACTTCAGAATCCCCAGACTTCAGAATCCTCAAACTTTAGAATCCCCTAACTACAGAATCCCCAAACTTCAGAATCCCCACACTTAAGAATCCCCAAACTTCAGAATCCTCAAACTACAGAATCCCCAAACTTCAGAATCCTTAAACTACAGAATCCCAAACTTCAGAATCCTCAAACTTCAGAATCCTCAAACTTCAGAATCCCCAAACTACAGAGTCCCCAAACTTAAAAATCCCAAAACTTCAGAATCCCCAGACTTCAGAATCCTCAGACTTCAGAATCCCCAAACTACAGAATCCCCAAAATTAAAAATCCCAAAACTTCAGAATCCCCAAACTTTAGAATCCTCAAACTACAGAATCCCAAACTACAGAATCCCCAAACTTCAGAATCCCCAAACTACAGAATCCTCAAACTGCAGAATACCCTAAACTTCCGAATCCCTAAACTACGAAATCCCAAAACTTGAGAATCCCAAACTTCGAAATCCCAAAACTTTGGAATCCTCAAACTACAGAATACCCAAACTACAGAATCCTCAAACTACAGAATCCTCAAACTACAGAATCCTCAAACTACAGAATCCTCAAACTACAGAATCCTCAAACTACAGAATACCCAAACTAGAGAATCCTCAAACTGCAGAATACCCAAACTTCCGAGTCCCTAAACTTCCGAATCCCTAAACTACGAAATCCCAAAACTTCAGAATCCCAAACTACGAAATCCCAAAACTTTGGAATCCCCAAACTACAGAATACCCAAACTACAGAATCCTCAAACTACAGAATCCTCAAACTACAGAATACCTAAACTAGAGAATCCTCAAACTGCAGAATACCCAAACTTCCGAGTCCCTAAACTTCCGAATCCCTAAACTACGAAATCCCAAAACTTCAGAATCCCAAACTACGAAATCCCAAAACTTTGGAATCCCCAAACTACAGAATACCCAAACTACAGAATCCTCAAACTACAGAATACCCAAACTACAGAATCCTCAAACTACAGAATACCCAAACTACAGAATCCTCAAACTACAGAATACCCAAACTACAGAATCCTCAAACTACAGAATACCCAAACTAGAGAATCCTCAAACTACAGAATACCCAAACTACAGAATCCTCAAACTTCAGAATACCCAAACTTCCGAGTCCCTAAACTACGAAATCCCAAAACTTCAGAATCCCAAACTACGAAATCCCAAAACTTTGGAATCCCCAAACTTCAGAATCCCCAAACTTCAGAATCCTCAAACTACAGAATCCCCAAACTAGAGAATCCTCAAACTACAGAATACCCAAACTACAGAATCCTCAAACTACAGAATCCCCAAACTTCCGAGTCCCTAAACTTCCGAATCCCTAAACTTCAGAATCCTCAAACTTCAGAATCCTCAAACTTCAGAATCCTCAAACTTCAGAATACCCAAACTTCAGAATACCCAAACTACAGAATCCTCAAACTACAGAATCCTCAAACTTCAGAATCCTCAAACTTCAGAATCCTCAAACTTCAGAATACCCAAACTTCAGAATACCCAAACTACAGAATCCTCAAACTTCAGAATCCTCAAACTTCAGAATACCCAAACTACAGAATCCTCAAACTTCAGAATCCTCAAACTTCAGAATCCTCAAACTTCAGAATACCCAAACTTCAGAATACCCAAACTACAGAATCCTCAAACTTCAGAATACCCAAACTTCAGAATACCCAAACTACAGAATCCTCAAACTTCAGAATCCTCAAACTTCAGAATCCTCAAACTACAGAATCCTCAAACTACAGAATCCTCAAACTACAGAATCCTCAAACTACAGAATCCTCAAACTTCAGAATCCTCAAACTTCAGAATCCTCAAACTTCAGAATACCCAAACTTCAGAATCCCCAAACTACAGAATACCCAAACTACAGAATCCTCAAACTACAGAATCCTCAAACTTCAGAATCCTCAAACTTCAGAATCCTCAAACTTCAGAATACCCAAACTTCAGAATACCCAAACTAGAGAATCCTCAAACTTCAGAATACCCAAACTTCAGAATCCCCAAACTTCAGAATCCTTAAAGTACAGAATCCCAAACTTCAGAATACCCAAACTAGAGAATCCTCAAACTTCAGAATACCCAAACTTCAGAATCCTCAAACTTCAGAATCCCCAAACTTCAGAATCCCCAAACTTCAGAATCCCCAAGCTTCAGAATTCAGAATTCAGACGAAAATGAATAAATACATCTGACGTACTGTCATATAAGGCAAGCAGGAGGCTTCTTAGGGTAAGGGTAATGCAATCGTAAAAGCCATAGCCCATATTGCATATCAGCACACTGCACACTTGACAACTGTCATCTATCAGTGTCAGAGTTAGTCTTAAGAAACGGCCAGGCGAGAGCCAAGTAGAGCGAACGCAATGGGCCCGCTCTCTCTATTCTATTCTCGTATATTATTTCTTTCGAAGCCTTCGTTGGTCGTTTCTTTTGAATTTAGCCGCGACGTTAAAAAGTGGTCATAAAAAAGGGAAAAATATACAACCTTGTCTGGCTGAAAACCTTTCCTCCTTCATATTCACAATATTAGACTAAGCTCAGTGGGGCCAGAAAAATTGTGCAAAGCAGGCGCCCACCCGGTGAGGCAATAAAGAAATTCTATTTCTTTAGCTCATTTCCATTTGCGAAGCAGAATTCATTTTCCAGTTTTGCCAGTACTTGTGGCACAGAATTTTTCTTTAAAGAAACTTAAAGTAAACTAGCAAATGCTTGTGAAATCTGAAAATAATTGGATCTATGACCAATGTACGTTAATTGACCATCTCCCATGAACACTTTCAATAATGTAACACTGATTCCTCGAAAAAATACTGAAATGCTTCTTATCAATGACCGATGATTGTGAGCTATGACCATTTTTTCTTATCTAAGAACAATTTATCTTATCTAATGACCTATTTATCTGATTTATGATTCCGACCTTCAGAATCCAAAACTTCAAATCCAAATCCTATGAGTTTCTCTGATTTAAACTCGTATGTACAATTATTCCTACAATTATAACTAATTTGTTCGTTCTATGACCACTTTTGTAATTTTATCTCCGATTTCCGTGATCTATTGACACACTACATTCAGCTTGGAAACACTTTTTTGATCTATGACCGAATGCCTCCCAGAATTATGACTACTCCCTCAATATCGTATGACTCATTTTTAGATTTTTATGATCTTCTATCCCAATTACTCTTTCTCTTCCTATTATTCTATCTAACTCTACTTTTTTAGGAAAACATTTTGTTATAACAATCATAAGTGCAGAGAGCATTTGCACAGAATCATAAAACAGCTATATGGGGCAATAAAATATCCATAAATTATCACTACACAAAATCTGCTACGACACATGTAAACTTCACCCCCCCGATTTCTGAATAAAGTAAAGCGCGATTGTAAAAAATGAAAGGTTGTCCCGTGATAAATCATGTATTCCTGAATGCAATTTATGAAGGTCCTTCTCTATGACGACTTTTGTAAAACCGCCTCTATCGTAGAAAGCTTAACTTAATTCTGAGTATGACCGACTGCTCCGATCCATGATCGATTTCCCTGATCTGTGCCCGATTCCTCTGATCTATGACCGATTCCTATAATCCATCTGATCAACATCCGACTCCTCTGATCAATGACCGATTCCTCTGATCAATGACCGATTCCTCTGATCAATGACCGATTCCTGTGATCCATTACCGATATCTCTGATCAATGACCGATTCCTCTGATCCATTACCGATTCCTCTGATCCATGACCGATTCCTCTGATCCATGACCGATTCCTGTGATCCATGACCGATTCCTCTGATCCATTACCGATTCCTCTGATCCATTACCGATTCCTGTGATCCATTACCGATTCCTTTGATCCATGACCGATTCCTCTGATCCATGACCGATTCCTCTGATCCATTACCGATTCCTCTGATCCATGACCGATTCCTCTGATCCATTACCGATTCCTCTGATCCATGACCGATTCCTCTGATCCATGACCGATTCCTCTGATCAATGACCGATTCCTCTGATCCATGACCGATTCCTTTGATCCATGACCGATTCCTCTGATCCATGACCGATTCCTCTGATCCATGACCGATTCCTCTGATCCATGACCGATTCCTTTGATCCATGACCGATTCCTCTGATCCATGACCGATTCCTCTGATCCATGACCGATTCCTCTAATCCATGACCGATTCCTCTGATCCATGACCGATTCCTTTGATCCATGACCGATTCCTCTGATCCATTACCGATTCCTGTGATCCATGACCGATTCCTTTGATCCATGACCGATTCCTCTGATCCATTACCGATTCCTCTGATCTATGACCGATTCCTCTGATCTATGACCGATTCCTCTATCCCATCTGATCAACATCCGACTCCTCTGATCAATGACCGATTCCTCTGATCAATGACCGATTCCTCTGATCCATTACCGATTCCTCTGATCAATGACCGATTCCTCTGATCTATGACCGATTCCTCTGATCTATGACCGAATCTTCTGATCAATGACTGAATCCATCTGATCAATATCCGACTCCTCTGATCAATGACCGACTCCTCTGATCAATGACCGAATCTTCTGATCAATGACTGAATCCATCTGATGAATGACCGATTCCTCTGATCCATGACCAATGATTAATTACCTTGCCCTATGACCAATTTCTTTAGTCTGTTTCTTGGAACATCGCTGAAAAAAAACAAAGTTTTATTTTTGCATTCCTAAAAGTTATGAAAACAATCCCTTTTTGTAACCGCTGGTTGCGCGGATTTCAATGATTAAAAATTTTAATCCCTAGGCACGCTTGCTTTGCACAACATTTCTAGCATTTCTAGCTAGTAATCTTTTTCACGCATATGCTATTTCGTGCAAACACAATCAATTGACAGACTGGAATGCTTAGACCTGTTAGACAGGATATTGTTCAGTATCTTCGACCTGATTTCACTTTACTGAATCAGTGTCGATTGACGCATTGTAATATTTTTCAATAGAGATAAGACTGCATAGCTAAAGAAAGATTCATAGAAATACTGATTGAAATAGTGAAACGTGACCTTGAGTCACAGTGATGTATTAATTTATCTGTTTGTCAATGCTTTCATGCTCTGTTTGTGAAGGCTTATATTTAGTATTTTAGCTGAAGCAATATCTTCATGTAAGAATTAAAACAGAAAACAATATTTTTTATCCAGCTTTTTGTGCCTAACTAAACGTCTAAAGCGTCTAAACGTCGATATATCTAAATCTATATCTAATATATCTAAAATCTCAGAATCCGTTCCCCCAAAATCTTGTTCGAAATCGAAATAATCTCAGTTAATCTCGCTGTGAATTCTGACAAAATTTGTGACCTTTCAAATCTTATAGCTTCAAATAGCTTCTTCAACCAACAACCTCGATAGCTGAGCCTTCATAAACTTCTGAGCCTGTAGAAGATATTTCAGCAAACTAGACATTGCTGTCTTGTAAAGGCTCTTCTTCGTCAAACAACAAGCAAAATAAAACCGCGAGCCTACAAGCAACAATTCTTTCCTTCTGGGCGGCAAGAAGATGACTGGGCTGATAACGGGAAAATGGAATATTTTACGCCCTTGCGGAGTGTCCAGATCGTAAAAGTAGAAGTTGGATGGCATCAATAAACACGGAGGTCGAGATACAAATTCACAACTAAGGCTTAAGGTCGTTGTATGTCAAATACTCGTAGGCATGCTTATACGTAGTTCGATTTACAGTTTGAATGAAGCCACTACTTAACAATGCGGCTGATGCGAGCTGTCGGTTAGATCAAACGATGCGGCTTCGTATCGATTACACTTTTTTACAGTTGAAATGGGCTTTGCCGCTGTTTTAAGGTTGATTTTTATTTGGGTTGCCTCTGGGGAGGCAGCGATCACATTTCTGTGTGCGGAATAAAATAGTTTTTCCCCATTTTCGTGTCGTTGTTAAAATAGCTATTCTAAAATCACAACTAGAATCTATTCCTAAGTGCGACGGGAAAAATTCGCAATTTCATGAAAAGGTGAGCCCTCACAATGGGGAACACCATTGAGCGTTTGCGAGTATAGGATCGAAAAATATTGAGAACGATTTTGTAATTGAAATATTTGGCGCATTTAGAATAAAATAAAATTTTGTGGTAAATATTGCATTTTGTGTAAAAGCTAAGAAGCGTGAATTGGCAGACTGTGGCTAGGGTTAGGGTTAGGGTTAGGGTTAGGGTTAGGTTTAGGGTTAGGTTTGGGTTTAGGGTTACACTTGCACTTCGATTACACTTAAAACAGAAGGTCATAGATTTTTTATACGCGTACCTGGGGTTTGATTCGATTTTAGAAAACATCTAAAACTTGGTCTAAAAGTCTTGGGCATTGGTCATAAATGCAATCGAATGCAGCGAGAAGAAAACAAAATCAAAATCAGTGTGAAAGCCTTCAAAATTTCTGGATTGTTCGACTGAACTTCGTTGTACACTTTTAACCCTTTCAAACTTGCTTAACTTTTCTCGCTTCTTAGACAGTTTTAGACAGTGAGAATTTTGGTAACTATAAGACAGAAATTTGTTAAACTCTTAGACCAACATTTGTTTAGCTGTTAGACAGACATTTGTTAAATTTTAAGACAGAAATTTGTTGAAATTTTGCTAAACTGTTAGACACTCATTGTGTTACACTGTAAGGCACGAATTTCGTTAAGCTGTTAGACTGACATTTGTTAAACTGTTAAACAGACATTTTGTTAAACTGTTAAACAGACATTTTGTCAAACTGTTAAACAGACACTTTGTTAAACTGTTAAACAGATATTTTGTTAAACTGTTAAACATACATTTTGTTAAACTGTTAGCCAAACTATATTTAATTTTTGGGGACACATTTTCGCAATCTGTTAGACACATTTTAGTGGACTGTTAAACACATTTTAATAAACTGTTAGACAGACATTTTCCGAAACGTGTTTGACAGACCTTATCCCAAAATGTTAGACAGATATTTCATCACTGAACCCTATTGCATCATTTTAGGCATCTTGTCAATACGAGCTATTGTGCATGATATTTTCTTAACGAAATAGTTTATGGCCCTTGTGCTAGAATTGGCTTCACTCCGGGTGTGATATAGGACCCAGATGGGGAACGCCTCGGAATGTGGCTCTCGGTCGAGTGTAGGATGTGTTGCATAATTTATTTTAATTAGACAATAAAAACAACTGGAGCTCCCACAGTCTTGTTTTAGAGACCCTCTTTATTGATCTGTGTGCCAGATGTAACTTTATTTTCATTTTATTAATCGTATATAAGGATCGGTCTAATTAGTCATCACACCGGTATAGCTCCGATTGTAAAAATATCCTAGCATTCTTAGACAAATTGTAATCCTGAAATCTGTTTTCTAAGACCCCAAAACTTGCTTCCGAATCCCAGAAATCTAAAATAGATTTTATAAATTGACCCGTAAAAACTTAAAGGCCTTAAAATCTCAAAAATTAACACAGATACCAAAAGTGGATCCCAGATCCCTGAAATCAATCCCAGATCCCAGAAGCGAATCCCAAATCCCAAAAGTCAATCCCGGATCTCAAAAGTCTATCCCAGATCCCAAAAGTCTATCCCAGATCCCAGAAACCAATCCCAAATCCCAGAAGTCTATCCCGGATCCCAAAAGTCTATCCCAGATCCCAAAAGTCAATCCCAGATCCCAAAAGCCAATCCCAAATCCCAGAAACCAATCCCAAATCCCAAAAGTCAATCCCAGATCCCAAAAGTCAACCGGAGATTCAACAATCAATCCTAGAATACCACATTCGGATCCTACATCCTAGAAGTCAATCCCTGATCCCAGAAGCCAATCCCAAATCTCAGAAGTCAATCCCAGATCCCAAAAGCCAATCCCAAATCTCAAAAGTCAATCCCAGATCCCAGAAGCCAATCCCAAATCTCAAAAATCAATCCCAGATCCCAGAGGCCAATCCCAAATCTCAAAAGTCAATCCCAGATCCCAGAAGCCAATCCCAAATCTCAAAAGTCAATCCCAGATCCCAGAAGCCAATCCCAAATCTCAGAAGTCAATCCCAGATCCCAAAAGCCAATCCCAAATCTCAAAAGTCAATCCCAGATCCCAGAAGCCAATCCCAAATCTCAAAAATCAATCCCAGATCCCAGAGGCCAATCCCAAATCTCAAAAGTCAATCCCAGATCCCAAAAGCCAATCCCAAATCTCAAAAGTCAATCCCGAATCCCAAAAATCAATCCCATCAATCCCAAAAGTAAATCCCGGATCTCAGTAATCAATCCCGGATCCCAAAAGTTAATCCCAGATCCCATAGGTCCTGCAAATTCAGGCAAAAATCTAAAAAAGTCTAAAAAAGAAGTACAAAAGAACCTTTTTGCATTTTATAACATTCATTTTTATGCAAAGAATGGAAATGAATGAATTTCTAGTGCGTAATTTTCAAATACAAAAATTATTGTTCCATTTTAACAGACTTCCTTGCGTGTATCTTTTTTCTGCTTTCGTGCTTTTCCGGAAAATAGATACACGATTATTTCGCAGTATTTCTTACACTCGGTATTTTAATGGAATTTTTTCTTCAAGGTTTTAACAGAGAAAACTGAATATTAATTCAAAAGTAAAAGAACAACACAATAGTAATGCAGGATCATGGCTGTGCTGTGGGCACAACCAGCGAGGAGGCAATTCTGCCCATTCCGCTGACTCCTGAGCACACACTCACACAGGTGTGTACATCTGCCCCGACCTTTCTCATCGTCAGGCAGTGTACAGTCTCACCGTGCCTTTTGGGGTTGGCCCTTAAAGGTGTAAATTGAATGTGGCCTCCCTGCGGAATCGAGCTCAGGGACCTTGGAGCGGATTATTATATATTCTTACGCAATAATTGCAAACTGCGAATGTTATTTTAGTGTTTTCCTGTTTCCAAAGCTACCGTTTCTATAGCTTTAGTCTTTGTTTTTTGTGTTTTCTGTTTTTTTAGTGTGTAAAAGCAAAAATAAAAGACTTCATTAGCCAACTTTTCAAGTTTACAATCCGCATGAGGACTCGATGAGATAAATTGCGAGCCCCTGACAACAAACAATCTACTTGTGATCGAGGTCCGCAATGTTTTAGCGATGTCATGATTGGCCTTATTGACGATATCGTGACGCAAGAGAGTGTTTTGTTTACACCAACATCTGAGATATGAGGATACTGTGTTGCGTAACTGTCGTGTCTCGACTATAGATAAATAAGATAAATGGATAGACAGATCGAAATTACAAATAGCCCAATAGGACGTGTCTTTTATGTATATTTATTAGCCAAATTTAAGTTAAAATTTTTTGCACTTAGTTGCATGACCGCGTATATTCGTATAGAAGCGAATTATGCAGTCTAAAATGCGCATTTATATGCAGATGATAATGAATGGAGTCCCATCCTGCAGAACTGTGACAGGATGAAATAAATCATTTGTTGGAAATTGCACTCGCTTAGATGGATCGTGTCTTTAAGGACACTGGTCTATAGCGACCGCTTCTGATCTTCTGCGTGTTCCTTGGCCAACAATTGGCCTTGATAAATGACTGCACTAGCTGATAGAAACTTTAGGTCTCTCTCTTGCTGACCTCATTATCGATTCCATAAATATATTTTTGCTTGTAAAATCATAGCTAACACATAGATAGATAGATAGATAGATAGATAGATGGATAGATAGATAGATAGATAGATAGATAGATAGATAGATAGATAGATAGATAGATAGATAGATAGATAGATAGATAGATAGATAGATAGATAGATAGATAGATAGATAGATAGATAGATGGATAGATAGATAAATAGATAGATAGATAGATAGATAAAGTAGCCATGCACTTTGATTCCATTTTATTATTACATTTAATTTAATTTATTACATTTCCGCTTTTTACCGTCATTCTACTAACAGTAGAATACTGCGCATTTTAGCTAAAGATTGCCTATTACTCTCACTGTGCCTTGGGGCTGGCGCTAATCAGTGTGAATTGCACGACTAGCCCCGATAAGTCGTTCGATTGCCTAATCAAAATTAGTTCTTAACTTAATAAGAGCATTGTGAACACATTTTTGAAGGAGTGGGAATCGAAGGATTGGGAATCGAAGGATTGGGAATCGAAGGATTGGGAATCGAAGGATTGGGAATCGAAGGATTGGAAATCGAAGGATTGGGAATCGAAGGATTGGGAATCGAAGGATTGGCAATCGAAAGATTGAAAATCGAAGGATTGGGAATCGAAGGAGTGGGAATCGAAGTATTGGGAATCGAAGGAGTGGGAATCGAAGTATTGGGAATCGAAGGAGTGGGAATCGAAGTATTGGGAATCGAAGTATTGGGAATCGAAGGATTGGGAATCGAAGGATTGGGAATCGAAGGATTGGGACTCGAAGGATTGGGAATCGAAGTATTGGGAATCGAAGGAGTGGGAATCGAAGTATTGGGACTCGAAGGATTGGGAATCGAAGGATTGGGACTCGAAGGAGTGGGAATTGAAGGATTGGGAATCGAAGTACTGGGAATCGAAGGAGTGGGAATCGAAGTATTGGGAATCGAAGGAGTGGGAATCGAAGTATTGGGAATCGAAGGATTGGGAATCGAAGGATTGGGTCTCGAATGATTGGGACTCGAAGGATTAGGAACCGAAAGATTGGGAATCGAAGGATTGGGACTCGAAGGATTGGGAATCGAAGGATTGGGACTCGAAGGATTGGGACTCGACGAAGTGAACAACTTAACAAGAGCTTAGAATTTGTCTAACAGCTTTAGCACATTGTCTAACAGCTTTAGCACATTGTCTAACAGCTTTAGCATTTCGGTGTTTAACGGCCAATCTCATTAAAGAAAAACGCATTTACTTTAAACAAGACATGCCGAATAAGAAATAACGAAGTGTGACAATAATTCAAAACACAAAAGAAAAACTTTGATTCTAGTTTTACACGTTGGTGCAAATGGTAAATTTGGTTCATCATGCCTATTAGATTATGACTGTATAATCAATCCATTGGTGAGGCTGCAGCACTAATCAGCTAGGTATCGGGTTGAGCAGATGATTATCAAATTACCTAAAGATTCGATTCGTATTGCTTTTTTCGTCAAATTCAACAGACCCTATTTCACCTGTACTAGTGCGCCAATTTACTCATGTGATGGTTTCGACTATGCGAATGCAGTTAATTATAGTTTGGTCGGCAACTGACACGCAATCTGATTGGCTAGGCTCGGTTTAACAAATTGTGAGCAGACTAATTAGTATACTCATAGGCAGAGCTACACTGTGCTGCATTTGATAAGGACGAAAATTCAGTTTTTACCTTATTTTTAAAATAATAAATTACGCCTACTTTGGAGTCAAGCAGTTACAACTAAGCCGGATTTTATTCCTAATTTTTTGGTTAACTGAACTACAGCTTTAATTAAATACTGATATCTTCTGGATAGTTGACAAGGTGAGAAAACCATGTACTAATGGATCTAATATAATCTCTACATCCCAACTGTCTTTCTTACATCCCAACTGTCTTCCCTACATCCCAACTGTCTTCCCTACATCCCAACTGTCTTCCTTACATCCCAACTGTCTTCCCTACATCCCAACTGTCTTCCCTACATCCCAACTGTCTTCCCTACATCCCAACTGTCTTCCTTACAACCCAACTGTCTTCCCTACATTCCAACTGTCTTCCTTACATCCCAACTGTCTTTCCTACATCCCAACTGTCTTCACTACATCCCAACTGTCTTCCATACATCCCAACTGCCTTCCCTACATCCCAACTGTCTTTCCTACATCCCAACTGTCTTCCCTTCATCTCAACTGTCTTCCCTTCATCTCAACTGTCTTCCCTTCATCTCAACTATCTGTCCTACATCCCAACTGCCTCCCCTACATCCCAAGTGTCTTTCCTACATCTTAACTGTCTTCCCTACGTCCCAACTGTCTTCCATACATCCCAACTGTCTTCTCTACATCCCAACTGTTTTCTCTACATCCCAACTGACTTCTCTACATCCCAACTGTCTTCCCTACATCCCAACTGCCTTCCCTACATCCCAAATGTCTTCCCTACATTCCAACTGCCTTCCCTACATCCCAACTGTCTTCCCTACATCCCAACTGTCTTCCCTACATCCCAACTGTCTTCCCTACATCCCAACTGTCTTCCATACATCCCAACTGTCTTCTCTACATCCCAACTGTTTTCTCTACATCCCAACTGACTTCTCTACATCCCAACTGTCTTCCCTACGTCCCAACTGTCTTCCCTACATCCCAACTGTCTTCCCTACGTCCCAACTGTCTTCCCTACATCCCAACTGCCTTCCCTACATCCCAAATGTCTTCCCTACATTCCAACTGCCTTCCCTACATCCCAACTGTCTTCCCTACATCCCAACTGTCTTCCCTACATCCCAACTGTCTTCCCTACATCCCAACTGTCTTCTCTACATCCCAACTGTCTTCCCGACATTCCAACTGCCTTCCCTACATCCCAACTTTCTTCCCCACATCCCAACTGTCTTCCATACATCCCAACTGTATTCCCTACATCCCAACTGTCTTCTCTTCATCTCAACTGTCTTTCCTACATCCCAACTGTCTTTCCTACATCCCAACTCTCTTCCCTTTATCTCAACTGTCTTCCCTACATCCCAACTTTCTTTCCTATATCCCAACTCTCTTCCTTTCATCTCAACTTTCTTTCCTACATCCCAACTGTCTTTCCTACATCTCAACTGTCTTCCCTTCATCCCAACTGTCTTCCCTACATCCCAACTCTCTTCCCTTCATCTCAACTGTCGTCCCTACATCCCAACTTTCTTTCCTACATCCCAACTGTCTTTCCTACATCCCAACTCTCTTCCCTTTATCTCAACTGTCTTCCCTACATCCCAACTTTCTTTCCTATATCCCAACTCTCTTCCCTTCATCTCAACTGTCTTCCCTACATCCCAACTTTCTTTCCTATATCCCAACTCTCTTCCCTTTCATCTCAACTGTCTTCCCTTCATCTCAACTGTCTTCTCTTCATCCCAACTGTCTTTCCTACATCCCAACTGTCTTCCCTACATCCCAACTGTCTTCCCTACATCCCAACTGCCTTCCCTACATCCCAACTGTCTTCCCTACTTTCCAGAAATCTTCCTTCCAGCGTATAAATAAAATCCCAATTAATCCTTTCGACAGTTTATCTTTATTGATAAAATGCTCAAAGCTGTGAGCAGCATGCAGCCAGTCTTAAGAAAACAGCTCAGCGAGAGACATTTAAGAGTTGCTGTTTGACTGGAGCAAATGATATGAGTGCCACAGATGTCTAAGGTTCCCATGCACTATTCATTCTGAGCTGCACATCCTGCCGCTCAGTATTATAAAAAATACTTACCAAAGTCGCTTCTTATATAAAAACACTAAAAAATTAAGTCACACAAACGAACGGATAGAACACCGAGAGACATCAGATTGGGATAAGGGGAAGACAGTTGGGATGTAGGGAAGACAGTTGGGATGTAGGGAAGACAGTTGGGATGTAGGAAAGACAGTTTGGATGTAGGAAAGACAGTTTGGATGTAGGGAAGACAGTTGAGATGAAGGGAAGACCGTTAAGATGTAAGGAAGACAGTTGAAATGTAGGGAAGACAATTGGGATGCAGTGAAGACAGTTGAGATGAAGGGAAGACAGTTTGGATGTAGGGAAGACAGTTGAGATGAAGGGAAGACCGTTAAGATGTAAGGAAGACAGTTGAAATGTAGGGAAGACAATTGGGATGCAGTGAAGACAGTTGAGATGAAGGGAAGACAGTTGGGATGTAGTGAAGACAGTTGAGATGAAGGGAAGACAGTTGGGATGAAGCGAAGACAGTTGGGATGTAGTGAAGACAGTTGGGATGTAGTGAAGACAGTTGGGATGTAGGGAAGACAGTTGGGATGTAGGGAATACAGTTGAGATGAAGGGAAGACAGTCGGGATGTAGTGAAGACAGTTGGGATGTAGGGAAGACAGTTGAGATGTAGGGAAGACAGTTGGGGTGTAGGGAGGACAGTTGGGATGTAGGGAAGACATTTGGGATGTAGGGAAGACAGTTGAGATGTAGGGAAGACAGTTGGGGTGTAGGGAGGACAGTTGGGATGTAGGGAAGACAGTTGGGATGTAGGGAAGACATTTGGGATGTAGGGAAGACAGTTGAGATGTAGGGAAGACAGTTGGGGTGTAGGGAGGACAGTTGGGATGTAGGGAAGACAGTTGGGATGCCACTGCATCACTGTGAGCCGCCAATATTCTCCTACAGATATAGGATCGTACAGTTAGAACAAGCAAACGTTTTTAAGTCACAGAACCGTGAGAGCACTGGTAAAGCCAAAGAGAATGAATATGAAGGGCAGAGAAGTAGATAGACCAAAAGCCAGAAACTATTACACGGATAGCATTATTTGCGTCACTCACACAAAGTGCAAATTTGAATAGACGGGATTGAAAGAGAGAAAACTGACGAGTCAAGTCATGAGCTGCAGCCTCGCACCAATTGTGTGAGGTTTTCAAGTCTCATTTTCATCATGAATTATCCCATGCGTGTCAAACCCGTGAATGAGAAGATTTTAAAGTCAAGATCTTGCATTATTCCTCAGTTCTACTACTCAACCCCGATAGACATAGATGTCAAATCGGTTTTGTTTGTTCTACCGACAAGGGGAACATATCAGATTTCTGAGTACTTTTAGTTGCCTTCTCACACACAACCTACAGCTTTCTCACTTCCATATCGATTTAATGTCAGAGGCTAATCTAGTCTATTGTATAATGAGTTTAACAGTATGTCACAATGTCATTTGCTTTCTTTGACGGTCGTCTCTCAGACTGGAAATCGTCTTTGACAGTCATCTCTCAGACTGGAAATTGTCTTTGACAGTCATCTCTGAGACAGGAAATCGTCTTTGACAGCCATCTCTCAGACTGGAAATTGTCTTTGACAGTCATCTCTCAGACTGGAAATCGTCTTTGACAGTCATCTCTCAGACTGGAAATTGTCTTTGACAGTCATCTCTGAGACAGGAAATTGTCTTTGACAGCCATCTCTCAGACTGGAAATTGTCTTTGACAGTAGTCTCTCAGACTGGAAATTGTCTTTGACAGTCATCTCTCAGACTGGAAATTGTCTTTGACAGTCATCTCTCAGACTGGAAATTGTCTTTGACAGCCATCTCTCAGACTGGAAATTGTCTTTGACAGCCATCTCTCAGATAAGAAATAGTCTTTGACAGTCATCTCTAAGATAGGAAATTGTCTTTGACAGCCATCTCTCAGACTGGAAATTGTCTTTGACAGTCATCTCTCAGACTGGAAATTGTCTTTGACAGTCATCTCTCAGACTGGAAATTGTCTTTGACAGTCATCTCTCAGACTGGAAATTGTCTTTGACAGTCATCTCTGAGACAGGAAATTGTCTTTGACAGCCATCTCTCAGACTGGAAATTGTCTTTGACAGTAGTCTCTCAGACTGGAAATTGTCTTTGACAGTCATCTCTCAGACTGGAAATTGTCTTTGACAGTCATCTCTCAGACTGGAAATTGTCTTTGACAGCCATCTCTCAGACTGGAAATTGTCTTTGACAGCCATCTCTCAGATAAGAAATAGTCTTTGACAGTCATCTCTAAGATAGGAAATTGTCTTTGACAGCCATCTCTCAGACTGGAAATTGTCTTTGACAGTCATCTCTCAGATAAGAAATAGTCTTTGACAGTCATCTCTCAGATAGGAAATTGTCTTTGACAGCCATCTCTCAGACTGGAAATTGTCTTTGACAGCCATCTCTCAGATAAGAAATTGTCTTTGACAGTCATCTCTCAGACTGGAAATTGTCTTTGACAGCCATCTCTCAGATAGGAAATTGTCTTTGACAGCCATCTCTCAGACTGGAAATTGTCTTTGACAGTCATCTCTCAGACTGGAAATTGTCTTTGACAGTCATCTCTCAGACTGGAAATTGTCTTTGACAGTCATCTCTCAGACTGGAAATTGTCTTTGACAGTCATCTCTCAGACTGGAAATTGTCTTTGACAGTCATCTCTCAGACTGGAAATTGTCTTTGACAGTCATCTCTCAGACTGGAAATTGTCTTTGACAGTCATCTCTCAGACTGGAAATTGTCTTTGACAGTCATCTCTCAGACTGGAAATTGTCTTTGACAGTCATCTCTCAGACTGGAAATTGTCTTTGACAGTCATCTCTCAGACTGGAAATTGTCTTTGACAGTAGTCTCTCAGACTGGAAATTGTCTTTGACAGTCATCTCTCAGACTGGAAATTGTCTTTGACAGTAGTCTCTCAGACTGGAAATTGTCTTTGACAGTAGTCTCTCAGACTGGAAATTGTCTTTGACAGTCATCTCTCAGACTGGAAATTGTCTTTGACAGTCATCTCTCAGACTGGAAATTGTCTTTGACAGTAGTCTCTCAGACTGGAAATTGTCTTTGACAGTCATCTCTCAGACTGGAAATTGTCTTTGACAGTAGTCTCTCAGACTGGAAATTGTCTTTGACAGTAGTCTCTCAGACTGGAAATTGTCTTTGACAGTCATCTCTCAGACTGGAAATTGTCTTTGACAGTAGTCTCTCAGACTGGAAATTGTCTTTGACAGTAGTCTCTCAGACTGGAAATTGTCTTTGACAGTCATCTCTCAGACTGGAAATTGTCTTTGACAGTAGTCTCTCAGACAGGAAATTGTCTTTGACAGTCCTCTCTCAGACAGGAAATTGTCTTTGACAGTCATCTCTCAGACTGGAAATTGTCTTTGACAGTAGTCTCTCAGACTGGAAATTGTCTTTGACAGTAGTCTCTCAGACTGGAAATTGTCTTTGACAGTAGTCTCTCAGACAGGAAATTGTCTTTGACAGTCCTCTCTCAGACTGGAAATTGTCTTTGACAGTCATCTCTCAGACTGGAAATTGTCTTTGACAGTAGTCTCTCAGACTGGAAATTGTCTTTGACAGTCCTCTCTCAGACAGGAAATTGTCTTTGACAGTCATCTCTCAGACTGGAAATTGTCTTTGACAGTAGTCTCTCAGACTGGAAATTGTCTTTGACAGTAGTCTCTCAGACTGGAAATTGTCTTTGACAGTAGTCTCTCAGACAGGAAATTGTCTTTGACAGTAGTCTCTCAGACAGGAAATTGTCTTTGACAGTCATCTCTCAGACTGGAAATAGTCTTTGACAGTCATCTCTCAGACTGGAAATAGTCTTTGACAGCCATCTCTCAGATAAGAAATTGTCTTTGACAGTCCTCTATAAGACAGGAAATTGTGTTTGACTGTCGCATAGACACTTTTTAATATTCAAAATAAAGTTATATAAGAGGCTATTAGGTTCGTCCATTTTTTGTTAAAAGCAATAAAAACCTTATCGTACAGCCAACTTTGAGTGTACATGCATGAGTACAATTTTTACTGGTCAAAATATATTGCCAGTCGAACAAAATTCAAACTCTATGAAACCCAGATAAGATTAGTACGAGTAATAACAGAGGCTCTATAGCACATATTGTTACCTACAGACTAATGTAAAGAAAGAAGTAAAATGATAAAAATGGTTTGGAAGAAGATCTTTAAAAACAAACAAGCATTTTATAATTTAAGTTTTTTATCAAATCATATCCTTGTCTAATCTTTGTCTGGCGTTTGTAAATACTGGAAGAAGCATCGAGTGTGTTAGCTTAGCCATCAAAATGAATCGTTTGTTATTGAATATTTATTTATTTAGAATTAGGCTATTATCTTGGAGTGCTTAGCTGTACCTATGGCTGTCATGCATCTCGCCCTTTTACTAGCAGATCCATGCAATAGGTGCCTACTATTTAAGAAACATTTTAAGAAACGTCTCACAGACACTGAACGTTTAACAGAACAACAACCACCGGGGGGTATTTCAAAAACCTCATTGTTTCTGTTTCTCCTACAAAATTCAACCGATCGCCATGAAAATCTAGAACACGGACTAACATTTTCGATCCACTCTGTCAGGTGAAACAACGGCTTTGTTAGTTGTCCTTGTCATCAGGATCTTCGCGTGAAATTAGCGTGATCTGTTCACTGGCCGATGAATGAATCAGTCGTACATTCTACAAATCTACAATCTGTGCAGTCAACCTACCTTCGCTTTCCTCCCCTTCCTTTCTTCCTTCCTTCTATCTGATCCTCTCTTCACTCTGCCTCGATTTCACTATCCTCCAATTATGTTTTCGCGAAAGTAGCACGTCAATGAATGGTACCAGAGTACTTTTGTTGGAACGATCAGTTGAGATCAGTTCGAAGAAAACGATCAAACATTCAAAGCCAAAAACCAAAGCCAAAATCCAAATTTGCATATTCTTCTAGCTGCAACTCACTTACTCGCCAGTTTCCGCACTGCTATAGCTACTACTAACAGCTACTAACGGCTGAAAGACCTTTTTTGATCTCCGTAGTGTATTTCTAAATATAGAACATTCTATATAGGCTATCCCAATTAGGGTCGTTGTCTCTAGGGAAAACACAAAAATAGGATAATTTTAGACCCACTGAGGGATCAGAAATAAAAGTACGCAGCATCTTTCAGTTTTAATTCTTGTCAAATATATTGTCAAATCTATAAAGATTTTTCATATATTTTTTTAAAAAACTCCACATTCGGTAAATTTTCTGCAATGAATTTTCAGATGGGTTTTAATTTCAAAAATGTTTTACATCGTCAAATTCTTTGCGTATAATGGATGTATGTTTCTGGACTATTTGCCATTTAGAGGCGATTAAAAATTTAGAGTGGTCTTGAAATACAATAGACTCCGATTCCTACATTACAATGTCAAACATAACGGACAATGGAAGATTCGGACATGTCATAGGATCCCTCGATGCTGCATTGTTATTTAATTTAATTCGTCTTAACGTAGTCTCCATTTTTCTATTCTCAAATATACTGATGAGTTTGCGAGTGCTTAAACAAAAAATTACGCTGACATGTGAGACAATCACTCACCTGTGAGACACGCTCACCTGTGAGACACGCTCACCTGTGAGACACACGCTCACCTGTGAGACACACGCTCACCTGTGAGACACACGCTCACCTGTGAGACACACGCTCACCTGTGAGACACGCTCACCTGTGAGACACGCTCACCTGTGAGACACACGCTCACCTGTGAGACACACGCTCACTAATGAGACACACGCTCACTAATGAGACATACGCTCACTAATGAGACACACGCTCACTAATGAGACACAGGCTCACTAATGAGACATACGCTCACTAATGAGACACACGCTCACTAATGAGACACACGCTCACCTGTGAGACACACGCTCACTAATGAGACACACGCTCACTAATGAGACATACGCTCACTAATGAGACACACGCTCACTAATGAGACATACGCTCACTAATGAGACACACGCTCACCTGTGAGACACACGCTCACTAATGAGACACACGCTCACTAATGAGACACACGCTCACTAATGAGACACACGCTCACTAATGAGACACACGCTCACCTGTGAGACACACGCTCACTAATGAGACACACGCTCACTAATGAGACACACGCTCACTAATGAGACACACGCTCACTAATGAGACATACGCTCACCTGTTAGACACACGCTCACCTGTTAGACACACGCTCACTAATGAGACACACGCTCACCTGTGAGACACACGCTCACTAATGAGACACGCTCACCTGTGAGACACACGCTCACCTGTGAGACACACGCTCACTAATGAGACATACGCTCACCTGTTAGACACACGCTCACCTGTTAGACACACGCTCACTAATGAGACACACGCTCACTAATGAGACACACGCTCACTAATGAGACACACGCTCACTAATGAGACACACGCTCACCTGTGAGACACACGCTCACTAATGAGACACACGCTCACTAATGAGACACACGCTCACCTGTGAGACACACGCTCACTAATGAGACACACGCTCACTAATGAGACACACGCTCACTAATGAGACACACGCTCACTAATGAGACACACGCTCACTAATGAGACATACGCTCACCTGTTAGACACACGCTCACCTGTTAGACACACGCTCACTAATGAGACACACGCTCACCTGTGAGACACACGCTCACTAATGAGACACGCTCACCTGTGAGACACACGCTCACCTGTGAGACACACGCTCACTAATGAGACACACGCTCACTAATGAGACACACGCTCACTAATGAGACATACGCTCACCTGTTAGACACACGCTCACCTGTTAGACACACGCTCACTAATGAGACACACGCTCACCTGTGAGACACACGCTCACTAATGAGACACACGCTCACTAATGAGACACACGCTCACCTGTGAGACACACGCTCACTAATGAGACACACGCTCACTAATGAGACACACGCTCACTAATGAGACATACGCTCACCTGTTAGACACACGCCTCACCTGTTAGACACACGCTCACTAATGAGACACACGCTCACCTGTGAGACACACGCTCACTAATGAGGACACACGCTCACTAATGAGACACACGCTCACTAATGAGACACACGCTCACTAATGAGACACACGCTCACCTGTGAGACACACGCTCACTAATGAGACACACGCTCACTAATGAGACACACGCTCACCTGTGAGACACACGCTCACTAATGAGACACACGCTCACTAATGAGACACACGCTCACTAATGAGACACACGCTCACTAATGAGACATACGCTCACCTGTTAGACACACGCTCACCTGTTAGACACACGCTCACTAATGAGACACACGCTCACCTGTGAGACACACGCTCACTAATGAGACACACGCTCACTAATGAGACACACGCTCACCTGTGAGACACACGCTCACTAATGAGACACGCTCACTAATGAGACATACGCTCACCTGTTAGACACACGCTCACCTGTTAGACACACGCTCACTAATGAGACACACGCTCACTAATGAGACACACGCTCACTAATGAGACACACGCTCACTAATGAGACACACGCTCACCTGTGAGACACACGCTCACTAATGAGACACACGCTCACTAATGAGACACACGCTCACCTGTGAGACACACGCTCACTAATGAGACACACGCTCACTAATGAGACACACGCTCACTAATGAGACACACGCTCACTAATGAGACACACGCTCACTAATGAGACATACGCTCACCTGTTAGACACACGCTCACCTGTTAGACACACGCTCACTAATGAGACACACGCTCACCTGTGAGACACACGCTCACTAATGAGACACACGCTCACCTGTGAGACACACGCTCACTAATGAGACACACGCTCACTAATGAGACACACGCTCACTAATGAGACACTACGCTCACTACTGTAGACACACGCTCACCTGTTAGACACACGCTCACTAATGAGACACACGCTCACCTGTGAGACACACGCTCACTAATGAGACACACGCTCACTAATGAGACACACGCTCACCTGTGAGACACACGCTCACTAATGAGACACACGCTCACTAATGAGACACACGCTCACTAATGAGACATACGCTCACCTGTTTAGACACACGCTCACCTGTTAGACACACGCTCACTAATGAGACACACGCTCACCTGTGAGACACACGCTCACTAATGAGACACACGCTCACTAATGAGACACACGCTCACTAATGAGACACACGCTCACTAATGAGACACACGCTCACCTGTGAGACACACGCTCACTAATGAGACACACGCTCACTAATGAGACACACGCTCACCTGTGAGACACACGCTCACTAATGAGACACACGCTCACTAATGAGACACACGCTCACTAATGAGACATACGCTCACCTGTTAGACACACGCTCACCTGTTAGACACACGCTCACTAATGAGACACACGCTCACCTGTGAGACACACGCTCACTAATGAGACACACGCTCACTAATGAGACACACGCTCACCTGTGAGACACACGCTCACTAATGAGACACACGCTCACTAATGAGACACACGCTCACTAATGAGACATACGCTCACCTGTTAGACACACGCTCACCTGTTAGACACACGCTCACTAATGAGACACACGCTCACCTGTGAGACACACGCTCACTAATGAGACACGCTCACCTGTGAGACACACGCTCACCTGTGAGACACACGCTCACCTGTGAGACACACGCTCACTAATGAGACACGCTCACTAATGAGACACACGCTCACTAATGAGACACGCTCACCTGTTAGACACACGCTCACCTGTTAGACACACGCTCACTAATGAGACACACGCTCACTAATGAGACACACGCTCACTAATGAGACACACGCTCACCTGTGAGACACACGCTCACTAATGAGACACACGCTCACCTGTGAGACACACGCTCACTAATGAGACACACGCTCACTAATGAGACACACGCTCACTAATGAGACATACGCTCACTAATGAGACATACGCTCACTAATGAGACACGCTCACTAATGAGACATACGCTCACCTGTTAGACACACGCTCACCTGTTAGACACACGCTCACTAATGAGACACACGCTCACTAATGAGACACACGCTCACTAATGAGACACACGCTCACCTGTGAGACACACGCTCACTAATGAGACACACGCTCACCTGTGAGACACACGCTCACTAATGAGACACACGCTCACTAATGAGACACACGCTCACTAATGAGACATACGCTCACCTGTGAGACACACGCTCACCTGTGAGACACACGCTCACCTGTGAGACACACGCTCACTAATGAGACACGCTCACCTGTGAGACACACGCTCACCTGTGAGACACACGCTCACCTGTTAGACACACGCTCACCTGTGAGACACACGCTCACTAATGAGACACACGCTCACTAATGAGACACACGCTCACCTGTGAGACACACGCTCACCTGTGAGACACACGCTCACTAATGAGACACACGCTCACTAATGAGACATACGCTCACTAATGAGACACACGCTCACCTGTGAGACACACGCTCACTAATGAGACACATGCTCACCTGTGAGACACACGCTCACTAATGAGACACACGCTCACCTGTGAGACACACGCTCACTAATGAGACACACGCTCACTAATGAGACACACGCTCACTAATGAGACACACGCTCACCTGTGAGACACACGCTCACTAATGAGACACACGCTCACTAATGAGACACACGCTCACTAATGAGACATACGCTCACTAATGAGACACACGCTCACTAATGAGACATACGCTCACTAATGAGACACACGCTCACTAATGAGACATACGCTCACCTGTGAGACACACGCTCACTAATGAGACATACGCTCACCTGTGAGACACACGCTCACCTGTGACTGTGAGACACACGCTCACCTGTGAGACATATACGCTTTTCTGTGAGACACACGCTCACCTCTGTGAGAAATTTTCTCACCTGTGAGACACACGCTCACCTGTGAGACATACGCTCACCTGTGAGACATACGCTCACCTGTGAGACATACGCTCACCTGTGAGACACACGCTCACCTGTCAATCAATTGTTCCGACAAAAACCCGCAGTCAGCAGAACCGACAATGCAATCGATGCAGCCGTCAAATGAAGGCCCGCCAACAACCTCGCGCCAACCCATAGCAGACAGTTGGGCCTGGAAACGCCATTTCTACGAATCAGTATTCAACTACCTGCCGCCGGCTCTCTTAGCCTTCGGCTTGGCCTCAAACGTTTGCGCATTTCTAGTCCTACTGAGACCTCGACTGCGCATTCTTGTAGTTCACCTGCCACTCCTGGCTCTGTCTGCGGTGGACTCAGTCGCCCTGCTCACCGGTCTGTTGAGGCACTGGCTGCGCAAGGCGACTTACTTTGCTGCTGTGGGAGATTTGGATCCGCAAGCTACTTCCCAGGTTGGCTGCAAGCTGCTCGAGCTGCTGTTATACCTCAGCCTGATGTACTCCTCCTGGCTCGTGATGCTCATCTCTATTGAACGCTTCGTCACAGTCTGCATCCGGCCGGACAGTCGAGTGCGCGCATTTCTGGTGTCGCATTGCGGACTGTGCGTGACAATGAGCGCCGGCTTCTTCATACTGTTAGCCGTGAATTCTCACTTCTTAGCCACTCGCGGACTTCTGGTGTCACAGTCGCCGGCGCTGAACAATCGCTCACTGACAACCGCGGACAGTTTAGTCAGTTTCAGCGCTGATATCGACGATAATAATGCGGTTTGTAGAAATCTGCCACAGTACAAATTCTTTGTCGAGACTGTGTTCCCGAAGCTGGACTTAGCTCTAACCGCATTCCTGCCGTTCTTGGTGATCGCCTGCTGCAACTTCCTGATTGTCCGCAAATTGCGCAAAGTTCGCAAGAACTCGAGCCTCAGTGCCAATCAGAGTGCCGTGGCCGGCTACAGAACCACCGTCATGCTGCTGCTCACTACCTTCGTGTTCATCGGACTCACAGCGCCAGTGAAGATCTACTTGACAGTGATTGGCGGCTCACAACCCCATGGATTAAGCTTGTCTACGGATCCTAACAGATATTTTTCGCATCGAGTGGCATGGTCCATCCTGCTAGTACTGCAGTTTGCCAACCACTGCTGCAATTTTCTCCTCTACTGCGCTAGCAATCCACAATTCCGAACGGAAGCTGTCGGCCTGTTCTCCAGCTGCTGCTGCTCCTGCTGCTGCTGCTGCAGGGGAGTTGAGAATGCAGCTGCATGCAGCTATCGAAATCAGCGAGCTGTGACATACCTGCACCCGGAGCAGACTGGCAATGTGCACGATCAGGAGGAGGCGGATGCAGCAGCGGCGGCGGCGCCTGACGCCGGATCGCGAATGGCCGACGTCGACGACATTCAACTACGAACATGCCGACGAGAACCTTTAGAGCCTTGATGTTGCTCCACAACAGCTGCTTTGTAGATATGCCTTTTATTCCAGCAAAGCAGGCCTCTTCAAGTGAATCTCATATGTATATATCTTAGAAGGGGTTGTAGCCTTGTGGTTAGAGCGCCGGACTCACGACCTGAAGGTCGGGGGTTCGATTCCAGTCTCCACGGTCTGAAACTATCTATGTGTCCCTTTATTAAGACACTTAAACTCTGAATTGCTTCAGTTCACCCAGCTGTTAAATGGGTACCAGGATTAGCTGGGGTAATTGAGGGTACGTGTGACTTCCCCACAGTCCATGGACTGAACAGCCATACGCAGCTTTCAGATACGCCACTTCAGATGCTGTCCTGCCAGTTTGCTAACACAACCCTTAGTTCACTAATCCTGTCAGTTTGCTAACACATCGCCTTAGTTCACTAATCCTGTCAGTTTGCTAACACAACCCTTAGTTCACTAATCCTGCCAGTTTGCTAACACATCGCCTTAGTTCACTAATCCTGTCAGTTTGCTAACACATCCCCTTAGTTCACTAATCCTGTCAGTTTGCTAACACAACCCTTAGTTCACTAATCCTGTCAGTTTGCTAACACATCCCCTTAGTTCACTAATCCTGCCAGTTTGCTAACACAACCCCCTTAGTTCACTAATCCTGTCAGTTTGCTAACACATCCCCTTAGTTCACTAATCCTGTCAGTTTGCTAACACATCGCCTTAGTTCACTAATCCTGTCAGTTTGCTAACACATCCCCTTAGTTCACTAATCCTGTCAGTTTGCTAACACATCGCCTTAGTTCACTAATCCTGTCAGTTTGCTAACACATCCCCTTAGTTCACTAATCCTGTCAGTTTGCTAACACATCCCCTTAGTTCACTAATCCTGTCAGTTTGCTAACACATCCCCTTAGTTCACTAATCCTGTCAGTTTGCTAACACATCCCCTTAGTTCACTAATCCTGTCAGTTTGCTAAAACACCCCTTAGTTCACTAATCCTGTCAGTTTGCTAACACATCGCCTTAGTTCACTAATCCTGTCAGTTTGCTAACACAACCCTTAGTTCACTAATCCTGTCAGTTTGCTAACACAACCCTTAGTTCACTAATCCTGTCAGTTTGCTAACACATCCCCTTAGTTCACTAATCCTGTCAGTTTGCTAACACAACCCCCTTAGTTCACTAATCCTGTCAGTTTGCTAACACATCCCCTTAGTTCACTAATCCTGTCAGTTTGCTAACACATCCCCTTAGTTCACTAATCCTGTCAGTTTGCTAACACAACCCTTAGTTCACTAATCCTGTCAGTTTGCTAACACATCGCCTTAGTTCACTAATCCTGTCAGTTTGCTAACACAACCCTTAGTTCACTAATCCTGTCAGTTTGCTAACACATCCCCTTAGTTCACTAATCCTGTCAGTTTGCTAACACAACCCCTTAGTTCACTAATCCTGTCAGTTTGCTAACACAACCCTTAGTTCACTAATCCTGTCAGTTTGCTAACACATCCCCTTAGTTCACTAATCCTGTCAGTTTGCTAACACAACCCTTAGTTCACTAATCCTGTCAGTTTGCTAACACAACCCTTAGTTCACTAATCCTGTCAGTTTGCTAACACATCCCCTTAGTTCACTAATCCTGTCAGTTTGCTAACACATCCCCTTAGTTCACTAATCCTGTCAGTTTGCTAACACAACCCTTAGTTCACTAATCCTGCCAGTTTGCTAACACATCCCCTTAGTTCACTAATCCTGTCAGTTTGCTAACACATCGCCTTAGTTCACTAATCCTGTCAGTTTGCTAACACAACCCTTAGTTCACTAATCCTGTCAGTTTGCTAACACAACCCTTAGTTCACTAATCCTGTCAGTTTGCTAACACAACCCTTAGTTCACTAATCCTGTCAGTTTGCTAACACATCCCCTTAGTTCACTAATCCTGTCAGTTTGCTAACACAACCCTTAGTTCACTAATCCTGTCAGTTTGCTAACACAACCCTTAGTTCACTAATCCTGTCAGTTTGCTAACACATCCCCTTAGTTCACTAATCCTGTCAGTTTGCTAACACATCCCCTTAGTTCACTAATCCTGTCAGTTTGCTAACACAACCCTTAGTTCACTAATCCTGCCAGTTTGCTAACACATCCCCTTAGTTCACTAATCCTGTCAGTTTGCTAACACATCGCCTTAGTTCACTAATCCTGTCAGTTTGCTAACACAACCCTTAGTTCACTAATCCTGTCAGTTTGCTAACACAACCCTTAGTTCACTAATCCTGTCAGTTTGCTAACACAACCCTTAGTTCACTAATCCTGTCAGTTTGCTAACACATCCCCTTAGTTCACTAATCCTGTCAGTTTGCTAACACATCGCCTTAGTTCACTAATCCTGTCAGTTTGCTAACACAACCCTTAGTTCACTAATCCTGTCAGTTTGCTAACACATCCCCTTAGTTCACTAATCCTGTCAGTTTGCTACCACAACCCCTTAGTTCACTAATCCTGTCAGTTTGCTAACACATCCCCTTAGTTCACTAATCCTGTCAGTTTGCTAACACATCCCCTTAGTTCACTAATCCTGTCAGTTTGCTAACACATCCCCTTAGTTCACTAATCCTGTCAGTTTGCTAACACAACCCTTAGTTCACTAATCCTGCCAGTTTGCTAACACATCCCCTTAGTTCACTAATCCTGTCAGTTTGCTAACACATCGCCTTAGTTCACTAATCCTGTCAGTTTGCTAACACAACCCTTAGTTCACTAATCCTGTCAGTTTGCTAACACAACCCTTAGTTCACTAATCCTGTCAGTTTGCTAACACAACCCTTAGTTCACTAATCCTGTCAGTTTGCTAACACACCCCCTTAGTTCACTAATCCTGTCAGTTTGCTAACACATCCCCTTAGTTCACTAATCCTGTCAGTTTGCTAACACACCCCCTTAGTTCACTAATCCTGTCAGTTTGCTAACACATCCCCTTAGTTCACTAATCCTGTCAGTTTGCTAACACATCCCCTTAGTTCACTAATCCTGTCAGTTTGCTAACACATCCCCTTAGTTCACTAATCCTGTCAGTTTGCTAACACATCCCCTTAGTTCACTAATCCTGTCAGTTTGCTAACACATCGCCTTAGTTCACTAATCCTGTCAGTTTGCTAACACATCCCCTTAGTTCACTAATCCTGTCAGTTTGCTAACACATCCCCTTAGTTCACTAATCCTGTCAGTTTGCTAACACATCCCCTTAGTTCACTAATCCTGCCAGTTTGCTAACACATCCCCTTAGTTCACTAATCCTGTCAGTTTGCTAACACACCCCCTTAGTTCACTAATCCTGTCAGTTTGCTAACACATCCCCTTAGTTCACTAATCCGGTCAGTTTGCTAACACATCCCCTTAGTTCACTAATCCGGTCAGTTTGCTAAAACACCTAGTTACAGAATGTAAATATTTAAGAGTGGTGATTTGACAGTCATCTAAAAGAACCAATGTTGATTTATGAATCTCAAAGATTAAATCAATCAATAGGTACGAAGTTTTTTACCTAGGAAGTCGCATTCCACAAATATTGTACACACGAGTGTAAAGTGAATACTTGTAGAAATTACATTGACATCTTATCTATCTTATCGGTTACCATTCCTTAACGGTATTAAACGAAAAACAAACAAACCCATATTTTCAGCTACTCATAGTAGTTTGTTGTCTCTATTTTTTTAATCTTCAACATCAACATAAAAATTAGAACCACATATGGAAAGCATTGAAGATTATATTATTTTTATAGTTCAGCTCATTATGATGTAAAATTACTGAAACCAGTAATGTTTAATGTTAGTATTACTCTAATTTTACATAAAAAAGTTCGCTTGAATATAGAAATACAGTAAAGTTAAGCCGGCAATGAAGTTTCATGAATTGATGAATAAATTAAGCTTTAATAGAAAATACGCGTTTGAAAAGCAAGTCTACTGAAAGTAGTATGAAATATGCGTTATTTGCAAAAATGATCTCTCCCAAAAATTATGTTATATACAATTAGCTGATTATCACATATAGAAAAATGTAAAGCTAATGGACAGAATTTTGGTGTTGCTAGAAGGACAAAAAACGTTTTCAAGAAAATATTATTCGTTTCAAACTGTTGAAACAAATTTAAGTGTCTTCCTAATTAGGCACAATTAGACACAAGCAAATTATATAATCACTTAAAAAATAACGATTCATTCATTCACTAATTCTATCTACTAATAGTAGCAGCTGGAATACAAAATCTAAAAATGTACGAGTATGTTGCATTACATTAATTCTAGCAACCCCAAAAAGCAACCCCAAATTCTAGCAACCTCTTAACAACTCTTAATTGTTAGAAAATAAATCGGCAAATACACAAATACGCTTGGAAAATTCTATAGGAAAAATAACATCTGAATATCACACAAGTTATTATAAAAATCTGACATACAAACTAAAACAAAACACTAACTATAGTATAGCTTTTGCCATTCAATCTCAGTGTTTTTTCATTCATACTCAGCCCCCATAGAATTAATCCAGCCAGTTGGCGCGGTTTGGCCCATAGACTATCACATAGTCTAGCTGATTTTCTAGTCTTTCTAGTCTAGCATAGACTATCACATTCAATCTCGGGTTTTGTTATTTAAACTCAGGCTTTATAAGCTCGGTCTCTCAAACGCAGTCCTCCCAAAGACAGCTAAATTACAAATTTCTTCCATAGCATTTGCTTACATGGCCCAACTTACATGGGCCATATGCTTACATGGAGCGCCTGGGCCACGTTGCACTGGACACCCTGACGCCTCTGAAGGCCGCAAACTGGGAGATTGCCTGCATCCGACTGCATCCACGGTGCATTATGCAAATTCATTTTCTTTGAGTCACTGTTCTGATCCAAGACATTAAACACTGAGATTGAATGGCAAAAGTTATACCAAAACGAAGAACTAAATTTTGATCTTAGCCAAAAATAAAAGCTAGGGCATGCATTACGGATGTAGGCGGGAAAACTGTGATTTGAAATCACACGATAAGCTTAATATGCTTTAGTAATATGCTTTTCTAATCAGTGCACTTTTCGCAATACGATAGAAGCTGGGGTTCTTTCAAATACAACTCGATAAGTACACAGAACACTAAACACTAAAAACTATTAGTTTGAGTAAGAAAATACGAGTATTAACAGTGAACAGACCACAAGGGAATTTCAAATACCCAAAATATTCCAGTTTTCTGTATCTCCCAAAATATTCAACCAACGTCCATGAAAATTCAGAACAAGGTTTAAAATTTTCCACTCTATACGATGAAACAGTGTCAAGAATGACAAAACATCTGCATCGTAAAGATATTCAACGATTCCCATCGAGGTGTCTGGTAGAAAAATGCCACCCTGTCGGCTACTATTGCTGACTATATTGTAATAGATTATATTATAAATCTTTTCGTTTCTGAACTAATGTAGATTCGGCAGTGGCTTTCACAGAAGCAATGTTAGTTGTCCTTGGTTTGGAGCTATCGTGAAGTAGGCATTGGGTATTTGAAATGCCCAAGTGGTCTTTCCCCAGGGGGGGGGAAATAGCATGGTCCTTCTACCGTTAAAAAAATCTATCGTTTTCAGTCGAACTTAATGATGGTTCGAGTCTAGTTATCAGCAGACAACCGACTGGAGTCAGTAGTTACGATCAAAGCTGGCTGGACAACGCCATTGTCGATTGCAATGTCACCGCCACCTTCGCCAAATTCAGCTTCGTAAGCTGGCGGATCATAATCGGCAATGCCTAGCAACAATTGCGCCTCGTCAAATTGATCGTCCGGAGGGGGTCCCAGGCCATCATCTGGATAAGAATACTGCTGCTGCTGCTGCTGCTGCTGAGTTTGAGCAGAATTATTGCCAATGAGAATATCGCCACTGTTAATGCTAATTCTACTGGATCCACCAAGACGAAACGGCCATAGAGTGCGGCGAGATCTGGACGATTGCGATCGACGATGACTATAACGGCGCTGGCGAGTGGAGGACGATGACGCAACAGACTGTCGCAGGCGCCGAATATGATTCGGCTGGTGCAGACAGTTGAATGCCGCAGCCAGGATTGATAATAAACCGGCGGCGCCGATCAGGTAATAGCCTGAGCACAGGGCAACCGTCACCTGACTATTTGGGCGCAGCTGAGTAGCTTCCTGCATGCCCTGGATCAGCTCAGCTGCCCAGTAAGTCAGGCCGCATGCCGTCACGCAGACAAGACCTATGTGAGTAGTCAGTTGAGACATGTACTTTTGACTGCTGATTATAGTAGAACAGCAAGGAAATCAAGTAGTAAATAAATGGGAAGACTAGAATACGGGTGGGAATAGTAGGATAGGAGAGAAATGGGAATAGTAGGAGAGGAGAGAAATGGGAATAGTAGGAGAGGAGAGAAATGGGAATAGTAGGAGAGGAGAGAAATGGGAATAGTAGGAGAGGAGAGAAATGAGAATAGTAGGAGAGGAGAGAAATGAGAATAGTAGGAGAGGAGAGAAATGAGAATAGTAGGATAGGAGAGAAATGAGAATAATAGGAGAGGAGAGAAATGAGAATAGTAGGATAGGAGAGAAATGAGAATAGTAGGATAGGAGAGAAATGAGAATAGTAGGATAGGAGAGAAATGAGAATAATAGGAGAGGAGAGAAATGAGAATAGTAGGATAGGAGAGAAATGGGAATAGTAGGATAGGAGAGAAATGGGAATAGTAGGAGAGGAGAGAAATGGGAATAGTAGGAGAGGAGAGAAATGAGAATAGTAGGATAGGAGAGAAATGAGAATAATAGGAGAGGAGAGAAATGAGAATAGTAGGATAGGAGAGAAATGAGAATAGTAGGATAGGAGAGAAATGAGAATAGTAGGATAGGAGAGAAATGAGAATAATAGGAGAGGAGAGAAATGAGAATAGTAGGATAGGAGAGAAATGGGAATAGTAGGATAGGAGAGAAATGGGAATAGTAGGATAGGAGAGAAATGGGAATAGTAGGATAGGAGAGAAATGAGAATAGTAGGAGAGGAGAGAAATGAGAATAGTAGCATAGGAGAGAAATGAGAATAGTAGGATAGGAGAGAAATGGGAATAGTAGGATAGGAGAGAAATGAGAATAGTAGGATAGGAGAGAAATGAGAATAGTAGGATAGGAGAGAAATGAGAATAGTAGGATAGGAGAGAAATGAGAATAATAGGATAGGAGAGAAATGGGAATAGTAGGATAGGAGAGAAATGGGAATAGTAGGATAGGAGAGAAATGGGAATAGTAGGATAGGAGAGAAATGGGAATAATAGGAGAGGAGAGAAATGAGAATAGTAGGATAGGAGAGAAATGGGAATAGTAGGATAGGAGAGAAATGAGAATAGTAGGATAGGAGAGAAATGGGAATAATAGGAGAGGAGAGAAATGGGAATAGTAGGATAGGAGAGAAATGAGAATAATAGGAGGGGAGAGAAATGAGAATAGTAGGATAGGAGAGAAATGGGAATAGTAGGATAGGAGAGAAATGAGAATAGTAGGATAGGAGAGAAATGGGAATAATAGGAGAGGAGAGAAATGGGAATAGTAGGATAGGAGAGAAATGGGAATAGTAGGATAGGAGAGAAATGAGAATAGTAGGATAGGAGAGAAATGGGAATAGTAGGATAGGAGAGAAATGGGAATAGTAGGAGAGGAGAGAAATGGGAATAGTAGGAGAGGAGAGAAATGGGAATAGTAGGAGAGGAGAGAAATGGGAATAGTAGGAGAGGAGAGAAATGAGAATAGTAGGAGAGGAGAGAAATGAGAATAGTAGGAGAGGAGAGAAATGAGAATAGTAGGATAGGAGAGAAATGAGAATAATAGGAGAGGAGAGAAATGAGAATAGTAGGATAGGAGAGAAATGAGAATAGTAGGATAGGAGAGAAATGAGAATAGTAGGATAGGAGAGAAATGAGAATAGTAGGATAGGAGAGAAATGGGAATAGTAGGATAGGAGAGAAATGGGAATAGTAGGAGAGGAGAGAAATGGGAATAGTAGGAGAGGAGAGAAATGAGAATAGTAGGATAGGAGAGAAATGAGAATAATAGGAGAGGAGAGAAATGAGAATAGTAGGATAGGAGAGAAATGAGAATAGTAGGATAGGAGAGAAATGAGAATAGTAGGATAGGAGAGAAATGAGAATAATAGGAGAGGAGAGAAATGAGAATAGTAGGATAGGAGAGAAATGGGAATAGTAGGATAGGAGAGAAATGGGAATAGTAGGATAGGAGAGAAATGGGAATAGTAGGATAGGAGAGAAATGAGAATAGTAGGAGAGGAGAGAAATGAGAATAGTAGGATAGGAGAGAAATGAGAATAGTAGGATAGGAGAGAAATGGGAATAGTAGGATAGGAGAGAAATGAGAATAGTAGGATAGGAGAGAAATGAGAATAGTAGGATAGGAGAGAAATGGGAATAGTAGGATAGGAGAGAAATGGGAATAGTAGGAGAGGAGAGAAATGGGAATAGTAGGAGAGGAGAGAAATGGGAATAGTAGGAGAGGAGAGAAATGGGAATAGTAGGAGAGGAGAGAAATGAGAATAGTAGGAGAGGAGAGAAATGAGAATAGTAGGAGAGGAGAGAAATGAGAATAGTAGGATAGGAGAGAAATGAGAATAATAGGAGAGGAGAGAAATGAGAATAGTAGGATAGGAGAGAAATGAGAATAGTAGGATAGGAGAGAAATGAGAATAGTAGGATAGGAGAGAAATGAGAATAGTAGGATAGGAGAGAAATGGGAATAGTAGGATAGGAGAGAAATGGGAATAGTAGGAGAGGAGAGAAATGGGAATAGTAGGAGAGGAGAGAAATGAGAATAGTAGGATAGGAGAGAAATGAGAATAGTAGGATAGGAGAGAAATGAGAATAGTAGGATAGGAGAGAAATGAGAATAGTAGGATAGGAGAGAAATGAGAATAGTAGGATAGGAGAGAAATGAGAATAATAGGAGAGGAGAGAAATGAGAATAGTAGGATAGGAGAGAAATGGGAATAGTAGGATAGGAGAGAAATGGGAATAGTAGGATAGGAGAGAAATGGGAATAGTAGGATAGGAGAGAAATGAGAATAGTAGGAGAGGAGAGAAATGAGAATAGTAGGATAGGAGAGAAATGAGAATAGTAGGATAGGAGAGAAATGGGAATAGTAGGATAGGAGAGAAATGAGAATAGTAGGATAGGAGAGAAATGAGAATAGTAGGATAGGAGAGAAATGAGAATAGTAGGAGAGGAGAGAAATGAGAATAGTAGGATAGGAGAGAAATGAGAATAATAGGAGAGGAGAGAAATGAGAATAGTAGGATAGGAGAGAAATGGGAATAGTAGGATAGGAGAGAAATGGGAATAGTAGGATAGGAGAGAAATGGGAATAGTAGGATAGGAGAAAAATGAGAATAGTAGGATAGGAGAGAAATGGGAATAGTAGGATAGGAGAGAAATGGGAATAGTAGGATAGGAGAGAAATGGGAATAGTAGGATAGGAGAGAAATGAGAATAGTAGGATAGGAGAGAAATGAGAATAGTAGGATAGGAGAGAAATGAGAATAGTAGGATAGGAGAGAAATGGGAATAGTAGGATAGGAGAGAAATGGGAATAGTAGGAGAGGAGAGAAATGGGAATAGTAGGAGAGGAGAGAAATGGGAATAGTAGCATAGGAGAGAAATGAGAATAGTAGGATAGGAGAGAAATGGGAATAGTAGGATAGGAGAGAAATGAGAATAGTAGGATAGGAGAGAAATGGGAATAATAGGAGAGGAGAGAAATGGGAATAGTAGGATAGGAGAGAAATGAGAATAATAGGAGAGGAGAGAAATGAGAATAGTAGGATAGGAGAGAAATGGGAATAGTAGGATAGGAGAGAAATGAGAATAGTAGGATAGGAGAGAAATGGGAATAATAGGAGAGTAGAGAAATGGGAATAGTAGGATAGGAGAGAAATGAGAATAATAGGAGAGGAGAGAAATGAGAATAGTAGGATAGGAGAGAAATGGGAATAGTAGGATAGGAGAGAAATGAGAATAGTAGGATAGGAGAGAAATGGGAATAATAGGAGAGGAGAGAAATGGGAATAGTAGGATAGGAGAGAAATGGGAATAGTAGGATAGGAGAGAAATGAGAATAGTAGGATAGGAGAGAAATGGGAATAGTAGGATAGGAGAGAAATGGGAATAGTAGGATAGGAGAGAAATGGGAATAGTAGGATAGGAGAAAAATGAGAATAGTAGGATAGGAGAGAAATGGGAATAGTAGGATAGGAGAGAAATGGGAATAGTAGGATAGGAGAGAAATGGGAATAGTAGGATAGGAGAGAAATGAGAATAGTAGGATAGGAGAGAAATGAGAATAGTAGGATAGGAGAGAAATGAGAATAGTAGGATAGGAGAGAAATGGGAATAGTAGGATAGGAGAGAAATGGGAATAGTAGGAGAGGAGAGAAATGGGAATAGTAGGAGAGGAGAGAAATGGGAATAGTAGCATAGGAGAGAAATGAGAATAGTAGGATAGGAGAGAAATGGGAATAATAGGAGAGGAGAGAAATGGGAATAGTAGGATAGGAGAGAAATGGGAATAGTAGGATAGGAGAGAAATGAGAATAGTAGGATAGGAGAGAAATGGGAATAGTAGGATAGGAGAGAAATGGGAATAGTAGGATAGGAGAGAAATGAGAATAGTAGGATAGGAGAGAAATGAGAATAGTAGGATAGGAGAGAAATGGGAATAGTAGGATAGGAGAGAAATGAGAATAGTAGGATAGGAGAGAAATGGGAATAATAGGAGAGGAGAGAAATGGGAATAGTAGGATAGGAGAGAAATGAGAATAATAGGAGAGGAGAGAAATGAGAATAGTAGGATAGGAGAGAAATGGGAATAGTAGGATAGGAGAGAAATGAGAATAGTAGGATAGGAGAGAAATGGGAATAATAGGAGAGGAGAGAAATGGGAATAGTAGGATAGGAGAGAAATGGGAATAGTAGGATAGGAGAGAAATGAGAATAGTAGGATAGGAGAGAAATGGGAATAGTAGGATAGGAGAGAAATGGGAATAGTAGGAGAGGAGAGAAATGGGAATAGTAGGAGAGGAGAGAAATGGGAATAGTAGGAGAGGAGAGAAATGGGAATAGTAGGAGAGGAGAGAAATGAGAATAGTAGGAGAGGAGAGAAATGAGAATAGTAGGAGAGGAGAGAAATGAGAATAGTAGGATAGGAGAGAAATGAGAATAATAGGAGAGGAGAGAAATGAGAATAGTAGGATAGGAGAGAAATGAGAATAGTAGGATAGGAGAGAAATGAGAATAGTAGGATAGGAGAGAAATGAGAATAATAGGAGAGGAGAGAAATGAGAATAGTAGGATAGGAGAGAAATGGGAATAGTAGGATAGGAGAGAAATGGGAATAGTAGGAGAGGAGAGAAATGGGAATAGTAGGAGAGGAGAGAAATGAGAATAGTAGGATAGGAGAGAAATGAGAATAATAGGAGAGGAGAGAAATGAGAATAGTAGGATAGGAGAGAAATGAGAATAGTAGGATAGGAGAGAAATGAGAATAGTAGGATAGGAGAGAAATGAGAATAATAGGAGAGGAGAGAAATGGGAATAGTAGGATAGGAGAGAAATGGGAATAGTAGGATAGGAGAGAAATGGGAATAGTAGGATAGGAGAGAAATGAGAATAGTAGGATAGGAGAGAAATGAGAATAGTAGGATAGGAGAGAAATGAGAATAGTAGGATAGGAGAGAAATGGGAATAGTAGGATAGGAGAGAAATGGGAATAGTAGGAGAGGAGAGAAATGGGAATAGTAGGAGAGGAGAGAAATGGGAATAGTAGCATAGGAGAGAAATGAGAATAGTAGGATAGGAGAGAAATGGGAATAATAGGAGAGGAGAGAAATGGGAATAGTAGGATAGGAGAGAAATGGGAATAGTAGGATAGGAGAGAAATGAGAATAGTAGGATAGGAGAGAAATGGGAATAGTAGGATAGGAGAGAAATGGGAATAGTAGGATAGGAGAGAAATGAGAATAGTAGGATAGGAGAGAAATGAGAATAGTAGGATAGGAGAGAAATGGGAATAGTAGGATAGGAGAGAAATGAGAATAGTAGGATAGGAGAGAAATGGGAATAATAGGAGAGGAGAGAAATGGGAATAGTAGGATAGGAGAGAAATGAGAATAATAGGAGAGGAGAGAAATGAGAATAGTAGGATAGGAGAGAAATGGGAATAGTAGGATAGGAGAGAAATGAGAATAGTAGGATAGGAGAGAAATGGGAATAATAGGAGAGTAGAGAAATGGGAATAGTAGGATAGGAGAGAAATGAGAATAATAGGAGAGGAGAGAAATGAGAATAGTAGGATAGGAGAGAAATGGGAATAGTAGGATAGGAGAGAAATGAGAATAGTAGGATAGGAGAGAAATGGGAATAATAGGAGAGGAGAGAAATGGGAATAGTAGGATAGGAGAGAAATGGGAATAGTAGGATAGGAGAGAAATGAGAATAGTAGGATAGGAGAGAAATGGGAATAGTAGGATAGGAGAGAAATGGGAATAGTAGGATAGGAGAGAAATGGGAATAGTAGGATAGGAGAAAAATGAGAATAGTAGGATAGGAGAGAAATGGGAATAGTAGGATAGGAGAGAAATGGGAATAGTAGGATAGGAGAGAAATGGGAATAGTAGGATAGGAGAGAAATGAGAATAGTAGGATAGGAGAGAAATGAGAATAGTAGGATAGGAGAGAAATGAGAATAGTAGGATAGGAGAGAAATGGGAATAGTAGGATAGGAGAGAAATGGGAATAGTAGGAGAGGAGAGAAATGGGAATAGTAGGAGAGGAGAGAAATGGGAATAGTAGCATAGGAGAGAAATGAGAATAGTAGGATAGGAGAGAAATGGGAATAATAGGAGAGGAGAGAAATTGGAATAGTAGGATAGGAGAGAAATGGGAATAGTAGGATAGGAGAGAAATGAGAATAGTAGGATAGGAGAGAAATGGGAATAGTAGGATAGGAGAGAAATGGGAATAGTAGGATAGGAGAGAAATGAGAATAGTAGGATAGGAGAGAAATGAGAATAGTAGGATAGGAGAGAAATGGGAATAGTAGGATAGGAGAGAAATGAGAATAGTAGGATAGGAGAGAAATGGGAATAATAGGAGAGGAGAGAAATGGGAATAGTAGGATAGGAGAGAAATGAGAATAATAGGAGAGGAGAGAAATGAGAATAGTAGGATAGGAGAGAAATGGGAATAGTAGGATAGGAGAGAAATGAGAATAGTAGGATAGGAGAGAAATGGGAATAATAGGAGAGGAGAGAAATGGGAATAGTAGGAGAGGAGAGAAATGAGAATAGTAGGAGAGGAGAGAAATGAGAATAGTAGGAGAGGAGAGAAATGAGAATAGTAGGATAGGAGAGAAATGAGAATAATAGGAGAGGAGAGAAATGAGAATAGTAGGATAGGAGAGAAATGAGAATAGTAGGATAGGAGAGAAATGGGAATAGTAGGATAGGAGAGAAATGGGAATAGTAGGATAGGAGAGAAATGAGAATAGTAGGATAGGAGAGAAATGAGAATAGTAGGATAGGAGAGAAATGGGAATAGTAGGATAGGAGAGAAATGAGAATAGTAGGATAGGAGAGAAATGGGAATAATAGGAGAGGAGAGAAATGGGAATAGTAGGATAGGAGAGAAATGAGAATAATAGGAGAGGAGAGAAATGAGAATAGTAGGATAGGAGAGAAATGGGAATAGTAGGATAGGAGAGAAATGAGAATAGTAGGATAGGAGAGAAATGGGAATAATAGGAGAGGAGAGAAATGGGAATAGTAGGAGAGGAGAGAAATGAGAATAGTAGGAGAGGAGAGAAATGAGAATAGTAGGAGAGGAGAGAAATGAGAATAGTAGGATAGGAGAGAAATGAGAATAATAGGAGAGGAGAGAAATGAGAATAGTAGGATAGGAGAGAAATGAGAATAGTAGGATAGGAGAGAAATGGGAATAGTAGGATAGGAGAGAAATGGGAATAGTAGGATAGGAGAGAAATGAGAATAGTAGGATAGGAGAGAAATGAGAATAGTAGGATAGGAGAGAAATGGGAATAGTAGGATAGGAGAGAAATGAGAATAGTAGGATAGGAGAGAAATGGGAATAATAGGAGAGGAGAGAAATGGGAATAGTAGGATAGGAGAGAAATGAGAATAATAGGAGAGGAGAGAAATGAGAATAGTAGGATAGGAGAGAAATGGGAATAGTAGGATAGGAGAGAAATGAGAATAGTAGGATAGGAGAGAAATGGGAATAATAGGAGAGGAGAGAAATGGGAATAGTAGGAGAGGAGAGAAATGAGAATAGTAGGAGAGGAGAGAAATGAGAATAGTAGGAGAGGAGAGAAATGAGAATAGTAGGATAGGAGAGAAATGAGAATAATAGGAGAGGAGAGAAATGAGAATAGTAGGATAGGAGAGAAATGAGAATAGTAGGATAGGAGAGAAATGGGAATAGTAGGATAGGAGAGAAATGGGAATAGTAGGATAGGAGAGAAATGAGAATAGTAGGATAGGAGAGAAATGAGAATAGTAGGATAGGAGAGAAATGGGAATAGTAGGATAGGAGATAAATGAGAATAGTAGGATAGGAGAGAAATGGGAATAATAGGAGAGGAGAGAAATGGGAATAGTAGGATAGGAGAGAAATGAGAATAATAGGAGAGGAGAGAAATGAGAATAGTAGGATAGGAGAGAAATGGGAATAGTAGGATAGGAGAGAAATGAGAATAGTAGGATAGGAGAGAAATGGGAATAATAGGAGAGGAGAGAAATGGGAATAGTAGGAGAGGAGAGAAATGAGAATAGTAGGAGAGGAGAGAAATGAGAATAGTAGGAGAGGAGAGAAATGAGAATAGTAGGATAGGAGAGAAATGAGAATAATAGGAGAGGAGAGAAATGAGAATAGTAGGATAGGAGAGAAATGAGAATAGTAGGATAGGAGAGAAATGAGAATAGTAGGATAGGAGAGAAATGAGAATAATAGGAGAGGAGAGAAATGGGAATAGTAGGATAGGAGAGAAATGGGAATAGTAGGATAGGAGAGAAATGGGAATAGTAGGATAGGAGAGAAATGAGAATAGTAGGATAGGAGAGAAATGGGAATAATAGGAGAGGAGAGAAATGGGAATAGTAGGATAGGAGAGAAATGAGAATAATAGGAGAGGAGAGAAATGAGAATAGTAGGATAGGAGAGAAATGGGAATAGTAGGATAGGAGAGAAATGAGAATAGTAGGAGAGGAGAGAAATGAGAATAGTAGGAGAGGAGAGAAATGAGAATAGTAGGATAGAAGAGAAATGAGAATAGTAGGATAGGAGAGAAATGGGAATAGTAGGATAGGAGAGAAATGAGAATAGTAGGATAGGAGAGAAATGAGAATAGTAGGATAGGAGAGAAATGAGAATAGTAGGATAGGAGAGAAATGAGAATAATAGGATAGGAGAGAAATGGGAATAGTAGGATAGGAGAGAAATGGGAATAGTAGGATAGGAGAGAAATGGGAATAGTAGGATAGGAGAGAAATGGGAATAATAGGAGAGTAGAGAAATGGGAATAGTAGGATAGGAGAGAAATGAGAATAATAGGAGAGGAGAGAAATGAGAATAGTAGGATAGGAGAGAAATGGGAATAGTAGGATAGGAGAGAAATGAGAATAGTAGGATAGGAGAGAAATGGGAATAATAGGAGAGGAGAGAAATGGGAATAGTAGGATAGGAGAGAAATGGGAATAGTAGGATAGGAGAGAAATGAGAATAGTAGGATAGGAGAGAAATGGGAATAGTAGGATAGGAGAGAAATGGGAATAGTAGGATAGGAGAGAAATGGGAATAGTAGGATAGGAGAAAAATGAGAATAGTAGGATAGGAGAGAAATGGGAATAGTAGGATAGGAGAGAAATGGGAATAGTAGGATAGGAGAGAAATGGGAATAGTAGGATAGGAGAGAAATGAGAATAGTAGGATAGGAGAGAAATGAGAATAGTAGGATAGGAGAGAAATGAGAATAGTAGGATAGGAGAGAAATGGGAATAGTAGGATAGGAGAGAAATGGGAATAGTAGGAGAGGAGAGAAATGGGAATAGTAGGAGAGGAGAGAAATGGGAATAGTAGCATAGGAGAGAAATGAGAATAGTAGGATAGGAGAGAAATGTGAATAATAGGAGAGGAGAGAAATGGGAATAGTAGGATAGGAGAGAAATGGGAATAGTAGGATAGGAGAGAAATGAGAATAGTAGGATAGGAGAGAAATGGGAATAGTAGGATAGGAGAGAAATGGGAATAGTAGGATAGGAGAGAAATGAGAATAGTAGGATAGGAGAGAAATGAGAATAGTAGGATAGGAGAGAAATGGGAATAGTAGGATAGGAGAGAAATGAGAATAGTAGGATAGGAGAGAAATGGGAATAATAGGAGAGGAGAGAAATGGGAATAGTAGGATAGGAGAGAAATGAGAATAATAGGAGAGGAGAGAAATGAGAATAGTAGGATAGGAGAGAAATGGGAATAGTAGGATAGGAGAGAAATGAGAATAGTAGGATAGGAGAGAAATGGGAATAATAGGAGAGGAGAGAAATGGGAATAGTAGGATAGGAGAGAAATGGGAATAGTAGGATAGGAGAGAAATGAGAATAGTAGGATAGGAGAGAAATGGGAATAGTAGGATAGGAGAGAAATGGGAATAGTAGGATAGGAGAGAAATGGGAATAGTAGGATAGGAGAAAAATGAGAATAGTAGGATAGGAGAGAAATGGGAATAGTAGGATAGGAGAGAAATGGGAATAGTAGGATAGGAGAGAAATGGGAATAGTAGGATAGGAGAGAAATGAGAATAGTAGGATAGGAGAGAAATGAGAATAGTAGGATAGGAGAGAAATGAGAATAGTAGGATAGGAGAGAAATGGGAATAGTAGGATAGGAGAGAAATGGGAATAGTAGGAGAGGAGAGAAATGGGAATAGTAGGAGAGGAGAGAAATGGGAATAGTAGCATAGGAGAGAAATGAGAATAGTAGGATAGGAGAGAAATGGGAATAATAGGAGAGGAGAGAAATGGGAATAGTAGGATAGGAGAGAAATGGGAATAGTAGGATAGGAGAGAAATGAGAATAGTAGGATAGGAGAGAAATGGGAATAGTAGGATAGGAGAGAAATGGGAATAGTAGGATAGGAGAGAAATGGGAATAGTAGGATAGGAGAAAAATGAGAATAGTAGGATAGGAGAGAAATGGGAATAGTAGGATAGGAGAGAAATGGGAATAGTAGGATAGGAGAGAAATGGGAATAGTAGGATAGGAGAGAAATGAGAATAGTAGGATAGGAGAGAAATGAGAATAGTAGGATAGGAGAGAAATGAGAATAGTAGGATAGGAGAGAAATGGGAATAGTAGGATAGGAGAGAAATGGGAATAGTAGGAGAGGAGAGAAATGGGAATAGTAGGAGAGGAGAGAAATGGGAATAGTAGCATAGGAGAGAAATGGGAATAGTAGGAGAGGAGAGAAATGAGAATAGTAGGATAGGAGAGAAATGAGAATAGTAGGATAGGAGAGAAATGGGAATAGTAGGAGAGGAGAGAAATGAGAATAGTAGGAGAGGAGAGAAATGAGAATAGTAGCATAGGAGAGAAATGGGAATAGTAGGATAGGAGAGAAATGAGAATAGTAGGAGAGGAGAGAAATGGGAATAGTAGCATAGGAGAGAAATGGGAATAGTAGGAGAGGAGAGAAATGGGAATAGTAGGATAGGAGAGAAATGGGAATAGTAGGATAGGAGAGAAATGAGAATAGTAGGATAGGAGAGAAATGGGAATAGTAGGATAGGAGAGAAATGAGAATAGTAGGATAGGAGAGAAATGGGAATAGTAGGATAGGAGAGAAATGAGAATAGTAGGATAGGAGAGAAATGGGAATAGTAGGATAGGAGAGAAATGAGAATAGTAGGATAGGAGAGAAATGGGAATAGTAGGATAGGAGAAAAATGAGAATAGTAGGATAGGAGAGAAATGGGAATAGTAGCATAGGAGAGAAATGGGAATAGTAGGAGAGGAGAGAAATGGGAATAGTAGGAGAGGAGAGAAATGAGAATAGTAGGATAGGAGAGAAATGGGAATAGTAGGAGAGGAGAGAAATGAGAATAGTAGCATAGGAGAGAAATGGGAATAGTAGGAGAGGAGAGAAATGGGAATAGTAGGAGAGGAGAGAAATGGGAATAGTAGCATAGGAGAGAAATGGGAATAGTAGGAGAGGAGAGAAATGGGAATAGTAGGAGAGGAGAGAAATGAGAATAGTAGGAGAGGAGAGAAATGGGAATAGTAGCATAGGAGAGAAATGGGAATAGTAGGAGAGGAGAGAAATGGGAATAGTAGGAGAGGAGAGAAATGAGAATAGTAGCATAGGAGAGAAATGGGAATAGTAGGAGAGGAGAAAAATGAGAATAGTAGGATAGGAGAGAAATGGGAAGATAAGGATGGGGAGAAATGGGACAATAAGGATAGGGGAGAAATGGAAGATAAGGAGAGGAGAGAAATGAGAATAGTAGGAGAGGAGAGAAATGGGAATAGTAGGATAGGAGAGAAATGGGAATAGTAGGATAGGAGAGAAATGAGAATAGTAGGATAGGAGAGAAATGAGAATAGTAGGATAGGAGAGAAATGAGAATAGTAGGATAGGAGAGAAATGGGAATAGTAGGATAGGAGAGAAATGGGAATAGTAGGAGAGGAGAGAAATGGGAATAGTAGGATAGGAGAGAAATGGGAATAGTAGGATAGGAGAGAAATGGGAATAGTAGGATAGGAGAGAAATGGGAATAGTAGGATAGGAGAGAAATGGGAATAGTAGGAGAGGAGAGAAATGGGAATAGTAGGAGAGGAGAGAAATGAGAATAGTAGGATAGGAGAGAAATGAGAATAGTAGGAGAGGAGAGAAATGAGAATAGTAGGATAGGAGAGAAATGAGAATAGTAGGATAGGAGAGAAATGAGAATAGTAGGAGAGGAGAGAAATGGGAATAGTAGGATAGGAGAGAAATGAGAATAGTAGGAGAGGAGAGAAATGGGAATAGTAGGAGAGGAGAGAAATGAGAATGGTAGGAGAGGAGAGAAATGGGAATAGTAGGATAGGAGAAAAATGAGAATAGTAGGATAGGAGAGAAATGGGAATAGTAGGATAGGAGAGAAATGGGAATAGTAGGAGAGGAGAGAAATGGGAATAGTAGGAGAGGAGAGAAATGGGAATAGTAGCATAGGAGAGAAATGGGAATAGTAGGAGAGGAGAGAAATGAGAATAGTAGGATAGGAGAGAAATGAGAATAGTAGGATAGGAGAGAAATGGGAATAGTAGGAGAGGAGAGAAATGAGAATAGTAGGAGAGGAGAGAAATGAGAATAGTAGCATAGGAGAGAAATGGGAATAGTAGGATAGGAGAGAAATGAGAATAGTAGGAGAGGAGAGAAATGGGAATAGTAGCATAGGAGAGAAATGGGAATAGTAGGAGAGGAGAGAAATGGGAATAGTAGGATAGGAGAGAAATGGGAATAGTAGGATAGGAGAGAAATGAGAATAGTAGGATAGGAGAGAAATGGGAATAGTAGGATAGGAGAGAAATGAGAATAGTAGGATAGGAGAGAAATGGGAATAGTAGGATAGGAGAGAAATGAGAATAGTAGGATAGGAGAGAAATGGGAATAGTAGGATAGGAGAGAAATGAGAATAGTAGGATAGGAGAGAAATGGGAATAGTAGGATAGGAGAAAAATGAGAATAGTAGGATAGGAGAGAAATGGGAATAGTAGCATAGGAGAGAAATGGGAATAGTAGGAGAGGAGAGAAATGGGAATAGTAGGAGAGGAGAGAAATGAGAATAGTAGGATAGGAGAGAAATGGGAATAGTAGGAGAGGAGAGAAATGAGAATAGTAGCATAGGAGAGAAATGGGAATAGTAGGAGAGGAGAGAAATGGGTAGGAGAGGAGAGAAATGGGAATAGTAGCATAGGAGAGAAATGGGAATAGTAGGAGAGGAGAGAAATGGGAATAGTAGGAGAGGAGAGAAATGAGAATAGTAGGAGAGGAGATAAATGGGAATAGTAGCATAGGAAAGAAATGGGAATAGTAGGAGAGGAGAGAAATGGGAATAGTAGGAGAGGAGAGAAATGAGAATAGTAGCATAGGAGAGAAATGGGAATAGTAGGAGAGGAGAGAAATGGGAATAGTAGGAGAGGAGAGAAATGGGAATAGTAGCATAGGAGAGAAATGGGAATAGTAGGAGAGGAGAGAAATGAGAATAGTAGGATAGGAGAGAAATGAGAATAGTAGGATAGGAGAGAAATGGGAATAGTAGGAGAGGAGAGAAATGAGAATAGTAGGAGAGGAGAGAAATGAGAATAGTAGCATAGGAGAGAAATGGGAATAGTAGGATAGGAGAGAAATGAGAATAGTAGGAGAGGAGAGAAATGGGAATAGTAGCATAGGAGAGAAATGGGAATAGTAGGAGAGGAGAGAAATGGGAATAGTAGGATAGGAGAGAAATGGGAATAGTAGGATAGGAGAGAAATGAGAATAGTAGGATAGGAGAGAAATGGGAATAGTAGGATAGGAGAGAAATGAGAATAGTAGGATAGGAGAGAAATGGGAATAGTAGGATAGGAGAGAAATGAGAATAGTAGGATAGGAGAGAAATGGGAATAGTAGGATAGGAGAGAAATGAGAATAGTAGGATAGGAGAGAAATGGGAATAGTAGGATAGGAGAAAAATGAGAATAGTAGGATAGGAGAGAAATGGGAATAGTAGCATAGGAGAGAAATGGGAATAGTAGGAGAGGAGAGAAATGGGAATAGTAGGAGAGGAGAGAAATGAGAATAGTAGGATAGGAGAGAAATGGGAATAGTAGGAGAGGAGAGAAATGAGAATAGTAGCATAGGAGAGAAATGGGAATAGTAGGAGAGGAGAGAAATGGGAATAGTAGGAGAGGAGAGAAATGGGAATAGTAGCATAGGAGAGAAATGGGAATAGTAGGAGAGGAGAGAAATGGGAATAGTAGGAGAGGAGAGAAATGAGAATAGTAGGAGAGGAGAGAAATGGGAATAGTAGCATAGGAGAGAAATGGGAATAGTAGGAGAGGAGAGAAATGGGAATAGTAGGAGAGGAGAGAAATGAGAATAGTAGCATAGGAGAGAAATGGGAATAGTAGGAGAGGAGAAAAATGAGAATAGTAGGATAGGAGAGAAATGGGAAGATAAGGATGGGGAGAAATGGGACAATAAGGATAGGGGAGAAATGGAAGATAAGGAGAGGAGAGAAATGAGAATAGTAGGAGAGGAGAGAAATGGGAATAGTAGGATAGGAGAGAAATGGGAATAGTAGGATAGGAGAGAAATGAGAATAGTAGGATAGGAGAGAAATGAGAATAGTAGGATAGGAGAGAAATGAGAATAGTAGGATAGGAGAGAAATGGGAATAGTAGGATAGGAGAGAAATGGGAATAGTAGGAGAGGAGAGAAATGGGAATAGTAGGATAGGAGAGAAATGGGAATAGTAGGATAGGAGAGAAATGGGAATAGTAGGATAGGAGAGAAATGGGAATAGTAGGATAGGAGAGAAATGGGAATAGTAGGAGAGGAGAGAAATGGGAATAGTAGGAGAGGAGAGAAATGAGAATAGTAGGATAGGAGAGAAATGAGAATAGTAGGAGAGGAGAGAAATGAGAATAGTAGGATAGGAGAGAAATGAGAATAGTAGGATAGGAGAGAAATGAGAATAGTAGGAGAGGAGAGAAATGGGAATAGTAGGATAGGAGAGAAATGAGAATAGTAGGAGAGGAGAGAAATGGGAATAGTAGGAGAGGAGAGAAATGAGAATAGTAGGAGAGGAGAGAAATGGGAATAGTAGGATAGGAGAAAAATGAGAATAGTAGGATAGGAGAGAAATGGGAATAGTAGGATAGGAGAGAAATGGGAATAGTAGGATAGGAGAGAAATGGGAATAGTAGGATAGGAGAGAAATGAGAATAGTAGGATAGGAGAGAAATGAGAATAGTAGGATAGGAGAGAAATGAGAATAGTAGGATAGGAGAGAAATGGGAATAGTAGGATAGGAGAGAAATGGGAATAGTAGGAGAGGAGAGAAATGGGAATAGTAGGAGAGGAGAGAAATGGGAATAGTAGCATAGGAGAGAAATGGGAATAGTAGGAGAGGAGAGAAATGAGAATAGTAGGATAGGAGAGAAATGAGAATAGTAGGATAGGAGAGAAATGGGAATAGTAGGAGAGGAGAGAAATGAGAATAGTAGGAGAGGAGAGAAATGAGAATAGTAGCATAGGAGAGAAATGGGAATAGTAGGATAGGAGAGAAATGAGAATAGTAGGAGAGGAGAGAAATGGGAATAGTAGCATAGGAGAGAAATGGGAATAGTAGGAGAGGAGAGAAATGGGAATAGTAGGATAGGAGAGAAATGGGAATAGTAGGATAGGAGAGAAATGAGAATAGTAGGATAGGAGAGAAATGGGAATAGTAGGATAGGAGAGAAATGAGAATAGTAGGATAGGAGAGAAATGGGAATAGTAGGATAGGAGAGAAATGAGAATAGTAGGATAGGAGAGAAATGGGAATAGTAGGATAGGAGAGAAATGAGAATAGTAGGATAGGAGAGAAATGGGAATAGTAGGATAGGAGAAAAATGAGAATAGTAGGATAGGAGAGAAATGGGAATAGTAGCATAGGAGAGAAATGGGAATAGTAGGAGAGGAGAGAAATGGGAATAGTAGGAGAGGAGAGAAATGAGAATAGTAGGATAGGAGAGAAATGGGAATAGTAGGAGAGGAGAGAAATGAGAATAGTAGCATAGGAGAGAAATGGGAATAGTAGGAGAGGAGAGAAATGGGAATAGTAGGAGAGGAGAGAAATGGGAATAGTAGCATAGGAGAGAAATGGGAATAGTAGGAGAGGAGAGAAATGGGAATAGTAGGAGAGGAGAGAAATGAGAATAGTAGGAGAGGAGAGAAATGGGAATAGTAGCATAGGAAAGAAATGGGAATAGTAGGAGAGGAGAGAAATGGGAATAGTAGGAGAGGAGAGAAATGAGAATAGTAGCATAGGAGAGAAATGGGAATAGTAGGAGAGGAGAAAAATGAGAATAGTAGGATAGGAGAGAAATGGGAAGATAAGGATGTGGAGAAATGGGACAATAAGGATAGGGGAGAAATGGAAGATAAGGAGAGGAGAGAAATGAGAATAGTAGGAGAGGAGAGAAATGGGAATAGTAGGATAGGAGAGAAATGGGAATAGTAGGATAGGAGAGAAATGAGAATAGTAGGATAGGAGAGAAATGAGAATAGTAGGATAGGAGAGAAATGAGAATAGTAGGATAGGAGAGAAATGGGAATAGTAGGATAGGAGAGAAATGGGAATAGTAGGAGAGGAGAGAAATGGGAATAGTAGGATAGGAGAGAAATGGGAATAGTAGGATAGGAGAGAAATGGGAATAGTAGGATAGGAGAGAAATGGGAATAGTAGGATAGGAGAGAAATGGGAATAGTAGGATAGGAGAGAAATGAGAATAGTAGGATAGGAGAGAAATGGGAATAGTAGGAGAGGAGAGAAATGGGAATAGTAGGAGAGGAGAGAAATGAGAATAGTAGGATAGGAGAGAAATGAGAATAGTAGGAGAGGAGAGAAATGAGAATAGTAGGAGAGGAGAGAAATGGGAATAGTAGGAGAGGAGAGAAATGAGAATAGTAGGAGAGGAGAGAAATGGGAATAGTAGGAGAGGAGAAAAATGAGAATAGTAGGATAGGAGAGAAATGGGAAGATAAGGATGGGGAGAAATGGGACAATAAGGATAGGGGAGAAATGGGAAGATAAGGATAGGAGAGAAATGGAAGATAAGGAGAGGAGAGAAATGAGAATAGTAGGAGAGGAGAGAAATGGGAATAGTAGGAGAGGAGAGAAATGAGAATAGTAGGATAGGAGAGAAATGAGAATAGTAGGATAGGAGAGAAATGAGAATAGTAGGATAGGAGAGAAATGGGAATAGTAGGAGAGGAGAGAAATGAGAATAGTAGGAGAGGAGAGAAATGAGAATAGTAGGATAGGAGAGAAATGAGAATAGTAGGAGAGGAGAGAAATGGGAATAGTAGGAGAGGAGAGAAATGAGAATAGTAGGAGAGGAGAGAAATGGGAATAGTAGGAGAGGAGAGAAATGAGAATAGTAGGAGAGGAGAGAAATGGGAATAGTAGGAGAGGAGAAAAATGAGAATAGTAGGATAGGAGAGAAATGAGAATAGTAGGAGAGGAGAGAAATGAGAATAGTAGGAGAGGAGAGAAATGGGAATAGTAGGAGAGGAGAGAAATGAGAATAGTAGGATAGGAGAGAAATGAGAATAGTAGGAGAGGAGAGAAATGAGAATAGTAGGATAGGAGAGAAATGAGAATAGTAGGATAGGAGAGAAATGAGAATAGTAGGAGAGGAGAGAAATGGGAATAGTAGGATAGGAGAGAAATGAGAATAGTAGGAGAGGAGAGAAATGGGAATAGTAGGAGAGGAGAGAAATGAGAATAGTAGGAGAGGAGAGAAATGGGAATAGTAGGATAGGAGAGAAATGAGAATAGTAGGAGAGGAGAGAAATGGGAATAGTAGGAGAGGAGAGAAATGAGAATAGTAGGAGAGGAGAGAAATGGGAATAGTAGGATAGGAGAGAAATGAGAATAGTAGGAGAGGAGAGAAATGGGAATAGTAGGAGAGGAGAGAAATGAGAATAGTAGGAGAGGAGAGAAATGGGAATAGTAGGATAGGAGAGAAATGAGAATAGTAGGAGAGGAGAGAAATGGGAATAGTAGGAGAGGAGAGAAATGGGAATAGTAGGAGAGGAGAGAAATGGGAAGATAAGGATAGGGAAAATGGGAAGATAAGGATATGAGAGAAATGGGAAGATAAGGATAGGAGAGAAATGGGAAGATAAGGACAGGGGAGAAATGGGAAGATTAGGATAGGAGAGAAATGGGAAGGTTAGAAGAGGAACCAGGAAGATTGATTGCCTTTAAACTCACAAGTAGTAATGCTTCCGGTAGCATTGAATTGGACAACTTTTAACAGGCGCGCATTTGGCGCTGATAGATCCAAGATAAGTTGCATAACAGTGAACACAACGGCAACCAATAGCAGTGTGAGGACAGTTCGCACCGTAATGATTATGTCATTGTTGATACAGTTCACGTAGGCTAAAATTATAATGGCAAGAAATCAATAAAAAAATACAAATTAGGTTATTTATCCACACAATCTGGCACTTCAAGGTTGTTCCAGGTACACGACCCGAAACCCATTTTTACTTGCTCCGCAAATCGAGTAATTAAAAATCTTAAAATTTCGAAATGAAATTCTTCGTACCAACTGCATGACGATGTAATGTTATAAATTTAAAATACATGTAAAGATAATAGAGAAAAATTTATGGCGATTTTTCATACTTTAAAATTTAGTTACATTTATTTCAAATGCTTTAATGACAGAGGTTGTAGTCTTGTGGTTAGAGCGTTAATGAAGGTCGGGGGTTCGTTTCCTGACTCCACTGGAACAATGTGATCCTTCAGCAAGACACCTAACTCTACAAATGGTTACCAGCATTAGTTGGGGTAATTGAGGGTGGGTGTGGCGTCCCCCCAGTCCATGGACTGATCAGCAGCACCCAGCCTTCAGATACGTCGCCCAATAGCTGCGGCTGTGCTGTCGGCTGCACATCTGGCCCAATTTGGGCAGGTGTAATAAATGCTTAAATTTCTACTTGCACTAGTAGTAAAATGAAGTCTTTAAAATATTCGAGATCCGAAAATGTCTGGATCCGGGACAGCATGTCTGGATATGGCCACTCACATTCTTCGCCAGCTCGCCACACCAGACTGCTAGATTCTCCTTTAGTTCTTTGCAACAATTCGCCATTGGCCAGAAAGGCACCAGTGCCGATGTACACATGATTGCAGCCGCCGCCGCGCGTATAGAACCAATCGGAGGCGCCGCTAGACATTGCCAGTAGTGCCAGAACGCAGCCGGAGCAGATGGCGGCTGGGAAATTTCTCGCGGCCTCCTGGTACGGATCTAGGAGCTCGCTGTCTCGTCTGGCATTGGCTAGATGATTATGGAACCAGGCTCCAGCGCGGCTGAACATTGGTAGGCGTCTCCGCTGCCGCTGCTGCGGCTGATTCGATTGAACATCCTGCAGCAGCTGCGAGTCCTCTTCCTGCTGCTCGGATATTCTGATTGGCTGAACGACTTCTGGGACGGCTTGGGGCTCCCCTTCCTCTAGAAGGAGCGGCTGCAGCAGCTCCTGTTCTGTATTCTGAATGGATAAAATAAATTTAATGTGTCAAAATCATAGCTTCGGTGAACTATTTAAAACATAATTGGTTGAAATTCAGTGTTTTGAATTAAACAATAATTAAAGAAAAAACATTACTGAATCTGCTGGGGCAAATTGTGTCTTTTAGCATTGATTAAGTTCATCTAGCTCTAATTAAATGGCCCAAATTAGGTACTTTATTAACATTAGCTAGAGCACCAAAATTGTTACAGAAATACAGAGGTATTTTAACATAATGTCCAAGTAATTTAAATATTTGTTTCTCCAAAGTTGTTATAGGGCTTTCTCATAATTACTCTATAGGAATGTGCTTTAAACATTTAAAAATAAATTCTGGGTAGCAAATATAGGACTCCTGTCTGTTATCATATTTTAGTTACTCTAAGTATAGTATTTAGTTATTCTGGCTAATCACTTTATCACATGTATATATTTCTGAGTATATGCTTTCTGAAGAGCATTACCAATTATCTCAAGTGTGCAGTGATACTTCCTAATTCTTTCTCTCTTGAATTATCTTAGTATGTGTCTCCATATATTTTATAAAGAATGACAGAACACTTCTGAGTATTGTATATGAACTTTGTATTAAAAACTAGGTTGGAAAAGGTTGAGGTTTTCTATCAATTTTGTTTCTGCATTTATACTAAAAAATGACTCAATTTTAACAAAAACAATTACAGTGTATTCTAACAAATGTATTAGATTTGCATGAATTCAAACAAATTATGTACAAAACATAGTGGATTTATTGGATTATAAGTTTTAATGTGGCCTATATCAACTACATGTTATTATTTTTCAACAAAAAAAAGTTGTGGGTAGAAATAACTGATTAGTAATTTAATCAACAATTTATTTGCTTTCTCCACCAGTCTCCAACAAAAAATGAAATACAAACATACAAGTCTCTTCATTGAAATTAAAGCTTTTTTTAAAATAGGGCCCTAGGGCCTAGGCTAAGTCTAAGAATAAGATCAAGTTGTAACTAAAAGGTAACAAAATAAATATTTCTGTTGTTTCATAAGTGGATGGTGTAGGATCAAGACTGCCAACATCAAATCTGGGGATCACCTGATCAGGAGGTATTACTGGTGTTATACAGTTGGCTAGCTTGGGATTGGCAGACACGAGGTTGTCAGAGTTGTGTTGTCTGACTTATGCTCATACTCATACATAGAAAGTCACAGGCATTTTGAGATTAAAAAGCTAGAAATGTCTTGGTGAAGTCCAGTGATTTATATGTTTAGGTGTCAATTAAAAAAATAAAAAAACTCACTACAAAATAAAAACTTTATGTCAATCCACTCCATGGTTCTATACATCGCTATATGCATACTTATTAATATAATACATATTTACAACGCGTAAGTTAAAATATGTATATACCTACAATCGGGCTACATATACTCATACTAAAATTTAGAATAGACGAAGAAAATGTGCATTTAGTATACTATTTTTTATTGAGTTTAATGAAATTATTTCATAGTTTTAAAGCGACACAGCGATGCATATGTCAAGCACGACAGATTTGATTTAGCATGTAGTTTTGCAAACTTGTTTAACATTATAATATTTTATTTAACGCAAGCAAACTAAAAGATGTGTGCCAAAATTTAATGTCAAATTAATCACCATTTAAATTGGCCAGACATGCATATTTACATAAAAAAAATTTTTCAGCATGAAAACAAAAAGTTACAAATTGTTTTAGAATTGTGAAGTTTTTGTTATAAACCTGCACAACAAACTTTTAAATCAGTCTAAATTAGCGCGTTCTAGAATAACGAGCATCTTTAATTTCGCAATTTTTACCAGGACGCTGTACAGTCTGGAGCTGGACGCTGTACATTTTAAAATAAATTTTACTTTATCTTTGTCTTCAGCGTTTCTTACATTATAATTAGATGCACTGCAAGCCCATAAAAGTGTGAGCTCATAAAATCGTAACTATATCAGAGGCCGCTCAACACTAATAGTGAACTGATATAATAAATAGTACCTAAAAAATTGACCAAATGTATAGGCGATTAAAGTACTGATTGAGATTTACCATTATTCAATTCGAAACAAGAACCTGAACCCTTTTCTGCCGCTGTCCTTAGTGGCTGAACGATAGCTTCTTTCGGCTTAAACGCAATCGATGCAATGCCTCTAATGCGAAACGGTTGCGACGTGTTAACGCTCAGTTGACCAGAAAGCTCATAGTCAGGCGCTCTGGCGCTCAGGTGCATGTACGGTGGTGGCGGCAGACCTTGATAGATTTTCACTTTGTCCTGTCCTGCGGCGAGTTAGTATCGAATTCGGTGAAGCTCAATTCCACGATCTGATTGACGCTAGCGTTGAAAATCCAGATAAACTGCAGCTCGGTTGAGTAATTGGCTGAGCTGAATTCTGGGTGACTCACGCGCTCACCAAATCCACGTCGAATAGTTTCCGTTGGTACAAGTAATCTGGTTACAAACAAGTTGGACAGTTCGTTTAGGAATGGATACAACTGCAGGAACACATGTACAAAGCATGTGTGGCTAGCCCATTTTTACCGAAAAAGCCACTTTAAATTGAATTCAACCTTTTTAACTAAAGCCTTCAATGGCTTCTCTCTCGAACTCTGCGGCTAATAAAGAATCAAAGTAAAGCAATTAGCTTAACTCACAATCTTCAGGCTTCATTTTCAGTGCCAGCGTGAAGGAACTAACAAAATGATTTGCTGAACCAGCGCATGAACTGCTTTTATTTTGAAAACGAACGACGCAAGGCCCAGCAAGTGTGAACTGAGAGCCGACATGCTGGTCCATTCTAGTTATAAGAGAAGAGTTGACAGTCGTTCGCTATCGGGTACAGCAGTCTCTTGGTACATACTGATCAGGCTGTAGGACTCATTCCAATTGGCTGCGTTGAGAGCACTGACAATGATGACATTCGTGCTCAAGATCACCCAGCGATAGTCTACCACACCATTGGCAGTCGGCGTGCTCCGGAAGTCGTCAGGATAGGTCAGTGTTGTTTCATTTCTCACTAGTACGTTTTTTGTCTGAAATAGAACAGAGTTCTCATTAATAGTGGTGTATTTGATTGGATTAAGGCTTAATTTGAAATACTCAATAGTCTCAAAGGAGGTTGTTGCCTAGTGGTTAAAGCGTCGGACTCACGACTTGAAGGTTGGGGGTTCGATTCCCGGCTCCACGGGAACATTTTTGTCCCTTAGCAAGACACTTAACTCTGCAATGCTTCAGTCCACCCAGCTGTTAAATGGGTACCAGCATCAGCTGGGATAATTGAAGTGTGGCGTCCCCCCGTCCATGGATTGAACAGCTGCGCTGTACGCAGCCTTCAGACTCGCCGCGCATTATAGCAGCGACTGGCTGTATATCTGACCCAATTGGGGCAGGTGTAATTAATTAATTATCATTATTATCAATTATGAAGTGCTCGTAAATTACCAATAAATCCTTGGATGGTGGCGTACAAGCAACATCTTTAAATTAAATTTCGTGTGAACAATTGCAACCCGAGGCCATAAACAATTTTTGTTGAGTACTTTTTTGACCCTTTTGTAAAATCAATACCAAACATCAGCTGGGCTACAATTTAGGATGGGTGTACAGACACCTACCCTGCAGTCCATGGACAGAAAAGCTGTATTGCGCAATAATTAGCATAATTAATTATATGCTTGGCATTAAAAATCTTTCTGAACTTCTTTTGAGATAAATAGGGACTACTGTCCTTCTAAAGCTAGTCCTAATAAAGCTAGTCGCACTAAAGGCCTACTAAAGCTAGTCCTACTAAAGCTAGTCCTACTAAAGCTAGTCCTACTAAAGCTAGTCCTACTAAAGCTAGTCCTACTAAAGCTAGTTCTACTAAAGCTAGTCCTACTAAAGCTAGTCCTAATAAAGCTAGTCCTACTAAAGCTAGTCCTACTAAAGCTAGTCCTACTAAAGCTAGTCCTACTAAAGCTAGTCCTACTAAAGCTAGTCCTACTAAAGCTAGTCCTACTAAAGCTAGTCCTACTAAAGCTAGTCCTACTAAAGCTAGTCCTACTAAAGCTAGTCCTACTAAAGCTAGTCCTACTAAAGCTAGTTCTACTAAAGCTAGTCCTAATAAAGCTAGTCCTTCTAAAGCTAGTCCTAATAAAGCTAGTCGCACTAAAGGCCTACTAAAGCTAGTCCTACTAAAGCTAGTCCTACTAAAGCTAGTCCTTCTAAAGCTAGTCCTAATAAAGCTAGTCGCACTAAAGGCCTACTAAAGCTAGTCCTACTAAAGCTAGTCCTACTAAAGCTAGTCCTACTAAAGCTAGTCCTACTAAAGCTAGTCCTACTAAAGCTAGTCCTACTAAAGCTAGTCCTACTAAAGCTAGTCCTACTAAAGCTAGTTCTACTAAAGCTAGTCCTACTAAAGCTAGTCCTACTAAAGCTAGTCCTACTAAAGCTAGTCCTACTAAAGCTAGTCCTACTAAAGCTAGTCCTACTAAAGCTAGTTCTACTAAAGCTAGTCCTACTAAAGCTAGTCCTACTAAAGCTAGTCCTACTAAAGCTAGTCCTACTAAAGCTAGTCCTACTAAAGCTAGTCCTACTAAAGCTAGTCCTACTAAAGCTAGTTCTACTAAAGCTAGTCCTACTAAAGCTAGTCCTACTAAAGCTAGTCCTACTAAAGCTAGTCCTACTAAAGCTAGTCCTACTAAAGCTAGTCCTAATAAAGCTAGTCCTACTAAAGCTAGTCCTAATAAAGCTAGTCCTAATAAAGCTAGTTCTACTAAAGCTAGTCCTACTAAAGCTAGTCCTAATAAAGCTAGTCCTACTAAAGCTAGTCCTACTAAAGCTAGTCCTAATAAAGCTAGTCCTACTAAAGCTAGTCCTAATAAAGCTAGTCCTACTAAAGCTAGTCCTACTAAAGCTAGTCCTAATAAAGCTAGTCCTACTAAAGCTAGTCCTACTAAAGCTAGTCCTACTAAAGCTAGTCCTAATAAAGCTAGTCCTACTAAAGCTAGTCCTAATAAAGCTAGTCCTACTAAAGCTAGTCCTAATAAAGCTAGTCCTACTAAAGCTAGTTCTACTAAAGCTAGTCCTACTAAAGCTAGTCCTAATAAAGCTAGTCCTACTAAAGCTAGTCCTACTAAAGCTAGTCCTAATAAAGCTAGTCCTACTAAAGCTAGTCCTAATAAAGCTAGTCCTACTAAAGCTAGTCCTACTAAAGCTAGTCCTACTAAAGCTAGTCCTACTAAAGCTAGTCCTACTAAAGCTAGTCCTACTAAAGCTAGTTCTACTAAAGCTAGTCCTAATAAAGCTAGTCCTACTAAAGCTAGTCCTACTAAAGCTAGTCCTACTAAAGCTAGTCCTACTAAAGCTAGTCCTACTAAAGCTAGTCCTACTAAAGCTAGTCCTACTAAAGCTAGTCCTACTAAAGCTAGTCCTACTAAAGCTAGTCCTACTAAAGCTAGTCCTACTAAAGCTAGTTCTACTAAAGCTAGTCCTACTAAAGCTAGTCCTACTAAAGCTAGTCCTACTAAAGCTAGTCCTACTAAAGCTAGTCCTACTAAAGCTAGTCCTACTAAAGCTAGTTCTACTAAAGCTAGTCCTACTAAAGCTAGTCCTACTAAAGCTAGTCCTACTAAAGCTAGTCCTACTAAAGCTAGTTCTACTAAAGCTAGTCCTTCTAAAGCTAGTCCTTCTAAAGCTAGTTCTAATAAAGCTAGTCCTTCTAAAGCTAGTCCTTCTAAAACTAGTCCTAATAAAGCTAGTCGCACTAAAGGCCTACTAAAGCTAGTCCTACTAAAGCTAGTCCTACTAAAGCTAGTTCTAATAAAGCTAGTCCTTCTAAAGCTAGTCCTTCTAAAGCTAGTCCTAATAAAGCTAGTCGCACTAAAGGCCTACTAAAGCTAGTCCTACTAAAGCTAGTCCTACTAAAGCTGGTCCTACTAAAGCTAGGCCTACTAAAGCTAGTCCTTCTAAAGCTAGTCGCACTAAAACTAGTCCTACTAAAGCTAGTCCTACTAAAACTAGTCCTACTAAAGCTAGTCCTACTAAAGCTAGTCCTAATAAAGCTAGTCCAACTAAAGCTAGTCCTTCTAAAGCTAGTCCTTCTAAAGCTAGTTCTAATAAAGCTAGTCGCACTAAAGGACTACTAAAGCTTAGCGCGAGTGGCAAACGCGTTAACCGCTGGTAGATCATTAGCTGGTAGTTCAACCGCTGGTTAACCACCACCCCCGTAGTAGTTATAAATTAAAAGCAAAGCCAACGATGAGTTCTTCTCTCACCAGCAGTTCTATCGGCGCAGTACGTCAGTTCGAATCCGCCTTTTGGATGCTATTAGCCCTGCTTGACATCAAAATTAGCACAGGTCCGTTGAGTCTGTACTCCAATTCTTTGGACCTGGAGTAACTGACGACAAATATCAGATTCTCAGGTATCTCCGACACGGACTTTTCATACAGCATCAGGAAATTTTCCTTGTTTAAGTTGTGCCAGCCCACCCGGATCCTTACTGCCTCCCTTCTGTCGATGATCCAGCGAGCATCCGTGGTCGTGTTTTGCGATGTATTTTCCAGAAACCGGATCTCACCAGACTGGTTTCTTAGGGTCACTGCGGAGAGCGAATTGAAGGTGTGCCGTTTCAAAAGTGTACTGCAATATACTGCGAGATATTGCTGGATAATGCTCGAGTTCGTATTGTCGCCATACAAGCTTACCATTGTGCTCTGAGTAAATGAAGCGAAAGCTGCGCTTTGCTGCTCTTTTGTCAGTCCTCGTACCACAGTGACGAATCCTTTCACTCTCAGCGTCCTTCGCTCGCGCAGCTGGCCAGTGTGGCTGAAGACGGGCATCTCGCCGAGTTTTGGCTCCACTCCAGTGTACACACTGACAGTATCACCATTGGGCTCGGCTCCTTCAGCATCATCGGCAAGCAGCTGGAGCACCGCAGTCTGCAGAGGGTTCATGGCGATGGCCCAGGCTCTGGTGAGATTCGCTCCGCACGGTTGAGCTGAGGCACCTCGGAGACAGCTGTCCACTCCCCTCGGATTTCTAATTATCTTAGTTTGAGATTGAGAGTCTGAAATTTCACTTGTTTTATTTTATACATTTGAAGCACACAAAAATGTCTACACCAGCTGATGCCGGTATACATTTAACCAGGGGCGTAGCTAGGGAGAGGGCAAGGGGGACCGCGCTGCGCCCTCCCCAATCGGCTGAAGAACCTATGTGGCACTCCACGGTTGTGGCGCCCCTAGGTAGTGGCGTCCTTCTGCTAGTGGCGCTCCCTGCATGTAGTGGCGCCCCCAGGTAGTGGCGTTCCCAGGTAGTGGCGCTGCTCCCAGGTAGTGGCGCTCCCATGCAGGTAGTGCATGGCGCCCCCTGGTATTGGCGCCCCCAGGTAGTGGCGCCCCCTGGTAATTAGCACCCCCTGGTTGTGGCGTCCTAAATACATACTTTTAAACCCCCACAGGGACAGAGCTCCAGCTCGGAGCTGAACCCAGGGCGAAAGCCAAATGCAACTGTAAAAAAATAAATCGTTCAATGGAAAAGAAAGTCCGAGGATGGGTTTTAGGCCGAGGAACTCAATTTAGTGATTTTGTAGTCCATGCATTACTTTGAGCCCTAAGACTTCTCAAAACGCCCACCCACCTCCGCTTCCGATTGTCAGATTCACTCGAGCGTGACGAGAGACTAACCTTCAAATGTCTTTTTAATTTGCACTAAAGGAAAATGAATTGGCTAAAACGTAATATGAATTTAATAATCTCCTCTACTAAATCTTGGAGAAGCATCTTTCAAATTCAAGAAATGAAAATGCATATGTGTGACAAATAAGCAATTAATTAAGGCCAAAAAAAATTCAATTTTTTTTCTTAATGGAGTTAATGTTTCTTAGAACACAATTTGTGTCCTCGATTTAAAATGCGCTTGATTTCTTACAAAGTTTAAAAAAATATGGTTGAACACTTGAACTAGGCCTAGTCTTTATCGCGAAATGTAAAACTTGTCACTTGTGTTATTCTACTCCTGGAAATTGCGAATTTTAGGTTCACTATTCGTTTCGATTCTGAAAATATCTTGACTGCTCAATCGGCGTCACTAGGTACGTGTAGTTTGTGGCGGCCAAGATAAACTTTTGATGACTTTAATGGCTTTGATAAAGTTGTGCTTTGATTTAATAACCAGAGGCCTATTTTATATAGCATAGACCTAGTCTCACCAGTTAGGTCTATATATTTGTGTAATTGTATTTTGGGGTTATTTTGCCGAAATTAATTTTTATTAACTATTAATTTTCCCCTGAAAATTATTTTTGTTACACAAGAACTGCAACAGAGCAATGTCAGCACATGAAACTCTAGAACACAGGCCAACTTTTTGTGCATCTTCTGAAACAAGAATCAAGTTGCCAGACCTTCAGGCTGTTGAGATAGGCCCCCTATTAAATGTAATAGTTCTGGCTGAAGGTCAGATTTCTCTTATCAGAGCTATGAGCTAGTATATTACGCAGGGGCGTATGCTGGGGGGATATGGGGATATATCCCCCCATTTCCCAAAATTTCCCATGTACTTATTGTACTTAGTCAATTCCTAGAGCCATAGAGGACATTATTTAGTCTGGAATGTTTATATTTCTGCTGGTTATCCCCCCCCAAACTAAATTCCAGCATATGCCACTGATATTACGGTACCTGGACACTTCATTATCTTGCAACTTTGTCATCCAGATGACAATCTTTCCAATTTCTCAGAGGGTGGATGATGAAGAGACTTAGACTTGTGGTTGTGGACACTTCGTCATCTATAAAACAAAAGTTTTCAAAGTTAGAACAGAACCACCCCTCCCCACCTCCTCACATCGTATTGGCACCTATCTTTCAACTCTTATAGGCCTAATGAAATCAGTTTTGACACCTCCTTTTGACAATTTAGAGTGTGAAGTGTGTTCACCCCTCTGCCCCACCACCCCAACCTCACTTTATTGATGACGAACTTGATTGCTTGTTATTAGTAAATGATGAACTGACCAAACTTTAAAGCATGCCAATTGGCTGGCTGACAAAGGGTCCTACCTTCCAAGTGAATGATGAAGTTGTAAGATGATGAAGTTGTAAGATGACAAAGTGTCTAGGATCCATATATTACAAGTCCCTATATATATATTTGCACTGCTATTCACTTAGAGCAGTCTGGCCAGGCCTTCAAACTTAATCATCACATCATCCAAATTTGCCCACATCATCTCTACTAAAATTAAATGAACCCTATTAAAAACTAGAAGGTAATATTTGAATTCAATTTTGTGTTAGTGCTTTGTGCCTTTGTTTTATTACTTGTGTATCACATTTTGCTTTCTCTTATTTTGTCACAATTTAAAATTTAACATACATTTATTACATTTGTTTATGGTACCAGGTACATAATTTGTGATTTCTTTTTTATTTTAATTCTAATAAATTGCATCAATTTGTAGTTTTGTCACTTTAGTATCCAGGTGCTGATTTGTCAGTGCGCGAGTGTTATATTTGTTCAAATTATTTTTTTAAACTTAGACTAATAAATGTGTGCAAGTTTGTTTTTTGTAACAAAAGCTTTTATCATTTGAAGTATTTGTTTCTGAAGTAGCTATTACTAAAGCAGACTTTAGACCATTGGCATTAGGTCTCTAAAGATAAGACAAATTAATATAAATATTGTTAAAGACAAGATTTTTTGTCAGCTTGCTCTTTCTTATTTACTTTAAGGAAAAATTCTGTATATTAGCTATTAAATGCTCATACTATATGAGTAGAAACAGCATTTGCCACTATGTGATACCATTTAAGGATATGGTAGCCATGTGTATTGCAAAAATGACCCTCTATTAAGGACAAAGAGGCTGTCTATGATAATTGATATTGACTTGTGATAGTTATTGCTTAGGAATCATAAGGGTAGGAAATCATGCTGATAAAATGAAGTTTGTGACATTTTTTATTTCTTGTGAATTTAATATGGCAATACTATAGTTACCAGCTTTGTGTATTTTCATAAGTATTTAAAATATTTTGACTCTTTTTCTAATATTCATTCAATAAGTAATTTTTATTAGTTTAGGAACTTCTAAAGCACTGTTAAGAAGCTTATCCTATCGTCTTGTATTCATTCTAGTCTGCTATAATTGCCCGTATATATTTCTGTAGTAAATTAGATCAAATGTTTGTAAGTTCTTGCTTCCTATAGGCCTATTAGTACTAATTATTGAAATTATATCTTAATTGTTTACATGCACATATTATATTTTGTGTATTATATTATATAATTATATTATGTACTGTGTACATGCATATCCTGTGTGTATATTGGGTTACTAATAAGAACTTTTAAGCCAAATACTTTTATATTGCTAAAAAGTGAGTCAATACACAGTCTGCAACACCTTGGTTGACTGACTAGAAAGTGAATTTTCAGACCAAAATGTTTCAAAAAGCATTGGTGGTTATTCTAATGTGCTTATCCACAGCAAAATTCACAGATTTTCTCCAAATAAATTGCCAACCAGATAGCTGCAAAAGCTGATTGCATCCATCTTACCAAACAAATTCCTTTTTTCTCCATTTTCTTCTCCAATCTGTCTCATAACCTTGTCTGTTGGTTAAAGTTACCAGTATCATTCACCAGTTCAATTGCTCTGATTTGGCAATCCAAACCCATCTCTTAGAATCCAATAGTTGCTTCAATTTTAAACCTGAGGAATGCTTCAAAGCTATTGACCCAGGCTCATTTTTTACTCGAAATTTTATATTCTTCCAGCGCTGTACATTCAATTTCAATATCAGCCCCCCAGCCTTAACACTCAACTTCAACAGTGTTGTTATTCTAGTGTTTTTAACCACTATAGGGGGTTGTAACCTAGTGGTTAGAGCGTCAGACTCGCAAATTGAAGGTCGGAGGTTCGAATCTAGAATCCACTGGAAAAATTTGTGTTTCGTTTAGCAGGACACATAGCTCTGAATTGCTACAGTTCACCCAGCTGTGGGTACCAGCATTAGCTAGGGTAATATAGCGTGGTTTTTGGCGTCTAAAAGCGCTGTTAATTGCGTCTGTTGCCAGTTGGTAACCAAGAGATGCTGCGCTTGCATGATGTGATGCATTGCAGTGCAGTACAAGCCTTTTGCTTTGACTTTGCTGTACAGTCATAATGCTAAAAATAGACTCGCGAGGGATGAAAGGGAGAATCCAAACTGTCTTGGCTAGTCGTGTATGTGTAGTGTTTTTACGAAGCCAAGTGTCAAGTGTCATTAACCCAATAAATTAAGTCTGCGGCTAATGTACATTTAGCTAGGCATATCTGTACAGGTGAATGTCTTATTTCACTTCCTTCACCTCTAAACCCTTTCCACCTAGAAGTTTAATTATAAATTTGTCTATTTGCGGCGCTAAATTCCTTCTCTCGTTTGTATTAAACTAAACTAAATAACTCTTCTCTGTGATTGGCTGAATCAAAATATGTTCTTGAAACGAACAGGGGGCATTTAAATGTACATAAAGAGGGGGTGAGGCATTCATATTATTCTGTGGTTAGCAGCTTTTGATTACACTGCCAATCGGGGCAAAGTGTCGGTTGATTGTGCATCCATTTTCGTATCCCTGTACAATTGGACAATTGATTTAATTATGATGTAAAGGGGTCTTTAGCTGATGATAAAGCAAGCGCCAAGCTAGTAGTTAACTGAAAAGTTAGGTTTGCGTGGCCCAGACCGCAACGTCACTAACTTAAAAAGAACTTTATCATGGGTCTGCGACGTCGTATTGAACGTTTGCTGCATCGCAGTGATAGACGCAGGTCTTCCAGCCAGTCTCGATGTTGTCAGCTAGAGCGTCAGCAGCAACAGCAGCAGCAGCAAATGGTACAGCAGCAAGAACAGCAGCAGCAGCAGATTCGGCCTCAGTTGGGTAGGCGGGGTCCTACCGCGGACACAAGCAGGCCAGCGTTAACTACAACAACCGCGACACTAGTCACTCAGAAAGTTGTAACTAATAAATGTTTTAACGAATCTTGCTTAGTCGAACGTCGCGGTAATCATTACGCGAGCTTCTCTGCTTCTTCGTCTTCATCAGCGGCATCTTCAACAGCTGTTGTCCACGCAGAGGTTTTATCCTCAAATAGTAGTAGTGTGTGTCGTCAGCAACAGTGGGCCAATACTTGGCGTCCGACTAATGTTCGTCAGCTGAATTTTCTGCGTTTGGAATCTGGCAGCTCTAACGCATCCTGCTGCATTGCTGAACTGTCCTCCACGTCTGTGTCAGGCTCCTCGCTGCCGTCGACTACTTCGTCAACTAGAGCGTCGGCTTATTCGTCGGAGCAGAGCGCAGCCTCGTCACCAGTCTACGAAGAAATTGTTGAACCGTTGTACGATCGAGTAGCTAACAATGACAATACGGCAATCTACGCTGACGAAGACAGCTTAGAAGATGACTATGGCGAACGATATTGGCTTTATGCTTCTCTGCCTAGGCGGCATCGTAGAAGATCTCAGCCGGGTGCACCGTTGCATCAGCAGCAGCGACTGCCGCTTCCTCCGCCACCGCAGACTGTTCAAGCTGCAGGTGATAGTCAAAGATTTCACCGTAGTCTTCTGCAGCAGCAGCAACAGCAGCATTTACTGCCACTTGGTTGCACTCAAATCGACTGGCGTGGTGTGAAGTGTACCAGCTTTTAAAATAGACCCTGATTATTGTTCTTTAGTTTTTAATAATTTTTACCAAAATTTGCATTTGCACGCCTTACAAGAAAATGTGAGGCGACATTTTATGATTATTTTATCTTATGTACTGATTGTACATTTATTCAAATTCATTTTATCTTTTATCCTCCTTTTTTTCAAACTTGAATTACTCGATTTGCTACCGAATAATGGTATTTTTATATTTTTGTACTCAGCTTGTCGCTCGCTAGCATAATAGTTTTTAAAAGTTTTATTTGTGAAACTTCTCCTTGACAAAGACTTGTTTTGCCATTTCCGAACTGTAGAGAGCATGGGAAAGTGTATTTTGTCATGAAATTCAGCGCTTGTCCCTTTACCAACATTGCTGCTGCTGTCGCTGCTGATGTTGTTTTAACTAAAACGCTACTCTACACAAGCTTCAATTGTTTTTAACGTGCCGTAATAGTTTTTAAATGAAACTATCGATCTTAATTTTGCTTTTTCGACAGCAAATTTTAAATATAGCGAGCAACAGGCGGTCGGTTTTACAATAATTATTTTAGTCGAGAGTCGTTTTCGACTAAACTCGTTTGTTTAAATAAACGAATTCGTTGCTTTTTCAATAAAATAATCAAGCGCAAAAATATCGAGGATTTGTTGCAAATTACAGATAAGTAGAATTGGTATGACTTTTTTGTTTAGCTGGTCCAACCATTTTCAAGTTTATATCGAGCTACAGAAACTTGATAAAGAGATATCATTAGTATTAACATTTTACGCACAATTTTTGATGGGGCTAATTGACAAACGAAAGTCTGTAGCACAAAATCAACAATAAATACGTCGTAAGTTGAATCTAAATCTTTCTTGCTATTTCAGCTTCGTCTGGTGTTGTGTCTGCTCGTGGCTTAATCCAAAGAGATTTGTAATAATTTCCAAAATTATGAGTTAGCAGTTGGTTGGAACTCCTCATAAAAGCTCTATCTTGCCCACAATGATACAATCGAATCTGGAGCCAGACAGACAGCTTGCCAGTATCCGAGAGGAGCTAACTGTAAAACTAGCCCTATTAAACTGTGCCTCACAGAGCTATCGCTTTGAAACTGCTCTGCGACCGTTTCCGCCGCAGTTTCGCGATAGCGATCAGACTGATTCTGTTAAAGATATCGAAGCTCTACGCCAGCTATTGAATCGTGTTTGCTCAGAGATTGTCAAATTCGTTAATAACTGCTCGTCCATAGTAAATAGCCAAGTTGTTGCTGATGCAATCGACGACCGGTCTGAAAATGGCCTGCTTCGTTGGTTGCTGTGTGGTCCAGCTTATTCCTTAAAGCGTCAGCTACCATTAGCATTGGCAGTAGATGAAATTGAACAAAAAATTTCCGGGATTAGTCGCGCAAATAGGCTAGCTATGGATCCGCTGCAGCATAGGCCTAGTCTAGTATACAGTGTTCACTACAATGAACGCATTGAAAGACGCTTTCAAGAACTGCGATCTGGAAAGCGCACATTTTACGGGTAATTCAGAGTGATTTTGTTGCTTGATGATTACTATTCAGTTGTGTCACGACTCAAACGATTCTTTAACGACCCAAGCGCTTATCTAGCGGCTGAAACAATTCTTTAAGGGCAACGCGATTCTCTAACAGCTCAAACCATTCTCTAACGACTTAAACTATTCTTTAACGACTCAAACTATTCTAAAACGGATCCAACTATTTAAAAACGACTCAAACTATTCTCTAACGACTCAGACCATTCCATACGCGATTCTCTAACGACATTAAAGTCTCTTTAATGACTCAAACTGTGTACCGTTTGAGAATTAGCTCTCAAATCTCACATCTCACAACAAGCATGGTTGTGAGCACATAAACAACCTCTAACAAATCCCAACAAACCAAATCAGTTACCACGGCAGCCGGGCAGACAATCTGCACTCAATTCTGTCTCACGGTCTGCACGCTCACCTTAGCTACGGTCGTCAGCCGCTCTACGGCGAAGGCGTCTATCTATCTACCGATCTTGGTATAGCACTCGCCTTCGCGTCCGCCGGTCTAGCTCAGCCGTTGGGCGATCGCCTGCAGTGCGTTGTAGTCGGCGAAGTCATTGACCAGCCCGATCTGGTCAAGCGTCGTCGACGTCGACAAACAGACACCACAAGCATCGGAAACGCCAACGAAGCTACAGTCGAAGTTGATGACGACATTGGCGATCTTCCAGCGGAATATTACGTGGTTAGCAGCAGCGAATTGGTCATTGTTCGCTACGTCCTATTGTTCTCAGCCAATGAGCCGCGTTCTCTAGGCTTAGTACCTACTAGGCCAAGATCTGCCTCAGTTTTTCATAGAAACAAAACGTGGATTCTGGCTGTCGCCTATCTGCTGCTGCTGATGTTGCTGCCTAGGCTGCACTCTTGGCTAGCCGCTTATGTCGGCGGAATCGTTCATCCTGACACTGATTTGGAAGACGCTGCCACCGCCGCTGCAGCCGCTGCGGCACCTAGCGCAAGCAATTCGGATAGCTCCGAAGAGTCCATGGGCTGGGGTGTCGACTGGGGTGCCGACTGAGATTTTCATCTTCGCTGTCGATAATATTATAATTTTTTGTCGAAATCTTTTTTTCATTACGTTTGACTGTGTGGCATATCTGCTCTTTAGTTTGGCTAACAATTTTTCATTTGGGTTCTTCAACCTCGGCTAACTCAGTTAATTTTCCTTTTTTGGCCGCTTTGTTCCACCGATTCACACATTTTCCGTCTCTCCACTCCCTTTTCACCCTCTCCACCCACTTCCCGCCCTTTCTGCTTACTTTTCCGCCCTCTCCGCCTCCCCTTCCGCCCTCTCTGCCTCCTCTTCCGCCCTATCCGCCTTCTCTTCCGCCCTATCCGCCTCCTCTTCCGCCCTCTCAGCCTCCTCTTCCGCCCTCTCCGCCTCCTCTTCCGCCCTCTCCGCCTCCTCTTCCGCCCTCTCCGCCTCCTCTTCCACCCTATTCGCCTTCTCTTCCGCCCTCTCCGCCTCCTCTTCCGTCCTATCCCCCTTCTCTTCCGCCCTCTCCGCCTCCTCTTCCGTCCTATCCCCCTTCTCTTCCGCCCTCTCCGCCTCCTCTTCCGTCCTATCCCCCTTCTCTTCCGCCCTCTCCGCCTTCTCTTCCGCCTCCCCTTTTCGGTTTCTCTTCGCTCTCTTTCCGTCCTGTTTCCGCCCTTTCCTCCCCTTTCCGTCCCTTTCCGCCCTGTCCTGCTCTTTTCTCCACACTCTCCGCTCTCTTTCCGCCCATCAATAGTTTAATATTTTCTCCGGCCACTTTAATCGGCCGTGATTGACCCAAACTAGCATATGCCAAATAAAATATTCTAGTTGTGTCCTAACAGTATTCAAGTTTAATTGACCACTTTATTAATAAGTTTAACTTTAAAATCGTTATCTATGTCAATTTCAAAAGTGCAAAAACTTTTACTGTCAGTGATATATTTTTTAGAAAATATATTTCTTAGTATTTTTGTTCAAAGCAAAAAATGTCTTTTTTATAACCAAAAAACTTTTAAAATACTTTCACGAATTGTCTGTTTTAGTAATATTTACGTACGTATTGCGTACGTATAGTAAATCGTATTTTTTAGATTGTGTACGCTTTTCTTCAATATCAAAGATTATTTGATTGAAACTAATTTGGCTGCACAGATGTGTATTATTGTACAAAAATACACCCTAAGAAACGTTTCTAAACAACGAACTTTTCTTTTTGTCAGCTTTTTTAATCATTGTCTTAATTATAACCCTTCCACATGCCTCTCCAGGGCAATTCTAACTAATTCTACTATTTTGACCTCTAAAATTAGAGACTTAGTTCTAAATCAATGTTGGACCAAATTTTCCCAATAAGCTTTAGTCTGATTCCAAAAGCGCTTTATAATTTCAGATTTTGAGCACGCAACTCAAGTGTTAATTCACCCGTTTGGGGTGATTATTTTAAACCAGCACAGGCTAAATAATTTGTTCTATTGACTAAGAATAGTCATGTCGGATCTAGGCTCCAGCATGATGTCATTCGCTTCGTCAGCCGATGTCGCGGCACCAGTCAGTGGCAGCGGCAGCGATTCGACCTTCTTGAAGCAGTATCTAAAAAATCAGACTATACAACAGCAGCTAGAGCGAGCACTAGTGAACCGCTATTTCTACGTGTTCATTCTGTCGCTGCTGTGCATTATCGCCTGGTTCACTTTCATTGTGTTCTTCAATCCGCGTGTCATGGGGTTGATTCTGTCCCAGATACTAAGAAGATTTATGACTGCTTCAACTTTGTCATTTGGTAAGAGCCATGCAATCTTGACTATGTCTTTGGATTCAAACGCTTCTCCAAGATTTTAAAACGACTCAAGCGCTTCTCTAACTCTTCAAACGACTCAAACCATTCTCCAAAGAGTCAAACGTCTCAAGTGATTCTCAAACGACTCAAATGATTCTCAAACGATTCAAATGATTCTCAAACGACTCAAACTATTCTCAAACGACTCAAATGATTCTCAAACGACTCAAATGATTCTGAAACGACTCAAATGATTCTCAAACGACTCAAACTATTCTCAAACGACTCAAGTGATTCTCAAACGACTCAAGTGATTCTCAAACGACTCAAATGATTCTGAAACGACTCAAATGATTCTCAAATGACTCAAGTGATTCTCAAACGACTCAAATGATTCTCAAACGACTCAAACGATTCTCAAACGACTCAAACGACTCAAACGACACAAACGACTCAAGCGCTTCTCTAACTCTTCAAACGACTCAAACCCTTCTCCGACGACTCAAACCATTCTCTAAAGAGTCAAACGACTCAAATGATTCTCAAATGACTCAAATGATTCTCAAACGACTCAAACGACTCAAACGACACAAACGACTCAAACGATTCTCAAACGACTCAAACGACTCAAACGATTCTCTAACGGCTCAAACAACCCAAACGACTCCAACGTTTTGCTAACAGCTCAAATGACTATATCGACTCAAGCAATTCTCAAACGTTTCTTAAACCACTCAAATGCTTCTCAAACGACTCAAACGCTTCTTTAAAGGCTCAAACGGTCCTCTAAAGACTCGAACCCTTTTCAAATAATACATTGTTTTCAATGAAAAACATTACTTTTTTTATAAAAAAACTAACAAGTTGAATAAATCTTGCTTGCAGATTCAATCTCCATAGCAATCTTCAGCGGTAGAATTAAATTTCGCAATCTACTCTACGTTACTGACGATTATTCTATTCGCTGCAAAGAGGGCATTGTTCAGTTCAGCTATTGGCTGCCCTATCAGCCCGGCGGAGGCCTTAGCGGCGGTAAAGGCATCGGACTGGGCTTTATCGGCGGAGGTGGCGGCGGCGGCGGCGGCGGCGGATCTCGCCGACATCACGCAGGCGACGAGTATTTGCCGTTGAAGGCGATGCCGTCTACATCGACAGCGGCGGCGGCGGCAGCTGGGACATCGGCGTCTGCAACTGGCGCCTCTTCGGCGACAGCTTTCGGCGCTGGCGGCATCGGGGTCTCGTCCGGTGTCGGCAGCGGCGGTGGCGGCGGCAGACACGCCAGAGGCGGAGGCGATGGCACATCGTCCAGTAGTAAGCAGCGCAGACTGGTTTGTCGCCTGTACGGTGCCGAGTATCACTGGTACAATCGTACGGAGGTCTACGATGAATTAATTGATCTTTTTGGTTGCGATGGAGTGCCAAAAGCGGCTAGGCAGAAACAGCAGCAGCAGCAGCAGCAGCAGCAGCAGCAGCAGCAGCAGAAGCGACCTAGAGCGTCAAGTACAAAATCTGGCGGCAGCCAAGACCCGGACACGAACGCCGGCTCATCAGCGAATAAGAAGAAAGGCTTTATTTCCACCGTGTCAGCATCCACTGCTGCCGATGATAAGGCTGAGTTAGTAATCTGTTTCTCCGAACTATCTTGTCTGTATTGCACTAGCTGTATTGAAGCATCAAGTTAATTATATAATTTCAGGCAGAGCAAAAGAGTCGGTGTACTCAGATGGCGGGAACTCATACCTGTGATTCGGCTGGAAATTGAAACCGTAAGTGCTCGGTCTACTTTGTTTAATTCTTATTAATAAAAATAGACGAAATTAACTTTCCCTTAAAAGGGCCGTTTTATAATTGGCAATCACCTGATGCCGTCTATCCTGTGCATCACCTGCGATATAGCGCTAATAGACTACAGCACTAAGGAGGCGTCGACAGTCTACGATTTGTTTATGCATTCTTACGAGTGCCAGCTAAGGCGCAGTTCTATTTCCTGGGTGCTGACGCCTAACTATAAAGGTCCACACGAACAGACTGAGTGAGTTTGATTTTGATTTTAAAGATCAAATAAAACTTTTTCCGATGAAACAACTTCCAGAATCTTTCACAAAAATCTATCATTCGCTTTGGTAGCTATCATGAAATAGTATTTGAAATACCTGGTCTTTCCTCAGCGGAATAATATCGTTTTCTTTCTACTGTTGAATCAATTTGCTTCTCAGAATTTTAAATGCAAAGTATTTGTCAAATAAAAAATTGCGACATTTCGGGCGTTTGCCTCTCGCACTAAGGTCCCCGAGTTCTTATCACGAGACCACATTAATTTTGGGACGCAGTAGCGGAGATAAAACTGTGGCTTGTCGCGCAACTGAATGTGTCGCCAAATGACACATTCACTACCAGTACCGTCACCAAATGATGTGCCATCGCCCTGAGCATGTTTTTTCCCCTGTTCGGTGTTCTCAGGCCACCGCCAAGCCTAGGCGGTCTCGGCTACACCGTGCTCAAAGCTAAACGCTTGACATTCAATTATTCTTGGGACGAGCCCGGCCTGGAGCCGATGGAGCCGAGCCTGTTACATTTCTCTTCCTCGTCGGCTGGCGGCGGAGGCGCCGGCGCAGGCGGCGAAGTTCGGGCGCAGCGCAGCTACCCAGAATGGCGCATTCGTGTCACCTGTGGCGAGGACGTGTCCATGTGCTACGGTCCGTGGGCTGATCGGCAGCGAGAGCACCTTTGGCAGCAGTTCGCTCCGGCGCGTCAGACTAAATATACGCCGGATAATCCTACTCAGCCGGGAGAGCGGAGGCAGTATCAGCGGCTCACTGTATCCTGCCTACTGTCGGCTGAGTTCACCAGCTTAGAGATTGCATTCGCTAAGCCGGATAGTCTGGATAATTATCGACTGGCTGTCCGACTAGGCAAGGGCTCCGTTGTTGATGTTGAAGTGCCGTTTCTAACAGCTGCTGACGGATTTACAACTACCATCACTCTGAATCTGTTGAACACCTCGGCTTCGTAAGGATCACCTGCTTAGCAATACTTTGATTTGTGTTATAAGAAGAATCAGTGGGATAAGCGGATTATCTGATCCTGAGGAATCAATGGGATAAGCGGATTATCTGATCCTGAGGAATCAATGGGATAAGCGGATTATCTGATCCTGAGGAATCAATGGGATAAGCGGATTATCTGATCCTGAGGAATCAATGGGATAAGCGGATTATCTGATCCTGAAGAATCGGTGGGATAAGCGGATTATCTGATCCTGAAGAATCGGTGGGATAAGCGGATTATGTGATCCTGAGGAATCAGTGGGATAAGCGGATTATCTGATCCTGAAGAATCGGTGGGATAAGCGGATTATGTGATCCTGAGGAATCAATGAGATACGCGGATTATCTGATCCTGAGGAATCAATGGGATAAGCGGATTATCTGATCCTGAGGAATCAGTGGGATAAGCGGATTATCTGATCCTGAGGAATCAATGGGATAAGCGGATTATCTGATCCTGAGGAATCAATGGGATAAGCGGATTATCTGATCCTTAGGAATCAATGGGATAAGCGGATTATCTGATCCTGAGGAATCAATGGGATAAGCGGATTATCTGATCCTGAGGAATCAATGGGATAAGCGGATTATGTGATCCTGAGGAATCAATGGGATAAGCGGATTATGTGATCCTGAGGAATCAATGGGATAAGCGGATTATCTGATCCTGAGGAATCAATGGGATAAGCGGATTATCTGATCCTGAGGAATCAGTGGGATAAGCGGATTATCTGATCCTGAAAAATCGGTCGGATAAGCGGATTAGGAAATATGGCCCTAAAGAATCGGTGGGATAAGCGGATTATCTAATCCTGAAAAATCGGTCGGATAAACGGATTATCTGATCCTGAAAAATCGGTCGGATAAGCGGATTAGGAAATATGGCCCTAAAGAATCGGTGGGATAAGCGGATTATCTAATCCTGAAAAATCGGTCGGATAAACGGATTATCTGATCCTGAATAATCTGTCGGATAAGCGGATTAGGAAATATGGTCCTAAAGAATTGGTAGGATAAGCCGATTATCTGATACTGAAGAATTAAGGGTTATCATAGTCGCATCTCCCATCGTCACCTTCAGCACACACCCGTTGACCTTCGGCCTGCTGGAACGCACGGAGCACATCATCGGCACAGTGACGGTGCACTATCCACTGGACTGGAACGGTCACCAGCAGTGGAATCTGGATTTCACTGTCGACATGGCTGGCGAATCTAAACAGGGCGGCATCGCTTTTCTATTTGATCACAAGAATTTTTTCAAAGCTCTGGCAGACGATTGGGTTGGCAGACACAAGAGTAGTGTGCTCAAATTTCTGCCCTACACCTACAAGATTTCTGTGGTTGTTAATAATTTCTTTGTCAAGGTAAAACCATACAGAATCATTTCTTGAGTTTTAAAATTTATTGCCTGTGAAAATGTTGATAATTTTATGTGCATTTCTTAGAAACCATTTAAAACTGGAACTGAACCTGAACTTGCCCTACTTGGGCCAGAAGATAAGGCTGCGTACGGCTGTTCAGTCCATGGACTGGGGGCACGGCACACCCACCCCAAGAATTCTCCAAGGAATGAGTGCAGAGCGGTCTAACGTGTTTGCCTCTCGAACCAAGGTCCTGAGAAGGCTTGGTGGCTTGTCGTTCAATTAACGCCCTTTAGGGCCAACCTCCAAGGCACAGTGAGAGTGTAACACTGCCTGACGACGAGAAAGTCAGGGCAGATGTACACACCTGTGTGCGTGTGTGCTCAGGAGTCAGCGGAATGGGCAGAATTGTCTCCTCGCTGGCTGCGGGTCTAGTGTTACCAAATGGTGTGCCATTGCCCTCCTACAACTATTATTATTATTATTATTATTGATCACGCACAGGTGCTAGCCAACGACTACAACTGGTTAGACAACAGCACGGGCTCTGGCGAGCAGGAAAACGCCCTGATTGGCCTCATCGGTGACAGTTTGAAGCTTGAATTAACCCTGCCCTACACCGAATACCTGCCGGACACGGTGAAAGTTAATCTATTAATTGACGCCGCTAATCCACTGTGCTCACTCTACCTGCCCAGTGTGAGCTCGTGTCGCTATCTATTGGAAGATTTGAGTAGAAATCTGAGAATCACAGACCGGCAGTTGAGACCAGGGCTGCCGTTCTCCGGGCCTCAGTCCACTCACAAGCCTGGCTGGATTGACTGCGTCAAGGCGCCTGAGGCTACTGTGCACCTCAGCTTCACCTACTATCCCATGCCCTGCGTAGATTCGGCGAGACCCTATCTGCCTGAAGGATTCTTTACTAGCGAGGCCTGCGTTGTTAAAGATAAACGACTGCCGCAGAATATCACCGTGAGTTTAAAAAAATGACAATTTTCTTTCATTTTGTTTGCTGCTGTTTTTTTAGTTTCTCCCATATCTTTTTCTCTCACTCTCTGATTTATCCCAAATTATCCTCTTTGTTTCATATCAACTCTTTTCTCTTATACTTTCTGTATCTTTTTATGTCCCATTAATCTCTATTCCTCTTTTCTTTCTCCCCTTTCTCCCCTTTATTCTGTTTGTACCCATTCTTAAATTTCTAACCTTGCATCCGTTTCTTCTCTATCTCATTTTCTCCTATTTTGCCTTCTCCCTTCTCTCCTCTTTCTCATCTTTCTCCCATTTCTCCTCTTTCTACCATTTCTCTTCTTTATCCCATTCTCCTCTTTATTCCATTTCTCCTATTTGTCCCATTTCTCCCCTTTCTCCCATTTCTCCCCTTTCTACCATTTCTCCTCTTTCCTAGTTCTCCTCTTTCTCCCATTTCTCCTCTTTCTCCCATTTTTTCTTCCTTTTCCCATTTCACAAATTTCTCCCCATTTTTATCATTCTCATATTTCTCCCATTTCTCTTTTTTCTCCCCATTTTTTACTTTCTTTCGCCTCTTTCTCCAATTTCTCATATTTTCCTTCTATTCCTGTTTATAAGAATCTCATTTAACCTATTCTTTCATTTTCTGCCAATAATCCCTATTTCTTTTGATACTTGCCTTACTTTGATTTCTCCCTATCTATCCCCACATTCCCTTCTTCAATTTATATCTTTCCTTATCTATCTATTTTATTATTTCTATTATTATATTTCCGAGAGTTAATTCGCAGCATGGATTAAAACCATGGATTAATGCTAATCCCAAACCAAGGTTGACACTGAAAAATTTGACGTGAGCTACATGTCGCCGGATCTGATCGAAGTGTCAGTCGAGGTCAGCCACGCCACGGCCCTATTGCACGGCGCATTTATACGGCATTTCATTCACGTCAAAGAGAATTACTTTGGCGCGCACCAGGTACCTAGGGAGTTTGAGTCGGCTAGCTCAGGTACGGCCTCCATAATTAGCCGGCCTCGATATCCGCGCCTAATTGAATTGGAAAAATTCGACCCGAGAGATTGGCGACCATTCGGAGTGAGGGCCAATTTAGCTTTCCACGAAATTCAAGGCCACCTGCCGTGCCATTCTAGCGATCAGTTGCCGCTGTGTCCGACTGTGTTTGTCAATTGTCTGTCATTCGAATTGAACAAGAACTACGAAGAGACCCGGCTGCAACTGTGCGTGTCACCTGCTCAACTGTTCGCATTCGACGCTGCAACTAGACCCGCGTCGAAACAGTTGCAGCAGGGTATGCTGCTGCTCGGAGGCCTGCAGGTGGGATAGGATAGTGCATCTGCAGTGTTTATTACTCTAGAGATCTCATGTCTAGAGTTAATTGAGCACACTTGATGATTTCACGCTATATTTGAGCACACTTGTTGATGTTATATAATTGTGCACAATTGATGACGTCATATCATAATTGAGCACACTTGATGATGTCACATCATAATTGAGCACATTTGATGATGTCGCATCATAATTGAGCACACTTGATGATGTCGCATCATAATTGAGCACACTTGATGATGTCGCATCATAATTGAGCACATTTGATGATGTCGCATCATAATTGAGCACACTTGATGATGTCGCATCATAATTGAGCACATTTGATGATGTCGCATCATAATTGAGCACACTTGATGATGTCGCATCATAATTGAGCACACTTGATGATGTCGCAACATATTTGAGCACACTTGATGATTTCATTTTATGATTGAGCACACTGATGATTTCACATTATGATTGAGCACACTTGATGATTTCACATTATGGTTGAGCACACTTGATGAAGTCATACCATTATTGAGTACACTTGATGATGTCACAGCATTACTGAGCACACTTGATGATGTCATACCATTATTAAGCACACTTGGTGATTTCACACAATATTTGAGCACACTTGATGATGTCATATCATAATTGAGCACACATGAAAATTTCACATTATGATTGAGCACATTTGATGATGTAATATAATAATTGAGGACACTTAATGATGTCCCGCTGTAATTGAGCACACTTGATAATGTTAAATCATAATTGAGCACACTATTTCTTACGTTTTTATACATCGTGATAATTCGTATCGCAATTCAGGTTCGCGGACACGCAATGTTCTCGCACAAAGACCTGCCAATCGATTGCGAAACCCTGGAGTACGCCTGGCTTATCGAAGTGACGGTTGGCGACGCGAGCTGTCGCCTGACCCTGCCCCAATTGGCTGGCATAATTCAGGGCGCCCAAGCGTTTGTGTTCTCGGCTTTGGACAGCGAGAATGAACTTTTACCGGCTTGCAAGGTAGATCGCTAGCGCCGTGAATGGGTTTATTTTATACGCCAGTTATAAGTCACAGGCTCATTAGATGTGCAAGCGTATTAATCTGATCACACATAAAAAACCTAGATCTCATGCTAAAGTACAAATCAGAAGAACTAGATATCGCAAAATAGTACAAATTGATAAAACTGGATATAGAAATAAAGTACAAATTGTGAAAATTATGTCTAATGAAAATTTATTACTTAAATATGCTAAATTATTTCATTAAGTACAAATTACAGAAACTAGGTTAAAGTACAAATTACTGAAACTTGGTTAAAATACAAATTACTGAAACTTGGTTAAAGTACAAATTACAGAAACTAGGTTAAAGTACAAATTACTGAAACTAGGTTAAAGTATAAATTACTGAAACTAGGTTAAAGTACAAATTACTGAAACTAGGTTAAAATGCAAATTACTGAAACTAGGTTAAAATGAAAATTACTGAAACTAGGTTAAAATACAAATCACTGAAACTAGGTTAAAATACAAATCACTGAAACTAGGTTAAAATACAAATTACTGAAACTAGGTTAAAATACAAATTACTGAAAATAGGTTAAAGTACAAATTACTGAAACTAGGTTAAAGTAGAAATTACAAAAACTAGTTTAAAGTACAAATTACTAAAACTAGGTTAAAATGCAAATTACTGAAACTAGGTTAAAGTAAAAATTACTGAAACTAGGTTAAAGTACAAATTACAGAAACTAGTTTAAAGTACAAATTACTAAAACTAGGTTACAATGCAAATTACAGAAACTAGGTTAAAGTAAAAATTACAGAAACTAGTTTAATGTACAAATTACTGAAACTAGGTTAAAGTACAAATTACTGAAACTAGGTTAAAGTACAAATTACAGAAACTAGTTTAAAGTACAAATTACTAAAACTAGGTTAAAATTCAAATTACTGAAACTAGGTTAAAGTACAAATTATATATCACTGTTACGATAATAGATTTATAAAAAGAAGGTTTTTGTACACAAAAGTACAAATCATGCTGAAGTGCAAATGTTTTTATGTATATGTATGAATGTGTAAATAAGGAAACAAAATATTCGCACAAAACACTATAGGATCGAATTTGTGTTCACGGCCAAACAACCAGCGCCTGTTCGCGTCACAAGCGCACAGACAATCGGCCGAATTGTTTCAGCGAAGAGCAATTAAAGTACAAATTGTTGCGTCTATCAATTGACAAGCTCAATCTATGCCTAGTTGAGTCCGGCACTTGTCTCAGTCTCCAAGTGGATCCTATTCGATTGTCCAATTGCAATTTGCACAGCGAGAAACACGAGGAAGGCTACTCGGCCCTGTTGCCCACAGTGGGTCTGACGCAGTTCGTATTCGCTGGCAAAGCTGCCGAAATCGACATCAACTGCATGGACGATGGAGCCTGGATTGAGGTTTGTTTAGATTTAATTAAATATAATTTTATTATTAGTACTGTTGCCTAGTACCTAAGCAAGATGCTTCATTTAATCCAGAAGTAAAATGGGTAAATTAGAGTGCCTTATGAAAATCTAAGCATGTTACTTATTAGTAGGCTAACTAGGATGTAATTTTCAAAGCGAAAAACAAGAAAACATGTTTTCATGAAACAAAGGGACAATAAAGGTAATGGACACAGCAGATAATGTAACACAGAGCAAAAAATTACCAAAATATTTCCTGGCAAGATTCGAACCAGCGACCTTCTATTACAATGCGGATGTCTTAGTCACTCAGCTATTTACAAGCCCTTGTATATTGAATTTTAGTTTGCTATAGTGTGTTCTAAAATAGCAACTGACGTCATGCGCTTACCATGTATGGTAATTCGCGTTCCTTCCAGGTGGCGGCCTTACAAATCGGACCCATTGTGGTTAACGCCGGTCTGGCATTGGGCCAACCGGATTTGCACGCCATTCAGGACGCCTTCCTGCGCCTGCACGATCGTCGCTACACTCGACTTTGGTTTCTATGGCCGGTGCGCGACCTGCCGTCGATTGGCCCGGCCCAGACCCAGTCGGCTCATTGCGGCTGTCTCGGCGGTTGCGCCTTCTTTGGCGACAATCTCGGCGGCGTGGGCTTCTATCCGGACAATCTGGGCGCCACTAAAAATAGATTTGAACCGCGTCTGCTGAATGACGGTAGAAATTCTGGCGTCGGACAGAGCATTCTGGCGCCAACTCAGTATTACTATCAGGTTGGTACTCATTCAGAAATATAGCTGCCCGAAAATGTGTTGCCTTTTTATTTTTTGAATCGTTTTTTAATTATTATCCTTGTTTACCATTGTCCCATTAATGTATCCTGCTTTTTCTTAGATATATCATGTTATCCCATTGAAATATTTAATTATCCCCTTGATATCTTAAATTATCCCATTGATATCTAATATTATCCCATTGATATCTTAAATTATCCCATTGCTATCTAATATTATCCCATTGATATCTTAAATTATCCCATTGCTATCTAATATTATCCCATTGATATCTAAAATTATTCCATTGCTATCTAATATTATCCCACTGATATCTAATATTATCCCATTGATATCTAAAATTATCCCATTGATATCTAAAATTATCCCATTGATATATAATATTATCCCATTGATATATAATATTATACCATTGATGTATAATATTGTCCCATTAATATCTTAAAAAATCCCATTGATATCTAATATAATCCCATTGATATCTAATATAATCCCCTTGATATCTAATATAATCCCCTTGATATCTAATATTATCCCATTGATATCTAATATAATCCCATTGATATCTAATATTATCCCCTTGATATCTAATATAATCCCCTTGATATCTAATATTATCCCATTGATATCTAATATTATCCCATTGATATCTAATATTATCCCCTTGATATCTAATAATATCCCATTGAAATTTGGGGCTTGTCTTGCAATTTACGCCAATGAGGGCCAACCTTCCAAGGCACAGTGAGAGTGTACACTGCCTGTAGATTAAAAAATCAAAAGTAGACGTACACAGTTGTACGGGTGTGTACTCGAGAGTCTGCAGAATTGGTTCTGTGTGGACTGTGGCCAAATAATAGACCAATAACTCGCATCGCATTATTTCCACCTATCAGACCCACAATGGCGCAGTGTGTCGCCTGCAGTTCGCTCACCAACTGAGCCAGAGCGGCGCCAACGCAGGCGTCAGTGTTCAATCGTCGTCTTCAGTTCAGCTTAGACAGTCGCGTCAAATGTCTGCTTCGTTGAATCGCATCAACTCTGGCGAGCAGTCGGCAGCCCAGGTGCAGCGCGACAGTGACGCTGACACATTGCGTCAATCGTCCCAGCATCGCCAGTCGTCTAATGACTCCCTGTCCCGGCGAGCCTCCTCGGTGATGGCTGGCGAAACTGACAGCGGATCTACTTTGTCTAATATGCACAGGTGAGCAGAATGTATGCAATCATCCATTTTTGGCTCATTAACTCACTCATTTACCTATTCATTCATTCATTTCTTTACCTGCTTCACTCATCTACTTGCTCATTAAATCACTCATTTACTTGCTCATTTAGTCACTCATTTACCTGTTCATTAAGTCACTCATTTACCTGTTCATTAACTCACTCATTTACCTATTCATTCATTTCTTTACCTGCTTATTTAGTCACTCATCTACTTGCTCATTTAGTCACTCATTTACCTGCTCATTAAGTGACTCATTTACCTGCTTATTAAGTGACTCATTTACCTGCTTATTAAGTCACTCATCTACTTGCTTATTAAGTGACTCATTTACCTGCTTATTAAGTCACTCATCTACTTGCTTATTAAGTGACTCATTTACCTGCTTATTAAGTCACTCATCTACTTGCTCATTAAGTGACTCATTTACCTGCTCATTAAGTGACTCATTTACCTGCTTATTAAGTCACTCATCTACTTGCTCATTAAGTGACTCATTTACCTGCTTATTAAGTCACTCATCTACCTGCTCATTAAGTGACTCATTTACCTGCTTATTAAGTCACTCATCTACTTGCTCATTACGCAACCTTTTTCTAGCTCTCAAAGGTATTTCAGCAGCTGGTTGTTCTAATATTTTACCTAGCAATAATTAACCCACTCGCTTAGCTACTCATTAATTCGCTCATTTACCTGTTTGTTTATCAATAAGCCAGATTCTAAAAAAGTCTGAAACTTTCGCCCCAATTCCCCAGACGCTACATGCCAGACTACACGCCAGCCTTTGACGAGAGTCCCGATCGCGAGTCCAGTCAGTCTGCCCCCGGCCTGCCCAGGCCTACTAGCCTATTTAGCCGCGTGTCCACAATAACAACGGCCTCTTATAAATCGGCTCTAATGGGACCGGCTGATAGCAGCGTCGGCGGACGATCGGCTTCAACAGACGGCGGCCTCGACGCCGGCGCCAGCGGTCGCGGAAGCATCTCCAGTTTCTATACTGCGGCCTCGAATTTGTCTGTCAATTTGGATGACGTCACCATTGGGCCGATGGTGCCAGCTGGAAGCGCTCCCGACGACGAAGACGACACCACGCTGATGGCGAATGCTTCATTAGCTCCTCCGGCAGCTAAAATGATCGACGCCAGGCATTCGGCGATATTGACTTTAAAGCCCGTCATCACCGACGATGACGATTACGGCAGCGACGCCAGCACCGAAGACGGTCACGACGATGGCCACGGAGGCGGCCGCAGCTCCAGCGGTCGGTCTGTTCACACCGACAGTCTGTGCGGTCATTCTACGGACGACGATGCCGACGATGATAACGAAGGCGGCATTGGCGACGCTGCTGCTGGCGGCGCGAGCGATTCCAGGAACTGGCTAGATCTGCACTCGATGATGACGGGCAGTCTGATTTGCGATAATCCTTTGCTAATCCGGGCTTATCTGCGGCACCTTTCTAAATTCTCCTGCCGAAATTGGACAAGCAGAGACAGCGCGCCGGAGTTCATCATCGCCGAGGAGGGCTTCTCGACGCGCTTGCTTGTAGACGAGACTTCGTCGCACGACGTCGGCTCGTCGACGCCTTCAGCAGCCGCTGCCAGCGCGGCGTTTCACGAGCGTCGACCGTCGCACGATTCCTATTCGGCGGCGTCGGCGGCCGCCTCCGCTGCCGAGGCCTCTAAAACTGTCGCCGTGGTGCGCCTGCGTCGTCGTGTCGACCTTCTTGTGACGCCGATTGCGTTGGAGTGCGCCAAGCGTTACGCGGACATCCTGACGCCGCTAGTTGAAACCATGTCGCCTTCAAGCATTCTGGATAATTATCACTTCGCCTGCGCTTCGACTGTGTCCACAGAGAACAAGCAGAAAAAGTCCAAGCACTCGGACAAACTTCTGGCCGCTGCGGTTGCCGCGGGCTCCTCCACGGCTGAGGAGTCCCGAGCCAAGCGTCAGACACTTCAACTATCGGCTCAGTTGCCGAGATTGTGCGTGTGTTTCCTGCAAATCTCAACCGTTGAAGAACGGTTCGATCTGAGAGATTCCACTGCCGGATTGGAAGATCTCACCTGCGTCTCATTGCTAGCGTTGGGTGTCGACGCCCTGTCTGTGCACGCCGTGGTCAATAATTCTATGCGTCGTTTGCGATCGTTGCCTAGGCAACCACAGCATTCAATGGCCGGAGCGGCGGCTGGCGCCAGTTCTAGCGAATTGGAAGAGAATGTGACAGAGTTGGTTTGTCAGGCCAGTGTCCGACGAATTCACGGTCAATTGAGGCGGCTGACTAGGCGAAGTCGGTTTTCCGAAGAGGTGCGGCTTTGTCAGTAGCTTATCAGTAGTTTGTTAGTAGTCTCAGTGGCTTATTACTAGTCTTTTGTATTTTGCCAGCAATGTTGTCTGTAGTTTGTCCATTGATTGCCAGAATGTTTGTCAGTGAGTTTGGCAGTAGTTTGTCAGTAGTTTATGAGTAGTATATTTCCTAACCTATCGTTAGTTTATTTTGCATCTGCAGGTTCAGCTAACGGCCATCTCGAAGTCGCGCGTCTTCTTTAACTTTGCCAGCGATCCCCAACAGCAGCAGCAGCAGCACATGTCGGAGCACCTGGATGCACGCAGCGCCGGTTGGATAATGTTCGAATGCGGGCTGGAGGACCTTCGCCTGTCGGCTGTTCATCGCGTCACTTTTCGCGACGGCGGCGGCAGCGGTGTCGGCGGCGACAGGCTAAAGTCGACTACGATGAGCGGCGAAGCATCGGTGATGGGGCCGGCTGGTCATAACGTCGCGTCTACTTTGGGAGCCGGTGAGATTTTCTGTTTAGATTTTCACCTGGATTTATTTTGGGATTCGGATTTTCACCTGGATTGATTTTGGGATTCTGATTTTCACCTGGATTGATTTTGGGATTCGGATTTTCACCTGGATTGATTTTGGGATTCGGATTTTCACCTGGATTGATTTTGGGATTCGGATTTTCACCTGGATCGATTTTGGGATTCGGATTTTCACCTGAGTTTGTTTTGGGATTCGGATTTTCACCTGGGTTGATTTGGGATTCGGATTTTCACCTGGATTGATTTTGGGATTCTGATTTTCACCTGGATTGATTTTGGGATTCTGATTTTCACCTGGGTTGATTGTGGGATTCGGATTTTCACCTGGATTGATTTTGGGATTCAGATTTTCACCTGGGTTGATTTTGTGATTTGGATTTTTCACCTGGATTGATTTTGGGATTCGGATTTTCACCTGGACTGATTTTGGGATTTTGATTATCTACTGGACTGATTGTGGGTTTTCGATTTTCGCCCGTCTTCAAGCGTCTTACTTTCTGGCGAAAATTTTTGTTTGTACTGGGCGTGTGGGCGTGTTCGTGTGTGCTCAGGATTCTGCGTCTTATTAATATTATTACCACTGCGACTTTTGCTTCAGCCTCAGCAAGTGCAGCCGCGGCAGCCGCCGCAGCCTCAGCTGCAGCCTCTGGCAAAGACTCGGATTTAGCTGATATTGAAGCCGGCGGTCCGTCCTCTTCGCATCAGCAGCAGTCATCCGACCGTGCCGCCAGCGCCGCCTCCGCCTCAGCCGGGGCCGACATCGACGTCGACGCCGGCGACCTAGACGAGCCCGGAGATCCGACATCGTCCGAGTTCAACTCTCGAGTAGCGGTGCGCACAGTCTGGCTCAGATTCGCGGCGCCACCTCAGCTGCCAAATAAACGTCGCATCGATCTAGATAGGAAACAGTGGAATCTGCTCAGCACAATGACTCCCACTATTGGCGCCTGGATGAATCCGGCCGATGCTTTGATCTGCTCGCTGAGCTCCATGCGCCGCGCTGCGGATCATCGCAACCTGGCCGTGCTGGCCTGCCTCATGACCAACTGCGTGGCCAATCAGTCCAAGACTCCGTTTGATACGGGGGCAATGTTCCGCGGCCGCCACTACGACAGCAATCGCACCCCTATGGCGCACGCCCTGGTCATTGCTCCCTCCTGCTTCCTATTCACTGTGCTGCGTCACTACCTCACTAGTCTGAGTCAGCACGAACGCGACGATGTTCTGGCCGCGCTGTCCGAGCGAGCCGGCGTTCCATCGACTCTGGAATTGCAGAACGGTCTGTTCGCATTGACACACCAGTGGAGTAGGCACATCTTCGACATCCAATATCACAGACTGATACGATTGGGCGATATAGGAATGGAAGATATTACCCGATTTGGCGGCCAGCGCGGTCAGCAACGCGGCGCTGCTCGAGTTGCCCCGCCAAGTGAACGAAAAGCGCTTGCGATGCGTCTAATGGGCCAGCTGGTTAATCAGCAGAATAGTCTAACTGTGAATGTGGCTCTGCCGACCACTGATTACGAGCCGACTATGCCCCCTCCGCCGCCTCCGCAGCAGTCGCCACCGCAATCGCCGCAGGTAGATATTGATTTTCATTCATTTGTTTCGTGCCTGAAATTTTCGATACATATCGTTTTTTTAAAAGACTTGATTTAGAAATCAAAATTTTTCGATACATATCGGGTGATAAGAAATAAACAGGTTAGGTTAAAGATTCAACTTGCGCTTGGTTTATTTTTACGTAAATTCCTTCGATTATATTCTACCTATTTTATACTACTTTCCAAACAACAAAAGTACGAGTAGAATGATTCGGATTTTTTGAATTTATAAATAAATCTAAATAAAAATATTAATTTAATTTTCTAACTCGACAGATGGTGGACATTGTGGACGAAGAGTCGGCAGCCGCCGGCACGGACATGTACCACGAGATGGCCGAAGCAGCGCGCAGAGCGCGCGGCGAACTCGAACGCCAGCGCCTGAGGATCGCTGCCGCTGCCCAGGAGGCCGAGGCGGCAGCCGCGGCTGCGCTGGAACAGCAGCAGCAGCTGGGAGCCGCCGATTCTGATCAGCAGGAGCGCGGCCCCGTGCTGTTCCGGCCCCTGTTAGATGTGGCCAGTTTACACGTTAAGGTAACAGGATTTATTTTAATTTTTCGACACATATCGGCTTCGTATTAGTTTCCAGAAACCAGATTTCTTGTCACTTCCATGTGCAAATAGTTTAAATAGCCTGGTAAATTCTAAAAAGGCACATTCTTTTGTTGATTTTCATAGACATGCACGACTACAACTTGACTTTTTTCGATACATATCGTCTCCCAACAACAACTTTTTTCACACTTTACCAGGGCGTGCGTCGAACCACACTAATGAAAAAATTCGGCGGCAGTCTATCAACAACTTTTGTATTGGATGCCTTTCGCATTGACATTGTCGAGTCGTTTGCTAGAAATCCATTGATAGTCAACCCGGCATCGTCGGCTACGTCAGCTGGCGGTCCAACCGTGCCGCCGGCTGTGCGTGTGAAACGCGGCGCCGCCGGCTCCGGCGACACAGCGTTTCGTTGCAACAATTTTGTGGTTCGCCTAGCCCTCAGTGACGTGATCGATTTAACATCGGTCGACACCACCAATTTGAATCCGGGCGATTTCAACATTCGCGGAACAACAACTAGGATGTACTGTACCGTCACTGTGGACTCGCTCGAGCAGTACGTGCGCACTCCGCTCCTAAGGCTAGTGCATCAGTTTGTCACAATGGTCTATCATATTCACGATCAACGGGAGGAGATTGAAACTCGGCATAGCGGTGTCGGCGGCGCCGGCGGCGGCAGCGGCAGCGGCGGCGGTGGCAGCGGCGGCGTCGGTTTCAGCTCCATCACGTCTAAGAAGGCCAGCTATCAGAGGCACAAAAAGCAGGACTCCAAGGTTTGCGCTTGGCTCCAATTAGACAGTGGCACATCAGTTCGATTTCTGCATTAACAGTAGGACTACCAAGCCATTTGCCGCCCGTTTTTTACCCATTGAGATTTTTCTGCTTGAGCAGTGAAATTTGAGAAATTCGCGTCAGGGTGTCCATAGTGGCCTATTTCCGCCTGTTGTAGCCCTTGAATGTCAAGCAGTCCGTCTAGATAAAAGTAGGTGACCACCGAAGACGGAGATGATGCAGGCACATTCGGGTGGCATGCTGATCAATTTTGAAGGCCTGGCAAAGCCGCACTGAGGCGCAGTGCTAATTCGTGTACGAGTATATGGGTGTGTGAAATTACTTCGGCCAGAACCATTGAATATCTCGACGGTCTGAAGAGCTGGCTACTTGATTAATGTTTCAGAAGATGCGCAACTAAAGTTGGGCCGTGTTCTTGAGTTTTTTGTGCTTGCGTTGCTCCGTTCGGGTGCAGCAAAAATATTGTCAGGGGGGAATTCTCCCCTTGGTAGTTCTACTGTTAAAAGGTCGTGGGTTCGAATCCGCAACGGGACGGTACATTAATTTTTTCTTAATAATTGTTTCAGGGCTCATCGTCAACAAATCGCAGCACTCTGCCATCCAATCGCAGCGTGAAAGGCTCCAGCGGCGGTGGCAGCAGCGATGTCGGCCTGCCTTCGCCCAGCGATTCGTCCAATCGCGATTTCGCGCCCGAAGCCCGAGCACTCTGCTGGAATCTATTGGACGACTTTATCAGCTGGTATCGCAAAGGCCGCGTTGTGATTGGCGGAGACACGGCGCCTAAGCAGCTACTCCGGCCGATTCAAGAAGACCCAGTCGCTGGCGGGCCAACCATAGCGCCGTCTGGTATTTCAGCTGCTGGTGTTGCAGGCGGAGTCGATGTGCAAGTTGAAGCTGATGGCGAGTCAGCCGAGTTTGGTCACGGTCAGCAAAAGCAGCAGCAGCAACAGCATTATCAATCTCAACTGTTGCGCTCTCAGGGCAGCTTCAAGCAGCAGCATCATTATCAGCAGCAGATGTCCACCTCCAGTCAGCAGCAGCAGCAGCAGCAGCAGCGGAGAACTCCGTCGCATCGGGTTTGCTACTTCAGTCCAGTCCGCACACCCCTGCTAGTCCTGCTATCCTTCAAGATCCAGCGCGTACTCATCAAGGCCAACATTCGCGAATTAACACTCGACCTGGAAGTCAACTCGGCCCACGGTATGTTCAGCTTTCGCAAGACCGCCAAGCAGAAGCATCGCGAGACAGCCTTCCAGACCTGTACCAGTCTGCATATTGGCGAAACCAAGGGTCGCTTTGTTGAAGCATTCAAAGCCTCGGAGCAGGTGGTATGCCAATTGACTGTGCACAAGTCGCACGCCTCGCTACCCTACAATCGCATTATCAGTGCGCGCGGAGGCATCAATGAGAAGTCTTCGCTGTACATCGGCTTGGGTCGCATAGAGATTCGCATACCGCATCATCCGGTTATGCTGCACGATGTTGTACAACGCAGTAGCAAGATAATGACTTCGGAGCTGCAGGAGTTTATGATGCCGCCTCAGCTAGCCAAGAGTAAAGCTGCCCCACCTATTTCGCCAGCTGATTTCTCCAATAATGCTCGGTTAGTGCTTTCTGCTCAATGCCTTGTGTACTTTTGTACACTTCTGTGTACTTTTGTCCATTTCTGTGTACTTTTGTCCATTTCTGTGTACTTTTGTCCATTTCTGTGTACTTTTGTCCATTTCTGTGTACTTTTGTACGCTACTGTGTACTTTTGTCCATTTCTGTGTACTTTTGTACGCTACTGTGTACTTTTGTCCATTTCTGTGCACTTTTGTCTACTTTCCGCGCAGTCTTATTCTCTTGTGTCTACTTCTCTCGTGTCTACTTCTCTTATGTCTACTTCTCTCACGCCTACTTCTCGCGTGTCTACCTTTTCTCGTGTCTACTTCTCTCGTGTCTACTTTTCTCGTGTCTACTTCTCTCATGTATACTTTTCTTATGTCTACTTCTCTCGTGTCTACTTCTCTCATGTCTACTTTTCTCGTGTCTACTTCTCCTGTGTCTACTTCTCCCGTGTCTACTTCTCTCATGTCTACTTTTCTCGTGTCTTCTTCTCCTGTGTCTTCTTAGGTCGTATCTACTTCTTTAACTACTTTAACTACTAACGTGTCTGCTTCTTCCGTGTGTACTTTAATCTGAACTTTTAAATCTTACTTTTCTGCACCTCCAGCCTCGGCTCTCCGCCCTGCGATCGTGTCGACTCCTCCGCCATGCCGAAGCCGTCGGCCGCCGCCGCTGCTTCGGCGGCTCCTGCGTCGTCAGCTTCAGCCGCAGCAGCAGCAGCAGCCGCCGCGGCCGCCAACGCCGCCGCTACAGCAGGCGTGTTAAAAGAACCGCCGCTCAGAATGAAAGTGAAAGCTCAACTGGCCGGCCTAATGATTGAAGCGGCCCTCAATGCCAGCCTTTGCGCTCGCTACGAAATCGATCCAATCAGCCTGATTGGTCAGGTCGGGCCATGCACCAGATTCCAGATGCTTGTACCGGCCCAGACTCTGCAATTCTCCATCAATGCCACCAGCGGCGCCGGCCTACTCAGCCGAGACTCGGACATACCCAGCTCTGTCCGGGTAGCCTTCCCGTCCAGCTATTTAGTGGCCGAGCATAGGCCCTACGAATTGGAGGACGACATTGGGAAGGACGATCTCACCCAGGGATTGAAATATGTCTCCGGTGGATTCTTGGACGCTCAGGTGGGCCTTTGGATTGATGACATTTGAGATTTTACCTGGAGGGATGAGATTTCGAGATTGAATCTAAGGAGGTGAGATTTTGAAGTTGGTCATAGAGGGATGAGATTTCGAGATTCAATCTAAGGAGGTGAGATTTTGAAGCTGATCATAGAGGGATGAGATTTCGAGATTAAATCTAAGGAGGTGAGATTTTGAAGCTGGTCATAGAGGGATGAGATTTCGAGATTAAATCTAAGGAGGTGAGATTTTGAAGTTGGTCATAGAGGGATGAGATTTCGAGATTAAATCTAAGGAGGTGAGATTTTGAAGTTGGTCATAGAGGGATGAGATTTCGAGATTCAATCTAAGTAGGTGAGATTTTGAAGTTGGTCATAGAGGGATGAGATTTCGAGATTAAATCTAAGGAGGTGAGATTTTGAAGTTGGTCATAGAGGGATGAGATTTCGAGATTAAATCTAAGGAGGTGAGATTTTGAAGCTGATCATAGAGGGATGAGATTTCGAGATTAAATCTAAGGAGGTGAGATTTTGAAGCTGATCATAGAGGGATGAGATTTCGAGATTAAATCTAAGGAGGTGAGATTTTGAAGTTGGTCATAGAGGGATGAGATTTCGAGATTAAATCTAAGGAGGTGGGATTTTGAAGTTGGTCATAGAGGGATGAGATTTCGAGATTAAATCTAAGGAGGTGAGATTTTGAAATAGATCAGATTTTGAGATTCGCCCTAAAAGGCTTTATCTCAAAGGGTTAGATTTTGTAAATTTGACCTGAAAGGATGATATTTTGACATTAGATTTTTGAGATTTGAGATTACAGCTAATTATAGCGTTAGGATGAATTAAGGCATGAGATTATAAGTTTTGACGTCAAAGGATGAGATTTGAAGATTTGATCTAACGGAATTAGATTTTGAGTTTTTTATGAACTGCTAGATTTTTTAAATAACTGCTATTAGTCTGGTTGTAGATGAGATTTTAATTTTAATTTATGAAAATATAATTTATAATGCTGTGTAAATGCCGCAAATTATATATTCTGTTTGATTGCCCGCAGGCGCGAGTTGACAAGTTTCGTCACACGGTATCAACCAGCGATCTCTACTATCTAATTATTGTGGTCAGAGTGTTTATGAAAGAGATCAACGAGATTATACAGAAGATGGCTGGAGACGCTGCGGCAGCTAGTATGAATGAGCTAGACGAGCAGCAGCAGCAGCAGCAGCAGCAGAATGCTTCGCAAAAGCAACAGGCGCGTTCGCAGCAGCCGCTGCCGCCGCTCATAACGAGCCAGAATTCTTCGTCTAGCGCCGCGCCCGGTAGCGGCTTCCTCAGCAGTGTACTTTTCAGTTTCAACGCCGTATTCCGAGGCATCCGGATCTCGGCCACTAGTCCGTCATCCTCGGAGATTAAATACAAATCCGGAGAGTTCTCCGTGCAGGTAACACGTTTGATTGTTTTTATTTTAGTGAGGCTTGTTGCTACCGGTTGGAGGCAGGAAAACTAAGGGTAATGAACTTTGTTATGATTAGAATAGGACAGCTCACGATTCTCAAGATTTAATATATTATCCCAAATTTAATAATTATATTAATTAAGAGGTTGTAGTCTTGTGGTTAGAGCGTCGGACCCAGGACTCGAAGGTCGTGGGTTCGATTCCTGACTCCACTGGAACAATTTGTGTCCTTTAGCAAGACACTTAAACTCTGCATTGCTTCAGTTCACCCAGCTTTTAAGTGGGTACCAGCATCAGCTGGGGTAATTGAAGGTGGGTGTGGCGTCGCCACAGTCCATGGACTGATCAGCCGTACGCAGCCTTCAGATGCGCCGCGCAATAGCTGCGGCTGTGCTGTCGGCTGCACATCTGGCCCAATCGGACAGGTGTAATCAATTATTATTAATATTATAAATTATCCCAGATTTGACTAATTATTTCTTACTCACCAAATTATACCTGATTTAAAAAAGGCCCCACACTTGACAAACATGAGAGGTGTAATGACCAGCATCTGTGCTTCGTAAATGTCCGTTTCTTAAGCCAACTCGTTAGATACAAAATAATGTGCCGCAAAAATTGACAGGTGTCAAATCGAGTCCAATCCGAGCAGGACTTCGTTCAGCAAGCCAGCAGTGAACTGTTCTTCAAAGCTAATCTGCCGCTGCGCCTGGAGTTGAACAGTCCTTTGAGCACTCTGGCATTCTTCTATACTCAAATCAAGGCCAGGAATAACATGGTCACCGAGAGGTCCAGCGGACAGAATCAGAAGGCTTTCCTGTTCTCTGTGCAAAAGCCTCACGTGAGTAGAGCCACTGCTGTGTCTGACTTTTATCTCTCTAAATAGCAAAGTTATCACTGACTCTCTGACTCTCACATTGGGAAATTTCTCCCAATCTGACTCTCACATTGAGAAACTTTCTCCCAATCTGACTCTCACCTTGAGAAACTTTCTCCCACTCTGACTCTCACCTTGAGAAACTTTCTCCCAATCTGACTCTCACATTAAGAAACTTTCTCCCAATCAGACTCTCACCTTGAGAAACTTTCTCCCAATCTGACTCTCACATTGAGAAACTTTCTCCTAATCTGACTCTCACATTGAGAAACTTTCTCCTAATCTGACTCTCACATTGAGAAACTTTCTCCCAATCTGACTCTCACCTTGAGAAACTTTCTAATAATCTGACTCTCACCTTGAGAAACTTTCTAATAATCTGACTCTCACATTGAGAAACTTTCTCCCACTCTGACTCGCAACCTGAAATTCAATTTCTATCTCCCTGACTACCGCCACATTTTCATTCTATCTGACTCTCACCCTGAGATTTATTTCTCCCTGATCCCTCCTGAATAGTGCTGCACAGCAACCACAATCCCTTATTAAATCAGATCTACATCGAAGCCGAGGCCGTGAACAAGGCGCTTGTGCTGCTAAACTACAACTACGCTAAAACCTGGGAGAAGTGCGAAAATTATTTCAACTCGTTGGACAGAGAGGCGGCAAAGTCTTCGCGCGGCCTGCATCCTCAGCCTACGCAGGCACTGTACCATCACCATCACCCGCACCTTCATCACCACCAGCAGCAGCATCTGAAGCCATCCAGTGCCGCCCCAAATCTAGCCAGTGTCAGCCCGCCAATCAGAGTGCGCCAGTCTAGAGAATTGCAGCCCGTTCAATCTGGACAAACTGACGAGTCATCAACTGTGTTCCTACAGCTGACCGTAAGGAACTCGTGTATTTTTAGAATAGTGTCAATATTCTGTCAATTTACTCAGTGTAGTTCATTGAAATACAATTCTCTTCTTTCTTAGAATACATTTTTTCCTGACAGTTTTTTCTTTTATAGAAAAATAGTATAGTTTCTTAGAAATATCTGTTCGAAGCGTCATCGTTTCTTAAAAAAACCTAATTTTCGTTGATGAAATAATTTGCTTTCTCATGTTTGCTTAGATAAGTTGTTCCTTTATGATTTCTTATAATATATTCTGCTCCTTAATAGTTTCTTAGAATCATCTGCTCCTTTATGGTTTCTTAGAATCATGTGCTCCTTTCTAGTTTCTTAGAATCGTGTGCTTCTTTCTGGTTTCTTAGAATTATGTGCTTCTTTCTGGTTTCTTAGAATTATGTGCTCCTTTCTGGTTTCTTAGAATTATGCGCTCCTTTCTAGTTTTTTAGAATCATGTGCTCCTTTCTGGTTTCGTAGAATTATGTGCTCCTATCTTGTTTTCTTAGAATTATGTGCTCCTTAGAATCATGTGCTCCTTTCTGGTTTCGTAGAATTATGTGCTCCTATCTTGTTTTCTTAGAATTATGTGCTCCTTTCTGGTTTCTTAGAATTATGTGCTCCTTTCTGGTTTCTTAGAATTATGTGCTCCTTTCTGGTTTCGTAGAATTATGTGCTCCTATCTTGTTTTCTTAGAATTATGTGCTCCTTTCTGGTTTCTTAGAATTATGTGCTCCTTTCTGGTTTCTTAGAATTATGTGCTCCTTTCTAGTTTCTTAGAATTATGTGCTCATTTCTGGTTTCTTAGAATTATGCGCTTCTTTCTAGTTTCTTAGAATTATGTGCTCCTTTCTGGTTTCTTAGAATCATGTGCTCCTTTATGGTGTCTTAGAAAGTGTTTTTTATGGTTCTTTTAAATATTTTTTTCTAATGGTTTTCTAGAACAATCTTCTCTTTTTCTTAGAAAAAATTTTATGCTGCGTCAAAGTTTCCTAGAAAAAAAGCTGGTGTTTTCTTAGATTTCTTATATTTTCTTTAATGGTTTACCAATTGTTTGATAAAAACAATGTTCGTCAATGTTTTCCTAGAAAAAAGTTCTCTTTCGTGATTAATTTTCTGCTCCAAAAAGGTTTTTCTTAGAAAATATGTTCTAACACCATTTCTTACAATAACATGCGATTTAGGGGAAATGGTTTCAAACACGATTTGATAAATCATGCCAGAAAGAGTTCTCGCTATAGTTTCTAAGAAACCTATTTTCCTTTGTCTTATGTCACTACGACTTAAATGTTAACGACAAATATTTTTCTAAATTCGCACTCTCCTCCAACTTATCCCCAATTCAGGTAGAGGATTTCGGCATCGCATTGCACACTGGTTCAATCGCCTGCGTTGATAAGGTGGACAGTCCCACGGCTCTGGTTCTCACCCTGGAATCCAGCCGCATCTCCGCCATCTACAAAGACGCCTCGTTCGCTTCGGAAGGTTCGTTTGCAAATTTCTGTCTGAGATTCGAAGACGATTTCAACCAATCGTCGGAGGATTGGAAGCCGGAGTTGTCGCCGGTATCCAATCCGGATAGGATCGTGTTCAACGCATGCGCTGTGCCAGAAGGCTCGTTCAAGATCTGCTCCAGCAGTAAGACCTTCGGCTTGGAGCCGGCACCGCTGCTAGTTAGGACCACTCTAGACTTTCACTGGCAGATGCACGGCCTTGATATTCACCTGGATGTCAACATTGGCAAACGATTGAAGCATCTGTTCTTCACGCTGAAGAAGATTATGACGGGTGACGATAGTCAGGGCGGCAGCGGCGGCGGCGGAGACGCCAGTTTGCGGTCTAGCTCCGGCGAACCTGGCACTGCCACCGACAGGCAGACAGTTGTCAATCAGATTGATCAGAGAAAAGTTGAACTGGAACAGTTATTGGCCGATAATACCCTGGATTCTAGAGCTATCCAATTAGCTGGCACCAAAAAGATGGAGATTGACAACTTCGAAGACATCCTACTGAAGCGCACTAAGAAGTCGTTGATCAGCAAGCTGAGAAAGCGCGGCCGGCAGTATTCGGTGTTCAACGATTCCTCGTCGACTAGCTCAAGCGATGCAGTCGGAGGTGCCGTCGGAGGCGGTGTTAGTCGAAGGTCCAGCGACAGGTGAGTTCAACAGTAGGACTGCCAAGCTATTTTGCCGCCCGTTTTTATACCAAGGGAGGAGGCAGTTATTACCCCCAGGAATTTTTTTGGCAGCGCTCGACTGCTAGCAGCGTTGGGTCGTGACTGATTGGTTGGCAGACTAGGCGATGGTGTCCTGTGGTTGAGCTGCGCCTAATAGTTAGGCTTGATCAGTGAAATTTGAGAAATTCACGTCAGGTTGTCCATAGTGGCCTAGTTCCACCTGTTGTAGCTCTTGAAGGTCCAGCAGCTCCGTCTAGATAAAGGTCGATGACCACCGAAGACGGAGATGATGCAGGTACATTCGGGTGACATGCTGATCAATTTTGAATGCCTGGCAAGGCCGCACTGAGGCAGACCTTCGGGAATTCCCTCGCCTTGGTAGTTCAGTCACACCTGTGTGAGTGTGTGCCTGAGTACAGTATCTCTGTGTGTGCGTGTGTGCTCAGGAGTCAGCGAAATGGGCAGAATTGCCTCCTCGCTGGCTGCAGGTCTAGTTGGTAGTTCTATTGTTCATTTATGTAGCAATTTTCTTTTATTTCCTATTTGCAGTTAAAGTTTAGCAATTTAGCATTTATTTTTGTTATTTGAAAGTCTTGTGCAACTAGTGGTTTTATATTTAATGAAATCTCATATTCTATCCAATAGCTGGACTCTAAGCGATTATTCAAGTATCCCGTGGTACGTCGTGTTTTTTACGTACTTTCAATGCTGAACAATTCTGAAGCATCCTACTATTAAGTAGTATAGATTCTACAGTTTGTTTGTTTTGAAAGATTGCCTGAGTGTGATTTTCATGATTGCTAATTTACCTATTTGTGCATGAACATTTGCCTCTATGCTTGGAGTTAGTATTTTTCTCAGAACAATATCGACACAGCAATGACTATAATAATATTTTCCTAATTCCAGTATGTCTGGCTTAAGCGCACTGATACAATTTCGGAGGTATATATTGCAAAGAAACCAATCTATTTTTTTCAAAAAATAACTGTAGAACTAAAACGTTGTTATGAAGATTCTTTTTTTAATAAAATATTGAGAGGTAGAGAAACTCAAATTTAAACAAATTTTGCTTTTTGAGTCATTCTAATTATTTAGTCATAACAAATCAGGTTCAAAAATTGGTTTTTCAACTAATAATTCTCGTGTATTAACTAAAAATGTTTCATTCAGATTAGCATCATATGCATAATACTCCAAGATCCTGGGTTTTAGACTGCTCATAATACTCCAAGATCGTGGGTTTTAGACTGCTCATAATACTCCAAGATCGTGGGTTTTAAACTGCTCATAATACTCCAAGATCGTGGGTTTTAGACTGCTCATAATACTCCAAGATCCTGGGTTTTAGACTGCTCATAATACTCCAAGATCGTGGGTTTTAAACTGCTCATAATACTCCAAGATCGTGGGTTTTAAACTGCTCATAATACTCCAAGATCGTGGGTTTTAGACTGCTCATAATACTCCAAGATCGTGGGTTTTAAACTGCTCATAATACTCCAAGATCCTGGGTTTTAGACTGCTCATAATACTCCAAGATCGTGGGTTTTAAACTGCTCATAATACTCCAAGATCGTGGGTTTTAAACTGCTCATAATACTCCAAGATCGTGGGTTTTAAACTGCTCATAATACTCCAAGATCCTGGGTTTTAGACTGCTCATAATACTCCAAGATCCTGGGTTTTAAACTGCTCATAATACTCCAAGATCCTGGGTTTTAAACTGCTCATAATACTCCAAGATCCTGGGTTTTAGACTGCTCATAATACTCCAAGATCCTGGGTTTTAGACTGCTCATAATACTCCAAGATCCTGGGTTTTAGACTGCTCATAATACTCCAAGATCGTGGGTTTTAGACTGCTCATAATACTCCAAGATCCTGGGTTTTAAACTGCTCATAATACTCCAAGATCCTGGGTTTTAGAATGCTCATAATACTCCAAGATCCTGGGTTTTAGACTGCTCATAATACTCCAAGATCGTGGGTTTTAGACTGCTCATAATACTCCAAGATCGTGGGTTTTAGACTGCTCATAATACTCCAAGATCGTGGGTTTTAAACTGCTCATAATACTCCAAGATCCTGGGTTTTAGACTGCTCATAATACTCCAAGATCGTGGGTTTTAAACTGCTCATAATACTCCAAGATCGTGGGTTTTAAACTGCTCATAATACTCCAAGATCCTGGGTTTTAGACTGCTCATAATACTCCAAGATCGTGGGTTTTAGACTGCTCATAATACTCCAAGATCGTGGGTTTTAGACTGCTCATAATACTCCAAGATCGTGGGTTTTAAACTGCTCATAATACTCCAAGATCCTGGGTTTTAGACTGCTCATAATACTCCAAGATCGTGGGTTTTAAACTGCTCATAATACTCCAAGATCGTGGGTTTTAGACTGCTCATAATACTCCAAGATCCTGGGTTTTAGACTGCTCATAATACTCCAAGATCCTGGGTTTTAGACTGCTCATAATACTCCAAGATCGTGGGTTTTAAACTGCTCATAATACTCCAAGATCGTGGGTTTTAAACTGCTCATAATACTCCAAGATCCTGGGTTTTAGACTGCTCATAATACTCCAAGATCCTGGGTTTTAGACTGCTCATAATACTTCAAGATACCGAGTTTTAGACTGCTCATAATACTCCAAGATACCGAGTTTTAGACTGCTCATAATACTCCAAGATACCGAGTTTTAGAATGCTCATAATACTCCAAGATACCGAGTTTTAGACTGCTCATAATACTCCAAGATACCGAGTTTTAGACTGCTCATAATACTCCAAGATAAAGAGTTTTAGACTGCTCATAATACTCCAAGATATCGAGTTTTAGACTGCTCATAATACTCCAAGATACCGAGTTTTAGACTGCTCATAATACTCCAAGATACCGAGTTTTAGACTGCTCATAATACTCCAAGATAACGAGTTTTAGACTGCTCATAATACTCCAAGATAAAGAGTTTTAGACTGCTCATAATACTCCAAGTTTGAGCATACTCACCTTATAAAGTAATTAAAATTGTACTCTTCTGTTTGACTGCTTGTTTTTTTCTTCTTTGTCAGTGCACTCTCTTTGTGTTTATCCGCGTTTCAAATTTTTAGATTATTGTAAGGACGGTGACGGTTAATGCACAAATTTAACAAATTCTTGAATCGTTTTGAAGTGAAAAAAAACTAGATTTTAATAAAAAAAATTGTACAAAAATAAATGTGCTTGCTAGTTTTTTTGCCTAAACTTTCGCTTGTGTCCTGTGAATGTTCAATGATGCTTGTCGGCGAGTTCAATTGAGTTCAATCGGTGAGTCTGAGTTGGCAGCATACAGGTTGATGAGGTAAAACTTGACCGATAGTTAGAACAGGCAAATACAGGTGTAACAGATGAAACAGGGGACTAGCTAGTGAAAGAGATGCAACTAATTTGTTTTACGGTAAATTATTTTAACTATATATAAGGTAAGTTTTTCAAAATGTTTTGAAATACCGTCAGATTTTGCAAAGTATATTACATCATAACTGCCTCCGCTGTATACAATTTCAACAGTCTATTCAACTTTCTTGAAGATATTCGACAAAATTTTATTCTGAAGTTCAAGTGCTGAAGAATTCAGTTTGACTGACCATAATTATTCAATAGTTATTTGACATTAGTTCGCATTTATTCATACAGGAACCTGGCCAGAAGTCAACGCTTGTCATCGCACAGATTCCAAAGTGTCATGGAGCAGAACGATGAATTCGGATCAAAGTGAGTGCGGACTGTTGTTTTTTTCTGGTTAATTATACCACTGAAAGAAAGCACGGTCGGGTGTTTATCTGAGTGCAATGAAAATCACAGCCGAATTTGCTTTAATTGCCTATTCACAGCGACGATATCTACTCGCACACTCTGGCCACGGTACCGTCCGCTGAGGGCAGTCTGACAGCCGACATGCCGCCGACACCGCCGCCACGACTGAGAAGCGTCGGCGCTAGCGGCACTGGCGAGTCAACATATTTGGACTCGCCAACAGCAGCTGGAAGCGCGGCTAACCAAGAGCCGTTGAGAAGTCTGGATCTGTCAGTTGTGGTCCGCGTCAACTCCGGCAAGTGCTTGCTGCATCCCAGAACCGCTCCGGCGCCAGCCAGGCCGGGTCAGCAGCACGCCAAGCCGTCGGTTCTGTCCACTACGGCGTCCTGCGTCAGTGACAGCGGCGAGGAAGCCACCGGTGGATTTGGCGGCCTGGAGAATCCGCAGCAGGATCGGGAAGATTTGTTGGCTCGCTACAAGAAGTACAGAGCTTATCCCGGACAGGTGAGTGGCTTAGATATTAGGACTCGAACCCGGGAGCTTCTGGGTCGAATAGCGATGCGCTAGACCTTCTTTTGTGGTAAACTGCCCTGTGGCCCTATTCGGATTCGAACCCGGGATTCTCTGATTTAAGAAGCAACGCGCTATACCTTTAAGCCAATCTTTGCCCCCCATATTGTACAGATAAACTGCTTTTTATGTTACTGATCTCCTTTGATACTACTAATATACATATACTACTTATGTATATTTCTACAGGTGACCGAGATCACCGAATTCGTCATCCCCGCACTGGACGCTGATTGTCGCTACGTTTCTGAGGCCACCGATCCGGAGACTCGCCGCCGAAAAGACAATGTCTACGCCAGCATTGTGCTGCAGTCTTTGTCGCGCCAGATGCTGGTTCGACCAACTTTGCTAGACTATCTCGAGCAGTCCTTGGAACCGCTGCCTACATTCTTTACCGACGTGTTTCCTGACGACACAGGATCGGATGACAAGTCTAACGTGCTGGCCGTATCCGGAGATCGCGAGGACAGTAGCTTCGATGTCCCAGTAGACGTAGTTGTGTCTATTCGTGTTGAACCATCGACTGTCCGCTTCTCTTGCACCAGCGTTGAGTGCTCAATTCTGCTGCCGGCAGTGGATCTGGTGTTTTCTACGCAAAGAAATCAGGTCAGTTTTGTTATGTTTTCGGTTATCCGATATGTATCGAAATACTCGTAAAAAGGTTGGAGATTCCAGTAAAAAAGTAATCTTTATTAAATTTTAAGGAGGGACTGAATCCAGTCTGATATGTATCGGACTAAACCTAACCTACAGGTTATACGATATAGGATTTCGGTAAAAATTTAGACATAAGGCTTGGCGATATGTATCGATATCTAGCTTTTTAAGTAGACCGATATGTATCGAAATAATCAAAAAATGATATTTAAAGCTTTTGATTTTGCTACTTCCAATTAGTGTTTTTATCTTGAATCAATTGTACAGGAGGGACTGAATCCAGCTTCTTCCTATTCCGGCGCCCCTGGATCGGCGCCTCCGCCAACCTCGTCGTCGCCCTCCCAGCAGCCATTGTATCGACCCCAGTCGCCACAGTCCGGCCTGAGCGGCTCAGGCACCAGCCTGGCTAGTCGAACCCTGTCGGAGAGTAGCGGCCTGCGGATGACTGGCTGCTTGCGCGGCTTCTCGGTCTACGTCTATCGAATCAACGTGCTGGAACGCGATCGAGATCGCAGCAGCTTCGATCCGGCCAAGCACGGCCCCGACTCGCCGCTGCAGCTCATTGTGCGCGACATTTGCGTCGATCTGTCTAGATCCAGAGAGGCTGCCGTCACTGTTGATAAGAGCGGAGTGTCCAGGCTGCACAACAAAATTGCTCTAAGCGCCGTCTGTTCGCTCTCAGATGCCAAGTTTGAGCACAATGTTGTCATGCTGTCGGATATACTGGAATTTCCAAAGAGCTGGTATCGACGAGCCCTAGTCAGGTAGGTTAATCGTTTTTTTGCCAAAGAAATGTATCGGACATGTATCGAAAACGTATTTTATTATTGTCACCCGATATGTATCGAAAAAACATACTTCATTTATTGGCACCCGATATGTATCGAAACACTTTTATTTATTGTCACCAAATTTATAGCGCACTTTTTTGTCCTCTTTTAGGCGTCTATTCCTAGGCGAGGAGGCCAAACCGCAAGTATCCTCGGCGGCTCCTGCAGCAAAGTCAACCTGGGAGACTTTAGTAGTGTTTAGTATGGCCTTCGACACTGTGCAAGTGCGTCTATCGCTACTGAAAACTCTAGGCACAGTAGTATGGGAGACCAGAGATTTGCGGACTCACGGTCGACTATTGATGGATTCAAATGAGTCCCCGCAACTGCAGAGCAACGATTGGAAGATGGCTGTCACCATTGGTCGATCGCAGCTGTCTACTACTCAGATAACAAGTTCTATTCAGGTGCAGTATTTTTACTTGAGCTAATATTCTTATTATCACATGTTTGAGCCGATATGTATTGAAAAGCATTTGTTATTAGGTGGCCACATTTCTACAAAATCTGCACGCATGGTGTCACGTGTTGGAGCCGCGCGGCGCAGCGCCAAAGCATTCTTTCGGCGTTCAACTATCTGCTCTGGAACTTAATCTGCAATTCTTGGGCCTGCACATTCTGTTTGCTCAGCTGAGCGGCCTGGACGCATCCTTCCGCGATCAGTGGATAATTCGAGACACGGCCGACGATCACGTTGGCACCCAGCGGCCATTGTCCGTCTCAGTCAGCGGTCAACTAGTCTGGGATCAGTTGCACATGCTAATGAATCAGTACACTTCGTCTCATCTGGTTAGCACGTTTGACAAGTTGCACAGTTTCTACGCCACTTCGTTTAAGAAACCATTCGTGGAGCTCAACGACGAATTTAAGTTCACAATCGAAGAACTACCTGGTAAAAGAAAGAAAACTTCAACAGCTGACCATGGTGTCCATCATCGGCACTGGCAGGTAAAATAATTTTTTTGACCTGTCTTATACTACTTATAATGTGACGTAATTTAAGTAGTCAAAGCGTTTTTTATTTCTTTTTAATGACAAAGAAAAATACTTTATTTCAGCTTCCAACTAGTGTCCTTCAGAGCGCCAAACTGCGCATGTCGCCCAAGCCTAATTCGGATCATCCTAATCTCTACGGCGAATTGAAGATGCACGGTCAGCATTCGGCGCTGGCACTATTCCAGGGCGATTTCTCTGCCAGACGATGGGGCGTGTTCATGCTGCGCGACTTGCAGCTGAGCTTCGAATCCGAGGCTAGGCACAAATTCGACTTGGAAGATAGTCGCTTAGATCTGCGCCAACTCGATCTGTGCATCAACCAGCAGCTCAAATGCTCACTTGGCGGCGACATCAGACAGGATCGGAGTCAGAAAGTGCTGGCCGTTATCGCTTGCGTCAGCAATCAAAACAACAAGCATCCGTCGCTAACTAATGCTGTTGCTAGGCAGTGGTTTCAATATAGCATCGGTTGTGTCTGCTCGGAGGATATGCAGGTTGGTTCGAATTCAACCGATATGTATCGAAATTTGTTTTGTTTATCTTAGGTTAAACATCGACACATGCTATATTATCTTATTTTTCTATATGTAGTGAATTAATTAAATGTCGAAGCCTAACATTCAACAATATTAACATTTTGAAATCAATTTCATTCAAGTTTAACTTATTCACCTTATGATATAAACTTTTCGTTTCTATGGGTTGTAGCCTAGTGGTTGGTTCGTCGGACTCACGACTTAAAGGTTGTCGCGGGTTCGAACCCTGACTCCACTGGAACAATTTGTGTCCTTTAGCAACACACTTAAACTCTGCATTGCTTCAGTTCACACAGCTGTTTAATTTGTACCAGCATCAGCTGGGGTAATAGAGATAGGATGTCCATGGACTGAACAGCCGTACGCAGCCTTCAGATGCGCCGTGCAATAGCTACAGCTGTGCTGTCGGCTGCACATCTGGCCTAATCAGGGCAGGCGTAACCAATTATTATAGTTATTGTTATTCTTGAAGAGACTCTTTTTTCATTTTTTATATTCAGATTCTTTTTGTTATCCGATATGTTTCGAAAATCGCAATAACCCCCATCCTCATTGGCAAAAGGCCTTCCCCATTCTGGAGTACATCAATCCGCCAGAGTCGGCTGGCCGAGCGCCAACCAGCTTTCCCGTCACCCTGGAGAGCATCTTTCGCGTGCCCCAGCTGCAGATTGTCCTCATCACTGATCACGACCAGACATACACTGTGCCAAGACTTGACGGCGATCGCCCCACTGTGCAATGCACTTTTATCGGCTCCAGCACTGGCAACATTATCTACAGCAACAATAGTCAGCATCTGTTGTTCCTGCGCGACCTAATCTTGGACAGCATTGGCGAGACTCGAACCGCCAGATCAACCGCCGGTCAGGCCGCGGCCAGCGAGGCCGAAGAAGTTGCCGCCGCCAACACCAGCACGCAGAGTCCGCTGATGCGAGATTTTCGCACCTTCCAGACTCGCCAGTTTGACAGCACATTTCGCATTCGCACCCAGGAGACCAGCTCCTCAAATATTGTGGTGCTAGATTACATATTGAACAATATCGGCATCAAGCACTTCAAGGAGACGATACCGAAGTGGATTCAGCGTGGCTTAATGGACAATTTAGACTCGGTGCTAGCGGGCCTAATGCACAAATCCATTCACTACATGGCTGACGGAGGTTGCCTAGACGATGAAGAACTCTCCGCATCATCTAATACCAAATGAGGTATTAAAAATGGCTTTTTGCGTGTTATTTCCTTTAAGAAAACTTATCTAATGATTGTCCCGGTTTTTTAATTCAAACGTGCCTACTCATTAGTAGGATTGTTTGCGACGCTTTTTTGCGACAAAAAATAATGACGTCATTCTTTAAAAATTACTGCACTACTTTTTTGTAGGAAAATTAGCTTGTTAATTATATTTCTTGTATACATAATTTTTAAGTACATCGATTAATTACAATGAGACAGACAAATTAATAGCAAATTGAATTGACGTCATTATATCCGAATGTTTATTAAAAATGTTTTTACATACCTGGAATTCAAGCAAACTAACGTTTGGCCATGCCTATGTAAAAACTCACCCCAAAGTAGCTAATATAAGCAGAATTCAATTGGTTCTGCTTTCGGCGTCATTAGTTTCGAAATAACCCACAAAGTAATCGAATTGTCTGTTTTTGTAAGTTCGTTTTCGATTTGTTAGTTATGGTGTAAAAAAAATAAATTCAAAAAATTCCCACGCTGGTTCCCTGACAAAATCTGTTTTAATTTGTTGCTTTTCAAAATATTATTAATTATGCGCGTCATTTTACTACTTATCTCCCAGTAAGAATCAGTAGTATCGATATGTTTATTTCTTGCTCTATTCTTGTGTCATTACTAAAAGTTGTAACTGAGTTTCGTGACAGATATGAATAGACACTTTCCTATGGTATTACTCGCAGATTTTTTTGCGGCGAGTAGTATCATAAGAATATTGATAATTTTCAATAACTTATTTGTCTGTTTCCATTTTGCATAGCCTAAAACTAGTAGAATTTAAATTTAATTTTTGCCTCCGCTATTCCTCTGTACAGGCCAGTAAATTAATGACATTAGTTGGTAATTTTCATTCGACTCTATTTTGTTAGTCTGTGTTCCCAATCCAAGTATATTTTCTTTTTGTTTGTTTTAATTCAAATCGAATCAAAATACATTGGATTAATTTCAACTTTTAAGCAGCAGTTTTTCTGCAAGGCTTTATAATTGCAGCACTAGGCTGGCTTTTAAACTATATTATAGATCTCTGAATTTCTTGATAATATTCATTTTAGCTGTGTGGTTCATAAACTCCTTATTTTTAATTAGTTTGTCAGTTTGACAGCGATAATCCTTTGACAGATTCTCAGTTTGACAGCGATAATCCTTTGACAGACTCTCAGTTTGACAACGATAATCCTTTGACAGATTCTCAGTTTGACAACGATAATCCTTTGACAGACTCTCAGTTTGACAACGATAATCCTTTGACAGATTCTCAGTTTGACAACGAGAATCCTTTGACAGACTCTTAGTTTGACAACGATAATCCTTTGACAGATTCTCAGTTTGACAATGATAATCCTTTGACAGACTCTCAGTTTGACAATGATAATCCTTTGACAGACTCTCAGTTTGACAACGATAATCCTTTGACAGATTCTCAGTTTGACAATGATAATCCTTTGACAGATTCTCAGTTTGACAATGATAATCCTTTGACAGATTCTCAGTTTGACAATGATAATCCTTTGACAGATTCTCAGTTTGACAATGATAATCCTTTGACAGACTCTCAGTTTGACAACGATAATCCTTTGACAGATTCTCAGTTTGGCAATGATAATCCTTTGACAGATTCTCAGTTTGACAGCGATAATCCTTTGACAGACTCTCAGTTTGACAATGATAATCCTTTGACAGATTCTCAGTTTGACAACGATAATCCTTTGACAGACTCTCAGTTTGACAACGATAATCCTTTGACAGATTCTCAGTTTTACAATGATAATCCTTTGACAGATTCTCAGTTTGACAGCGATAATCCTTTGACAGACTCTCAGTTTGACAATGATAATCCTTTGACAGACTCTCAGTTTGACAACGATAATCCTTTGACAGATTCTCAGTCTGACAGCGATAATCCTTTGACAGATTCTCAGTTTGACAACGATAATCCTTTGACAGATTCTCAGTTTGATGACAATAATCCTTTGACAGATTCTCAGTTTGATGACGATAATCCTTTGACAGATTCTCAGTTTGATGACGATAATCCTTTGACAGATTCTCAGTTTGATGACGATAATCCTTTGACAGACTCTCAGTTTGCCAACGATAATCCTTTGACATATTCTCAGTTTGACAACGATAATCCCTTGACAGATTCTCAGTTTGACAATGATAATCCTTTGACAGATTCTCAGTTTGACAGCGATAATCCTTTGACAGATTCTCAGTTTGACAGCGATAAACACGTTAACGGCTCAGCCACTCAACCCTTTTAGCCGTTACTTTGACTATGCGACTCTTATGTAACATTCAAAATGGATTTCCGTATTAGACACAAAGGATTCTTTATGCACATCGACTTTTACTCTGACCGACTGAACAAAGCATTATTTATCTAGTAGTTATAACCGTACGAGCATTTTAAACTGCACAGCTTTGCAAATACAGAGTCTTTGGGCAAATACAAAATTGCACATCTCTTAATGTAGGGCCCGAGTATAGCGCAAGAACTCTTATTTCAACTTTCCAAGCCTTTACTGCCTTTAAACGCTTGCTATAAAATTGTACGAGTAAAGTTATTGAGCACTTTTATAGTCATCTGAGACATATACGACAGTTAAACTAAAGCGTAGACGAAAAAAAGAGCGAATAGAAAAATAAGTTCGAGCATAATCTGCGAGCTGTCAACCATGGCCTAAGGCACAATTGTTGGAAACAATGCCTTATTGTAAGAGCTGTATGACTGCAAATATGCTCCATTGTTGAGTCTAAAAGAGTAGGAGACTTCGGGTTGGGCACAAAAGAAGCAGCAATCAAACGGTTGAGCTCTGTGCTCAGTTTTTTTTCAGTTTTGTGCCGAAGAACAAAGAAAAACTGCACACCGTATTGACTCGAAAATGGGGTATAGCTTAGCTATGTATACACATATGTTTAGTAGAAAGTTGAGGCCCTCCATGCGATATAATACTGCCTGACACAAACGCACTTAAAGAGAAGTTTTCAATTTCGTGTTTCCTAGCCTACAGACTGGCTTTATAAAATTAGCATAAAGAATTCAAACTCATATTTCATTATATTGTAAGTTTATTTTGACTCTGCTTCAGCTGCCCACTCTAAATTGATTGGTCGACGAAAATCTGCGACAATTAGCCTACATAAGCTAAAGAAAACAAGAAGCCAAGCAAGGCAGCAATTGAAGAAGGCTGTATAGGGTGAGAACTTGGCTTCATTTTTTTAGTCAAACGTCATTCAGGCCATGGGAGAATGACTCAGACCAGGCCAAAAGTGTGGGAGACTGGCAAAAACCTTGATTGTTGGTACTCGGCAACAGCAGATTGTAAGTATTATCTTCCAGAGTGTGAAAGTCAAAACGGCCCTTTTAAGGTCAAAATCAATCGAATCCCTTATACCATAACCGTAGCTTCCAGTTTTTTTAACCACCACAGCCCCAATGACAGCCGCAGAAACAGACGAGGCATCGGATCAAGATGCAGAACAACAATCCGGAAACGCGCCAACATTCCCGCCTATGGAGGCCTCTTCGACAGCCGCGCACGAAGATGAAGAGCGCATTCGCCGTCGCTGCGTCGATTTGTCCAGCGCCAGCGCGCACATGCGCCGAGGCAATCCGGCCCTAGCCGAGCCGTTGTATCGTCGCGTTCTAGCCGATGTCAAAAAAGACGACAGTAGCAGCTCGATTGAGGACAAGGGACTAGACAGTTTTGACGATCGGTTAGCATTCAGCGTCGAAGCTAGGCTTGGCCTAGTTGAGATCGACCTAACCAGACTGCGTGACGAATCGGCTCTCAGTCCTTCAGCAGCTCTGGGTAAGACCGAGCGGAACAGCGAGGCAGGCTTTCAGAATCTGCTAGTTCGTTGTCGTCTGCTTTTGAGAGCGCTATCTCACGCGCATGCCGCTCAGGACGCACTGACGAGAGGTGGCATAACGCGACGTCGCCTCCAACTGCGTCTCCTGCTTGGCAGCGTTGACATCAAGCGGCGCCTGATTGAGGCTCGACTTCAAGGCCTGCTGCGACAGGCCGTTACCGGAGGCGGCGGTACCGGCCGATCTAGTCGACCACGAAGACGTCGTTTAAGTCAGAGCGGGGCGGACGCGAGCTCGAGCGGTTCAGGAGCCGGGCCAAGTCGTGGCCAGACAGGTAACAGCTTCTGCAACCAGGAGAAGAGACCGGCTTTCAGCGGAGCGGCTGTCAGACGTTCACCGTCGTTGCAGCAGCGGCAGCAGCAGCAGCAGCAGCTGCAGCAGAATCGTAGGCGGCAGAAGAACAATGCCTCAACACTGGGCGAGTTTGTTCGTCAATTGCGAGAATTTCTAGTATCCAGCGCGGACGCTGAGAAAGCTGCTGCGGCTGCCGCTGTGGCTGCCGCAGAAGATGCTAGTTCGTCAACAAGACAAAATGAGCAAATTGTTAAAGGCTCGAAACTCGACCCAGCTTCTGATCCCGAACAGATTTCAGTGCAGCAGCTGGACAGCAGGATTGGAAAATTCGTAGAGGACAGTCTCCAACGCCTAAAGGACATCTGGTCGCCGCCGCGTGACCTTGTCGTTAGCAGCCTTCGACGAGATCAATCAGGTCAGCACTACCTGCAATTCAGCCAGCACTACCTGACCTTTGCTCAGTCGCTTATCGACGGTTCAGTTCTTCGCGACGACATGGAGTCCGCCGCGAGCAGTCTTCTTGGCGATATTCGACGTCAGCAACTTGATGCGGCCATGACGGAGCTGCATCAGACACTGGATGGACCAGCCTCAACTCTTCCGGTTACAGGGCGGGAGCGAGCGGCAGCCCGGTTGGCTCACCCTGCTGTAGCGAATCATTCTCAACCGCGTCAGCAAATTCCTTCAGTATCGCCGCTGGAAGCAGCTGTATTCTATGACGACAAAGAAGTTGCTGAAATGCTCAAGACTCTACTACGCTGTCTGCTTGACATCGCACAGGCCGACTTTGACTCTGATCAGCTCACGGAAGCCGTCGAATTGTTCGAAGTGTGCCTTGATCTCTGCAGATCGTTGAGTCGCGAGGTTGGCGACAATGAGGTTGAACGCTTCGAAGCGCCCAAGATTCACCGCTTCCTGGGAGCCATTCACTGCCGACTGGGGGATAAGAGACGCGGCGTCAGCATGATGATGTTCGCAGCCGACTTGTTCGAGCAGCGACTTCGAGAAGCGATGCCAGTGGACGATGAGGATTTCCACGCCAGCAGAGGAGAAAACGATGAAGACGACGATGAATTTGACGAGAACCCTGCGGAGGCTGGCCTGCTAGGACTGGCCGAGACTTGGTACGACATCGGCTGCGTGCTAATTGGAGCCTCAGGAGACGGTCGGTGCGGTGACTTGCTTTTAAATTCCCTGAGCGAACGCCTTCGACGATGGTGCATCTTCGATCTTCTTCTTCAGTTTCCTTCTAAAAGACAGCAGCAGCAGCAGCAGCATCAGTCTTCAACTACAGCAGCTGACGCCATTGACGCGTTGAAAGCATTTGCCAGATGTCGCGACCTCCTGTCAGCTGTGGCAAAACAGAGACGTCTGAGGCGTCGGTCAGCTCGCTTCCTCAGTGACATCGAGGTGCGCGTGACGGCTCGCCTGGCTGACTGCTGCTTCCTGGCGAGTCGACTAAAGCGAGCTCAGGCTCACTACGAAGAAGCCCTGGCGCTCCTGGGAGGCATCGGGGATGTACCGCGGACTGAACAAGGCAGTGGTACGGTGGGCTGGTGGTTCTGTGATTAAGATACAATATAATAGCTTATTTGAGCTGATTTCGCTTGCTACTACCAAATTGCACTACTCACAAGCTAGTAGCAGTAGGGCTATAAAGCCATTTTGCCGCCCGTTTTTATACCCTTAAATTATTGGGCAGCGCCTGAGCGCTGACAGCCATGGGTGGTGACTAATTGGTTGACCGAGTAGGCGATGGTGTCCTGTGGTTGAGCTGCGCCTTTTGTTTCAAGGCTTGATCATAGAAATTGGAGAAATTCACGTCAGGGTGTTCATTGTGACCTAGTTCCACTTGTTGTAGCCCTTGAAGGTCCAGCAGTCCGTCTAGATAAAGGTAGGTGACCACCGAAGACGGAGATGATGCAGGCACATTCGGGTGACATGCTGATACAACTTTGAAGGCATGGCAAGGCCGCACTGAGGCGCAGTGCTAATTTGTGTGCAGGGGTGTATGAAATACACAAGCGCTTATTGAAAAAAATCCGACCTTCGGCCAGAACCATTGAATATCTCGACGGTCTAAAGAGCTGGTGACTTGATTCTTGTTTCAGAAGATGCGCAACAAAAAGTTGGCCCAATGTTCTTGAGTTTCGTGTGCTTTCGTAATTGTTCCGTTCGGGTGCAGCACAAAAAATTTTCAAGGGGGGGTTTCCCACCCCTTGGTAGTTCTACTGTTAACAAAATTCAATTCGTTTCAGACCCGAAAAGCCTCGCCAGCGGCGGCGGTCGCATGATCGACCACGGTCACGTGCTTCGCATGCTGGGCTGCTCGCGCCTATTGCTGGCCAACAATGGCAGCCAGGCTGCGGCTGTTCTAGAAACGTCGCTAATCATGTTTCAACACCTGGCCAAGGTGAATAACCGTCAGCTGCTTTCGATGACGGATGATGACGACGAAGCTGCAGGTGGCTGGGAAAGCGAGCAGCTGTGGGTGCTGACCCCGCTGCTAACCTGTCACCTGGCCAGCGGGCATCATCCGAGAGCCCTGCACTGCGCCAGACTTATTCTAGCCAATAGCAAACTGTCTTCATCGTCTACTCAACGCTGGTTGACTTTCTACGCCAACTTTTCCGCCGGAAGAGCAGCCAAAAGATTGCGCGACTTCTCAGCGTCGGTTCGCTATCTGGAGCTCGCGGTAGCCGATGCCAGGCGAGGCAACGACGAATGGTTTGGAGGCGTCTATGGAGTTGGCCGCCTTCTGGCTTGTGTGGCTGAGGCTGAGGCTGGTGAAGCGGCCGCGGCTGATAGTGGTAGCAGCGACGAGGAGGTAAAAAAATTATTTAGGAGACAATCGAATTCGACGTAGGCTTCTACATTGACCACAAATTTAAAATCGCGTCTGCATTGTTGATTTTGAGGTCTTAGTTCTGATAAATGGGTCCTTGAAAAGTTGTCCTTAAAGACTGTTCCTTTAAAAATAGTTCTTTAAAAAGTAATCCTCAATAAAGGAGTCCTTGGAGAGTGGTCCGTGAAAATTGTATCTTCAAAAGTAGTCGTTGAAGAGTTATGGCTCTAGAGTGAACTTTGAAAAGTGGTCCTTTAAAAATGTCTTTGGAAAAAATCCTAGCTTTTTCGCCGCAATCAGTTTTGGCCCATTGGAATCGTTGTAGGTTGCCAGTCACTATGCCAGGCTTCTACAGTACCTAGAATCAGCGACAACTAGCCGCTTGCAAAGTCAACAACCTCAAGGCCGTCAATCTGGCCAGCAGCCGCTCATTCGCTCACCGGCCCTAACAGCGGCCTGTCTGAGAGGCGCTGAGATTCTACAATCCGCAGGCAGACCTGAGGACTGCGCCCGCCTTCTGGAAGCGGCCGCGCGTTGCTCGGCGGCTGAGGATGCGGAGAGCGCTGAGAGCCTCACGATACGCCTGGCCAGCCTCGGCCTGGAGCTGGGCACTGCCGCAATGCGAGCCGGCCAGTGGGATCGAGCCCTGGCTCATCTCAAATGCGCTCTCTCGGCGTGCGCCAAAAATCCGGAAGGCGACGTCGGTCAAGAGGCGGCGCCGATTCTAGCCCGGCTGGGATCGCTGCATCACGTCATGTACTGTCTGGCCAGGCGGGACATTTTATTTGAGCACGCTGAGGTACAGGACAGCCGTGACCGATGCGTTTTTAACTATCTGCAGTCCCTGCAGCTGGCGTGGTCGCCGGATGTGGCTCTGAGGTTGTCCGGCTTCCTGCTGACCACCGGGCAGGCTGCTGAAGCCGAGCTCTTGGCCCTGGAGGTTCAAAACTTTGAAGATGATCAACCAAACGCTCGAATGTAAGATTAAAAATGTGTTAATAAATCGTTTTTCTTGACTACTCTCATTCGATCATGGAAGCCGGATCATTTCGCAATAGCAAACCGACCGTTTCTTAAAATAACTATCGCGAAAGAACGACGTTTTCTTCAAAAAGACCAGCTCGCGCATTTTCAAAAAATCATAAATATTTTCTTAGAAAAGAGTCGACCGTTTTCCTTGTTTAGAAAAGAGCTTTCCATAAAGTTATATAAAAATATCCATTGCTTCACGCTAGTCAATACTAAAAAATCGATGCGCGTTTCTAAAAATTTTTTTCTTAGAAATCAATGGCACCATGTTGTTTCTGTTTCTTAGAATGAAGAATTTCTTCGAAGAAAAACACCGTCTGTTTATTAATAATTCTCTGCTTCATTCAAATCTACAGTTTGTTTTTAAATGTTGCGTTATTATAGAAACATTCTCGGCTTCATAGAAATTAAGGGTTTTGAGGAAAAGCACTGCGCGGTTCTAAAAACTTTCTCTCGGTTTGAAATCGACAGTTTCTTAAAAAAAGAAACGTGCGTGTCTAACATTTTGCATAAAAAATTCGCTTGTTTAATGAGAAGAAAAAGTATTTTATTTTTTAAGAATAAAAACTCTAAAATGGATTTAATTTCAGTGACTTCGAATACTTCGAAGCGCCTACCCTTCCCTGGAGCCTCGAGGCTGTCTGGCCAGCGCCATCGAGTCTATCATCGCAGACAGCAGCTTCAATTCGACCTCGTCGCAGCGTTCTGACTGCTGCTATTCTAGCCAGCTGCTGCGGCTCTGCGAGTCAGCTCGGCTTGGCAGAGCGTCTAAGAAGGCTACTGACTCTGGCTGCGAGAGAGGACAGCGACGCTGCTGATGACCGATTGTTGGCAGCGCTGATCATGCTGCACCACGGCCTCGCTTGGGAGGCCACATTTCTGTTTGGCCTTGAACCTGCCGAAGCATCAACGATTTTAACCGTTGATAAAGTTAAAATCATTCGCGTATGGTCCGCCAACCTGGCCATAATTGACCTAGCCGTTGCCATGGTGACAGCTTTCTGCTGTCTGCTTCATCTTACAAATGCACTGGCTGTTATGCACATAGCAGCTACTGACAATGATAAAGATGAGACCACGCAGTTTTGACACCTGTGCAAAGTGCGACAATGTTTGCATACATACCCATTAATTAACGTGGGCTTTGAAAGCCTCCGAAACCGTCACAGACTGTTTTCTGATATTCAGGAAAATTTTTAATCTAAAGTTTACGAAATATAGACAAATTTATCATTCGTCATGCCAATTTCTTGTAATTGTTAAAAAAAATCACATTGTCCCCACTTTTAATTGTTGTGACGCACGACCTCAAAAGGTTTGTTCTTTTTATGGGCTTGAATTGATTGTTGGTTTAAATAGTGCGGGCAGTATAACGCCTCCGGCGCTCAATCTTGCTCTGACGGTCGTAGTACCTGACCTGATCAAATTACACCAATTACTTTGACATGGCTGACCAAACGTCTTTGCTGGTCGTCGCTTATAAAAGCGAGGCGTCGTTGAACGAGATTGCAGATCAGAAATGATCTTCGTTGAGGAGCTACGGAATTACGGAAGTTACGGAATGGTAATCGTATGGAGTTAGAAAAATGTCACGCACGGGCGGCCGTATTTCTTTATATGAGTAGAAAACCAGCTCATATGTGCGCTGCACCGATGGTCCAATATGACACTGCTATAGGACGAAGTGCATGATGATAGCATTTTACCGTCCGCGATATCTCGAGTAATCCACTATTGTCGTTGCAATTAATGTGCCTGAAGATGCATTATTACCGGTTCGATCTGGAAGTTTATATATACAGTTTGACTGCGATCCGACCTGATCATTTCTGTGGTAACGTAATTTTACAATATTAATCACTATTGATGTAGAAACAAAGTAATAATATTTGTACATACAAGAGCATAAAATAATTATATACTTACCAGTGACACCACATGGTGTTTTCAATAGAGTGAGTGGTTTTGAATGAGTGAGAAGCTTTGAATAAAAAGTTCTAATCGAGCGACTAGATAATATTAATGTGCTATTAATTATGAAACTAACGTGCTATTTTCTAGTGGCCTAATGGCCCAAAGCATACAGAAGTAACTTGTATATTTAAAAAGCTTATTAAAAGCGACTATACTGTTTTAATTATTGTAAACTCTAGATACGAAGACTTATTTGTTATAAAAAGTATATTTAAACCTAACTTTCATAGAACTTCCTAAGAAAGAGTTCTTTTGTCTTGTTTTAACTTTGAACAAAGAAAGTTGAAGAGGGATAATTAAAAATTAAAGAAAGAAAGAATTTAAGAAAATTAAAGAGCATTTTTTCTATATGCTTTGTATCTTGATATTTAAAATAAATAGTTACAATGTGAATACTAAAAGTAGACCTAAACAGATCGTTTTAGAAACGTATTATAACTAATTAGCGACAAAAAATAAACGTAGATTTTAATAATAATTTTTAAAACATCGTCGTATATAAGCAGGTATTCCATTTAGAAAAATAAATATCAAATATGCTACTGTAGTTTTAAACTATATGGCTACCCCTAGTCTTTGGTTAAAGCTATGGCCTATTTATTATAATTTTTACATATATTAATAAAACTGTGATAAAATTTTAAGCATTGGCATGTATGTTTGCTGGCTAAACATGTTTATTCTCCCAGGCAAAATGTTATATAATTATTTCTTATAATTTCATTTCAATATTGCTCCTTAAATCGCTCTGATATTCAATTTTAAATGCTGCTATCTCTGTGCTGTCATGAAAGTTGTTACTGGCTCATACATGCGCAACACCCGGCCGACCTGGCCAAACCAGCCGGGTAAAACGAGGGCGCAAAAACCAATCAACCAAGCGCAAAAAAATCAAAGGGGGGACCAAGTCACCAAGGGACAAAAAAGGAAGGTGTGAAGAAGAGGAAAAAGGGAGAGAAAAATAGAGCAAATGAGAGCAAACTAAGTTGTAAATAGAGCAATGAAACAAACTAAGTCGCAACTGAGAGCAAACTAAGTTGTAAATAGAGCAAAAACTAAGTCGCACAGCTGGCTAAGTTTTGGGAGGTTGCACATGTACTGGCTAGCTAATTAATTCTGTATTAGACATTAGACGTACTCACTGATCAAGCCACTAAAAGCTATTCAATGGTGATGATAATTGGTATTGTTTTATAGCTAGCAATTCTACTTAATTCTAACTTCTTCATATAAATTCTTCAGTATTGGCCTCTTTATGTTTGGTAAAAAAAGATATAATAGTGTAATAAAAATTTTATCAAGTAAACATTGTCATTAGGCCTAGTCTTTGTTCTTTTTAATCTCTGTATTATTCATACTTATACTTATTTTTTAGATGATTAGATTGAAATCTACAATAATAATAAAATAAAATTCAGTGCACACTGAACACTTATTAAAGCACTTTTTATAGTTGTATATTTTTTATTTTATATTTCTCTAGAAAACTGTTAGTGAAAACATTGCAACATTATGGATAGCCATGTTCATTTTTATGTTTTTCTTTATGTTCATTTTGCGTTGCATATTAGTATTTTGATTATAAGCTAAGCTACCTACGAATTCAGATATTCCAATCTACAAACTTGAGTATTTCAGTGTGTACTTGTGTGTCAAGCTAGTCTTTAAACATTCAAAGATATTTGGCTGCCTATAATGCTATTCTTTTATTAAACAATATTATAAGACAATTGTCTACTTTAAAAGGTAAGAAGCTGCCACTTCATCTAGCTCATCTTGTTTAGCCTCTGCTCTCTCTTCTTAATTTTTATATTTATAATTTATTTATTGTTGTTTTAAGAAAAACATCTAATATTCAGCATTTATTCCTTTGCATTGCAGAGTTTTTGTATGTTGCTCTGCTAGTGGCAGCAACAGACAAGAGCTCTAGGCATCAGGGCTTAATTATGCCAATTTGATTCTAGAGCAGCAGTACTTCAGGTACAGCTTTGAAGCTGTTGAGCAAATTGATATGGACGCATTTGACACAGTGTGCTGTCATGTCATTCATCATCGGGTCCTGCTCCACCTCACTGCTAAATCTTCTGTCAAGACTTCATCTGAAACAGGCAGCTGGACCAGTCTGCCAGATTCTCACCAGCCTGTGCTCAACTTGCCAATTCGTTCTAACTCATGCCAAGTATTTGCTAAACGACTTTGTAACATTACAGGATTGGAACAGTATCTTACTAGACTCTATCCTGTTGGAGTGTGAGTTCATTAATTTTATATTGTACAGTGGGACTTATATAATTATATATATATCTATAATCAATTATGGTCAAACAGGTTGTAGCTTAGTAGTTAAAGTATAAGTATGTAGTAATAGTAAAATTATTTTATTCATATTCGAATCCCACAGGGCCCCAGACAAATGGCTAACAGAAGATCAGCTAAAGAATCTTCAAAGCTGTTTAATTCAGCAAGACCCATCCGAGCCGTTAGAGTCTGACGCTGTTGGTGAGGAAGCTGCCACTTCATCTAGCTCATCTGGTGCAGCATCTCTCCTCTCTTACTACTGTTCATCGTCGTCTTCAACAACTTCTTGTTCAGCGGAATCGTTGTCTTCAACAGCTGATGCCGCCGCCGCTGCTGCTGTTGCTGCTACCATTCAGGAAACTGCATCGCAAGTTGAACCAACTTTCACTCAGTCCAGTAGGAACCCTAGCGATGCCAGTTTTATGAGGCCGCCAAATATTGGTCGAGTCGCTACTAAAGGTTTGTGAAGTCGCCAATTTTGCAGGTCGCAAATGAATTTCTTGACTTGTTTTTTTTAATACAATTGATAAATCGTAGAAGTTTAAAAACACTCGGCAAGAAATGGATCGATTTCCAACAGGGGGTATTTCAAATACCCAGTGCATAATTCACCACAGCTCCCAAACCATCCTCCCCAGAACAGCTCCCAAACAATCCTCCCCAGAACAGCTCCCAAACCATCCTCCCCAGAACAGCTCCCAAACCATCCTCCCCAGAACAGCTCCCAAACCATCCTCCCCAGAACAGCTCCCAAACCATCCTCCCCAGAACAGCTCCCAAACCATCCTCCCCAGAACAGCTCCCAAACCATCCTCCCCAGAACAGCTCCCAAACCATCCTCCCCAGAACAGCTCCCAAACCATCCTCCCCAGAACAGCTCCCAAACCATCCTCCCCAGAACAGCTCCCAAACCATCCTCCCCAGAACAGCTCCCAAACCATCCTCCCCAGAACAGCTCCCAAACCATCCTCCCCAGAACAGCTCCCAAACCATCCTCCCCAGAACAGCTCCCAAACCATCCTCCCCAGAACAGCTCCCAAACCATCCTCCCCAGAACAGCTCCCAAACCATCCTCCCCAGAACAGCTCCCAAACCATCCTCCCCAGAACAGCTCACAAACCATCCTCCCCAGAACAGCTCCCAAACCATCCTCCCCAGAACAGCTCCCAAACCATCCTCCCCAGAACAGCTCCCAAACCATCCTCCCCAGAACAGCTCCCAAACCATCCTCCCCAGAACAGCTCCCAAACCATCCTCCCCAGAACAGCTCCCAAACCATCCTCCCCAGAACAGCTCCCAAACAATCCTCCCCAGAACAGCTCCCAAGCTCCCAATAATTGCAGGCAAAGGCGCATAATTTGGTAACACTAGACCTGCAGCCAGCGAGGAGGCAATTCTGCCCTTTCCGCTGACTCCTGAGCACACACGCACACAGATACCGTACGCAGGCACACGCTCACACAGGTGTGTACATCTGCCCCGACTTTCTCATCGTCAGGCAGTGTACACGGAATCGAGCTAAGGGACCTTGGCAAACGCGTTAACACTCTGCCTAATGTTAAGAGACTAAGCAAACAGTAATAAATTCCACATTGATATTCTTAAACAAACCATCTGCAGTGCCCGCTGGAGCCACGGAACGTGCCAAGCGAAGATTTAAGCGATGCAGGAATTTCACTGGTAGGTTCTTGTTCGACTGTTAAATTGTTCATTCTGGTTCGTAATAAGGCCTTCATAAATAGTCTGAAAATCAATTTATGAATTCCAGTTCGAGCACCAGATTGCTACGATCGCGTGTGTCACCGAGTTATTCAGCATCGCCTAATGCAAAGCCGCAGCAAACAATTAAGAAGCAGTCATGGCAGAAAGATTCATTTAACTGAACTGACTGACACTAGCATTAGTCAGCCATACCGATCAACTGTTGCTGTGGCTATTGCAAAACGTTCCGTGCCCAGTTCAGAAAGCCAAGTACTCGTGCGACACTTTCCTATTGGAGTGTAAGTGATCACAGATCCCCTGATTGGTTCATCACCCTGCCTAGATCCTCTGATTGGTCCGTCACCCTCCCCAGATCCTCTGATTGGTCCGTCACCCTCCCCAGATGATCTGATAGGTCCATCACCCTCCCCAGATCCTCTGATTGGTCCGTCACTCTCCCCAGATCATCTGATTAGTTCATCACCCTCCCCAGATCCTCTGATCGGTCCGTTATCCTCCCCAGATCCTCTGATTGGTCCGTCACCCTCCCCAGATCCTCTGATTTGTCCATCACCCTCCCCAGATCATCTGATTAGTTCATCACCCTCCCCAGATCCTCTGATTGGTCCGTCACCCTCCCTAGATCATCTGATTAGTTCATCACCATCCCCAGATCCTTAGATTAACTATTAAGAAGTTCCGAACATAATCATTCATATTTCAGTTCGAAGGATCAGTGGATGTCGGAATTAGAATTTGAGCAGCTAAAACTTCTAGAAGCAAAAAAATCAGTGCCGATTTAAAACATTTTGAACTGGAGTCAAAATAAAGCAAATCTTCTGACATTTAATAAATCATTGTTGCCAAAAAATCACTTCAACTTTTCGACTGCTTTGTATAAAGATTTTTTTGTGTTTTTTAATTGCGGCATTATAATTCTTACTAGTAATATAGCTCGTTGTCTTACTGGCTTATTAAGATAGCGTTTCAATAAAATTAGTTAAATTTTACAGGTTTTATCCGTCCTTCAATGTAAATTGATGCTAGGCATACAAAAACTCAGTTTTATTGTTCTAATTCATTTCATTTCCTTTATTTCTCCTCTGCTAGTCTATCAAATTGTACTTCAAAATGATTTTTTGCGCATAATCAATGTTTCGTTTTTTAATGTTTAATTATTGTTAAATTCTACTTATAGTAGTAGCTAGTAATGAACAAACGCGCTAGATTTTATTTGAAGCCAAAACATTCATGATATTAAACTTGTTTTTAATGGCCATAATTTGTTATAATCTAAGGAAGCTTTTTACCAATACTGGCTTTGTGTGCGTGCAGCTAAAACTGTTTTTTATCTTTTCTTTTTTTATCGTCTTTAGCGTTTTCCACGCATTTTCTTGTTTGTAAAAATGCCATTTCTGTTGCTTGTTTGTTTTCTTATCATTCTTTCAGGCCACCGGATTATTGATACAAGAATGTTTTGTACCTCATAAAGTGCTTCTTGTGTTTTAATCCCGGTAATAGTTGTGGCTTCTGACACAAAGATCCTTGTCTATCCCCATTCTCCCGCTTCTCAGATCCCATATTCTTCCTATTGTTTCATATCCCCATTCTCCTGCTTCTCAGATCCCACATTCTTCCCATTGTTTCATATCCCCATTCTCCCGATTCCTAGATCCCACATTATTCCTATTGTTTCATATCCCGGTCCTCCCACATCACAGATCCCACATTCTTCCCATTGTTTAATATCCCAAATCTCCCACATCACAGATCCCACATTCTTCCCATTGTTTCATATCCCCATTCTCCCGATTCCTAGATCCCACATTCTTCCCATTGTTTCCAATCCTCATTCTCCCGCTTCTCAGATCCCACATTCTTCCCATTATTTCGAATCCCCATTCTCCAGCTTCCCAGAACCCAAATTCTTCCCATTGCTTCATATCCCTGTTCTCCAGCATCCCAAATACCAAATTCATTCCATTGTTTAAAATCCCAATTCTCCCGCATCCCAGATACCAAATTCTTTGATTGTTTTGAATCCCCATTCTCTCGCTTACCTGATCCCGATTTCTTCCCATTGAATCCAAATTGAATCCCAATTCTCTCGCTTCCCTGATCCCACATTCTTCCTATTGTTTAATATCCCAAATCTCCCAAATCACAGATCCCACATTCTTCCCATTGTCTCATATCCCATTCTCCAACTCTCCCTTCTGTGATCTCTTTTTCTTCCCATTTTTGAATCCTTTTTTACCCGATTCTCTCTTCCCATATCCTGCTTTATTCCCACGACGTTTCTGATCCGCTCTCTCTTTCCCTTATCCTACTTCTAGCTACATTCCCGGATCTTCTTATATCCTCAAAATCCTCCAATTTTCTCTCACCCGAATCCAGAATATTCCGATCACTTAGTTTTCTTAAGCTATTCAAAATAATATTTGTTGTCCTAAACTGCACCTAATTGTACTCATCGCGTGTTTTGTGTCTCGTTAGCTATTTTCATTTAGACTTATTGAAATTTGAGTTTCGAGCTCAAACCTTCCCGATTTTGCTTCCATGCGCTTTGCTTATTCTCAATTCGGCACATTTCTGTTCAAGCATGTTTAGCTTTCTTTTTTCTGCGTGTTCATTGTTAGATTTTTATATTTCAAATTTGTGTCAAATTACTCCAATGTAGGATCTTAAGAATCTGTACATCTATAGTTTTGTCCAATTTTATTTCTATTTATAACACACGCACTTGTAATGTGCCATTTATCAACTACACAAATTAATCCATGATTTCAGCCGGCAAGTTTGTATGTAAGACAGCGAAAAAAACCTTAAAATTTTGGCGAGAAACGAGACTAACTCTTTGTAGGTGCTAAAATAGTATAAGCTTGCAGCTTCCTTATTAATTAATTGTTCCTTATTTTGCTAATAGAAACTGGTAGCTATATGTATAAAAAATTTCCGCCCATTACGATGAGCTATACTAACTTTCAAAGCCGTCCGACGTCAGCGTCGTCGAGATATTCAAGGTGACAAGGACAACTTAGATTGTTCAGATCTTGGTTGATCTGACTAGGATTAATCAATACAATTTAGTTAAAAATATTAGCACACATGCTCAAATTTTGAGAGCAGAAAATTTATGCCCAAATTGGTGATTGTGCCACCAGAAAATCGTTGAATGTCTCGACGAGGCTGATGTTTTGTGATTCTGGAATTGTGTTTCATCGGATTGAGCGGAAAAATTTCCTGGCGATTAGTTGAATATTTTTGAGGTACATAAAAATGAAATAAATGTAGGTGAAATACCCCACGTGGGTCTATCTACTGTTAAAGAGTATACGAGAAGCTCTTCCGAGGGTTGTGTACAGCCATTCAGTCCGCGGACACCCAACCCGATTTCAGCTGGGCGAACTGAATCACTGGGGAATTGTTTGTAAGACTAAAACGCTTCTCGTCGATTTAAATTTTATTTTTAGCTTCGTGAGAGTGTCACAGATCACATCGTCTCACTAATATTTTAGTTATATAGTGTCGTTCGTTCAAAAAAAACGCGTTAGACCGCAATTCATTCCCCCTCTAAAATGTCGGGAAAAAATGGTTTGCTGTGACCAGCTCGTGAGCTACCGCTCATTGGCTACAGGATTTTGTATTGATTGAAGACTTTATAATGGGCCCTAAACTATCCAGCTAACTGTTTCTCTACCTTCGACCCACTGTATCAGAATTTAACCATGTTTCAAGTCCTCTATTCGTTAATTGTGATCAGCAGCAGTGTGTGGTGCAGATTATGCAGCGCCGCTTGCCCGAGTCCTTTCAGTCAGGTGGGCTCCAGCTTCTGCGCCTACTGGTCCTTCACTGCCGATAAGAACTGGTGCGAGGCGGCCGAGTTCTGCCTCGGCATCGGCGGCGAATTGGCGATCGACCTCGATCTGGTCAGAGCTGTGCGGCCCAGTCTCAGTTCGCCTCACATCTACTTCGGCATGACAGACCTGCTGATTGAGCGGGGTACTTATCGATCATCTGGTTGGCAGCTCGCTAATGGCTCCATTGTGCAGAGCTTTCAGCTGTCGGATTGGGAGAACTCGCTAGCCGGCAACTACGACAGCTCAAGCGACTTCTGCGTGGTCAGGCAGGACGGCATCGCCGATCTACCGTTTAGCGAGAGACGCGGCGTCCTCTGCCAGCCGATTGTGACGCCCAACAGTTCGATGTTCAAGCGAGCCGAATTATTTCGCCTAGGCAACATCAGCCCGGTCTACTGTCACACTGAGCTGTGGAATGTTCGCAGCAGGATCCAGTGCGCGGCCGTCTGCTCCAGGCGATGGCAGTGCAGATCGGCGATCTACAACAAGGCGGACGGCCGCTGTCGCATGCTGGACTTCTCAGACGCCAGCGTTGGAGATCAAATTGAATTGGATCCCAACTGGACCAAAGTGGTCAAGGCCTACAACTGACGAGACAAGAAGAGCTGAGGAGCTTGAAGTCAAGGATCACTGGGAGTTGAGGGACAGAAACTACGTTTCTTAGAAAAAGCTTAGGAGGCTGGCTTTCGCCGAAAAAAACATTGTTTTAGATCTACATTCTCCCGATTCCTAGATCCCACTTTCTCCCCATTGTTTCAGATCCCCATTCTCCCGCTTCCCAGATCCCACTTTCCTCCCATTGTTTCATATCCCCATTCTACCGCTTCCCAGATCCCACTTTCTTCCGATTGTTTCAGACACCTTTTTTCCCGCTTTCCACTTTCTTCCCACTCTCTCCGACCCCCATTTTCTCTCTTCCCGGATCCCACAATCTTCCGTACAGGTAATATTTTAAGGAATCGCTATCTTTAATCTTCTCCTAATCTTTATTCACACTGTATAAATTTATTTTTGTTATCTCAAACTCAAACTGTTTATGTACTTTGCTTTCTTTTGCTCGCGACTGAAGTGGAGATAAATTTTCGCCTCCCACTAGTTGTGTCACTTTTTACTTTTTTGCTGAGGCATATAAACGAAATGCCTGTCATTTACACTCAACTCAGGTGGAGTTATTGGCAAACACACCAGTCTCAAGTGAGTGAGTAAGGGGGGCGAGGGGGTCAGCGGCTAACGTCGCAGCCTCGCACTCCAAAGGACGCTAGTTCGATTCACCCTTCAAGTCACGATTAATTTCGGGACTTGTTGGGGGGGTTTGAACAGTAGCGACCGGCGATGGTGCACCATATTTCGTGCAATCAAATCTTGAAATAATAGCTTCGCTCCTACCTTCTGTGTGCCTGTTCTGCGTTGTGTGAGTTGTGTGCGTTGGCGCTGGGGCGTTAGACCCAGCGCTGGGGGTGGCTGGAGGGCGGGTGTACACCGCCGCGCGCTTTCTGGACTTCCGTCAGCGCGATTGGATAAGTGTACACTCATCACCCGCCCCCCTTGAGGACTGATTTCTTATCAGCCTTCCTTCCTGAGGCTTGGTCTGCTCTGTGCGTGTGGGGCTGGGGTGGGGGACACTGCTGCCTATTCTGGGTGCCTCCTGCCGCGGACCCCGGGATTATAAGCAACTGGACTGGAAGGCTAAAAATAACCCATACCACAAGGGGGCATTAGTTTCCTACACAGCTTTTCTGCAGAAGGGCATGAATTGCTAACACAAATCACATAATAAATAGATAAATAGACACGTGTACAACTGAAAAAAACACTTTGCAACAGTGGAAAAAGCAAAAACATTTCTGACAAGCCACTTAATCTGAAACCGAGGCGAATCCGCAGTTAATTATTAGTAGGAATCGGCAGACTGACTGGAGAGCTTCGTAATCTTCCGCTTCCTTCCGCGCTCCGAATCGCCAGAAACTTCCTTAGCCAGGTTCCTCATCATGCAGTTGAAGAACGCTTTAGACAATTCTGTCTTCACATCATGTCCTTGGGTGCATGTTGTGAGGTGGGTGAATGATTCTAGAAAAAGTGCGTCGTCGGTCATTTCGTTCACGAGTCCACAAAATACCAGCTGCTGCTGCTCAGCGCACATGAACTCCTTCTTCAATGTCTCCTTTCGCCGAATCTCTTAGAAAATTTTCCAGCAATGAGTGCCCAAAGCAAAAGCAAACTCAGTTGGCTGGCAAAGACCACCTCGGTTGATCTGGTCAATGAAGGAGGAGGCCTGTGCTGGAACCCAGTCAACATCCAACTGCGCGGCAGCATCTTCCTCCAGCAGCAGTTCTCTGCACGAATCACACCTTCGGTTTTTCACCAGAGTTCGGGCAACAGCGGCAATGACGTAATAAATTACCGTCTGATCAGCAGGAGCTGGCTCGCAATCCATGTCTAGCTTTACGGCCAAGTTGTTGACACAAGTACAGCTTGCCGTCGCACAGAGAGATTTGAAAACCTGCTGGCTTACTCTCCTCCTGATCAAGTCTGGAGCGCACGTCGTGTAGGCTGCAATCAGCAATTGAGTCGGCTTCCTGAAAGGTGTCGATGCTGCTTTGCAGGGCACTGAGTTCCCGCTCCAGACGTTCAGAAGAAGTCGCCGCTGTTGATCTCTGCGGCTTTTTTTCAGAGGACAGGTAGGATGGAGCGTTGGGAAAGATGGACGGCACAGCCCCTTGTTTCAAAAGGCGTCTTAGTTGTTGCTCCTTGCTCTTCTTACGTGCGGCGTTTGTATCCATGGAACTTTCAACGAAGTCGTCCAGATGAAAATGTCTAGAGCAATTCCTTGAGTTTTTTGTTGGCTCAAACTCCTGCCTTGGGTTGGCTCGCTTCCACTTTTCCAGAAGGGCGGGGTCCTTCCATGGAAAACTATGGAAGCTGACTCTTGCGACAGTTCCATTTGCTCGATTTGAGCATCCGTACGCTGAGCAAGCCTTCACCATTAGTGGTCTTCACTCTCAGTCTCAGACAATTATGAGTGCTAGTTAGCAAAAACAAGGAGAGATCATTTTTAGGAATTGCTGTACAGTGCAGCGATTCTTGTAGTCCACTACAGGCCACAACCCCGGCCGAAATACGAACAGGGACGAATTGGAATGTACATTGTAGAGAGAGCTTTTTAGTGTACAACGAAAGCTTTCTTTCCCTCGTGGAACAAAGACCCTAAGCCCCCAACTGGGGGACAGAAAGGAGAAGCATTGCCCCCTTGTGGTATAGGGTGGAAAATAAAATTATCTCTCCTTCCAGTCCAGATGCTTATAATCCCGGGGTCCGCGCTCCTGCCCTCCCCGGCTGGTCTGTGCTGCTGTGTGTGGTGCCTGCTCAGGGGAGGCGGCGCGATGGGCGCAAAAGCGCCTAGTTCGCCGGTCTGGGGGCGTGCCGCTCCGTCGCTTGTGCGACAAGTGCCCGGGGCCCCCCTGCAAATAGATAGAGATAGAGTGAGTGAGTAAGCAATTAACTAAAGCGACGTTAAAAAATGAAGTCTTCGCTTTTCTCTATCCTATCCAGCTCATCCTGTGTCAGTCAGTTTATATTTATTGTCGCTTGAATAATTAACGACATGACCTTGGTAGATGGGCAGTGGGGATCATTTTTCAATTGACCTGCTGCAATTCCTCAGTTTAATGAGTAAGCTGCGAAAAAATTGTTAATCAAGTTTAGCATTTTTTAAAAGGCCAAAGTTTTTGTCAGCTTGTAACCAACGTTTTGGAAGCGAAATATTTTAACCGCACATTTCTCGCAAATATACATTCTTTTTATAGAAGTCCTTAATGAGTATTGTAAGTTTAAAAAAAATTATGTAATTTGAATATTTGCATTAAATTTAACATTTAACATTGGGCGGTCGGTGGCAAAGCGGTTATCGTGTTTGCCTCTCGCACCAAGGTCCCTAAGTTCGATTCCACGGCGAGGCCACATTTATTTGGGGCGCAGCCGCGGAGAGAAGGCTTGGGGGCTTGTCGTGCAATTTACGCCCTTGTGGGCCAACCTCCAAGGCACAGTGAAGTGTACACTGCCTGACGATGAGAAAGTCAGGGCAGATGTACACACCTGTGTGAGTGTGTGCCTGCGTACAGTATCTGTGTGCGTGTGTGCTCAGGAGTCAGCGAAATAGGGCAGAACTGCCTCCTCGCTGGCTGCGGGTCTAGTGTCACCAAATGATTGCCACAGCCCTCCTGCAATTATTAATTATTATTATTAACATTGAACATTGGTAAAATAGTAGAGTCACGGCTGTCCATTTGGGTTCGACTTTCTGACTTCAGGTGGATGCTATGGATATTAGATGAGTTGAGCACCTGAGCTCTGCTGATTGGCACGCGAATTCGGCCCGACCTTAAACCTATTAACTGTAGACTGTACCGTCACACAGTCTGTATTTACTTCAAACAAAATTCAACCTATCACCATGAAAACGCAGAACATGAGCTAAAACTTTTCTCCGATAAAACAATTTCCACAATCACAAAACATCGGCATCGTCGAGATATTCAACCATTGTCGTCTTGAAGAGTTTTGCGTGTTGATTAGACACACGAAACTCCCACTTCTAGACAATGGGGAACAATTGCCTAGGAATTTTTAACAGTCACGTGACACTTACTGCAATTGCTTCTTGTTCCTTGGTAGTGAGTAGTTCGTAGTCTTTGGTCTTCGACAGCCGGCGGTTCTCCTTCTCCTTGTACTGATCGACCGTGAAGTATCGGTTCTGTTGCTTCTTAAGTCTTTGTAGTCTTCTTGTCTTCTTTGTCTTCTTGGCAGCTGCTTGAGTTTATCTGTTGACCAATAAATGACGAGAGCGAATCAGACTACTTGTCGGTTTCCTCGAGCTCGGAATTCACAATAGAAACGTGCGCCCTAGTGAACAATTGAAATTTCTCTTGAGTCTCTCTAATAGATCCTCCTGAAGGGCGTCTTCTTCGTTACCTCCGAAAGATAACGGATAACTCAAATCAAATCAATCAATAATCCTCTAGGAATGTATCCTAGGAAACAAGGAGGCCTTTCTCAAATTTATCGACGATATGTGGCTCTCGTAAACTTAGTTCAATTCAACAACTATTGCTAGCAATAAATAACTCTGTCTAGTAAAGCACTTACCACTTGTCTTTCCCTCAGAGATGAGTCCTCTTTGTAACACACTAAAAGTGGGGAACGAACCTCGCGCTGGCAGACCGAGACCGGTTTCTGGCTTGTTTGCCTTCGTCAGTCAGCCATAGCCGCACGCAGTCCTCTCCCACCACTCTTAGTGTGCACAGAAGTCTCTTTTAAGCTTGCCATTTTTATGGCGATATTTTTTAGTGTTATGCGAGAGTTTGCAGCCAAGTCTTTGCTTTTCTACTGTTGTCAGTAGTCTGAATTGTATCTCTCACACTCTTCTTCGTAGGATGTTTTGAAGTCCGGTGGACCGCTCCGAGTCTGAATTTTCAGCTCGGATTTTCACTTGAATTTATAGTAAAACTTTGGGGAAAAACCGGTTCTACTACTGGGTGTTTACTTAGGTCATACACATATTTTTTTAGTGAGTCATGATTGTGAGTTTTACCATATTGGGAATATTGTGTAAATACAGATGCAGAAACCGATGAGTCATAATTGTTTGTTTTAACATACTTCAAGATTTCAAGAAAATCCAGCTGTCGAGAACCAGTTCTCCGGTTTCATGTCACATGACTTGTTTCTAAAAATAGCGCACGACTCATTCCTAAAATTAGATTAAACGTTATGGCTGAGGTTTCCTTGTGACATTACTTTAAGTAGCGCGTTAAGCAAAAGCATATTTTACAACTCTCTACAGTCTAAGTGTCTGGTGGCAAAAATCACCTATATAGGCATAATATTAATATTGTATAGTTCATTGTATTAATTTTGTAGTCAGTTTTTCATTATAACCAATATTGATTAGCCGAAGAGGTTTATTATACAAAGCTATGTCAGTTGTCCTTGTCACCAGGGTCTGTCCGCCGATGCCGACGTCGGACGGGCTTTGAGAGTTATTTCGCCGTAAAGGACGGAAAATTTTGATCCATTTTATACATAATAATATGCGGGCCGTATTGACTTTAGAAATATGAGATAGTGGAGAGATGCGACAGATAAGGGATGGCGGCAGTGACGGGAGATGAGACACAGGAGAGATGAGACAAGATACTGTAGGTGTTGGAAGGGGCAACGGGCCGGATTTGGGAGCTTCGAGGGCCGCATCTCGCCCGCGGGCCGGAGTTTATCATCGATGATGCGAATGCACTACTGTTAGTAGTCAAACAGATAATCGTCATCTATGATAATTTTAACTTTTAAATTCAAATTTAATATCTAAATTTGATCCTTGCGACCGTTAAAATGCAGACAGCCCCCATGGATCTAAGTATTATAAAAACTTTACAAAGAGCGAAGCATTTAACCAGCATGATCCATTAAAAAATACCATCTCGTAAATGCCTGACAAAACATCTCTTAATTAAAGAAAGTTTGACACAGTTGACTCTTTTGAGAATGCCAAGAATAGACTGAAGACTTTCATCTGTATTTAGACCGACTGCTTCAGGGCAGTATAGAAATATTCTTACTGAAAAAAATATAACTATGCTCGTAACAATATCTTCTCACAGTTTAACTTTCGACAGTCTAAGCTACAAATGTATAGATATTTGAATTATTAGAAAAGTCTGTAAGACAGGCAATAGGGAACTTCTAATGTCCTGGCTGATCTGAAGCAATGGACAATTTGGTGTCTCGCCGAAGGACAAAAAATCCATGCATTAAGCAAGTTTTAGTACAGTGTAGTAAAATAAAATTTATGAGGCAAAATATCTGGCAACTGAATCAAAAAGTTATCTTATTCAGTCGCTAAAGAATGCCATTCTAAAAGATCCAGTTTCCGAATGTTACTGCAAACACATTTTTCTTTTTTTCTGTATCTCTCAAAATATTCAACCAATCGCGATGAAAATCCAGAACAAAGGCTAAAATTTTCTGCTCTATCCGATCATACTACTTCCAGAACCACAAAACATTTAGCATCGTCAAGATATTCAATGATTCTCGTTGAGGTGTCTGGTGGCAAAACTCACCAATGTAGGAATACTTCTGCAGATTTCATTATGTAACCATGCAGGCTATTGTTGTTGATTATAGCGCATTGTTTTATTGCTAATTATTACGAGTATATTCGCCAAATAGGTTTATACAGTGCTAGATGTCCTCGTCAACAATGTCTTCTACAACGTTCGCTGAATATCTCGACGATGCTGACATCGGACGGCTTTGAAAGTGAGTTTCATCGTATGCGTAAAGGGCGGAAAACTTTGATCCATGTGGTGGACTTTCACCTAAATCGGTCATTCGGTTTGGGAGCTTTCGTGAAGTAGACAGTGGGTGGTCTCGTGGTCTTTCTATTAAACATTTTTTTTAAAAACAAACGTAGACAATTTATTCTGGACTCCCAAGCTGCCACATTCAGCACTCGCAACTGTACTGCCAATTTAAATCCAGCAATTATCGTAGTCCATTCTCCTAAATTAAAGCATGACGTGGACGCGGCTGCTTCAACGATTTGACGTCGCCCCGGCAGATCGACGAGAACTGGCGGAGGCCGAGCCTCGGGCAGCGCCGGAGTCCACCTCAGATTCCACGGCCGGCGCTGGCGTCTCAGTCTCGGGCTCGCCAGGACCGGCCCAACGCTCCAGCTCCTGTCGCACGAGGCGTTCCATTCGTTCGCGTTTCTCGGCCTCGCTGGCGCCCTCGCATTCGGCCACCGAGTCGAGCAGCCGGCTCATGGTTTCGCGTCGCTTCAGCTTGGCCCTCTCCATGCTCTCCAGCTTCAGCAGCACCGCGTCGATGCGGTTCACAATGCCACCGATGCTGTGCTCCATGCGGTCTACGCGGCGCGACAGGTTCGTGAATTCGTCGACGCTGACACCGCCGGCGGTCTGAGGACGGCCGCGCGCGCTGCGAAGCGAGCCGCGCGTGCTGGCGCTCGCCCCACCGACCGCGCCGGCCTCTTTATCGTTGCTGTTGCTGTCCTCGTTTTCAATATCTTCAGCGGCTGCTTCGCTTCTGGCACTGCCCGGACGCTGGCGTTGCTGCTCGGCGCGTTCGCTTTCGATTTGACTGTTCAGAGCGGCCTTGAGTGAGATAGGACATTGCTAGTGGTAAGACATTTGCAATGGTACGAGATTGGTTATTGGAGGACATTAGTAATCTAGGAAATCGGTAATGGTTGGACATCGGTAATGATGCGAGATTGGTAGTTTTAGGACAGTGTTACTGGTAGGACATTTGTAGTAATGGTAGTAAATCGGTACTTGTAGTAAATTAGTTATGGTAGGACATTGGTAGTGGTAGGACATTTGTAATGGTAGGACATGATTAATCGTAGGACATTGATATAGGTATTGGTTGGTCATTGGTGTTAATATTCGTTGGTAGAATAACCATAGTATCAGTAGAACATAGGTAATGGTACGATTGTGTAGTAGCTCTTACATGCAGATTAGCACATGTAATGGTGTTTTATTGCATATTTGTTAAGCGTCTTTTGGTTCAATAGTACCCGCGTTAGCTTGTAAAATCTGAATAAGTAAACATTTGTCCTACTAACCGCAATTAACTTACCTTCTGTCCTTCCAATTCCGACTGCATCCTGCGTTGTTCGTCTTCGTCCAGCACCCGATCGCCGTCCATATCGTAGCGAGCAAACAGGGCTTCGATTTCTCCGTCGGCGTAGCCTCGCCTTTATGTCGCGAGTTTGAATGTAAAGTATTTGAGATTGTTTTAGGGCATCGGCAATAAGTTTTATTAATGTATTCTCCAGTGCATGTTAGTAACGGGTTAATAAGTTTATCAGGGACTCACATCTTGAGCTCAGTTCGCCATTCCTCAAAGTCCAACTGTCTGTCGTTGTTCATGTCCGCGGACTGCATGGCTCGCTGGATGTCCACAATCTTGTCGCGGCGCAGGTGCAGCTTGTCAAGCATTCGCCCGGCACGCTGAGAAATTATGTGAAGTGTGCGATAGAAGTGAAGTGTGGGAATAAAATATCTTTTGGTAATTGTATTGTATTGTTTTGGGAGCGACTGTTGCTATGGCAACGCAACAACCGTTTTTAAGCGCATTAGGAATGATATTAATCAATTTTTAATTAGTGTAGGTGTCTCTTGTAGATGTAAATGATTCCGATTAATTTAGTGCATAATTTATTAACTTTGAGAACCCGATCGAGCCACGGCACCCGCGTTTTTGAGCACTGTCGAACTGAAAGCTTTCTGTGAAACCGTTTGTTACTTTCCCGCTCAGTTACTATTCCTATTTTTAGTGAGCCACTTTCGCACCTGCTTAAAGTAGTCGGTCATCTCAAAGTCGTTCGGCTGATTAGCCAGGTTGCTCTTCACCTCGCTGTAGGTGTCGTTGATGATGGCAAGGAACATGTTGATGAGCACGAAGAACACGAAGAACACGTACAGAATGAAGTAGATGGGTCCCAGCACTCGATGTGCATTCTGCAGGCTGGCGAAGTCGAAGTCGCCCAGAATGATTCGGAACAGTGTGAAGATGGCCTGCTGGAACTCGCGGAAGTCCTCCACCTTGGTGCCGAAGATGAGGTAGCCCAATTGGGCGAAGGCAAAGAACACGATGAAGAACATCACCGCGAATCCTAGGAGATCTTTGGCGCAGGCGCCCAGAGTTGAGCTTAGCTGAGTCATAGTCTTATTGAAGCTGATGTACTTGAAGATTTTCACCCAGGCGAAGAACACGGTAATTGCGATCGCATTGTTGAACTGCTCCTGCCAGAAGGACAGGAAGTCAAAGTCTGGATAGCGAGTCTCGTCCTGCAGTAAGCTCGTCAGCTTGTTTCCTACGCTGATTGTCCGATAGACGTTGAAAGTGGCGCAGACTAGGGCGATGACAATCACCAAAATGTCCAGCCAGTTCCAGAAGGAGCTGAAGTAAGCCAGCTTGTGCCGCTTGATCTCAATGATCTCCTCAACAATGTAATAGCAGATGAAGAGCATGAAGATGCACTCGCAGGCTAGGACAAAATAGTCCACTGGTTCCACGTAGCGCAGCAGCTTGACTGTGCGGAACTCCCAGGAGGTGAAGCCGCCACCAGTAGCCGGAAACTCGGCTATCAGCTTGATCACGCAGAACAGATTAATGTTGGCATTGTAGACCGTGAAGTCGATGAAGACCGCCCTGGTTGATCGGTCGATCCACAGTCCGTTAAAAAGTTCGCTGATTTTAGCGGACGTATCATCGCGACTTCGTCCGAGGTCGATGTAGTAGCCGCCGCCGTTGTAGGTGGCCAGCTTGCCGGTGTAGCCGCGACCGTCGAGCTGCTGCTCAGTTGAGTAGTTCCAGGCGGTCGAGTTCATGTAGCCGAACGGCTCGCGACTCTCGGCGCTGTGGCTGTACATGGCGTAGCAGGCGCGGATGTTGGCGCGGAAGTCAGCTGCGATGGAACAGCTGTCGTTGCGGACGCGAACCTTTTTAGTGGATGGAAGAAGCGAATAATTCTTTGAAAATTGTCTAAAAGAAAGTGTTTAATCTCACCAACCTGTCTCATTCTGGGCACTCCGAGCAGCTTGTTCTCGTAGTAGATAAAGTTGCGTTCCCTCGGATCAGTAACATTGGCGTTATTGTACCAGGTGTCCCAGTAAAGTCCTGAGATCAGCGGGCCTTGGGCGAACTAAAACAATAGATCGTTTGAATAGTAAGATATTTAGACAGGTTCTCTACTAGAGTACTCAAACAAAACTTTCGAGCTTCAAAACTTACCCCCCACCAGTCGGCGAAGTTGTTCAGCGAGTTAAACGTGGCAGAGCTGGACGTTGGCGTGGTCAGGAACAGCATGTTCATCACGGATGTGTAGTAATACATGGTTGACGACGTCATGCCGAAAGTGACTGCGGATTAGAAAGTTTTGAAAGCCAGTAAAATACTGCTGTTTGAAATCGGTTTGTCAAATAAAAAACAGTGACTCAATGCGAAACATTTTCCAGTGACACGTACAGATCATCAGAACAATGAGAAACAGGCAGTAGACAATGAGCTCTCGCAGTGTGGTTTTGATGTAGAGCTCGCGGTTTTCGCGCGTGTCCATGGTGTAGTTGGTGCGCCACACAACTGCAGTCAGTTTGTGAGTTTTTGTGATAGTGATGTTCTTCTGGCCAAAAGTGATTTCTAATGACGTGCAATAAAAATTATACCGCCGTGAAATAAGTGGTAAAAACCTGCTATTTTCAATTAATGAATTTTTTAAAACAACTCCTTGATTAGGAAACACAATCCAAAAACGTCTACTTCAAAAAGGGGTGATCTACGAGCGTATTTGCGAGTGATCCGTCCTTATTACTGGTGTTATTAAAAGATACAGTTATCAAGACTGAATAGGATCAAATATAGACAATAATGATAATCTACTATTAAAGGTGCGTCAGATTTGACTTTAAATAATATAAAATTTACGGATGCAGATGACCACTAGGAAGATGCAATACATGACTAGCTCTCTCAGGGTTGTTTTTATCTTCAACTCGGCATTTTGGGACACATCTTCCGTGTCTTTTGTCATCCAGAAAGCTGCGTAGAAAATGTAGTTGTTGGAAATATTTTGGGACTTCAAACCTGCACAAAACCACTTCACCACTTCGGATAACTATGGGATATTCATCATTATTTGGTGACACTAGACCCGCAGACAGCAAGGAGGCCATTCTGCCGCTGACTCCTGAGCACACACGCACACTAATACCGTAACTAATACACTAATACACAGGTGTGTGTACATCTGACTTTCTCATCTTCACGAGGTTGAACCTCTAAGTCTAGGGCGTAAATTACACGACAAGCCTTCACGCCTTCTCTTCGCGTCTGCGTCCCAAATAAATGTGGCCTCCCCGCGTAATCGAGCTTAGGGACCTTGGTGCGAGAGGCAAACGTGTTAACACTCTATCAATTGTCCCCATCAAATGTAATATTAATAGCAAATGAACTTGTGATGGTATCTTAGTTTTCATAAATTTTCATTGCATGATTTACTTTCCAATATCAGCGAAGCTCCAGTTTCTCACCTCTGACGCCTTTCTTGAACTTGCCCCAGCAGCCAGCGGCTTCGTCGTCGTTGTTTTTCTCGACAATGGCAGCCTGGCTACCGAAGTTGGAGGCCATCTCAAGCTGCTCAGCTGTGGCAGCAGAGGTGCCAGGCGCATTTTCATCGCCGGCGTTGGGTCCCCAGGCCTACGAAACATTTTTGAAGTTCGTGGTTATCAGAAGGGTAGTTATAATCCACTATTACCTACATTATCTAATCTTTCTTTCTTGTAAAGTTTCTAATTGCGGCATTAAAGTGCATGTTAACCTGACTGCCACCGGCCTGACTACCGCGCAGGCGAGCCGACCCAGTTGTCGAGATAATATCCTCGCCCTGGGCCATGCTGCGGCGAGATTTGGCGCTAGACGGCTGCTGCTGCTGATCGCCGCTTCGACTTTTGGCACTGGCCGGTCTTGATGCCATGGTCGCTGCGCGGTTTTTAGCTAACTTTTCTTGATGACCTGTCCGACATTGTTGGTTTGCAAACGTTCATTCTATTCGTTAAACTTTATAAACTAATTTTGCGACAACACTAAAAATAATTATAATTGATTATACCTACCGAATGGGGCCAGATGTGCAGCCGACAGCACAGCCGCATCTGAAGGCTGCGTACGGCTGTTCAGTCCATGGACTGGGGGGGACAGAACACTTACCCTCAATTACCCCAGCTAATGCTGGTACCCATTTAATAGCTGGTTGAACTGAAGCAATGCAGAGTTTAAGTGTCTTGCTAAAGGACACAAATTGTTCCAGTGGAGTCAGGAATCGAACCCACGACCTTCATGTTGTGAGTCTGACGCTCTAACCACAAGGCTACAACCTCTTATAACAACCTAGTGTTGCAGTGACTACACTAGCACTAACTAGCTGAATAGTTCAACCAGAGACCATGTTTGTGTTGGCCTTTAATAAAACGCAACAATGAATTGAGACACTTACCAGAATCCGAAAAAGAAATGTCGACGTTCTCCACTGTCTGTCCCTCGAAGGCGTTTAACGCACGACGCCGTGTTTCTATTAAATCTCAGATTGCCGATGGCTACCCCTACCGCCCCACCTCCAACCCCCCGCCGCCTTCTGTTTGTTGTCACCAGCAACAAAACGCTGCGATTCTGCGCTCGATCCGGTTGCCAAGGGCAACGCGCAGCAGCTGCTAGTGTGTCGTTGGGAATTTTTGAGGAGGCAGTTAGGCAGCGTAGCTACAACAATAGGGACAACAAAGAGAGGCGAGGGTAAAAAACAGATTGAAAAATCGTCAAATCCTATCTTAATTTCGCATCCGCATTCACCTACTCTCTCTCTCTCTCTCTCTCTTTCTCTGTTGAACGCTGCATTAAAATTTCAACAGTGAGCAAGTGATGGAGCTTGAGATTTAGATAGCGAGAAAATTGAGGATGCGAAAACGCGCATTTTGTTTTACTGCCATTATCTCGGCACGGAGTTGATTTCGCAGGGGCATACCAGCATAGCAAGCTTTGGGATTTCTGGAGCGTGCCGTGTCGTCTCTGCCCCCCCGTAGAAAAATCCACTGATTAAGTGTCCTACGCTGAGGAATAGACGCTCGTAGATTTTCTCTACATTGAGCTTGTTTTGTGAGCATTAAATTCATTTTTCCAAATATATCCATCTTCCCGGTCACGCTTCGTGGAACCAAATTAAAGCGATCGGCCTTTTAAACAAATTGAAATTGTGAGACAATATGATGGCGAGAAAATATCTTATAGACGTTGCAATTTTTAATTAGAAAATTTCTGAACTTTTTCTTTTGTCAGTCACAATCTTAGACTACAATGCCCTCTGTTACTTTTATTATTATTTCTGATCTGTTATTCCAGATGCTAAGATTCCCAATTGTCAGATTCCCAATTTTCAGATTCCCAATTGTCAGATTCCCATTTGTCAGATTCCCATTTGCCAGATTCCCATCTATTTTATTCCCAATTGTCAGATTCCCAAATGTCAGATTCCCATTTGCCAGATTCCCGATTGTCAGATTCCCAATTGTCAGATTCCCATTTGTCAGATTCCCGATTGTCAGATTCCCATTTGTCAGATTCCCGATTGTCAGATTCCCATTTATCAGATTCCCGATTGTCAGATTCCCAATTGTCAGATTCCCATTTGCCAGATTCCCGATTGTCAGATTCCCAATTGTCAGATTCCCAATTGTCAGATTCCCGATTGTCAGATTCCCATTTGTCAGATTCCCGATTGTCAGATTCCCATTTATCAGATTCCCGATTGTCAGATTCCCAATTGTCAGATTCCCATTTGCCAGATTCCCGATTGTCAGATTCCCAATTGTCAGATTCCCAATTGTCAGATTCCCATTTGTCAGATTCCCGATTGTCAGATTCCCATTTATCAGATTCCCAATTGTCAAATTCCCAATTGTCAGATTCCCATCTATTTGATTCCCAATTGTCAGATTCCCAATTTTCAGATTCCCAATTGTCAGATTCCCAATTGTCAGATTCCCAATTGTCAGATTCCCATTTGTCAGATTCCCGATTGTCAGATTCCCAATTGTCAGATTCCCATTTATCAGATTCCCAATTGTCAGATTCCCAATTGTCAGATTCCCATCTATTTGATTCCCAATTGTCAGATTCCCAATTTTCAGATTCCCAATTGTCAGATTCCCAATTTTCAGATTCCCAATTGTCAGATTCCGATTTATCAGATTCCCAATTGTCAGATTCCCAATTTTCAGATTCCCAATTGTCAGATTCCCATTTGTCAGATTCCCAATTTTCAGATTCCTAATTGTCAGATTCCGATTTATCAGTTTTCCAATTGTCAGATTCCCAATTATCAGATTCCCAATTGTCAGATTCCCAATTTTCAGATTCCCAATTGTCAGATTCCGATTTATCAGATTCCCAATTGTCAGATTCCCATTTGTCAGATTCCCATTTATCAGATTCCCAATTGTCAGATTCCCAATTTTCAGAATCCCAATTGTCAGATTCCGATTTATCAGATTCCCAATTGTCAGATTCCCATTTATCAGATTCCCAATTGTCAGATTCCCAATTGTCAGATTCCCAATTTTCAGATTCCGATTTTTCAGTTTCCCATTTATCAGATTCCCATCTATTTGATTCCCATTTATCAGATTCCCAATTTTCAGATTCCCATTTATCAGATTCCGATTTATCAGATTCCCAATTGTCAGATTCCCATTTATCAGATTCCCAATCGTCAGATTCCCAATTTTCAGATTCCCAATTGTCAGATTCCGATTTATCAGGATCCCAATTGTCAGATTCCCATTTGTCAGATTCCCATTTATCAGATTCCCAATTGTCAGATTCCCAATTTTCAGAATCCCAATTGTCAGATTCCGATTTATCAGATTCCCAATTGTCAGATTCCCATTTATCAGATTCCCAATTGTCAGATTCCCAATTGTCAGATTCCCAATTTTCAGATTCCGATTTTTCAGTTTCCCATTTATCAGATTCCCATCTATTTGATTCCCATTTATCAGATTCCCAATTTTCAGATTCCCATTTATCAGATTCCCATTTTTCAGATTCATTCATACTTGTATTTGCCAGAATACTTCATTTCAAATTCCAAATTGTGAAATTCAGATTGGATTATATACCTGCCCTGCACAAAGAATAATTTCCGACAAATTTTCAGAGGCGATTCCTAGAAAATCTGAGTCCATAAATAATACAATTGCAGACGCCTTGTTAGTACTCTAATAAGCAGATCTAAGTTCGAGCCATAATCATGCCTTACTTACCTGTCTCTAATATATCTCTAAGTTAAGAAGCAGAAAATGATGTACACTGTCACAGATTTTGTACAGATAAAAAACACGTGTCAAGAATAATTTTAGCATCAGCTGGGGAGGCTATGACCCTATCAAGAGTACCGAAAACTTTCTGAAAGATAAGCAACCAAAGAGAAAGTTCTGACTGGCAACCATATGAGTGCGAGTCACTTTCGGTTAAAACTAAAGTTTATCTCAGTTACATATTTTAGGGCGAGTCCAGGCAAAGCTCGGAGCACTGACTGCTTAGTGAGATCAGTTTCTTAGAAGCGATTTCCGGAGGCCTAAGAAGTCTGCGAGCTAAGCATTCTCAGCCAGGTGAGTGAGCTTTGATTTGTGTCAATAGAGCACTTGGGATACACGCTATCTTTTAAGGATACAATTCCACGACCTATATTGGTTACAAACTGAAACCCTTTTGTCTCTGAAACCACTTTACAGTCTGTGCTACCACCCTACTGTATCTGCTGCCACCCTACTGTCTCTGCTACCACCCTACTGTCTCTGCTACCACCCTACTGTCTGTGCTACCACCCTACTGTCTGTGCTACCACCCTACTGTCTCTGCTACCACCCTACTGTCTCTGCTACCACCCTACTGTCTCTGCTACCACCCTACTGTCTCTGCTACCACCCTACTGTCTCTGCTACCACCCTACTGTCTCTGCTACCACCCTACCGTCTCTGCTGTCTCTGCTACCACCCTACCGTATCTGCTACCACCCTACCGTCTCTGCTACCAACCTTCTGTTTCTGCTACCACCCTACTGTCTCTGCTACCAACCTTCTGTTTCTGCTACCACCCTACTGTCTCTGCTACCACCCTACTGTCTGTGCTACCACCCTACTGTCTCTGCTACCACCCCACTGTCTGTGCTACCACCCTACTGTCTCTGCTACCACCCTACTGTCTCTGCTACCACCCTACTGTCTGTGCTACCACCCTACTGTCTCTGCTACCACCCTACTGTCTGTGCTACCACCCTACTGTCTCTGCTACCCCTCTACTGTCTCTGCTGCCACCCTACTGTCTCTGCTACCACCCTACTGTCTGTGCTACCACCCTACTGTCTGTGCTACCACCCTACTGTCTCTGCTACCACCCTACTGTCTGTGCTACCACCCTACTGTCTGTGCTACCACCCTACTGTCTGTGCTACCACCCTACTGTCTGTGCTACCACCCTATTGTCTCTGCTACCACCGTACTGTATCTGCTGCCACCCTACTGTCTGTGCTACCACCCTACTGTCTGTGCTACCACCCTACTGTCTGTGCTACCACCCTACTGTCTGTGCTACCACCCTACTGTCTGTGCTACCACCCTACTGTCTCTGCTACCACCCTACTGTCTGTGCTACCACCCTACTGTCTCTGCTACCACCCTACTGTCTCTGCTACCACCCTACTGTCTCTGCTACCACCCTACTGTCTCTGCTACCACCCTACTGTCTCTGCTGCCACCCTACTGTCTCTGCTACCACCCTACTGTCTCTGCTGCCACCCTACTACTGTCTCTGCTACAAGGTCCTTAGATTCGATTTCTACATGGGTCTCACCTACTGTCTTTTTTATCTACTATATGCAGTGTTGGGCATCGTTAATGAAAAACTTAACTTCGTTAACAGTTAAGAAGTTAACTCTAACTGGTGAATAAACTAACGATTAACGGTTAACGATTTAGCTTTTGGCAGAAAAGTAACGCAGAAATCGTTAAAAACGTAACTTTCACCCAAAAAACTTATTTCTTACATAACGACTGCTTACAAAATGTAAATAAACGCATTTTCTACCCTAAAACTGTCTTTTTGTTTCATTTTCATGATTATACTGTAATGAAATCGGTATTCTATTTTAAATAGTCTCGTATAAACTGTATTTTTCGCACCGATGTTTTGTATCAAGATGTAAGATAATTATTTGTTTAAAGGAGGCTTGTTTAGTTAAATATAAAGAAACATTAACTAATTAACTTAACTTAACTAACTTAACTAAATTAACTAATGTTGCCAGTAGCTTTAGTCTAGACGCCCTGAACTACTGCTATGTAACGAATTGTCGGGATCAGCGCGTGCGCCGGCAAAGCGTCTTTGTGACACACTAAAAGTGGGGACCGAACCTCGCGCTGACAGAGCCGGTTTCTGGCTTGTTTGCCTTCGTCAGTCAGCCATAGCCACACGCCGTCCTCTCCCACCACTCTTAGTGTGCACAGAAGTCTGTTTTAAGCTAGCCATTTTTATGGCGATATTTTTTGGTGTTATGTGAGAGTTTGCAGCCAAGTCTTTGCTTTTCTACTGTTGTCAGTAGTCTGAATTGTATCTTTCACAGTCAGTAGCATTATCAAGTGAATTATATTAAGTAGTACGAGCTACTTCAGCTAAGTAAGCTTGAGAGTGCAGCCTTCCGAACATCCTATAGCAGGGGTCGGCAAACTCCGGCCCGCGGGCCAGATGCGGCCCTCGAAGCTCCCAAATCCGGCCCGTTGCCCTTTCTGACATCTACAGTGTCCTGTTTCATCTCTCTCGTGTCTAATCTCTCCCGTGTCTAATCTCTCCTGTGTCTCATCGCTCTTGTGTCTAATCTCTCCCGTGTCTCATCGCTCTCGTGTCTTATCTCTCCCGTGTCTTATCTCTCCCGTGTCTAATCTCTCCCGTGTCTAATCTCTCCTGTGTCTCATCTCTCCTGTGTCTAATCTCTCCCCTGTCTTATCTCTCCCGTGTCTAATCTCTCCTGTGTCTCATCTCTCCCGTGTCTCATCTCTCCCGTGTCTAATCTCTCCCCTGTCTTATCTCTCCCGTGTCTAATCTCTCCCGTGTCTAATCTCTCCCGTGTCTCATCTCTCCCCTATCTCATATTTATACAGTCAGTGCGGCCCGCTATCGTCTTTTAGGTTCTCTCTTTGGCCCGCCAGCAAATAAGTTTGCCTACCCCTGTCCTATAGTCATTTATTTTAAATGGCGACCACCCAGACATGAAAACATTACAATATGGTTAACATAGTTAATGCCCAACACTGACTATATGTATCCAGGCATTCAACATGCGTGTCATCTACCACACGAAGCTGCTGGCTAGCATGCTATCTCGCAAAAAGACAGTCGACGAAGACAACCTCCAGGAAACGCAGCTGAATCGCTGCCTGAACACCATGGATCTCACTGCTCTGGGTGTCGGCTCAACCCTTGGCGCCGGTGTCTACGTTATTGCAGGCGAAGTGGCTCAGAAGACCACCGGGCCAGCCGTGGTCGCTTCGTTCTTCGTCGCTGCGGCCGCGTCAGTTCTAGCCGGCCTCTGCTACGCTGAATTCGGCGCCAGGGTGCCCAAGTCCGGCTCCGCCTATGTCTACAGCTACGTGTCTGTGGGAGAATTCATGGCTTTTGTCATCGGCTGGAATCTCATCCTGGAGTATGTCATCGGCACCGCCAGTGTGGCCAGAGCATGGTCGCAAAACTTCGATAGCTTAGTCGGCGGTAAAATCATTGACTTCTTCAAGGAGCACTTGAGCATGTCTCTGCCTGGTCTAGCCGAGTACCCGGACCTATTCGCTCTGGCTATGGTACTACTGCTCACGGTTATCATCGCGATCGGTGTCAAAGAATCAGCCTGGGTTACAAACGTCTTTACGTTTATCAACCTGATTGTGCTGGCCACTGTGTTTGTCGCTGGCTGTTTTCTGTCCAGCTTCGACAACTGGAACATCCGGCCTGATGCCAATGGCACCGTCGTCTACCACAATGTCACTTACGGCCGGGACGAAGTCGGCGATGGCGGCTTCTTGCCCTTCGGCCTGCAGGGCGTTGTCTCTGGAGCTGGTACCTGCTTCTACGCGTTTGTTGGATTCGATGCGATAGCCACCACTGGAGAAGAGGTGAGAACGCTTGTGGATGAACAGGAAGTATGATACTATATTGTAACAACGAGTTTCCGAGCATTTCCTGCAAGGGTGTTTAACACCGATGCGTACTCACATTATCAATAATAATAATTGCAGACACTAGACACGCAGCCAGCGAGGAGGCAATTCTGTCCGTTTCACTGACTCCTGAGTAAAACACGCTCACGGATACCGTACGCAGGCACGTGCTCACACACGTGTGTACATCTCCCTGACTTTCTCATCGTCAGGCAGTGTACACTTCACACTGGAGGTTGACTCCCAAGGCGCAAATTCCACGACAAGCCCCCAAGCCTTCTCTCCGCGGCTACGCCCCGAGTGGATGTGGCCTCGCCGCGGAATCGAGCTCAGTGACCTTGGTGCGAGAGGCCAATGGGTCAACCGCTCTGCCACTCAGGCCCACTCGCTTCCCTGAAGTTTAACAAACACTCGTAGCTTAAGAGTGACCCAGATGTCATCCTCTTCAACCCACAATCTCCCCCCTCGTGTCGCAGGTGAAAAACCCCCAGCGTGCAATCCCAATCAGCATCATTCTGAGTTTAGCGATCTGCTTTGGCGCCTACTGCGGAGTCAGCGCCGTGCTAACCCTGATGCAGCCGTACTTCGCGCTAGACCCGCTGGCGCCATTGCCGCAAGCATTCGCATCTCACGGCTGGCTTGTAGCCAATTACGTCATCGCTGTAGGAGCCATCTGTGCCCTGTCAACCAGCCTGTTAGGGGCCATGTTCCCGCTACCTCGAGTAGTCTACGCAATGGCTAGCGATGGACTAATCTTTCGCTTTCTGTCCCGTGTTAATGCTCGTCTGGCTACGCCACTGATTGCCACCCTGCTCACCGGAGTCATGGCTGGAGTCATGGCCTGCATGTTTGAGCTGAAGGAGCTGGTGGATATGATGTCTATTGGCACCCTGCTGGCCTACACTCTGGTGGCTTTGTCTGTTCTCATCCTGCGTGGCACCTGCGACCTTGCAGCGTTTCGAAACGGTGCCGCAGCGAAGAACACAGCTGACAAGCAAGGAGAAATCTTGGACCAGCCTGGTGCAACATCGACCTCGATGAATGATGCCCTGGTTGATGCCGAGGAGGCTGACTATGTTGATAACGATGAAGAACAGGAACCACCAGAGGCTGTATCAATGAGAGCCTACCTGAGATTTTCTTTCAGTCGTGGTGGCGAAACAGATCCGAGTCCCCTGACGGAGTACATCACGCGCGTCAACTCGGGAGTGTTTCTGATCGCTTCAGGAGCGCTGGCTTTCATACTGGAACGACTGCCAGATCGACTTCAAGCCGGCCGACCCGAGGCGGTGATCCCGGCGGCAATCACCGGCCTGGTGTGCCTGGCGACCATGATCAGCCTGGCGCTGCAGCCGCAGAGTAGAAAACGGGTCGCTTTCAAGGTAAATTCTAATATGGCAAATACGTCGTACGAAGAACGCAGTAAAGAAAGACATATTCTTTTTTCAAAGAGAGTTTGTTTATTTTTAAGTAGCCTAAAAGTTGGTAGGTATCATTAAGGTAGATCAGTTTTTTTCGGTGAGGCCACATTGGTTTAGGGACTTGCGTCAGGAAGACGTTTAACAACGATTTAACGAGTTGATTCTACGAGCGTAGCCTTGTGGTTAGAGCGTCGGCCTCACAACTTGAAGGTCAGGGGTTCGATTCCCGACTCCAGTGGAACTATTTGTTTCGTTTAGCAAGACGCTCAACTCCACATTGCTTCAGTTCACCCAGCTGTTAACTGGGTCCCAGCATTAACTGGGATAATTGAAGGTGGGTGTGGCGTCCCCCCAGTCCATGGACTGAACAGCCGTACGCAGCCTTCAGATGCGCCGCGCAATAGCTGCGGCTGTTCTGTCGGCTGCACGTCTGGCCCAAGTTGGGGCAGGTGTAATAAATTATTATATTTTCTTATAATTATTATTATCATGAAAGACGTAGAAACCAAAATAAATGAGTACTACTTAAAGTCAAATGGTAAAATGACAGCCGTGTTATTCTACTCATTAAACTTTTTTTCAACAGGTAGAAGAATTTGATGACTTGAATTCAGAGCCGTTAAGTGTCGTTTAAGGTAAATCAGATTTTCTCACAGAATTTCAATGTAAAAATCCAATCACCGCAGGTTCCTTGGGTGCCTTTCCTGCCGTGCCTGTCGATTCTGGCTAATTTGTACCTGATGACGGCACTGTCTAGCAGCACCTGGCTACGTTTTGTTGTTTGGAGTGCCGTAGGTTTTATCATCTACTTTGGCTACGGTCTGTTGCACAGCACTGAGCACCAGCTGCAGACCCGGCCTCGAATTTTAGCAGCATCAGCAGCAGCAGCAGCAGATGGTGCAGCTGCAACCTATGGCATCAATGGAATGCAACACAGGCCAACAGTCACTAGTCTCAATACAGATCACTCCACCTTTGTAGACTAGACTTTTGACGCGATTTTTGTTCGTCTTGGAGAGAAATCCAGGGCTCGTTGTTTCACTTAAAAAAGCATCAATTTCTTTTCCTTTGCGTGCCAAATTCGATTTTCTAATTGTGCTTTTAAAATAGTGAAACTTTCCAATGGTATTAAGAAAGAATACTATAGTACTAAAGAAAGAAGAAATAAATAATCTTTTAATGATCACTCATTAATACTAATATAGTTAAAACGACTTGATAAACTGTCAAAGCAACTTTTAAAACAATCTGAATGAAACAACCTTTCATTACAAGATAAATTAAGTAATTTAGTGTACAGTCTCTGCTAAGACTGTACTGTCTGTGCTGCCACCCTACTGTCTGTGCTGCCACCCTACTGTCTGTGCTACAACCCTACTGTCTGTGCTGCCACCCTACTGTCTGTGCTACAACCCTACTGTCTGTGCTGCCACCCTACTGTCTGTGCTGCCACCCTACTGTCTGTGCTGCCAACCTACTGTCTGTGCTGCCACCCTACTGTCTGTGCTGCCACCCTACTGTCTCTGCTACCACACTAGGGTGATGTCTGTGCTGCCACCCTACTGTCTGTGCTACAACCCTACTGTCTGTGCTGCCACCCTACTGTCTGTGCTGCCACCCTACTGTCTGTGCTGCCAACCTACTGTCTGTGCTGCCACCCTACTGTCTGTGCTGCCACCCTACTGTCTCTGCTACCACACTAGGGTGATGTCTGTGCTGCCACCCTACTGTCTGTGCTGCCACCCTACTGTCTGTGCTGCCAACCTACTGTCTGTGCTGCCACCCTACTGTCTCTGCTACCACACTAGGGTGATGTCTGTGCTGCCACCCTACTGTCTGTGCTGCCAGCCTACTGTCTGTGCTGCCACACTAGGGTGATGTCTGTGCTGCCACCCTACTGTCTGTGCTGCCAGCCTACTGTCTGTGCTGCCACACTAGGGTGATGTCTGTGCTGCCACCCTACTGTCTGTGCTGCCAGCCTACTGTCTGTGCTGCCACCCTACTGTCTGTGCTGCCACCCTACTGTCTGTGCTGCCACCCTACTGTCTGTAATGCCACCCTACTGTCTGTAATGCCACCCTACTGTCTGTAATGCCACCCTACTGTCTGTGCTGCCACCCTACTGTCTGTGCTGCCACCCTACTGTCTGTAATGCCACCCTACTGTCTCTGCTACCACACTAGGGTGATGTCTGTGCCAGCACACCTATTTATGTTACGACCCTTATAGTGAAATAAATTCTAAGGAAAACAAGGCAATTTTTGTTATTTAAAAACATTTATTTTTCAAGATCTGTATTTTTGAGATTTGATATTAGTTGCATTTTTCTACGGAAATCTAACATGTTATTGGATGTGTTATTTACTTTATAGTTAGTAACAGGAATAACACGGTTTTTTATTCTTGGTTGCAGTTCTGCAGGTATGTGATTATGGAAAAGTCGCATTTCGAGAAGGTTATATAGAAAATGGGATATTAGGCCCTTATTATTTTTCTATGAGTTCATGAGTATAATAATTAAGGATCATACAAGCACACAGCAACAAATAGTACAGCAACACGCAGTCCTTGAGTAGCATTTGAAAACAAAGCCGTTTAAAGCAAGTTTGGAATGATTTCATTAAGTTATTCATATCATAAATATTTTTATTTAAATAATGAATGAATTATTTTATAATTAATAAATATAGTTGAAGTACAAAAAATATTGATTACATATTTTGTTTACAAACAACTATTCGTAATTATGTGTTTTAAAAAGAAACCAAGTGATTTGAAGGCCCAGATATTTCAAATTGTTTACCCGTCCCTTATTGCAAGTACTTTTCGAATGGTGGTCACAATTCTTCGGAAAACATTATTAAATGGGTTATAATTAAAGTTTAGTGCAGGTGGTGACGGTCTCCCCAGTCCATTGACTGAACAGCTGAACAGCCTTTGGAAGTTATACTAGTGACCAAATTGTAAGGCTTTTGGTTCTAATTTATATTTATTATTGTATTATATATTTGTCTCAATGAGAGCATAATTTTTGGGTATGAAAATTCTATACTAAACTGAGCTATTCACTTAGTTTATTACTCAATTATTGGAACTCTCCATGTAAAAAATAAATTATCTGAGTCAGCTAGAATTCCTCCCCATCAAAGCAGCTTGTACAGCAAATTAGTGAGATAATTTTAAAATTTTGGAAAAATTAGTGTCTTTGTTAGCGTCGAAGTGTAGCACGGTATCTGCCGGTCTGACGAACTTAGTTTCACATCCGCTGTCACTCTAGGTAGCAGTTGAGTGAACTCCGGCGGACTATGGGCGCCGTCGTTATACGCTTTGAGAATTGAGTCTTTCAGAGCTTGAATAAATAATGTTCCTGTAGGCAGCCGCTCAGATTCGTCACCATCAGTGACGCTATAAACGTAGAGTGAGTCCTCATTTTTTTGCGCATTACAACTACCTGGACAATAATTTATTTGTCTCGTCATCACGACTCGACATGCCTGAATAATGAATATTTTCGGTTTTCCTTGCAGCGTTGGACTTTTTCTGAGATTCTCGAAAAGCTTTTTTAAGCATACTTTATGTCCTTCATATGAAAATATGTAACCAGATTCTCCATGGGACATTATGCACAACAAAAAAGCGGTGCAAGTATTCAATTCATTCTGTTCAAAAATGTGAAGATAGCTTTTGGAATCGAAGAATTGGCTTCGCAAATTCTTCAGGATCTTATATCTAAATCCTAGCTTTTCTAGACAAAGAGGCAGGCATCCACGCTCAACATCACTTTGGGCTCCATCTCTTGAAGTTAATCCACTATCAAGCCCAAACTGTTCGATGTTTAATACAACTGCTAGTTTCAAGGCTTTCCTGCAATTTCCGAAGCAATCTGTTTGTCCTTTATTAGATCCAGCACCTAACAGGTGTTCAGCAACAAGAGTCGCACCATTTTTCGCTGCGTGTGTCAAAGCAGTGTAGCGCAGTTCATCCTGTTTAATATTTTTGAATGTAAGCGATTAAATGGAGTTAGAAGCTAGAAAAATGCTGTCTATTAAGGTAGATCAAGGACTTATAGACTACCATTTAGTGACCCGAAGCCAGCGAGGAGGCAATTCTGCCCATTCCGCTGACTCCTTGAGCACACACGCACACAGATACCGTACGCATGCGCACGCTCACACATGTGACTTACTCATCGTCAGGCAGGGTACACTTTTATTGTGCGCCTTCATGGAGGTTGGCCGTCAAAGGCATAAATTGTACAAGCCTCCGAGATTTCTCTCAGCGGCTGCTCCACATGCGGCCTCGCATGTCAATCGAAGTTGCTGGGACTTTAGTGCGAGAGGCAAATGCGTCAACCGCTCCGCTACTTACCCCCCGTATAGTCTCGTTACAGATGAATTAATTAGAGATATCTCTTAAAAGATCACGAACTTTGAAAATCCGGACTTGTAATTGTAATGATTTTTTAGTTCTGATAACTAATTGCTACTAATTTCGCATTGCTACCCATTCAACTAAAGATTTGAAATATTTTCGATTAAAAGGATACAGATTTTTTATTATAGGTAAATACTCGGAGTTTTTCGAATTCCTTGAATTTTAATTTTGCTGTAGGAGCCATTTGCTTTCATTCAAAGCAAATTATTGAAATTTTTGCGTACTCACTATTAATCTGTGATCGGCGCCCATTTCAAGCAGAGCTATGACCACTTCGTCGTGTCCACTCTGTGCAGCTAGCATCAATGGTGTCTGCTTCAAGTTGTCCGGTCTGTTTACTTCAATTAACAAGTGCTCATGCGAAATAGCTTGCGTCGTCTGATAAACTTTCACGACTTGCAGGTGGCCTTGGAGACTGGCCCAGCTGAGAGCTGATCGGCCTAGTACATCGCAGGCTGTAACCGACTGCGGATGCTTTTCTATTATGAACTGAACAAGGTCGCTTTTTTCCCTCTTCGCAGAGACTATCAGAAGGGTTTCGTTCATCGGCGAGACCCGCTGAAAAAATTCGCTTGCGCCTCGAACGTAGCTGATCAGTTCCTCATCGGTCCACTGATCAGGAAATCTAAATAGCGTTTAGAACAGTTGAGGGCATTGAATTAGCTTTATTCATCGAATGAGCGCAATTAAAGTGCCTCGATTTCTTGAAGATTACCTACCTTTCTTTCAACGACTCGGTGAGTTTTCGCTGCTCAATAAGCCCTTTTAGCTTTTCTTTTATGTTGTTTACTGATTCCCTGTCTTTTGCGTTATATGCAAAGCGATTTTCTTTCAAAAGGGCTTCCATTTTTTCCAAGCAGATCTTTAACTGCTTTCGAGAGTTGCTGTAGTGACACACTGTCATTAGCTCTTCAAAGTCCGGGTCCTCTTGCAGTTGCTCAAACCAAGAGTCAATGTTCACAATCTGGAGTAATTCAGCTTGCAAGCTCCAGTAGAGGCAGCAAAAATTAATAAACATCGGAGATTTGCCTTCTGCTGCTTGAGATTTCCGAACGACAAGCAGAGCCCTAACGAAATCTGGCAGGAACATCAATCCGTCCAATTGCGAATTCCAAGGAATGCAGAATCTCCAAGCCCAGTCGAAATTTATAGGACCAAATACTTTTTGGATATCGCTCGGCTCCCAGCTTCTGGTCACTCTGTGATCTGAGAGACTTCTTATTAATTGTCTAGCGCTTAAAGGGTCATTGTACTTGATGTACACCAGCGCTTTCATGCAGATAATTGCTGTTCTGCACCAGTATTCGTTCTCGAGTTGTTTAAAGACTTCTAGTTCAGCATTCACGTTGCACTCGGAAGTCACCAGCTGCTCGAAGCAGGTCAATACGACTTTGTACAGCAGACCATACTTTTGGCCACTTGCTTCGTTACCTTCATGTCTCATGTCGTTTGGCAATACTTGCAGAGGGACCAGGATGTATGGGTGAAAGTAGAATCTTTTGTGAGGAAGATCCCGCAACTGTCTTTTAAGAGCTTTTGTTATAATTTCTGACAAGTTAGCTTTCAGCTGCGTAAGTTGGCTTCGGACTCTGCACTTCGTCTGCTGAAAGTCGCCTTCGATTCCTGCATTGCTGAAGTATAGCTGACAGTCTGGCAGGAAAAAGTTTGGCATACAAATTTCCGGAGTCCCGTCTTTGTCGAGAAACTCAATAATTTTGTTTATCGCTTCGTTTAGAAGAAACAAGAGATTTACAGGCTCCCATGGCACCACAACATTCATTTCATGTTCGCTCAGTAGGTAAAGAATTAAAGTTTTTGCGTGGTATGTTTTTAGGCCAGGTCGGTCAAATTTATACGACAAGATTCTTTTGAAAATGAACTTCAGTAGATAAAACAACTGGCCCTGACTGTCATTTAGATTTCTCAGCAACTGTTTCTCTAGAAAGCTGGTGCTGATTCTAGCTTCGTATTCCTTTGTAGGCCTTGTGGCTCTTACTAGGTGCAGAAGTGGTCTGTTTTCGACATCGAAATCCTGCATGTGGCGCTGTCCACGAATGAAGCTGCTGCAGCACTGATACGCATAACAGGTACTCTCGGCAGGCTTGGCACCGCAAGCGTGTTTTTGAATTGCCGCTTCGCTGCCTGAAAAAACAATGAATAACTAAAATGACCGTCAAATTGTTTCTTGGTTTGTGTTTAAAATTTAAGCTTTGTGCGTTATTTCCTGCGTTGTGCCAGCTTATCGCCCTCCTGTGTCTTGTCAGCCAAGTGTATTCGGGCTGGTTAAGGCTCGTTGCATCAAATAACTAGTTTTTTTGGTGTGCATCTATTCGATTTTCATTAAAAATATTAAGAGGCCATTAAAAAGAGTGTATACGCTCGTTTGATGGCAGTGAGGACCAGACCTAAGCATGTCTCGCCTCTGGCTTTGTTATACCATTTTTGTGCCCCGGGCCTGGAGCCGATTGGCCGGTCCACCGGTCTCTCCTTTCCTGTGTGCTTCCAGCCAGTCCTACCCCTTGTCGCGTGCAGATTGGCTGGTGGGTTTGGTTCTCTTTGTCCCTCGTCTCTTGACGTGGCCTATTTAGTCTGTTTTAGTCCGTTTAGACCAGGGGTCGGCAAACTCCGGCCCGCGGGCCAGATGCGGCCCTCGAAGCTCCCAAATCCGGCCCGTTGCCCCTTCTGACATCTACAGTGTCCTGTTTCATCTCTCCCGTGTCTCATCTCTCCTGTGTCTCATCTCTCCCGTGTCTAATCTCTCCTGTGTCTCATCTCTCCCGTGTCTCATCTCTCCTGTGTCTCATCTCTCCTGTGTCTCATCTCTCCCGTGTCTAATCTCTCCTGTGTCTCATCTCTCCCGTGTCTAATCTCTCCTGTGTCTAATCTCTCCCGTGTCTCATCTCTCCCGTGTCTCATCTCTCCCGTGTCTCATCTCTCCCGTGTCTCATCTCTCCCGTGTCTCATCGCTCTCGTGTCTAATCTCTCCCCTGTCTTATCTCTCCCGTGTCTCATCTCTCTCATGTATCATCTTTCTGTGTCTCATCTCTCCCGTGTCTAATCTCTCCTGTGTCTCATCTCTCCCGTGTCTAATCTCTCCTGTGTCTAATCTCTCCCGTGTCTCATCTCTCCCGTGTCTCATCTCTCCCGTGTCTCATCGCTCTCGTGTCTAATCTCTCCCCTGTCTTATCTCTCCCGTGTCTCATCTCTCTCATGTATCATCTTTCTGTGTCTCATCTCTCCCGTGTCTAATCTCTCCCGTGTCTAATCTCTCCCCTGTCTTATCTCTCCCGTGTCTCATCTCTCCCCTATCTCATATTTATACAGTCAATGCGGCCCGTTGTCGTGTTTTAGGTTTTCTCTTTGGCCCGCCAGCAAATAAGTTTGCCTACCCCTGGTTTAGACACTACCACATAGGGGCGCCACTACCACATGGGGACGCCACTACCACATGGGAAGCGCCACTACCACATGGGAAGCGCCACTACCACATGGGAAGCGCCACTACCACATGGGAAGCGCCACTACCACATGGGAAGCGCCACTACCACATGGGAAGCGCCACTACCACATGGGAAGCGGCACTACCACATGGGAAGCGCCACTACCACATGGGAAGCGCCACTACCACATGGGAAGCGCCACTACCACATGGGAAGCGCCACTACCACATGGGGCCACTACTCGTCATATGCAGGGTGCCACATAGTTTCTTCAGCCGATTAGGGGGGCGTGGCCCTACGACCCACTATGCCTTAGACATGTAAGAATCTGTTTATCGAATTGTGCAAGACAATTAAGCAGGCTATTAGAGCAACTAACTCACTCGAACCCTTGAAGTAAGCAAATGAGACGACCAGCTTTTGATACGACGGGTAAGAAAACACAAAGTAAATAAAATTAAACTTACCAATTAAGGCCCGTACAATAGCGTAGCCTTTCTCTACTAATGCTTTTTCGGTGCTTAGTTTACATTCGCAGGCTTCGCTTAGGTGTATAGGCTCTTCAGCCCTGACTATTAGTGTCCAGTTGATGTCTGAATCGCTTGAAATCGAACCGTTTACCTGCGTCAAGTTGTCAGCCCAACCTTCAGCATAGCTGCCAGTTATGTGAATATCTTCGTTGGTGATTTGCCTTACAATGTACTGCAAGAAATCTGCCATTGTCTGTTGAAGCATTGCTCTTTGTGCCGTGAAGCCAGCTGCGTTCAGCATGGCATGAATAGTCAAACTAAGAAGCCTGTCGTCCGTAGTTTCCCGCCTGCTGTAGTAATACAATAACGAATGTATAAATTAGTCACTGGGAGCTTGCAGCCCATTGTTTAAAGCTTCGGACTTCTGACCAAGAGTTTGGGAGTTTGCATCGCAGCCAAAAGGAATCAATTGTGCCTTTGGGCAAGAAACTTGATTCCCCGTGTGCCTCAGCTCACCCAGCGTCAACATAGGCACCAGTATCAGCTAAGGGGAAGAGATTGTGAGTGCGGCGGCCTCCACAGTCCATGGATTGACTCTTTAGAGTTAATTCTACATAGCCTAGTACAGAGGTTGTAGCCTAGTGGTTAGGGCGTCGAACTCACGACTTGAAGGTCGGAGGTTCGATTCCCGACTTCACTGAAACTATTTGTTTTCTTTTAGCAAGAAGCTTAACTCCGCATTGCTTCAGTTCACCCAGCTGTTAAATGGGTACCAGCATCAGCTGGGATAGTTGAAGGTGGGTGTGGCGGGGGGGGTTTCACAAACTCGAAATTTCACAACGTCGAAAGAACCTTTCTTCATAAGCTCGAAACTTCATAAGCTCGAAACTTCATAAGCTCGAAACTTCACGACGTCGAAAACTAAAATAGCAGCTACCTTCATAGCAGCCATGAAATCTCTTGCTAAAGCTTTCGACGTTGCGAAGTTTCGAGCTTATGAAAAAAGGCTTTTCTGTGTTGTGAAATTTCGAGCTTGTGATAGCACCCCGGTGTGGCGTCCCCCCAGTCCATGGACTGAACAGCAATACGCAGCCTTCAGTCGCAGTCGCGCAATAGCTGTGGCTGTGCTGTCGGCTGCACATCTGACCCTATTGGGGCAGGTGTAATCAATTATTATTATTGGTATTACTATTATTATTATTACATAAAAATTAGCATATGAGAGCCGTATAGCCGTACACAGCCTTTGAAAGCATCTCGTAATGGCTGTAAATTTGGCCCAATTAGGCTAGAAACGATTTCTATTATTCCCTTTTATAGTCGGTGGTGAAGAAATGAACCTGCCTAAGATTATTGCTAAGTTATTAAATTCATAGCATACTTACCCAGGTAGACTGTAGAGGTTTGGGATACATCTTTCGACATAGGATTCGCTGCATGAAATAGAACGCATGAGCAAAATGCTTCAGTTTGAACATTTGTATCATTGACTATTATTAAAATTAGTTCGTCTTTCAACTATGGAGTAGAGAAATTTACCTGTCAAGAAGTCGCACAATTTGGTAGCGTCCAAATTTCTCTGCAAGCTGGAAACATGTGGCTCCTTCTTTGTCCTTTTTCTGGGCATCTGCTCCATTATGAAGCAACACTTTCGCTGCCCTGACATGGCCCGCAATGCAGGCCCTTGCGAGCGGTGTCCTGCCTTCATCATCAGTCGCGTCGATAAAAGAAGCTCGATCTTTCAGTAGGATCTCGATGAAGCTGTGCTGACCTGCATCAGCAGCCAGCATGAGTATGCTACCAGTTTCGTCAGGTTGATCGACGGATTCTATTTTCTGAACTAAAATCCGAGCCAATTCGACATCACCGTTCAAAATGGATCGCTTGAGGAGCTGCAGAGCGTCTGCGGGCTCTTCAATGCTAGAGACTGTCTTGAGTATCAATTCGTTGTTAGCTTCTCCAATTGAACTAAGTTGAATTAGACTGTTTGTGGCAAGACTATGGTTTGTTGGATCTCTTTTCAAAGTTGCGTCAATGGTCTTTGCACTAAAAGGCGAACTCTGTGAAGAACAGTCGATAGAAATTAGGCTTTCCTGTCTTGCTTTAAGAAGTTCCTCTATCACAACGTTCATATTTTCGTCCTGAATTTGTCCCTTGGGTGTCTTTGTGTCTGTTTGTTCATCTCTTTTGGCATGACTTTGTGTCACTTTGCTTTGCAGAGGTTTGATTTCTGCACCGTTTGGATCGTCATTTCTGAGGCAAGTTGAATAAAGAATGTAAAAGTTAAAGAAAATCTCTGTAGCTTTTAGTTTTTCAATGTAAATTGCTGGGGAATGAATGGAATACGAGGAGACATTGCTTTCTGATGCGCCTTGTTTTGATGATTCAATTGGGATTAATGAATTGGAATCTTGCAAACGGTCTGTTGATTTTGTACCTGACCGACTCGCTTGTGATTCGTACAAGTATTCATTCGTTATTTTCCGTAAATTGCAACTTTTGATCGAAGACATTCTATTTTCAATTGCTTCTTTGACACCTATCCAATCAGAACTTTTATGTTTCACCGAAACGATTTCGCTGCAAGAGAAATGAATTAAAGGAAGCACGTTATTTTAGAATTTGCTACCTCGGTTTTATAAACTTCTGTTGCAAACCAAATTTTAACTTAAAAAAGTATTATTTTAACATTTTTAAGAAAAAACGCAAAGCAAGAAGGATAAAGGAAGTAGACTCACTTTCATGGGGTCATTTCGTTGCGACTCAAAGTTTACTTAAATGATGATTTAGGTGATTATTTGTTTGACAAGTTAATATGCTACTTGACGCGTCATGAGCAGTACAATAAAAGTTCCTTTTTCTAGCAAGCTTATGACTAGTTCGCGCGGGCTGCACTAACTGGCGTTTGTGTACGCTGCCCACCCCTGCCCCCCCCGCGGCTTCTCCCCATACGTGACTGTACAACATTCGTATGTACAGTGTACTTTACATGCAGGCACAAACCAAGCAGCCTGCGTACTGTAAAAGAAATTTAATCAACAAAATGTAAAATGTAAGTGTACAACTATCGTACAGCCGGAGTGTAAGTGGTAAGGTAGAAAAATTGCTTAGCAACCGCGAGAAAAATTAAGTACTGCAATTTTTAGGAATGCAGCGACACCCTACTATCCTACACCCTACACCATACAGCGACACTGTGCTACCACCCTAATGTCTGTGCTACCACCCTACTGTCTGTGCTACCACCCTACTGTCTGTGCTACCACCCTACTCTCTGTGCTACCACCCTACTCTCTGTGCTACCACCCTACTGTCTCTGCTACCACCCTACTGTCTGTGCTACCACCCTACTCTCTGTGCTACCACCCTACTGTCTGTGCTACCACCCTACTGTCTCTGCTACCACCCTACTGTTTCTGCTACCACCCTACTGTCTCTGCTACCACCCTACTGTCTCTGCTACCACCCTACTCTCTGCAACCACCCTACTATCTCTGCTACCACCCTACTGTCTCTGCTACCACCCTACTGTCTGTGCTTCCACCCTACTGTCTCTGCTACCACCCTAATGTCTGTGCTACCACCCTACTGTCTGTGCTACCACCCTACTGTCTCTGCTACCACCCTACTGTCTGTGCTACCACCCTACTGTCTCTGCTACCACCCTACTGTCTCTGCTACCACCCTACTGTCTCTGCTACCACCCTACTGTCTCTGCTACCACCCTACTCTCTGTGCTACCACCCTACTCTCTGCTACCACCCTACTATCTCTGCTACCACCCTACTGTCTCTGCTACCACCCTACTCTCTGTGCTACCACCCTACTCTCTGTGCTACCACCCTACTCTCTGTGCTACCACCCTACTGTCTCTGCTACCACCCTACTGTCTGTGCTACCACCCTACTGTCTCTGCTACCACCCTACTGTTTCTGCTACCACCCTACTGTCTCTGCTACCACCCTACTGTCTGTGCTACCACCCTACTCTCTGCTACCACCCTACTATCTCTGCTACCACCCTACTGTCTCTGCTACCACCCTACTCTCTGTGCTACCACCCTACTATCTCTGCTACCACCCTACTGTCTGTGCTACCACCATACTGTCTCTGCTACCACCCTACTGTGTCTGCTACCACCCTACTGTCTCTGCTACCACCCTACTGTTTCTGCTACCACCCTACTGTTTCTGCTACCACCCTACTCTCTGTGCTACCACCCTACTATCTCTGCTACCACCCTACTGTCTCTGCTACCACCCTACTATCTCTGCTACCACCCTACTGTCTCTGCTACCACCCTAATGTCTCTGCTACCACCCTACTGTCTCTGCTACCACCCTACTGTCTCTGCTACCACCCTACTGTATCTGCTTCCACCCTTCTCTTTCTGCTACCACCCTACTGTCTGTGCTACCACGCTACTGTCTGTGCTTCCACCCTAATGTCTCTGCTACCACCCTACTGTCTCTGCTACCACCCTACTGTCTCTGCTACCACCCTACTGTATCTGCTTCCACCCTTCTCTTTCTGCTACCACCCTACTGTCTGTGCTACCACGCTACTGTCTGTGCTTCCACCCTTCTCTTTCTGCTACCACCCTACTTTCTCTGCTTCCGCTGAAAATTTGCACCCTTGTAAAAGCACAGAATTCTGTGTACCACTAAATAAATTAATCCAAGCAGTTAAGGAACTGCTGTTGACAATATTTTCGGATATGAAGCACGAAAACTTTAAGAGGACAAACCGAAAGTAGTTCGTGACGTATAATTTTACGAGTTATTTTTCAAAATAACAAGGAACAGTATTTATTTGATATTGTTTTTAAACACGAGTGACTTTTTTCACTAAATCAGTTTTTTATGGTTTGCATTTCATTCTCCTAATACTACGCAAAATACTTAGTTTTTACCTTTTGTTTTAACGCTTTACCTAAGGGACAAGGGTACAAATTGAATACAAAAAACAAGTGAGAAATACATGCAATTAGCATTGATTAAAAAAAAGCTCACAAATTTCAGTCCAGCACTATTTAATGCATTAGCTTGATAAAGTATTGTTGCTTCAAGAGTATCCGTCAAATTACAATATAATATGCGCACATTCATTTAAAATGGCTGGAAAACGATAAGCTTAAATATAATCATTTAGATACGTCTTTGACGTTAGTCTGAGTGACAGTATTTGGAAGCAACGCTTGTAAGTTCTTAAAATTTCCCCTTCCCTTAAAGCTAAATCTCACAACGGTAGAAACACCACGTGGAGCATTTTAATTGATTTTTTATCCGTTATCCGTTGGATAATTGATTTAATAGTCAATTATTCTATTAGTAAACCAAAAAGGATTTGCCATAGAGGTTTGTACGGAGCAATGTTAGTGGTCCTTGTCGACAGGGTCTCCTACAATGATCGCTAAACATCTCATCGATGCTTTGAAGGTTCATTCATCGTCAAGGGCTGAAAATTTTGATCTATATAATGCACTCTCACGAAAATTGGTTTGGCTATCGTGAAAAAGGCAGTGGGTATGTGAAACACCCACGTGGTCGTTATTTACCCAGGGGGAGAGTAACTTTTTACTGTTATTGTAATTGTACTAACTCATTTCGTCGCTTTCTGCAATCTGTTAGCTAGGCGTCTTACTCTTTCGGAAAGATGAGAGGCTTCTTCAATGTTGATTGGTAGCACGGTATTTGCTTATTGTCAGTCTCAACACTGACTGTAGAAGTCACCACAGGTAGCAGTTGAGTGAACTCGGGCGGAGCAGCACTGCCGTCATCGTAGGCTCCTAGAATCGACCTCTTCAGCGCCTGAATGAACACAGCGCCAGTCTGAATGTCTCTTTCAGACTTGTCCCCCTGAGTAACACTGTAGATATACAGCGAGTCCTCATTCAGGAGTGCATTTTCTAGTCCGGGACATGCCGGCAGAATCATTTCGGCTGGGATGTGTCGACAAGCTTGAATAATGAAAACCTTCGGCTTGCCAAGGAGTGACGGATCCAAGCGAACTCTAGTAAACAACGTTTTCAGGCAAATTTTAGCAAGATCCGTTGAATACACAGAGTCAAATTCGCCGTGGGACATAATGCACAGTAGGAATGCTGCACATTCTTTATATTTGTCCCGTGTAAACTCGCCAGTCTCCGGAAGTCGGTGAAAAAAGTGTTCCGTCACATTTTCATACACTCTGTAGTCGAAGCCCAATTTTTCCAAGCAGTCTGGCAAGCAGTCCTGGGCCGAGTCTCTCTCAGCTCCTAAGCGAGTCGGCTGTCGTCTGGGGTCATCAAAGTCTATGTTGTTAATCACTATTGCTAAGCGAGTCAAACGATTGCCAACATCGTAGCGTATCTCTTGAGCGCCTTGCCCTCCATGAGCTGCACTGGAACCACCTTCATCGACTCCTGAACCGCCAGCTGAAGGCCCAGAAGATCCGCTGCGAGAATTTCCAGAACTATTGCCTCCAGCTGAACTGCCATGATCTTCTTGCGGCTCAGGAACGCTTTGGCTAGCAGATGTCTGATTGGCTAGCCTTCTGATGCTAAAAATAGAATGAAATTAGTAGATGACACTGCATAGTCTCATTAGAGAGTCAAGAGTGTTGCTAAAGGACGCAAATTTACACTGGAGTAGGGAGTCAAACCCCCGACCTTAAGGTCGTGAAGCGACGCTCGAACCAAAAGGCTACAAGAGGTAAATAGGAGACGCGATTTTCAGTAAAGAGAGACAGACCTATAGACAGGCAATCTGGTCAGACAGTCATTCTGTCAGTCTGACAACAACAGTCCTGACACCAATGTTAATGTTGGGTAGGTTCACGGTCTCAATATTTTCTCTCCTAAATTTATTTTTGTGCTCACACTCACTACTCTTAACAATACAATTTTTACTCTCCCTAATTGCAAATTCGTATTAACAAAGAATAATATTATATAGTATATTATATACTAGCGGCGTGAGCACACCATAACAAAAGTGTGTGATATTTAAACTCACCAATCTCTGATGAAATCCGCGCACTCAAAATGCTTGCCGCATTCCGCCCACTGCAAGCAGGTGCGCCTGTACTCCCCGACAATTTCCCACTTCTGCAAGCTATCAATCTTCTTGCTCAGAACTCTCAGCACTTCCAGTTGGCCATTTCTAGCCGCCCAGATGAGCGGCGTATTGCCAAAGCGGTCAGCGTGGTCTGCGTTGCAGCCGGCACGCAGCAAAACTTCAGCAACGCCTGCGAAGCCGCACTTTGACGCGTGAGTCAAAGCCGTGCAGAGCAGTCGATCCTACGAGGTAATGTTCACAAATATAATTAAGTTACACTTGCTACGGAGTATTATGTCTTCGTAACTTCAAATGGGCGCTCTCTCAAAGCCAAGTTTTTTAACTTGAAATAAAAAAACGTTGAATTACAAACGCTCGTATACAAGACTTCACAAACTCGAAATGTAATTAGACGTTGAGAACTTTCTGGTTCATGAAACTTTGACGATATGAAATTTCGGGCTTGTGAAACGTCCCTTTCAAATGAGTCCAAACTCACCTGAAGATTATAATCGGCGTTCATTTCAAGCAAAGCCACAGCCACGTCGACGTGTCCGCTCTGTGCCGCAAGCATCAACGGTGTCTGCTTCATGTTGTCAGGTCTGTTTACTTCGAGCGAAAGATTTTCAGTGGAAATATTTTCACAAATGACCTTCACAACTTTCAGGTGGCCTTGTAGGCTAGCCCAGGAGAGAGCTGACCTGCCAAGGACGTCACAAATGGTACTCGAATTCGGTTGCTTTTTCATCAGCTCTGCTACCAGGTCGGTTCTGTTTTTCTTGGCTGAGAGGATAAGTAGCGTCTCCTTCGCTGGTGGCAGCTGCTTGCATAGATCTCTTGAGATCTTCACATTACTCTCAAGCTCCTCATTGGTCCATTGGTCTGGGTACCTGGGAAATTAATGAACATTTCAAGTGAAATTTTAGTGCAGTCGAGCTTAACTACAATCTTGAAGAGACAGGGTTCTGATTACCGATTGACGTATTTTAGTAAACCGCAAGTTTTGGAAATACATCACTTACCTTTCTTTGGGTACAAATAAGAACTCGCTGGCAAAGATCTCTTTGAGTCTCTCTCTGAGCTGCTTAATTGTCTCGCGGTCTCTAGTGTCGTAAGCGAAGCGATTTTTATTCACGATGGCTTCCATTTTGGCTAAACAGAACTGTACTTGCTTTCCAGAGTTGCTGTAGTGACACACTGTGGTCAGCTCTTCAAAGTCTGGGTCTTCTTGCAGCTGCTCAAACCACGAGTCGGTATCTTTAACTCTCAAGAGTTCTGCTTGGAGACTCCAAGATAGGCAGCAAAAGTTCACAAGAAGATAAAAGTCACCTGTAATAGACTTTCTGACAACAAGCAACTTCCTGGTGAATTCAGGCATGAACGAAAAGTCTGAATGATTCCGATTCAATGGGAAACAAAATCTCCAAGCCCAGTCTGAGTTCACTGGACTTTCAAAAATTCTTTCCATGAGCTTGATTTGGCGCGGCTCCCAACTTCTCATCACCCTGTGGTGAGAGAGTGGCCCGAGCACTTCTGTTGCCCTTGAATGGTTTCCGTTTTTCAAGTGCACCAAAGCAGTCATACAGAGAATTGTGGTTCTGCTCCACGACTGGTTCTCAAAGTCGTTAAGGAATTTCAGTTCAGCATCCATGTTGTCTTTTGAGGTCCCCAACTTCTCGATGCAGTCAAAGACGGCTTGGAAAAGCTGGCCGCACTTGGAACTTGGCCGCACTGTGTCCAGGGCTAGAAGCGGAATCAGTGTGAATGGGTGAAAGTGAAAGCTTTTCACCTGGAGCGGTTGCAGTTCAAGTTTCAGCTTATTCGCCAGTATATCGACCAAATTTCTTCTGAGCTGCATGAGTCGGTCTCGAACTCGCGACTTCGTGTGCTGAAAGTCACCGCCGATGCCTGCGTTGCTGATGTACAGCTGGCAATCAGGCAACAAAAAGCTTGGCATACAAATGTCAGGGCTATCTTCGGAGTCAAGAAACTCGGCCATCTTGTCTAGCGACTGTTTTAGCAGCTGAACCAAATTCTCTGGCCTCCACACATTTTCATTCGTTAGTCCATGGTCGTTGATAATAAAGAACAGCAAAGTTTTTGCGTGGTAGGTCTTGAGACCCGATGTAGCCACTTGACTTGACAGAATCTTTTTGAAAATGAACTTTATCAATACGAAGAGCTGGCCTTGGCAGTCATTGAGCGATCTCATTATTTGCTTTTCTAAAAGGCTGGTGCTTAACCTGAGCTCTCTGTCATGGCTGGGTCTGGCTGCTCTGACCAAGTGCAGCTGCGGTATCTCCTCACCAGAGAGACCAGTTAGTTGGTGGCGCTGATTGGTCAGGTAGTTGCTGCAGCATTGAAAAGCCAAGCAGGCGCTCTCCGATGGTCTAGCACCGAGGGCGTCCAGTCGAAAAGCTGCCTCGCTTCCTGCAATGAGAATCAGGTTTCCTAAAAAAAATTCTAAAATGGCAGCTTTTTGTAATTACGAGATATATCCCTACTCCATTGCAAAACATTCAAATAACAAACTAAAAGCTAAATACTTTTCAAAAACGGGGTGAGAAGCAGAGCAGTCTTGAGAGACAGCATCTCACAGAAAGGTTCCTGAGCTCGAATCCGCGTCGAGGCCACAGTCATTTTGGGCGCAGCCGCGGAGAGAAGGCTTGGGGGCTTGTCGTGCAATTCAAGGCACAGTTAGAGTGTAACTCTGCCTGACGATGGGAAAGTTAGGGCAGATGTACACACAAATGTGAGTGTGTGCTCAGGTGGCAGAAGAATGAGCAGAATCGACTCCTCGCTGACTGCAGGTCTATGCTGTCACCAAATGATTTTCAAGTGCCAACAGCCGTCCCGCAAATATGAATATTTTTTTATTTTTTTATTACCTATCAAACAATCAACTTGGGCGTGACCCTCTTTAACTTCAAGCTTTTGAAGGCCAATTGCTGCACAGTTGCAGGAGCGAAGCAAGTGAATCGGCTTGCGATCCTGAGCGAATACAGTCCAGTCGATATTGGACTCTTCTGAAATATTTCCTTGCACTCTTTCCAGGCTGCAGCCCCAGCCTTCAGCGTAGCTACCAATCACGTGAATATCTTTCTTTGTTATACACCTTGAGAGCTGCTCTGTGAAGTCCGCCATCTTCAGGTGCAAGCTAATCCTTTTTTTGGTGAAGCCGGCCAGGTTTAACATCTTGTGTAGCTTTAAACTATCGGCTTCGTCATTTGACTGAGGGCTGAAAAGTTTAAAATTATAAACTAGTAGAAACCAGCGAAAGTACATTCAGTGTTTTTATTGTTACATTTACTAAGCTTATTGCAGCATAGGGGATGAGGGGCGGTGCGGTTAACGCGTCTGCCTCTCGCACCACGGTCGCTGAGCCCGATTTCGCGGTGAGGCCGCATTAAATTTTTGCGCAGCCGCGGAGAGAAGGCTTGGGGGACTTGTCGTGCAATTTTACGCCCTTGATGGCAAATCTCCGAGGCACAGGGAAGTGTACACTGCCTGACGATGAGAAAGTCAGGGCAGACGTACACACCTGTGTGAGCGAATGTCTGCGCACGGTCCCACTGTGCGTGTTAGCTCAGGAGTCAGCGAAATGGGCACAATTGCCTTCTCGCTGACTGCAGGTCTAGTGTCACCAAATGATTTGCCATTGCCCGCAGTGCTGCTGCAATTGCTTACGCATTTCTCAAGAGATCAGTTAGGGCAGTGTTGCTCCTGAAGCTAAGACTTGATCTGAAATGGAATTTTACGAAAAATAAAGGTAATAAGAAACACATAAGGCATGATGCATGACCTTGGTTTCGCGTCTTACTGATCAATCAATCGCAGAATCTGAAATCTTCCGTGCATCTCCGCCAGTTGGACGCATGTGAGACCGTCTTTATCGATCTGTTGCGCGTTCGCTGCGTTGTCCAACAGCACTTTTGCCGCCCTCACGTGACCAGCGATGCAGGCCCTAGCAAGCGCTGCTCTGCCTTCATTGTCCACTTCGCTAACTGAGCACCTTTTTTGCAGGAGCAGCTCAATGAGACTGTGAGCACCGACATCAGCAGCCAGCATCAGCGGTGTGTTGCCTGTTTCATCTCGATTGTCAATCATATCGATTTTCTGAAGCAACATTTCGGCTGCCCCGACATCGCCTTTTGTTATGGCGTACCTCAGAATTTGAAGCAAAGTTTCAGTTGCATTTGACCTAGAAATCTTTTCAATTAGATTTGGATGGCTAAGGAGTCTGATTCTATTACGCAGCTGAATAGTACCGACAGCTAATTGTTGCTGCGCATTATCTGGTACTTGTTCTGACTCTTGCTGCGCATTATCTGGTACTTGTTCTGACTCTTGCTGCGCATTATCTGGTACTTGTTCTGTCACTTGCTGCACATTATCTGGCACTTGTTCTGTCACTTGCTGCGCATTATCTGGTACTTGTTCTGACTCTTGCTGCGCATTATCTGGCACTTGTTCTGTCACTTGCTGCGCATTATCTGGTACTTGTTCTGTCACTTGCTGCGCATTATCTGGCACTTGTTCTGGCTCTTGCTGCTCATTATCTGGTACTTGTTCTGTCACTTGCTGCGCATTATCTGGTACTTGTTCTGACTCTTGCTGCGCATTATCTGGTACTTGTTCTGTCTCTTGCTGCGCATTATCTGGTACTTGTTCTGACTCTTGCTGCGCATTATCTGGTACTTGTTCTGTCTCTTGCTGCGCATTATCTGGCACTTGTTCTGGCTCTTGCTGCTCATTATCTGGTACTTGTTCTGTCACTTGCTGCGCATTATCTGGTACTTGTTCTGACTCTTGCTGCGCATTATCTGGCACTTGTTCTGTCACTTGCTGTGCATTATCTGGCACTTGTTCTGTCTCTTGCTGCGCATTATCTGGTACTTGTTCTGTCACTTGCTGCGCATTTTCTGGCACTTGTTCTGTCACTTGCTGCGCATTATCTGGCACTTGTTCTGTCACTTGCTGCTCATTATCTGGCACTTGCTCTGTCACTTGCTGCGCATTATCTGGTACTTGTTCTGTCACTTGCTGCGCATTTTCTGGTACTTGTTCTGTCACTTGCTGCGCATTATCTGGCTCTTGTTCTGTCACTTGCTGCGCATTATCTGGTACTTGTTCTGTCACTTGCTGCGCATTATCTGGCACTTGTTCTGTCACTTGCTGCGCATTTTCTGGTACTGGTTCTGACTCTTGCTGCGCATTATCTGGCTCTTGTTCTGTCACTTGCTGCGCATTATCTGGCTCTTGTTCTGTCACTTGCTGCTCATTATCTGGCACTTGTTCTGTCACTTGCTGCGCATTATCTGGCTCTTGTTCTGTCACTTGCTGCTCATTATCTGGCACTTGTTCTGTCACTTGCTGCTCATTATCTGGCACTTGTTCTGTCACTTGCTGCTCATTATCTGGCACTTGTTCTGTCACTTGCTGCTCATTATCTGGCACTTGTTCTGTCACTTGCTGCGCATTATCTGGCACTTGTTCTGTCACTTGCTGCTCATTATCTGGCACTTGTTCTGTCACTTGCTGCGCATTATCTGGCACTTGTTCTGTCACTTGCTGCTCATTATCTGGCACTTGTTCTGTCACTTGCTGCTCATTATCTGGCACTTGTTCTGTCACTTGCTGCTCATTATCTGGTACTTGTTCTGACTCTTGCTGCTCATTATCTGGCACTTGTTCTGTCTCTTGCTGCTTATTATCTGGCACTTGTTCTGTCACTTGCTGTGCATTATCTGGCACTCTTTCTGTCACTTGCTGCGCATTATCTGGTACTTGTTCTGACTCTTTCTGCGGATTATCTGGCACTTGTTCTGTCTCTTGCTGCTCATTATCTGGTACTTGTTCTGTCACTTGCTGCTCATTATCTGGCACTTGTTCTGTCACTTGCTGCGCATTATCTGGCACTCTTTCTGTCACTTGCTGCGCATTATCTGGTACTTGTTCTGACTCTTTCTGCGGATTATCTGGCACTTGTTCTGTCTCTTGCTGCTCATTATCTGGTACTTGTTCTGTCACTTGCTGCTCATTATCTGGCACTTGTTCTGTCACTTGCTGCTCATTATCTGGTACTTGTTCTGTCACTTGCTGTGCATTATCTGGCACTCTTTCTGTCACTTGCTGCGCATTATCTGGTACTTGTTCTGTCACTTGCTGCGCATTATCTGGCACTTGTTCTGTCTCTTGCTGCGCATTATCTGGCACTTGTTCTGTCACTTGCTGCGCATTATCTGGCACTTGTTCTGTCACTTGCTGCGCATTTTCTGGTACTTGTTCTGTCACTTGCTGCGCATTATCTGGTACTTGTTCTGTCACTTGCTGTGTATTATCTGGCACTTGTTCTGTCACTTGCTGCGCATTATCTGGTACTTGTTCTGTCACTTGCTGCGCATTATCTGGTACTTGTTCTGACTCTTGCTGTGCATTATCTGGTACTTGTTCTGTCACTTGCTGCGCATTATCTGGTACTTGTTCTGACTCTTGCTTCGCATTATCTGGCACTTGTTCTGTCACTTGCTGCGCATTATCTGGCACTTGTTCTGACTCTTGCTGCGCATTATCTGGTACTTGTTCTGTCACTTGCTGCGCATTATCTGGCACTTGTTCTGTCACTTGCTGCGCATTATCTGGTACTTGTTCTGACTCTTGCTGCGCATTATCTGGCACTTGTTCTGTCACTTGCTGCGCATTATCTGGTACTTGTTCTGACTCTTGCTGCTCATTATCTGGCACTTGTTCTGTCACTTGCTGCTCATTATCTGGCTCTTGTTCTGTCACTTGCTGCTCATTATCTGGCACTTGTTCTGTCTCTTGCTGCGCATAATCTGGCACTTGTTCTGTCACTTGCTGCGCATTATCTGGCACTTGTTCTGTCATTTGCTGCTCATTATCTGGCTCTTGTTCTGTCACTTGCTGCGCATTATCTGGCACTTGTTCTGTCACTTGCTGCTCATTATCTGGCTCTTGTTCTGTCATTTGCTGCTCATTATCTGGCACTTGTTCTGTCACTTGCTGCGCATTATCTGGCACTTGTTCTGTCTCTTGCTGCGCATTGTCTGGCACTTGTTCTGTCACTTGCTGCGTATTATCTGGTACTTGTTCTGACTCTTGCTGCTCATTATCTGGCACTTGTTCTGTCACTTGCTGCTCATTATCTGGCTCTTGTTCTGTCACTTGCTGCTCATTATCTGGTACTTGTTCTGTCTCTTGCTGCGCATTATCTGGCACTTGTTCTGTCACTTGCTGCGCATTATCTGGCTCTTGTTCTGTCATTTGCTGCTCATTATCTGGCACTTGCTCTGTCACTTGCTGCGCATTATCTGGCACTTGTTCTGTCTCTTGCTGCGCATTATCTGGCACTTGTTCTGTCACTTGCTGCGCATTATCTGGTACTTGTTCTGACTCTTGCTGCTCATTATCTGGCACTTGTTCTGTCACTTGCTGCTCATTATCTGGCTCTTGTTCTGTCACTTGCTGCGCATTTTCTGGCACTTGTTCTGTCCCTTGCTGCTCATTATCTGGCACTTGTTCTGTCTCTTGCTGCGCATAATCTGGCACTTGTTCTGTCACTTGCTGCGCATTATCTGGCTCTTGTTCTGTCATTTGCTGCTCATTATCTGGCACTTGTTCTGTCACTTGCTGCGCATAATCTGGCACTTGTTCTGTCACTTGCTGCGCATTATCTGGCTCTTGTTCTGTCATTTGCTGCTCATTATCTGGCACTTGTTCTGTCTCTTGCTGCGCATTATCTGGCACTTGTTCTGTCTCTTGCTGCGCATTATCTGGCACTTGTTCTGTCACTTGCTGCGCATTATCTGGCACTTGTTCTGTCTCTTGCTGCGCATTATCTGTCACTTGTTCTGTCCCTTGCTGCGCATTATCTGGCACTTGTTCTGTCTCTTGCTGCGCATTATCTGGTACTTGTTCTGTCTCTTGCTGCGCATTATCTGTCACTTGTTCTGTCACTTGCTGCGCATTTTTTTCGGCATGACTTTGTGTCACTTTGCTTTGCAGAGGTTTGATTTCTGCACCGTTTGGATCGTCATTTCTGAGGCAAGTTAGATAAAGAATGTATAAGTTAAAGACAATATCTGTTGGTTTTAGTTTTTCAATGTAAATTGCTGGGGAATGAATGGAATACGAGGAGACATTGCTTTCTGATGCGCCTTGTTTTGATGATTCAATTGGGATTAATGAATTGGAATCTTGCAAACGGTCTGTTGATTTTGTACCTGACCGACTCGCTTGTGATTCGTACAAGTATTCATTCGTTATTTTCCGTAAATTGCAACTTTTGATCGAAGACATTCTATTTTCAATTGCTTCTTTGACACCTATCCAATCAGAACTTTTCTGTTTCACCGAAACGATTTCGCTGCAAGAGAAATGAATTAAAGGAAACACGTTATTTTAGAATTTGCTACCTCGGTTTTATAAACTTCTGTTGCAAACCAAATTTTAACTTAAAAAAGTATTATTTTAACATTTTTAAGAAAAAAACGCAAAGCAAGAAGGATAAAGGAAGTAGACTCACTTTCATGGGGTCATTTCGTTGCGACTCAAAGTTTACTTAAATGATGATTTAGGTGATTATTTGTTTGACAAGTTAATATGCTACTTGACGCGTCATGAGCAGTACAATAAAAGTTCCTTTTTCTAGTAAGCTTATGACTAGTTCGCGCGGGCTGCACTAACTGGCGTTTGTGTACGCTGCCCACCCCTGCCCCCCCCCCCGCGGCTTCCCCCCACCCCCGGTGTTCGGGGTGGGCTGCGTGGCGGGGGGTTTTTATGCTCCGAGGTAGGCTCTATGGCCTCGCTGTTGCTTGGCAATTGAAATTGCGTGTGGGTAGGAGACAGACAATGCTGAGGAATGTGTAGTATATGTAGCTTGTATCTTCTCATACGTGACTGTACAACATTCGTATGTACAGTGTACTTTACATGCAGGCACAAACCAAGCAGCCTGCGTACTGTAAAATAAATTTAATCAACAAAATGTAAAATGTAAGTGTACAACTATCGTACAGCCGAAGTGTAAGGGGTAAGGTAGAAAAATTGCTTAGCAACCGCGAGAAAAATTAAGTACTGCAATTTTTAGGAATGCAGCGACACCCTACTGTCCTACACCCTACACCCTACAGCGACACTGTGCTACCACCCTACTCTCTGTGCTACCACCCTACTCTCTGTGCTACCACCCTACTGTCTCTGCTACCACCCTACTCTCTGTGCTACCACCCTACTGTCTCTGCTACCACCCTACTGTCTGTGCTACCACCCTACTGTCTCTGCTACCACCCTACTGTCTCTGCTACCACCCTACTGTCTCTGCTACCACCCTACTGTCTCTGCTACCACCCTACTGTCTCTGCTACCACCCTACTCTCTGTGCTACCACCCTACTCTCTGTGCTACCACCCTACTGTCTCTGCTACCACCCTACTGTCTCTGCTACCACCCTACTGTCTCTGCTACCACCCTACTGTCTCTGCTACCACCCTACTCTCTCTGCTACCACCCTACTGTCTGTGCTACCACCCTACTGTCTCTGCTACCACCCTACTGTCTCTGCTACCACCCTACTGTCTCTGCTACCACCCTACTGTCTCTGCTACCACCCTACTCTCTGTGCTACCACCCTACCGTCTCTGCTACCACCCTACTGTCTCTGCTACCACCCTACTGTCTGTGCTACCACCCTACCGTCTCTGCTACCACCCTACTGTCTCTGCTACCACCCTACTGTCTCTGCTACCACCCTACTGTATCTGCTACCACCCTACCGTCTCTGCTACCACCCTACTGTCTGTGCTACCACCCTACTGTCTCTGCTACCACCCTACTGTCTGTGCTACCTATAAATTAAATATAAGTGTACAACGATCGTACAGCCGGAGTGTAAGGGGTAAGGTAGAAAAATTGCTTAGCAACTTCGAGAAAAATTAAGTACTGCAATTTTTAGGAATGCAGCGACACCCTACTGTCCTACACCCTACACCCTACAGCGACACTGTGCTACCACCCTACTGTCTGTGCTACCACCCTACCGTCTCTGCTACCGCCCTACCGTCTCTGCTACCACCCTACTGTCTCTGCTACCACCCTACTGTCTCTGCTACCACCCTACTGTATCTGCTACCACCCTACCGTCTCTGCTACCACCCTACCGTCTCTGCTACCACCCTACTGTCTGTGCTACCACCCTACTGTCTCTGCTGCCACCCTACTGTTTCTGCTACCACCCTACTATCTCTGCTACCACCCTACTGTCTCTGCTACCACCCTACTGTCTCTGCTACCACCCTACTGTATCTGCTACCACCCTACCGTCTCTGCTACCACCCTACCGTCTCTGCTACCACCCTACTGTCTGTGCTACCACCCTACTGTCTCTGCTGCCACCCTACTGTTTCTGCTACCACCCTACTATCTCTGCTACCACCCTACTGTCTCTGCTACCATCCTACTGTCCTACACCCTACACCCTACAGCGACACTGTGCTACCACCCTACTGTCTGTGCTACCACCCTACCGTCTCTGCTACCACCCTACCGTCTCTGCTACCCCCCTACTGTCTCTGTTACCGCCCTACCGTCTCTGCTACCACCCTACTGTCTCTGCTACCACCCTACTGTCTGTGCTACCACCCTACTGTCTCTGCTACCACCCTACTGTCTCTGCTACCACCCTACTGTCTCTGCTACCACCCTACTGTCTCTGCTAACACCCTACTGTCCTACACCCTACACCCTACAGCGACACTGTGCTACCACCCTACTGTCTGTGCTACCACCCTACCGTCTCTGCTACCACCCTACCGTCTCTGCTACCCCCCTACTGTCTCTGTTACCGCCCTACCGTCTCTGCTACCACCCTACTGTCTCTGCTACCACCCTACTGTCTGTGCTACCACCCTACTGTCTCTGCTACCACCCTACTGTCTCTGCTACCACCCTACTGTCTCTGCTACCACCCTACTGTATCTGCTACCACCCTACCGTCTCTGCTACCACCCTACTGTATCTGCTACCACCCTACCGTCTCTGCTACCACCCTACTGTCTGTGCTACCACCCTACTGTCTCTGCTACCACCCTACTGTCTGTGCTACCATCCTACTCTCTGCTACCACCCTACTGTCTCTGCTACCACCCTACTGTCTCTGCTACCACCCTACTGTCTCTGCTACCACCCTACTGTCTCTGCTACCACCCTAATGTCTCTGCTACCACCCTACTGTCTCTGCTACCACCCTACTGTCTCTGCTACCACCCTACTGTCTCTGCTACCACCCTAATGTCTCTGCTACCACCCTACCGTCTCTGCTACCACCCTACTGTATCTGCTACCACCCTACCGTCTCTGCTACCACCCTACTGTCTGTGCTACCACCCTACTGTCTCTGCTACCACCCTACTGTCTGTGCTACCATCCTACTCTCTGCTACCACCCTACTGTCTCTGCTACCACCCTACTGTCTCTGCTACCACCCTACTGTCTCTGCTACCACCCTACTGTCTCTGCTACCACCCTACCGTCTCTGCTTCCGCTGAAAATTTGCACCCTTGTAAAAGCACAGAATTCTGTGTACTACTAAATAAATTAATCCAAGCAGTTTAGGAACTGCTGTTGACAATATTTTCGGATATGAAAACTTTAAGAGGACAAACCGAAAGTAGTTCGTGACGTATAATTTTACGAGTTATTTTTCAAAATAACAAGGAACAGTATTTATTTGATATTGTTTTTAAACACGAGTAACTTTTTTCACTAAATAAGTTTTTTTTGGTCTGCATATCATTCTCCTCATATTAAGCAAAATGCTTTAGTTTTTACCTTTTGTTTTAACGCTTTACCTAAGGCACAAGGGTACAAATTGAATTTTAAAAAACAAGTGAGAAATACATGCAATTAGCATTGATTAAAAAAAAGCTCACAAATTTCAGTCCAGCACTATTTAATGCATTAGCTTGATAAAGTATTGTTGCTTCAAGAGTATCGGTCAAATTACAATATAATATGCGCACATTCATTTAAAATGGCTGGAAAACGATAAGCTAAAATATAATCATTTAGATACGTCTTTGACGTTAGTCTGAGTGACAGTATTTGGAAGCTACGCTTGTAAGTTCTTAAAATTTCCCCTTCCCTTAAAGCTAAATCTCACAACGGTAGAAACACCACGTGGAGCATTTTAATTGATTTTTTTTCCGTTATCCGTTGGATAATTGATTTAATAGTCAATTATTCTATTAGTAAACCAAAAAGGATTTGCCATAGAGGTTTGTACGGAGCAATGTTAGTGGTCCTTGTCGACAGGGTCTCCTACAATGATCGCTAAACATCTCATCGATGCTTTGAAGGTTCATTCATCGTCAAGGGCTGAAAACTTTGATCTATATAATGCACTCTCACGAAAATTGGTTTGGCTATCGTGAAAAAGGCAGTGGGTATGTGAAACACCCACGTGGTCGTTATTTACCCAGGGGGAGAGTAACTTTTTACTGTTATTGTAATTGTACTAACTCATTTCGTCGCTTTCTGCAATCTGTTAGCTAGGCGTCTTACTCTTTCGGAAAGATGAGAGGCTTCTTCAATGTTGATTGGTAGCACGGTATTTGCTTATTGTCAGTCTCTACACTGACTGTAGAAGTCACCACAGGTAGCAGTTGAGTGAACTCGGGCGGAGCAGCACTGCCGTCATCGTAGGCTCCTAGAATCGACCTCTTCAGCGCCTGAATGAACACAGCGCCAGTCTGAATGTCTCTTTCAGACTTGTCACCCTGAGTAACACTGTAGATATACAGCGAGTCCTCATTCAGGAGTGCATTTTCTAGTCCGGGACATGCCGGCAGAATCATTTCGGCTGGGATGTGTCGACAAGCTTGAATAATGAAAACCTTCGGCTTGCCAAGGAGTGACGGATCCAAGCGAACTCTAGTAAACAACGTTTTCAGGCAAATTTTAGCAAGATCCGTTGAATACACAGAGTCAAATTCGCCGTGGGACATAATGCACAGTAGGAATGCTGCACATTCTTTATATTTGTCCCGTGTAAACTCGCCAGTCTCCGGAAGTCGGTGAAAAAAGTGTTCCGTCACATTTTCATACACTCTGTAGTCGAAGCCCAATTTTTCCAAGCAGTCTGGCAAGCAGTCCTGGGCCGAGTCTCTCTCAGCTCCTAAGCGAGTCGGCTGTCGTCTGGGGTCATCAAAGTCTATGTTGTTAATCACTATTGCTAAGCGAGTCAAACGATTGCCAACATCGTAGCGTATCTCTTGAGCGCCTTGCCCTCCATGAGCTGCACTGGAACCACCTTCATCGACTCCTGAACCGCCAGCTGAAGGCCCAGAAGATCCGCTGCGAGAATTTCCAGAACTATTGCCTCCAGCTGAACTGCCATGATCTTCTTGCGGCTCAGGAACGCTTTGGCTAGCAGATGTCTGATTGGCTAGCCTTCTGATGCTAAAAATAGAATGAAATTAGTAGATGACACTGCATAGTCTCATTAGAGAGTCAAGAGTGTTGCTAAAGGACGCAAATTTACACTGGAGTAGGGAATCAAACCCCCGACCTTAAGGTCGTGAAGCGACGCTCGAACCAAAAGGCTACAAGAGGTAAATAGGAGACGCGATTTTCAGTAAAGAGAGACAGACCTATAGACAGGCAATCTGGTCAGACAGTCATTCTGTCAGTCTGACAACAACAGTCCTGACACCAATGTTAATGTTGGGTAGGTTCACGGTCTCAATATTTTCTCTCCTAAATTTATTTTTGTGCTCACACTCACTACTCTTAACAATACAATTTTTACTCTCCCTAATGGCAAATTCTTATTAACAAATAATATTATTATATAGTATATTATATACTAGCGGCGTGAGCACACCATAACAAAAGTGTGTGATATTTAAACTCACCAATCTCTGATGAAATCCGCGCACTCAAAATGCTTGCCGCATTCCGCCCACTGCAAGCAGGTGCGCCTGTACTCCCCGACAATTTCCCACTCCTGCAAGCTATCAATCTTCTTGCTCAGAACTCTCAGCACTTCCAGTTGGCCATTTCTAGCCGCCCAGATGAGCGGCGTATTGCCAAAGCGGTCAGCGTGGTCTGCGTTGCAGCCGGCACGCAGCAAAACTTCAGCAACGCCTGCGAAGCCGCATTTTGACGCGTGAGTCAAAGCCGTGCAGAGCAGTCGATCCTACGAGGTAATGTTCACAAATATAATTAAGTTACACTTGCTACGGAGTATTACGTCTTCGTAACTTCAAATGGGCGCTCTCTCAAAGCCAAGTTTTTTAACTTGAAATAAAAAACGTTGAATTACAAACGCTGGTATACAAGACTTCACAAACTCGAAATGTAATTAGACGTTGAGAACTTTCTGGTTCATGAAACTTTGACGATATGAAATTTCGGGCTTGTGAAACGTCCCTTTCAAATGAGTCCAAACTCACCTGAAGATTATAATCGGCGTTCATTTCAAGCAAAGCCACAGCCACGTCGACGTGTCCGCTCTGTGCCGCAAGCATCAACGGTGTCTGCTTCATGTTGTCAGGTCTGTTTACTTCGAGCGAAAGATTTTCAGTGGAAATATTTTCACAAATGACCTTCACAACTTTCAGGTGGCCTTGTAGGCTAGCCCAGGAGAGAGCTGACCTGCCAAGGACGTCACAAATGGTACTCGAATTCGGTTGCTTTTTCATCAGCTCTGCTACCAGGTCGGTTCTGTTTTTCTTGGCTGAGAGGATAAGTAGCGTCTCCTTCGCTGGTGGCAGCTGCTTGCATAGATCTCTTGAGATCTTCACATTACTCTCAAGCTCCTCATTGGTCCATTGGTCTGGGTACCTGGGAAATTAATAAACATTTCAAGTGAAATTTTAGTGCAGTCGAGCTTAACTACAATCTTGAAGAGACAGGGTTCTGATTACCGATTGACGTATTTTAGTAAACCGCAAGTTTTGGAAATACATCACTTACCTTTCTTTGGGTACAAATAAGAACTCGCTGGCAAAGATCTCTTTGAGTCTCTCTCTGAGCTGCTTAATTGTTTCGCGGTCTCTAGTGTCGTACGCGAAGCGATTTTTATTCACGATGGCTTCCATTTTGGCTAAACAGAACTGTACTTGCTTTCCAGAGTTGCTGTAGTGACACACTGTGGTCAGCTCTTCAAAGTCTGGGTCTTCTTGCAGCTGCTCAAACCACGAGTCGGTATCTTTAACTCTCAAGAGTTCTGCTTGGAGACTCCAAGATAGGCAGCAAAAGTTCACAAGAAGATAAAAGTCACCTGTAATAGACTTTCTGACAACAAGCAACTTCCTGGTGAATTCAGGCATGAACGAAAAGTCTGAATGATTCCGATTCAATGGGAAACAAAATCTCCAAGCCCAGTCTGAGTTCACTGGACTTTCAAAAATTCTTTCCATGAGCTTGATTTGGCGCGGCTCCCAACTTCTCATCACCCTGTGGTGAGAGAGTGGCCCGAGCACTTCTGTTGCCCTTGAAAGGTTTCCGTTTTTCAAGTGCACCAAAGCAGTCATACAGAGAATTGTGGTTCTGCTCCACGACTGGTTCTCAAAGTCGTTAAGGAATTTCAGTTCAGCATCCATGTTGTCTTTTGAGGTCCCCAACTTCTCGATGCAGTCAAAGACGGCTTGGAAAAGCTGGCCGCACTTGGAACTTGGCCGCACTGTGTCCAGGGCTAGAAGCGGAATCAGTGTGAATGGGTGAAAGTGAAAGCTTTTCACCTGGAGCGGTTGCAGTTCAAGTTTCAGCTTATTCGCCAGTATATCGACCAAATTTCTTCTGAGCTGCATGAGTCGGTCTCGAACTCGCGACTTCGTGTGCTGAAAGTCACCGCCGATGCCTGCGTTGCTGAAGTACAGCTGGCAATCAGGCAACAAAAAGCTTGGCATACAAATGTCAGGGCTATCTTCGGAGTCAAGAAACTCGGCCATCTTGTCTAGCGACTGTTTTAGCAGCTGAACCAAATTCTCTGGCCTCCACACATTTTCATTCGTTAGTCCATGGTCGTTGATAATAAAGAACAGCAAAGTTTTTGCGTGGTAGGTCTTGAGACCCGATGTAGCCACTTGACTTGACAGAATCTTTTTGAAAATGAACTTTATCAATACGAAGAGCTGGCCTTGGCAGTCATTGAGCGATCTCATTATTTGCTTTTCTAAAAGGCTGGTGCTTAACCTGAGCTCTCTGTCATGGCTGGGTCTGGCTGCTCTGACCAAGTGCAGCTGCGGTATCTCCTCACCAGAGAGACCAGTTAGTTGGTGGCGCTGATTGGTCAGGTAGTTGCTGCAGCATTGAAAAGCCAAGCAGGCGCTCTCCGATGGTCTAGCACCGAGGGCGTCCAGTCGAAAAGCTGCCTCGCTTCCTGCAATGAGAATCAGGTTTCCTAAAAATATTTCTAAAATGGCAGCTTTTTGTAGCTCGTAATTACGAGATATATCCCTACTTTATTGCAAAACATTCAAATAACAAACTAAAAGCTAAATACTTTTCAAAAACGGGGTGAGAAGCAGAGCAGTCTTGAGAGACAGCATCTCACAGAAAGGTTCCTGAGCTCGAATCCGCGTCGAGGCCACAGTCATTTTGGGCGCAGCCGCGGAGAGAAGGCTTGGGGGCTTGTCGTGCAATTCAAGGCACAGTTAGAGTGTAACTCTGCCTGACGATGGGAAAGTTAGGGCAGATGTGAGTGTGTGCTCAGGTGACAGAAGAATGAGCAGAATCGACTCCTCGCTGACTGCAGGTTTATGCTGTCACCAAATGATTTTTAAGTGCCAACAGCCGTCCCGCAAATATGAATATTTTTTTTTATTACCTATCAAACAATCAACTTGGGCGTGACCCTCTTTAACTTCAAGCTTTTGAAGGCCAATTGCTGCACAGTTGCAGGAGCGAAGCAAGTGAATCGGCTTGCGATCCTGAGCGAATACAGTCCAGTCGATATTGGACTCTTCTGAAATATTTCCTTGCACTCTTTCCAGGCTGCAGCCCCAGCCTTCAGCGTAGCTACCAATCACGTGAATATCTTTCTTTGTTATACACCTTGAGAGCTGCTCTGTGAAGTCCGCCATCTTCAGGTGCAAGCTAATCCTTTTTTTGGTGAAGCCGGCCAGGTTTAACATCTTGTGTAGCTTTAAACTATCGGCTTCGTCATTTGACTGAGGGCTGAAAAGTTTAAAAGTATAAACTAGTAGAAACCAGCGAAAGTATATTCAGTGTTTTTATTATTAAATTTGGCACTTTCTGGCACTTTATTAAATTTACTAAGCTTATTGCAGCATAGGGGGTCAGGGGCGGTGCGGTTAACGCGTCTGCCTCTCGCACCACGGTCGCTGAGCCCGATTTCGCGGTGAGGCCGCATTAAATTTTTGCGCAGCCGCGGAGAGAAGGCTTGGGGGACTTGTCGTGCAATTATACGCCCTTGATGGCAAATCTCCGAGGCACAGGGAAGTGTACACTGCCTGACGATGAGAAAGTCAGGGCAGACGTACACACCTGTGTGAGCGAATGTCTGCGCACGGTACCACTGTGCGTGTTAGCTCAGGAGTCAGCGAAATGGGCACAATTGCCTTCTCGCTGACTGCAGGTCTAGTGTCACCAAATGATTTGCCACTGCCCGCAGTGCTGCTGCAATTGCTTACGCATTTCTCAAGAGATCAGTTAGGGCAGTGTTGCTCCTGAAGCTAAGACTTGATCTGAAATGGAATTTTACGAAATTAATAAAGGCAATAAGAAACACATAAGGCATGATGCATGACCTTGGTTTCGCGTCTTACTGATCAATCAATCGCAGAATCTGAAATCTTCCGTGCATCTCCGCCAGTTGGACGCATGTGAGACCGTCTTTATCGATCTGTTGCGCGTTCGCTGCGTTGTCCAACAGCACTTTTGCTGCCCTCACGTGACCAGCGATGCAGGCCCTAGCAAGCGCTGCTCTGCCTTCATTGTCAACTTCGCTAACTGAGCACCTTTTTTGCAGGAGCAGCTCAATGAGACTGTGAGCACCGACATCAGCAGCCAGCATCAGCGGTGTGTTGCCTGTTTCATCTCGATTGTCAATCATATCGATTTTCTGAAGCAACATTTCGGCTGCCCCGACATCGCCTTTTGTTATGGCGTACCTCAGAATTTGAAGCAAAGTTTCAGTTGCATTTGACCTAGAAATCTTTTCAATTAGATTTGGATGGCTAAGGAGTCTGATTCTATTACGCAGCTGAATAGTACCGACAGCTAATTGTTGCTGCGCATTATCTGGCACTTGTTCTGACTCTTGCTGCGCATTATCTGGTACTTGTTCTGACTCTTGCTGCGCATTATCTGGTACTTGTTCTGGCTCTTGCTGCGCATTATCTGGCACTTGTTCTGACTCTTGCTGCGCATTATCTGGCTCTTGTTCTGTCACTAGCTGCGCATTATCTGGCACTTGTTCTGACTCTTGCTGCGCATTATCTGGTACTTGTTCTGACTCTTGCTGCGCATTATCTGGCACTTGTTCTGACTCTTGCTGCGCATTATCTGGTACTTGTTCTGTCACTTGCTGCGCATTATCTGGCACTTGTTCTGTCACTTGCTGCGCATTATCTGGTACTTGTTCTGTCACTTGCTGCTCATTATCTGGTACTTGTTCTGACTCTTGCTGCGCATTATCTGGTACTTGTTCTGTCACTTGCTGCGCATTATCTGGTACTTGTTCTGTCACTTGCTGCGCATTATCTGGCACTTGTTCTGACTCTTGCTGCGCATTATCTGGCACTTGTTCTGACTCTTGCTGCGCATTATCTGGCACTTGTTCTGTCACTAGCTGCGCATTATCTGGCACTTGTTCTGTCACTTGCTGCGCATTATCTGGCACTTGTTCTGACTCTTGCTGCGCATTATCTGGCACTTGTTCTGTCACTTGCTGCGCATTATCTGGCACTTGTTCTGTCACTTGCTGCGCATTATCTGGCTCTTGTTCTGTCACTTGCTGCGCATTATCTGGCACTTGTTCTGGCTCTTGCTGCGCATTATCTGGTACTTGTTCTGTCACTTGCTGCGCATTATCTGGCACTTGTTCTGTCACTTGCTGCGCATTATCTGGTACTTGTTCTGTCACTTGCTGCGCATTATCTGGCACTTGTTCTGTCACTTGCTGCGCATTATCTGGCACTTGTTCTGTCACTTGCTGCGCATTATCTGGCACTTGTTCTGTCACTTGCTGCGCATTATCTGGTACTTGTTCTGACTCTTGCTGAGCATTATCTGGTACTTGTTCTGTCACTTGCTGCGCATTATCTGGTACTTGTTCTGTCACTTGCTGAGCATTATCTGGCACTTGTTCTGTCACTTGCTGTGTATTATCTGGCACTTGTTCTGTCACTTTCTGCGCATTATCTGGTACTTGTTCTGTCACTTGTTGCTCATTATCTGGCACTTGTTCTGTCACTTGCTGCGCATTATCTGGTACTTGTTCTTTCACTTGCTGCACATTATCTGGTACTTGTTCTGTCACTTGCTGCGCATTATCTGGTACTTGTTCTGTCACTTGCTGCGCATTATCTGGCACTTGTTCTGACTCTTGCTGCGCATTATCTGGCACTTGTTCTGTCACTTGCTGCGCATTATCTGGCACTTGTTCTGTCACTTGCTGCGCATTATCTGGTACTTGTTCTGTCACTTGCTGCGCATTATCTGGCACTTGATTTGTCACTTGCTGCACATTATCTGGTACTTGTTCTGTCACTTGCTGCGCATTATCTGGCACTTGTTCTGACTCTTTCTGCGCATTATCTGGCACTTGTTCTGGCTCTTGCTGCGCATTATCTGGTACTTGTTCTGTCACTTGCTGAGCATTATCTGGCACTTGTTCTGTCACTTGCTGTGTATTATCTGGCACTTGTTCTGTCACTTTCTGCGCATTATCTGGTACTTGTTCTGTCACTTGTTGCTCATTATCTGGCACTTGTTCTGTCACTTGCTGCGCATTATCTGGTACTTGTTCTTTCACTTGCTGCACATTATCTGGTACTTGTTCTGTCACTTGCTGCGCATTATCTGGTACTTGTTCTGTCACTTGCTGCGCATTATCTGGCACTTGTTCTGACTCTTGCTGCGCATTATCTGGCACTTGTTCTGTCACTTGCTGCGCATTATCTGGCACTTGTTCTGTCACTTGCTGCGCATTATCTGGTACTTGTTCTGTCACTTGCTGCGCATTATCTGGCACTTGATTTGTCACTTGCTGCACATTATCTGGTACTTGTTCTGTCACTTGCTGCGCATTATCTGGCACTTGTTCTGACTCTTTCTGCGCATTATCTGGCACTTGTTCTGGCTCTTGCTGCGCATTATCTGGTACTTGTTCTGTCACTTGCTGAGCATTATCTGGCACTTGTTCTGTCACTTGCTGTGTATTATCTGGCACTTGTTCTGTCACTTTCTGCGCATTATCTGGTACTTGTTCTGTCACTTGTTGCTCATTATCTGGCACTTGTTCTGTCACTTGCTGCGCATTATCTGGTACTTGTTCTTTCACTTGCTGCACATTATCTGGTACTTGTTCTGTCACTTGTTGCTCATTATCTGGCACTTGTTCTGTCACTTGCTGCGCATTATCTGGTACTTGTTCTGTCACTTGCTGCGCATTATCTGGCACTTGTTCTGACTCTTGCTGCGCATTATCTGGCACTTGTTCTGTCACTTGCTGCGCATTATCTGGCACTTGTTCTGTCACTTGCTGCGCATTATCTGGTACTTGTTCTGTCACTTGCTGCGCATTATCTGGCACTTGATTTGTCACTTGCTGCACATTATCTGGTACTTGTTCTGTCACTTGCTGCGCATTATCTGGCACTTGTTCTGGCTCTTGCTGCGCATTATCTGGTACTTGTTCTGTCATTTGCTGCGCATTATCTGGTACTTGTTCTTTCACTTGCTGCACATTATCTGGTACTTGTTCTGTCACTTGCTGCGCATTATCTGGTACTTGTTCTGTCACTTGCTGCGCATTATCTGGTACTTGTTCTGTCACTTGCTGAGCATTATCTGGTACTTGTTCTGTCACTTGCTGCGCATTATCTGGCACTTGTTCTGTCACTTGCTGCGCATTATCTGGTACTTGTTCTGTCACTTGCTGCGCATTATCTGGCACTTGTTCTGACTCTTGCTGCGCATTATCTGGTACTTGTTCTGTCACTTGCTGCGCATTATCTGGTACTTGTTCTGGCTCTTGCTGCGCATTATCTGGCACTTGTTCTGACTCTTGCTGCGCATTATCTGGTACTTGTTCTGTCACTTGCTGCACATTATCTGGCACTTGTTCTGCCACTTGCTGCGCATTATCTGGTACTTGTTCTGGCTCTTGCTGCGCATTATCTGGCACTTGTTCTGACTCTTGCTGCGCATTATCTGGCACTTGTTCTGTCACTTGCTGCGCATTATCTGGCACTTGTTCTGACTCTTGCTGCGCATTATCTGGCACTTGTTCTGACTCTTGCTGCGCATTATCTGGCACTTTTCTTGTCAGTTTGTCTTCTGTGACTTGAGATCCTTTTTCGTGTTGCTTTTGCTCATCTTCTGGCTGGGTCTCATCAGGTAGCTGCTGCTGCTGCTCATTCTGTTTATCTACGCGTTGTATCTCTTCTCGTTGCTTTACGAGCTCTTTGTCACTTTTCAAAGGACTTTCTTTGCTTTTTAATTGCCGGCATCCTTGTCGGTCTTCAAATTGTGCAAGTACAATGTTTTCAAGGTCAATGCTGATGTAACTTTCTAATTCCAATAGTTGTTTTCTGTTGGTCTTGCATTCAACGGTGTTTGAGGGCGATTTCTCCACGCCCATGCCTTGGATCTCTAGAAAGTACATAAATAGATAGAGTACTTGTGACATCATTTTTATATCATTTTCTTTCGGACTTAATTGTAGTATTGCTTAATTTATGATAGCAACAGTGTCAGTCACATATTCAGCTTAAAATCGGATAGTACAAATCGATTTATAATGGGGAAGGACCTGTGGGAGCATTGGGACCATTTCAAATACCCACTGCTTACTTCCCGATTGCTCCAAAATCAAAAGAATAATTTTTTTAACGTCCTTTTATACGGGTCTAAATTTTCCGCTCTTTACGATGAACTAACTTTAAAAGCCTGTCCGACGTCAGCATCGTCGAGAGAGTCAGCGATTCTTGTCGAAGATCCTGGTGACAAGGACCAACAGTAATATCCGATCGACATAATCAGCTTATGAAAGTTTGTGAGTTGGTACATATTATGCCTAAACTTGTGGTTTTTGCCTCCAGACACCCCCGACAAGAATCGTTGAATGTCTCGACGATGTCGATGTTTTGTGATTCGGGAAGTTTTTCATGGCGAACGGTTGAATATTTTGGGAGATACATAGAATAATACTTCTTTCCTAAACAGCAATATGAATCACTTACATGCAATAACCAAATGAGATTAAAGCTTCTTGTTGATGGTGGTGTAACTTAAGACAGAACTACTTTCGGTTGGTTAATCTACCGCAGATATCTTTTCAAGCTAAATTTGCGATAAGGCACATTTTGTGCTGTGGCAACGTCTTAAATATAATGCCTATTTCGATAAAGATAGTAGTGTACATTCTATCGAATACAACTAACAGGCTGAAATGTACACACACCCATTTGTTCGCAACCAAGGCTGTATAATCAGATTGTCAAAACAATGAAAATATGCATAGGTCTTTTGTGCATTGTTTTAGCAATGTACAATGCTAGAAATGTACTAGCTCCGACTATAGTTAAATAAAATTTGTTTAAATTAGCGACACAAGTAGTCACTCAAATAAAAAATGTTGCATTTACCAGTGCTATTGCTCAAACTAGTGATTTATTCGTCATGCCAAGACATCTCACTGTTAGAATCACATCAATCGTAAATATTATGCTGGCAATTGTCTCTTTGAATATCTGTCAATTCAAAATTGAAGAAAAATGAGGAAAATTGAATAAGAGGCTCAGAAAACAATCTTTTAAAGTACGCCTTTTAATTTTCACGTTTGGATTCAATGCGTACTACTGCTGAACTTAGAAATTAAGTAGTTTATGTGATTTAAGTAGATTTAATTTTTTGCTTTTCCTTAATCCACTTAACACGCAAAGTAAAGTAGTGGCGAGAAATATATTGAATCACTACCCTGGAATCACTACCCTAGAATCACTACCCTAGAATCACCATTCAAGAATCACTACCCTAGAATCACTACCTTATAATCACTACCCTAGAATCAGCATTTAAGAATCACTACCCTAGAATCACTACCCTAGAATCAGCATTTAAGAATCACTACCATAGAATCACTACCCTAGAATCACTACCCTAGAATCACTACCCTAGAATCAGCATTTAAGAATCACTAACATAGAATCACTACCCTAGAATCACTACCCTAGAATCACCAATTAAGAATCACTACCATAGAATCCCTACCTTAGAATCACTACCTTAGAATCACTATTAAATAATCACTACCCTAGAATCACTACCCTAGAATCACTACCCTAGAATCAGCAATGGCAATATTGAAGCGAATACATTTTACTTGGACCGCAGCTTTACAAAGTGGTTGAGCAGATAGTGACTCACTGTTGAATAGTCCAATACTGCTAGTGTTTTCATATCATAAACTGAGTATGACTACTGTATAGTGTATGGCCTATGTCATCGCAGCCGTAGGTGCCAGCTAAAACTGAATTAAGTTCCATAATCAACCATAACACAATATCCTATTTAACTACTGTTCACATTGAAATTCTCACTGTTTTGTATAGAGGGGTGTGGAGGAATTGAATTGTCTGCTGGTGAGAAAATAGACGACTATATAAAAGGATGGACAATAAAACTTCATTAGCCAATATAGTAAGTGAATGCAATAAGATATATAGAAATACTATATATTGTTATGCTTATAAGAAGCTGAATAAAGTGTGAGAAATATTTTTTTTCAGCACGGGTGAATAGAAAAACAAGTCTTTTGAAACATTTTTTTTCTTGTCTTTTGTGAAGCTGCATGCATGGCTGCATCGATTGTAAATTTTACATGCTCAAACACAGGTGCAAAATATAGTGTTATTCCGATGCGTAGAATCAATTGGCATGTGAAACACTCTGAGTATCAAAGTCAGTCTTTAGTCTGCCAGCTATGCATAGGCAATAAAACTTGGCAACTTGAACAGAATTTTCCTATTTAAATCTGACTCACACTCATACGATCTGTTTAATGTGGCTAAATTGTGCAGTGTTAGTGTGGTTGTCAGGTATAAAATAAGCTAATTTAACTCGTACATTTCTGAGGCCGTTTATTTTTCGCTTAAATATTGCATGTCTCTCTCCTGTCGCATTCTCACCCCTGTCTCACCTCTCTCCTGTCTCATCTCTCCCCTGTCTCATCTCTATCCTGTCTCATCTCTCCCCTGTCTCATCTCTCCCCTGTCTCACCTCTCCCCTGTCTCATCTCTCCCCTGTCTCATCTCTCTCCTGTCTCATCTCTCCCGTGTCTCATCTCTCTCCTGTCTCATCTCTAACGTGCCTCATCTCTCCCTTGTCTCATCTCTCCCGTGTCTCATCTCTCCCGTGTCTCATCTCTCCTGTTTCTCATCTCACCCGTGTCTCATCTCACCCGTGTCTCATCTCACCCGTGTCTCATCTCACCCCTGTCTCATCTCTCCCGTATCTCATCTCACCCGTGTCTCATCTCTCCCGTGTCTCATCTCTCCCGTGTCTCATCTCTCCCGTGTCTCATCTCTCCTGTGTCTCATCTCTCCCGTTTCTCATCTCTCCCGTGTCGCATCTCTCCCTTGTCTCATCTCTCCCGTGTCTCATCTCTCCCCTGTCTCATCTCTCTCCTGTCTCATCTCTCCCGTGTCTCATCTCTCTCCTGTCTCATCTCTCCCCTGTCTCATCTCTCTCCTGTCTCATCTCTCTCTCCCCTGTCTCATCTCTCCCCTGTCTCACCTTTCCCCTGTCTCACCTCTCCCCTGCCTCATCTCTCCATGGTCTCATCTCTCCCCTGCCTCATCTCTCCCCTGTCTCATCTCTCCCCTGTCTCACCTCTCCCCTGCCTCATCTCTCCATGGTCTCATCTCTCCTTTATCTCCAAGAATGAAATTCTATCTATTCGATACATATTTCTTACATTTTTCCTGCTGAAGCGGTAAGCACTATACAGATATTAAAGATTGTATAAATGTGCCAACTATACCCAGAGCTAGTTTGTTATTAGCTGCTTTACTCCTAGGGACTGCATTTAGTCACAAAAGCAGTTAAAATTTGTCACCTTTTTCCTTCGCCACCATATACACCTGCTCAATGTTTTATAGTCGCAATTGAGTCACATATCGCAGCTTCTCGAAGACATCAAACAAAAGCCGACAGTATTTTAATCCGTTTTTTTATTATTGCAGTTTCTCAATTGCTATTCTGCCTTGGAAACTGTTTTAAAGACACTCGAAATGAGACCAAAAGAGTTTGAGACTGCCCATGCAGGGGGCGATAAAGTTGAATTAATTCAATTAATAAGTTGGTGCTCAAGTTAGTCTTCTTGGATAAAGCGCTGTTTGGGGTGTGAAATATTTCTTTAAAGAAATGTTTTTATTGAGACAGCCATTGCTTTGAGCTGCTGAGCTCAGTAAGTGAGGCGACAAGTTATAATGTGTCGTAAACTATGCTACTCGGTCATAAAGTTTTAAGCAGCTCTGATAAATATAGTCTCTAAGACAAGACGCATCTTTAAAAAACTGAAGAGAACGTTTGCCTCACTGCCAGATAATCGTTTATTGATTTGTTATAAACCACAAAAGAGAAGCCTTTGCGAGGCCGGGCGCACACGCATCATTCTGATTGGCTTAAGTCTCCTATTGGTCAGGACTTGTTCCGCATTTGTGTTTCTTTGGGAGGCCAAGATACGCACACCTACCCCCCACCCGCTACTAAAACACTCCCAGAACGTTTCGGACCGCCTGTTTAAAATCGTTCATCGATTACACAACCAAAATTATTTCTACTGTCTTAAAGAATTTGGTTAAACTTCTCGAAAAAATGGACATTGCTAAGATTCTAGACCTGTCGTCATCAACACCAGCAGCGCAAGTCGCTAGTCCGATTCGTGGAAATTCAACACCGACTGAAACAGCAGCAGCAGCGGTAGCAGCGTCGGCGGCGGCCCATTCGCCAATTTCCGTGTCAAACAGTCAGAAGCTTCAGCAGCTTCAGTGTCGCAGCGATCTCAGGTAAGAGATTAGTCTTTGACTCGATTTAAAAAACACTTTTTTGAGAGGAAAATGGGCCGAATGGCTTTTAGCATCGGAATCAAGGCCGGGGGTTCGATTCGATTCCAACGACAATCTGTGTTATTTAGTAAAACACTCAGCTCTGCATTGATTCCGTTTACCTGCAGTTCTTAAATGAGTCCATGTACGAGTACTGAACAGCAATAATTAATAATAATATAATAATTGATTACACCTGCCCCAATTGGGTCAGATGTGCAGCCGACAGCACAGCCGCAGCTAATGCGCGGCGCATCTGAAGGCTGCGTACAGCTGTTCAGTCCACGGACTGGGGGGACGCCACACCCACCTTCAACTATCCCAGCTGATGCTGGTACCCCTTTAACAGCTGGGTGAACTGAAGCAATGCAGAGTTAGATGTCTTGCTAAAGGACGCAAATTGTTCCAGTGGAGTCGGGAATCGAACCCCCGACCTTCAAGTCGTGAGTCCGACGCCCTAACCACTAGGCTACAACCTCTTTCGAATCCGAAAACTTTTTGAACAGCAACGTATACACTTCAATGTGTTTCATCAAATCTTGTTAATCCTTATACAGAAAAAGAATTTCATATTGAGTAAACAGGCAATCATTTTTACATTTTAATGCGCAATATACACAGATATAGAGCGCGAAGGCACTACATTCTGGCAGTGTTGCAGGTGTCTGTCTTAAAAACTCAAGAAGCCACGTATAGTATCGACACTCGTACAGCAAACTTTATTCTCAAACCAACCACCCCCACACACAAACACTAAAAACTGCAATAGATGAGAATATTTTTGAATTGCTTACACAGCGCCCGTGATAAGCGACAACAGGGGAATACTGCGGGTGACAAGAGAGGCATGTCGCGGGGCAAACACATCATTAAATTCTTGTTTCTGTCGTTTTGCCCATCAAACTCTTTGTGAGCTGAATTGGATTGAGCTATATTGCGCCTCTGCTTGACTGCGAGTCCTCTTCTTTGACTGTGGGATTGCAATCTGTAGCTATAGTTTTTTCCTTAGTTTTAACTAAATTGTGTGTGAGGATTATTTGCTATTAAATAACTATTTTCACAAACTGCAGGCATTTTCAAGTGTAACGATAACGCAACAGGTTGGCTTTGTCTGCGGTCGAGTTACAACACCTTTTTAGATTAAAAAACATCTTTAAAGAGCTTAAGTAAACTAACTTTCTGTTCAAATAAGCTATTCGGTAATAAGCGAAAACAATGTAAATGCAAATTGCCATGCCTCATTGACTTTTTGTATATTATATCTTTAGCAGGTAGATCAGGAATTAAAAACACATGCCCGCTATACTACACTCACCGATGAGTATGATGGGGTTACAAGAACAATACTTGATGAATGGCACTTCAACGCTAAGTCAAGATAGAAAGAGCGATTCTCTCGTGTCCTAAGAGTTGACTCTTTATCTTCACTGTTATGCAATGGAAACAATGGCTTGTTGTAAGCTTCCAGGATCGTATCAGACAATCCAAAGTGTCTGTCTTAGTAAGGCATCGTGAAAAACTGGAGTATAAGATGATAGGATGCAAGAAACGCGATGCTGTTAACATGACTGCAAGCATCGTTTTTTATACAAAAGCGAATACATATCAGCAAGGCGATGTTTATCCACTAGTTAATTTGTTTGCAGGCAGAGTCTAACGAAAAAAATCGATAACTTCCCTAGATTCCGAAATTGCCTGAATAATAAATTTCACTGAATTACGAAAATTTTTCTCAATTCCGAAACTTTCTTGAACTCCGAAACTTTTCTCAATTCCGAAACTTTCTTGAATTCCGAAACTTTTATGAATTCCGAAAACTTTTCTCAATTCCGAAACTTTCTTGAACTCCGAAACTTTTCTCAATTCCGAAACTTTCTTGAATTCCGAAACTTTTATGAATTCCGAAAACTTTTCTCAATTCCGAAACTTTCTTGAATTCCGAAACTTTCTTGAATTCCGAAACTTTTATGAATTCCGAAACTTTCTTGAATTCCGAAACGTTTCTCAATGCCGAAATTTGAGGAATTTGTGGCTTGAATTTCGAAATCGCTAAAAAACTTCCTAGAAACTTTTTAAATCTTTAAGTTGAAATTGCGACAGAGAATTTTGTGTTATTGAATTGCTTCCGAATTTGTTAATATGCAATCGTAAAGAGTCAAGCACCTCATCCTTCACATTGACCAGCGACTTGTCCATATCGCTGAGCCAAGCTCGATCGGATCTAGAAGCCGCGGTGCGCCACTGCGAGGAGCAGAATCGTCGACTGGAGCGACACGGTCGCGAGCTCGAATCCTTGCAGCAGGAGCGGCTGGCTCATGTGGAACAGCTTCGACAGCTTCACGTGGAAATCTCCGGTGTAAGATTGCAGTCTGTGTTTTCTAAATTTAATTTTCACCACCGATCTTGACACTCGGTTAATCTTGTCACTCGGTTAGTTTGTCACTCGGTTAGTCTTGTCACTCGGTTAGTTTGTCACTCGGTTAGTCTTGTCACTCGGTTAGTTTGTCACTCGGTTAGTCTTGTCACTCGGTTAGTTTTGTCACTCGGTTAGTTTGCCACTCGGTTAGTCTTGTCACTCGGTTAATGTTGTCACTCGGTTAGTTTTGTCACTCGGTTAATGTTGTCACTCGGTTAGTTTGTCACTCGGTTAGTTTTGTCACTCGGTTAGTTTTGTCACTCGGTTAGTCTTGTCACTCGGTTAGTTTTGTCACTATGTTAGTCTTGTCACTCGGTTAATGTTGTCACTCGGTTAATCTTCTCTCTGTTCCTTCGTTTCCAACGTTTCTATATTTTAGGATTTAAAATAATTAGAAAATTTTAGCATCTGTCGGCTACATTTCCACTACTTCTGTCTACCTTAGTTAGTATTTTGTGTTTTTCATGAAAAAAAGTTTTTGTTTTGTTGTGTAAGCTAGCGATTTTATCTGGCGAAGTTGCCACTTTTTAGTTGCATTCAGCCGCTGACACGTCTTCTTTAATGGGGCGGACATTCTGTTTTTGTTTTTTTTGCTAAGATTATGCAACAGAATCAGACACTTGAGATCCTTTACGGCTGCGGCTGCTGCTGCTGCTGCTGCTGCCAATGTACCTAGGGCGATATTTATCTGGCACTGACACTCTTCCATGATATTTTGACCACAAGCTAGTTTTTTCTGACATGTTCCATTCTTTTGAAGACAGCTGACAACTGAAGTCTTCTTTCACTTTGGGATTTTTTGTTTTTTTTGTTATCTTCTTTTTCATATCGACAATATCAGTGTTGTCCAGTCACGAGGCACAGAAACGACTGCGTGCATAATTCTGGGCCTGTTTTGGCTTGCATTTTCATTGAGTCCTAGTTTGCTTTCTCAACAGTGGATCCTACTGTGGGAAGACAGTGGGATTGAGGGAGATGAGACAGTGGGATTGAGGGAGATGAGACTGTGGGGTTGAGGGAGATGAGACTGTGGGATTGAGGGAGATGAGACTGTGGGGTTGAGGGAGATGAGACTGTGGGGTTGAGGGAGATGAGACAGTGGGATTGAGGGAGATGAGACTGTGGGGTTGAGGGAGATGAGACTGTGGGATTGAGGGAGATGAGACTGTGAGATTGAGGGAGATGAGACAGTGGGACTGAGGGAGATGAGACTGTGGGGTTGAGGGAGATGAGACTGTGGGACTGAGGGAGATGAGACTGTGGGACTGAGGGAGATGAGACAGTGGGACTGAGGGAGATGAGACTGTGGGGTTGAGGGAGATGAGACTGTGGGATTGAGGGAGATGAGACTGTGAGATTGAGGGAGATGAGACTGTGGGATTGAGGGAGATGAGACTGTCGGATTGAGGGAGATGAGACTGTGAGATTGAGGGAGATGAGACAGTGGGATTGAGGGAGATGAGACAGTGGGATTGAGGGAGATGAGACTGTGGGATTGAGGGAGATGAGACAGTGGGATTGAGGGAGATGAGACTGTGGGATTGAGGGAGATGAGACTGTGGGATTGAGGGAGATGAGACTGTGGAGTTGAGGGAGATGAGACTGTGGGATTGAGGGAGATGAGACTGTGGGATTGAGGGAGATGAGACTGTGGGATTGAGGGAGATGAGACTGTGGAGTTGAGAGAGATGAGACTGTGGGGTTGAGGGAGATGAGACTGTGGGACTGAGGGAGATGAGACTGTGGGATTGAGGGAGATGAGACTGTGGGATTGAGGGAGATGAGACTGTGGGATTGAGGGAGATGAGACAGTGGGACTGAGGGAGATGAGACTGTGGGACTGAGGGAGATGAGACTGTGGGACTGAGGGAGATGAGACTGTGGGATTGAGGGAGATGAGACTGTGGGATTGAGGGAGATGAGACTGTGGGATTGAGGGAGATGAGACTGTGGAGTTGAGAGAGATGAGACTGTGGGGTTGAGGGAGATGAGACTGTGGGACTGAGGGAGATGAGACAGTGGGACTGAGGGAGATGAGACTGTGGGGTTGAGGGAGATGAGACTGTGGGATTGAGGGAGATGAGACTGTGAGATTGAGGGAGATGAGACTGTGGGACTGAGAAAACAGGTTTGGGGAAGTGGAGAAAGTGGAATTGCAACATGGGATTGCAATGCAAATTATTTTGAATTAGACTTTGAACAGAAGAGAAGTGTCTCACCACCCACCCGTAAGCTACACCACCTGAGAACTAATTAAGCTGTGAATATTACCAAGAGATGTCTCCAAATGATGTGTCCATAAAACGAGTTCAAAACTTAACAAACAAAACTTGTAGAAGCCAGGTGATACGATTCCCATCTCATTTAGTTAGCTTTAATTAGGCTTTGAACTGCCAGGTATTCATGCGAAAGCTTTTGTGTAAACAGTCTTGCTCGTAGGACTTAAAGTTATTGACAGCTATGGCGATAGCGATTGGGTTTTGCTAACTTCTTAACTGAACAAACTGACGGATATTTCGTCATGAAGGAATTAACTCGACTATCCAGTTTGCTTCAAAGCATATTCTACTCGTAAGCAGAAAATACTACTTTCCCGTAGCTACACTAGGCCCAATAAGTTCTTCCCATTGTGAAGTTAACGATTGTTTACAGAGGTTGAGAAATTGATGAAATAATTAGCCATCCTAGCTAGAATCATCTTCATCATTTTTATAACTGAAGGTTCTTTCTTCTAAAATCCACTTAACTCTCCATCCTTCACTAACTATCGTGACTTGCGTTCATCGTTTCTTTACCTAACCGGCGGACTGCAGTTTAAACTCTCAAGAGTTTGATTGTTAATCAGGTGAAGCAATTTTTGTTATACTATTAAATATAGATTTGTCCAAGGTCAACAATAAGCTGGCCCCGATTTGTTTTAGAGAAGTTAAGCAGCCAGCAGTTAAGGACTTCTCAGCGAACGGGGTCAGGTGACCGAAATTGAGTTTGTCTTTAGAAGTGGCAGTCAACGTTTTTGGAAAAAGTGACTGATGATCGAAGCGTGCTTTGGGCAATAAATGTGAGGTAAATCGATCTCGTGATGGCTGAGAATTGAGAGCATCGTCTTTCTCCAGTTTCAGCTCTCTCTCGTGACACTGCGCACTGAACAGATTGACCATGGAAGAATTTGCAAACAGAAAGCTATTCAGAGAGAGATTTGCAGGGACTGGTCAAGTCTGGAGGGCAGGGCAATCGGGAAAGCATGGATCAAAGCTGGACAAATAAGGCATTCCTAAATCGGCCCTTTTTTCTCTCTATACTGCTGCACAAAGACCGTGCGGAATGGTATCATATGGGAACTGTGTCTGAAGACGGGACCACACACACACACACACACAAACACTTGGAGCTGCCGACTGACACTTCAATAATAAACATAATATAGGAAGTCTCATAATGTCACACCAGCCAGTTTGATCCAATGCTGAATAACTTGAAATGAAATCGTTTTTTAGAACGCATCCCATCTATATTCCGCCACCCATGGAGCTGTAACTTGGGGTGTCGGGACTTTCATCAAAGGTTTTGTCTGCAGTGACGAGTTTGCAATGGATCCTGGTGTCAGCTGTCAGTCTTCAAACATTGCAGTTGCACCATGCATTGCAGTGCTGCACAGTTATGCTCGCATAATGATTTCAATCGAATAATTCTCACCAAACGTCGATACCTTTTTATTTTAATAACAGTAGAAAGACCATGAGAGTGAATTTCAAATTCCCACATTTTTTCTGTCTCCCAAAATATTCAATTAATCGCCAGGAAAATGCGAAACACAGGCTAAAATTTTCCGCTCTATTTGATGAAACAACTTCCAGAATCATAAAACATCGGCATAGTCGAGGTATTCAATGATTGTCGTCGGGGTGTCTGATGGCAAAAACCACCAATGTCGGCTTCTAATGTTGGCTATATTATATATTTTAAAGGGTGGAAAATTTTGATTCACGTTGACTTTCACGAAAACTGGTCATTCGGTTTGGGAGCTATCGTGCATTAGGCAGAGGGTATTTGAAATACCCGTTGTCTTTGTACTGTTAAATTTTTTGTCTTTCTTTTTTATTCTCGATCCAATGCACAGGCGTCGAACAGAAAGTCCTTCATTTTGCCCAATTTCTTCGTTGGCAGTTGGAATCGAACCTAAAACGCTCCGAGACTGAACAGTCGCGCGAGATGCAACGCCTTCGCTGCCTCATGGATAGTTACGGACTGCTACTTTGCCAGGTAAATAGGCTCAGATCCAAATGCGGCCTCGAGCCACTCCAGGACTGGCGACACTCTGGTGGACTCAACGCAGAGTGAGTAAAATATAACTGATAATTTAATAATAGCAATAATTGACTATACACCTGTCCTAATTGGGTCACATGTGCAGTCGACAGCGCGGCGCATCTGAAGGCTGCGTACGGCTGTTCAGTCCATGGACTGGGGGGACGCCACACCCACCTTCAATTATCCCAGCTCATGCTGGTACCCATTTAACAGCTGGGTGAACTGAAGCAATGCGGAGTTTAAGTGTCTTGCTAAAGGACACAAATTGTTCCAGTGGAGTCGGGAATCGAACCCTCGACCTTAAAGTCGTGAGTCCAACGCTCTATCCACCAGGCTAACAACATTATGGTATAGATTAATAATATTTTGCTCTAGAACTGTTATTGACAGTTTATTAATAAAAGTTAAATTGATTACTATCTGAAACTAAATACATTACATGGGGGTGAGTAGACCGTATTGTGCTTGAGATCGAATCCTTGGGACGGATTTTGATGCTAGTCGTGAAATGAAGTCCCACTTATGTATTTTTTTCCTGTACTTCACCACCAGACAATGAGAAAGCCATGGCGAAACGATGCTACCGGTACCCACATCCTCCGACAAATATTATTGTTAGCCTTACACCAAACACCCTCGTAGGATCGCCAGCAAATGCCTCGTAGCGTCAGGTGGCAACCAGGTGACCACCGCCGCCGCGTTGGACTTCATGAGTCGTCACCTTTTCAATGCCGCGTGCTTTGGCGCTCCGTTTTTGCCCTTCGGTGGTAGCGGAACTTTTCTATCGCCACCAGCATCCGTGTATCATCAGCATCATCAGCATCAAAACCATCAGCACCAGCATCAGCAGCATCCGTCCTTGCCACCACCTCCGCCACCTCCGCCAATGTCCGCTGCAGCAGCCGCCGCAGCCGCCACCGTAGCCGCAGCCGCAGCCGCAGCTGCCGCCGCCACCTCATCCTCCTCTGGTGGCCTCAATCGACTCTATTCGCTGCCGCCACTTCAGCCTTCTGGACGGTCGCCCCACTCTCTGACGCCTTGCAGTTCAATGCTGATGCACGAGCAGACAGCCATATCAACAACATCCTCTTCCTCTTCGTCTTCAATGACCGGAGGACACATCGGCGGAAGCAGCAGCAGCAATCGAGCGGCTGCTGTCTGCGCCGCAGCTGCTGCCGCGTTTCGTCAGCAGCCGCCGCCGATGAAAGCGTGCGCGTCCTGTCATCAACAGATCCATCGGAATGCGCCGATATGCCCGCTATGCAAGGCGAAGAGTCGATCTAAAAATCCTAAGAAGCAGAAGCGCAAGGCTGACGGCATGCTAATCAACTAAACTGCTGCTGCGCCTGCTGCTCCAGCGGACTTTAGCTGAAAAATATAGTGATTTTTAACACACGGTACAATCATTTACAAATGTAGGCTTCATAAATTTTGACTTGTACAGGACAAAAAATTGCACTTTTTCTTTTAGGGGGGGGGAGATTTTAACCCATGTACGCAGTGATTTGAAGGTCTGAAGTTCGAATTTAATCACACACTCTAGGTTAGTTGTAGAATTGATAAAAATATGTTGAGGCCTATTCTAACTACTTTAAGTAAACACTTAAAGTTCAGAATAACTTGGTGCCTCTATGATTGTATTTGCCTCTTTTAGCGCTAAATATTTTTAATTTCTTGAAATTAACCAACCATGCAGCATCACAATTTCATTTCACACTTGTAAATTAGTAAAAGATTTTTTTCACACTGACTTCTGTTCGTCCTTTTATTTCTTTCTAATTCTTATCGTTTACGAAAGTTCTGAATATGTGTATGTAAGTATATGAAATTATATTTCTTTAGATTTTGAAACTACGTATTTGAATTTATTATGAACGTTATAATCTTATATCTACGCGAAAAGTGTTTTATAACGTTTTGTTTCCTTCAATTTCTATTGGTATAAATATAGTTTATAGGCAATTAAAATACTGTTTACATGCAGTGCCTATAGATACGTATTCGTCATTAAAATCTTGTTGTTTTTCTGTAACAGCTGCATAAATAAAATAAATATTGCAACAAAAGATTATTTGTTAAAAGTAAAATAATGATCACAAAAATGCTCTAAAGCTTCTTACTTTTCATCTTCACAACAAAATTTATTTGTCTATTTATTTGTTTTACAATTTGCTTGTGTATTGTGCATTGATATGGGCTGTAGCCGTGTGGTTAGAGCGTCGGACTCACAACTTGAAGGTTTGGGAGAACTGTATGGCAAGAGAATTAGTGGCAGACGTATTGTCATCCACTCGGACAGTCAGGCGGCTCTTAAAGCACAACTCTGCAAACTCTGCAACTCGCGGACTGTGCTCCCGGCAGCTCAACCTCCTGGCTGGTGAAAACACCGTCAGACTTGTTTGGATTCCCGCGGTCACATAGGCTTCCGTGGACACGAGCTCGCAGCTAAGCTAAGGACTACTTACAGTCGTCCTTGATTCAAGCTTGGCTTCTGCTACTGCATGCAACTATAAAAGTTTTCGATCTTGCAATTATGTAAATTTTTGCGGTTCAAATTTCTGACAAAAAGCGCGTGCGGTTCAAATTTACATTTTGATTCATACGTAGAATAATTAAAACAGAAAAGGCAAAATTGCAGTAGACAAAGTCTTAACACCCAAAACAACCATCACACCCACGTGAATAATTCTCCCCCAGAAGGTGAACCCCGCGTGGCAACTAATATTTCAAAAGTTGGTTGAAAGTTTAAACGAATGCAGGAGCTAAATTTTGATTTAAATTAACTTTCTCAGAAACAAAATGATTAAGGTACTGGGCTCCAAGCTCCACATTCCATGTATTATTGTACCTGACCAGTAACATGTACGTGTGCACTGCCACATGAACGAGTACATTAGTCACGTAAAATTCATCAACACTGCCATTTGCATACTATGAATATCAATACTGTCTATGAATAATAGAGTATAAATAGTAAAAAGAAGAATCAAAAAAATGTTTTGAAATTTTTATTAAAATAAAAAAAGCTGCAATTTCTTTGTTTTAAACTATATAGTTTGTCAAGAGCAAATTTAAAATCAAAATTAGGTGACTCTAAATTCGACGTTTCACACGAACCGAAACGCAACGATCTCCTTGATTGTTATCAGTGTAATACCTAGGCCTACCAACAGGGAAATTTAGCCCACGCAACTTTATGTCGTATTTATTTTTTTCAATAAAAACCCTGTGTGTATCCAATAACATGAACATTTTTATGCAACAATAAGTTGCATTGCATTATTGTGTTTTTACAACATACAGAGCCGCTTTTTTGCTATCAATCATTAGTATTTGTATGTATATCAGTGTTGGAGGGCTCTTTCTTATTATTTAACTTCAGCAATATTTAACCAGTATAACACTTATAATTTTTTATATTTGAGTATTTGTTAACTCTATGGTAGCATGTGACTGTCTAAGTGGTAAGAAACTTTTTCTACTTATTAATAGGCCTATGTATAAGTCATATATGTATATTTTACTTCGCACTGGTTATATTTGTGACACAGTCCAGTGGCGGCGCAGGACCTCCAGCTGGGGGGGTGGTGGTTGGGTGGTCACCCACAGAAAAAATTATAAAAAAAATTATCATTAAAGTTGATCTAAGATCCTTAACTCTTCAATAATTAAAGGTAGTTGTTATTTGTCCGGTTAACCGGACAAATTGCCATTTGGTTATTTGTCCGGTTAACCGAGGTTGTAGGGGTTGTAGCGCTACCACGAGAACCTCTATCATTTGTAAGATAAAATAATTAACAAGCTGCAAAAGGACAGTCATTCAGATTTGAAGTTTGTGTCTCGAATTATTTTCACTTATCAGCTAATTAAAAAAATTAAAACCTTTTCCAGAAATTCGGTTGTTTCAGGGACTAACTTAGTTCAAGGGTATAGTTTGGTCTTTGTGAGGTCAAGACTCAAGATGGCTATTAGCAGGGCAAGAGTGGTCTTTGGGAGGATTGTTGCTCCTGCTCATTGAAAGGGGAGAAATTAAGTTCTTGGGTGGTTAACCGGACAAATAACAACTACCATAATTAAATGTAATTATGTAAATACTTTCAAGCACATAGTAAAAATACTTTACAGACAATAAAATACCTTCAGTCTTCAGATGACCCAATGATTGTCCTACAGGTTCCATCATATGATCTTCATGCCCTCAGTTGAGGCGGTTCCATGGGCCATGGCCACTCCCATTGAGCCTGACAAGTGCAGTCAATCTCTTGGACGGTTGGGCCAACAGATGATCAGGATCCAGGTTGACTTGATGGACAGAAATATTTCAGTTTTCAGCAACTGCGAGTGCAACATACTACTTGAACTAGAGTGCACCAAGGCGGGACTTCTTTTTGGCAAAAGGTATTGATGTTTTAGTCCAGAGCTTTGGCCTCTTCCTGCTCAATGGAAAGGATGGAGAGATCATCAAGCCAAGCTTGAGACATGGTTGACCGTAGGTAACTCTTGATGAGTTTCAGCTTTGAAAAGCTTCTTTCGCAGGATGCAACAGACACTGCCGAGGTCAAAAACAGCCATAACAGCACAATGAGGTTAGGCAGAACATCCTGTAGCTCCATCCTGAGAGCCCATTGTAGCACTTCCTCTGCAGTGGACTTCTCATTGATCTCGCTAGGCACCAATCTTTGGAGTCGATGAACTTTGACCTCAAGGTCTTTAGAGATATCCTTGGGGAAGGTCTCTACAACTTTTTCCACCTCCTCTTCAATGTTTCTTTTTGTGAAGAGGATGTCAATGAGGCAGAAAATATCGCAGGTCAATTTGATGTAGTGACCACATCAAATGGGGTGACCACACTTTTGAAAAAATATGGTAAAGTACCAATTTTTATAAGTGGGTGGTCACCCCTGAGGGTGGTGAAGGGTGGTCACCCAGGGGCAGCCCACCCCCCCGCCCACCCCCCTGCGCCGCCACTGACACAGTCTTATTAATTTTCAGTCCCAATGCAGGGCTACCAATGAATTGGAGGGTATCAGTTACCCACACACTCACTATAGAATTGCTCTATTAAATAAAGTAGAATTACTCTACTTTCTTCCTCACCCTGCACAGGTTTGTTTATCAAATGCACTCCTTTTATAGGTGATGCCTTTAACACACCCTTTACAGGCTTATGTACATTATTTTGGATCTGACCATTTTTGCTTACTGTTTAATACAAATTCTGTTGTCTAAGGTTATAGCTTTCCAGTTTTATAAAAGAACTAACAAGTTTTGGAAACTTTGTCTCTTTAGAACTTTTGAGTTTAGAACATTGAAAATGTTTATTCACACATCTGCAAGTTGGGTTTTCTACTACCAAAAATGCGAGTATATATAAAAGAGTGGAAGGGTGGTTTCTTGGTGCATTATAACAATCAATGCATTCAAACAAAATATTAAATTTCTTCACTCATTCATGTAAATTGAAAAGGAAAATACAGTAGAGTTATTCACTTACTACAATAGGCTTCCCTTAACCTAATTTTTGAATGGTGCAGTGAGAAAATTTGGCAAACACAAAGAGAAAGGCATAGACAAGGCAAAAGTGGAATTATATAGTATAAAACACAACACACAAAGACAAAACATCCTAAAGTTCACAATTAAAAGTTCATAAAAAGTCAAATGAAAATGTCCTTCAAAACTTGCAATCCTCTGGGATCGGCAGCTCGCGAGGCCATCCAATGTTGGAGGACCAGTGTGTCTTGATGTTAAGCATGACATGATTGAATTCATAGGGACTCATTGTTACTAAGTGTTTGGCGTACTGAATCGCTCTTCTCCAGGCTGCGATGGCACAGTCATTGCCAAACTCGTTCATCAGAAGGCAAAGCACTGGGCGAATCTTCTCCTTATGTGGGAACAGTCAATCCAACATGGCATAGGCAATGGCCATCAGATAGCGCTTCACCAGTTGGACCATGCGCTTCAGGTGTTCTTGCCTTGGGGCACTTAGGATGCTCATAACTGCCAGGTAGTTGCCGCCTGGGCCGTCGTACGGTAGTTGATTGTCTTCTGGCTGCAGCGGCACCTGCAGCTGTTGCAGTGGCTGTTGCTGCTGTGGCTGCTGCTGCTGCTGCTGTTGTTATTGTTGTTGTTGTAGGGGCATGAGTTACTGAGTAAGCTACCAGCTCCGTCTCGCCAGTGCCAGCTGCTGCTGCTGCTGCTGCTGCTGCTGCTGCAAAGCTGGGCACATCAAGGGCTGAGTCCACTGCGTCGCCCTGGCTATTGGCAGTTGCTGCATCAGGGGTGGCGGCTGCTGCTGTAGCTGCCTCTGCTGTAGTGGTGGTCTTGTAGCTATTGGCCTATAAGCTGAAGTGATCTTCCGGCTTGTCTGAGCCTCCGGAATGGTGATGACAATGCTTGGTTTGTTGCTAACCAGATAGCAAGCAAGAGTAGCAGCTGGAACCATTACAGTCGCATCTGCTTGTACCTGCAGGATGCTTCCTCGCTTGGCTTGCTGCATTGGCACTGGTAGCCTTGACAATGTTTTGATGCCCTTCTTGGATAACTTCCTATTGGCTGCCCTGAAATTCCCTTAGATTATTGTTCTGAATTCCCTCACCCAATAACGTAATAGCATTTGCTTGCTTTCAAAACTGCATGTTTCCAAACCACGAAATCACTGTGGTTAACATTTTTAAATAATCATTGAATCTAATTGGGCGATTAACACATTTTCTTGTGTTATAGGGATGCGGGGTTATCACTTCATTCTTGCTTGCTGGGTCTGATTCTTTCTCTGAGGTGTTAATGCTCTCATGGCTATCGCTCTCACTTTCGCTTGCACCTTCCTCCTCTTCTTCATTGTTCGCATTATTGGACTGACTAGTTATGTCATCTATTTCAATTTCAGCTCCTAAGTCTAACAAACTTCCTCTCATCTCACTTCTGTCATTTCTATCTTGACATTGCCATGCCATTCTATCATCTTCCATTTCAGATTCAGAATGAAAGACTTCTTTGATCTCCTTCCTCTCCATCTGGCTTCCCTTAATCTTTTGTTCTGTCTTCTTTGACTGGCTTTTCTCCAGTTTGCTGGGCTGGCTTCCCTTAGTTATTTCCTCCTTGGTTGAATTTGGCACAGGAGTTAGATGGACCAGCAATATATTGCCTACTGGCTTGCCATTTTCTTTTTGCACTTTGAATACAATGTCTGAGAATTGCTTGATTACTCAATGAGCGGATCTCTTTTTACAGTGAAATTTGTGCCATTCTTTGCTATCTAGCTGAGGGTTATTAATTAATGCTAAAGATCCTATTAACACTTTTTTGGCAATCTACTCTTCTGTGCAAGTTCCTCTCTTTGGCTAGCTACTTTCTCTAATTTCTTCTTGATTTCTTCTAATTTCCCCTAATTCTTCTGCTATTCTGAGTCTTTTGGCATGATTGGCAACATAGGATGGATAATTGGAATAGGACTTAAATTCTTTGATCTGATTGTCAATTGGCAATACAGCCTCTTCTAAACATCAGGAAATGGGTGCTGTAACCAGTGATCTTGTTCACACTTGTGCGCACGGCTACCAAAGCTGTTGGGATCATGAGGTCCCAATCTATGATCCTTTTCTACCAAGCAGGTAGTGATGGATTTGATCTGCTTGCTGAATCTTTCGATCCAGACCATTGCTTTGAGCGTGATAAGGTGTTGTAAATGTGTTTGACATTATACAGATTGCAGAACACTTTAAATTGCTTACTGGTGAAAGTTTTTCCATTGTCTATATGAATCCAATGGCATTGGCCATACTCAGAAGACACTCTCTCCTGCAGTAACTTTATGACAGTATCAGATTTTTGATTATGGACCAGGAAAGCGAAAGGATACTTGGTAGTGCTGTCTACCACAGTTAATACATACTGATGCCATTGCCTACTTTCCTTAGATATGGGTCCAATTAAATCAATATGCAGACAATAAAATGGCTCATTGACAGGGAATGATTAAAAAGGTGCTTGAACATAATGACCTTTCTTGCTTTTAAGGCAAGGAATGCACTTAGCAATCAGTTCTTCTATGGCTATGACTAGTCCAGGTCTCCATATATACTAAAACATTATCAACAAATAAGAGTTGCCCTCATCCTTTCACATTTTGGGCTGACCTGACACTAGCTGAGTTATGACCCACAATTTGGTGCTCAGTCATTTTGTCTGCTGCCTATTTTGAAAGAGGATGAGTACTGTAAGAACATATTATTCAAAAACTTTTCTTTAATACAGAATGAGTATTCATGATGCTAAATGTTTATATAATTAAAATACATATAATTTACATTTTATACCATAGTCTGGATCATGTTGGCTGCATGCCAGAAGAAAAATTGTGGAAAAATAGTTTGCATGCCAAGGATGCAGAGTTTTTTTCAAATTGCACACCAGTGCACACCAACGTGGTACATAAATATTTTGTACAAATATTTTGTATAAATAAGATGTAACACATTTTTCACTTTAAAGAGACAAACTGGCTTCCATTTTTGTATTTAACGAAAAGCAATATCAAACAGAACAATTTATTTATGTATAGTATTTATAGTCAAATTTGCTAATCTTAATTTTTTTACAGATAACAGAACATTTTTTTGTCATGCAAAGTCCATTAAATGATTGGTTGATATTTGTAATCTGTAATTGTACATACAGATACATGAAACACCTATTTGATCTCTTTTTAAATACAATGTACAATTGCATGCTACACCATTGCCATGCATGCCTTGCATGCCAAAGTGTACGCCAACCCTTAAAATATATACCAATGCAACTATACATGCCAGCTGAAAACAAATGCACGCCAGAAAATTCTGGTTTGTAACAGTCCAAAAATAACAGTTTGTTAAGAACTGACAATAGGAACAATATGAGCCCTTCAATTAAGGTATTTTGGATTACCACATGCACATATTGTGTGGTGCAGACCCCCCCCAGTCCCCAGCCTAATTAGGGCCAATGACAAATAGGATTTAATAGAATTTGTGAAGACACATCAGGATGCCTACAAGAAACTCTTAATTCTTTGGTATTTTGTGACTCAAGCCCTTCAGAAATTTCAATGCCAGGTATCTTTTTAATCCATGATTTATGAAGTGCATTATAAGGAAGTTGTGCCCAACAGTGAATTGTATACAATAAAAAGTAAACTGCATATCTTATTGCATTTCTCTGAGTTACATTTATCTATATTATTGTAATGCACATGATTTAGGAGATGCTTTTGATAAGTTTTTTATTTCTAGTTTAAAAAAAATAAATTTATAACTAAAGATCAGCTGAGCTCTTAAAGCCATATTGTAACATTAAATATAAAAACTACTGCCCTGGTCTCACTGTTGTCCATTGAGGTCCATTGTAATCCATTTCTGTGTTTATGCAGACTCCATATTTACTAACAATAAAGAAATTTCAACTGTATTTCAGCTAGTAAAGCTAATAAACTGACAAAACAGCCTTATAATATACTTGACAGCATCAGAAGTATGTTAAAATGAGTATTGCTAGTGGACACAAATCGTTTCCGTGTAATCTAGCCGCCTATTATCAATTCATGATTCCGATGCTCTAACCGCTAAGCTGCAACCACCTACCATTGAATAACTGCTAACATGGCTAATAATATTGAAAACAAATGTCTTCAAGTATTATGACAAGTTTTGTTGTTGATAATAAATAAACCACTAACTTTAAAAATGTTCTGAACTATTCCAGACAAGACATTTTACACTTCAAGCAGTGTTTTTATTCAACTAATTGTCAGCCATGTCAATGAAGATGCAGCAGTCAGCTCTGCACGCATCGGTGTCACCGCGAATTAAAATAGTTTTAGGCGAGAAGCCATCTGTAACGCATTGCAATCCGTTCTATTTAATGAGCAAAGAGGCGCCGCAGGAGGCTCCACTAACTGGAGCTTCGAATCTTATTAGGCATCACGATCTTGAACAGACTTACTCTATGTACTGTACTAGGCGATTGCGAGAAGAATTGTCTTGTTTTTTACCCGGACTACCTGGCCAGGTTGATACTAATGGGTGAGTTCGTTGATTGATGCAGAGGGATTGGGGTGACTCAATGGTCACCGAGCCTAATTAGTCTGTGAATTAAAGTTAACTAATCTGGTTGAATCAGAGTTTACTCTAAAAGGGAATCAAATTTTGCACATTTAAAAAAGTCATGTGACTCAACATTGACCATCCCAAATGTGCCAGTGTGACTCAAAGGTGACCCATTTAAATGAGTCAGTGTGACTCAAAGTTGACTCATTTAAATGTGTCAGTGTGACTCAAAGTTGAAATATTTGAAGGGTTCAGAGTAACTCAAATTGACATATTTGAAGGGTTCACAGTAACTCAAATTGACATATTTGAATGGGTCACAGTAACTCAAATTGACATATTTGAAGGGTTCACAGTAACTCAAATTGACATATTTGAAGGGTTCACAGTAACTCAAAGTTGACATATTTGAATGGGTCACAGTAACTCAAATTGACATATTTGAAGGGTTCACAGTAACTCAAATTGACATATTTGAAGGGTTCACAGTAACTCAAATTGACATATTTGAATGGGTCACAGTAACTCAAATTGACATATTTGAAGGGTTCACAGTAACTCAAATTGACATATTTGAATGGGTCACAGTAACTCAAATTGACATATTTGAAGGGTTCACAGTAGCTCAAATTGACATATTTGAAGGGTTCACAGTAACTCAAAGTTGACATATTTGAATGGGTCACAGTAACTCAAATTGACATATTTGAATGGGTCACAGTAACTCAAATTGACATATTTGAATGAGTCACAGTAACTCAAATTGACATATTTGAATGGGTCACAGTAACTCAAATTGACATATTTGAATGGGTCACAGTAACTCAAATTGACATATTTGAATGGGTCACAGTAACTCAAATTGACATATTTGAATGGGTCACAGTAACTCAAATTGACATATTTGAATGAGTCACAGTAACTCAAATTGTCATATTTGAATGGGTCACAGTGACTCAAAGTTGACACATTTGAATGGGTCAGGTGACTCAAAGTTGACACATTTGAATGGGTCACAGTGACTCAAAGTTGACACATTTGAATGGGTTACAGTGACTCAAAGTTGACACATTTGAATGGGTCACAGTGACTCAAAGTTGACACATTTGAATGGGTCACAGTGACTCAAAGTTGACACATTTGAATGGGTTACAGTGACTCAAAGTTGACACATTTGAATGGGTCACAGTGACTCAAAGTTGACACATTTGAATGGGTCACAGTTGACTCAAACTTGACATATTTTAATGGGTTACAGTGACTCAAAGTTGACACATTTGAATGGGTCTGGTTGACCCAAAATTGAAGATTCAAATGTGTCAGCTTGGATTGTGGCACCAAAGAGTAAGCCTCAGTAGATTCAAGTTGACGTCAATTGTGTTTTGTATTGAAAATGAAACTACGGCAAACACCCGAATCTAATCGTATTCAGCTCCGACGATGGTTCTTCGCTTCTAGAGATGATCGAACGACCCCCAGTCACTGGCAAAGATCTGGCGCCTTTGTCAGCCAACGCATTGTCAGCTTTCCGTCTGCACGAAGGCCCGGTTCCGCCGGAATTAGCTCAATTATTTAACAAGCCGCCAACACAAAATCAGCAGCAACAGCAGCAGCAGCAGTTGCTTCAGTCTGCCCAACAGGTACAGCAATCTCAGCAGCAGCAGCAGGCGCCTGGTCGCACTAGGAAGCGCCGACACGAGGCTATGATCACCGACATGATTGGCAGCAGTTACGCCGAGTCGTCATCCTCGGCTGCCGAAGCTACAACCGGCACGTCGGCGCCAGTAGCTTCAGTGTCATCCACTGCGGCTCCGTCCATCAGTAGATTTGCTGCCGGCGTACCGCCGCTTCCACCGCCGCCTCCTCTGCCAACTTCATCTGTCGCGTCGACAATGCCAACAGCGGCTATGATTGGTGGCACGTCGGCTAGTGCAGCAGCCGCGTTGGCTGCCGCAAAATCTGATAAGGCCGAACGCAAAGCGGAGAGAAAGCGAAAGAAAGAGAAGAAACGAAAGACTAAAGAGAGAGTTTAATAAGAGAACATTTTTCATTCGCAACAATGAAAACTTAGTTAAAAAATTGTAGACTGAATTTGGTGTCATAGAAGTTAAATCTAGTCATTAAGTCGATGTTAAACTTGGTTTATTGATGCCAGTTTAAACTTTAGGTCATTGATGCCAGTTTAAACTTTAGGTCATTGATGTCAGTTTAAACTTTAGGTCGTTGTTGCCAGTTTAAACTTTAGGTCATTGATGCCAGTTTAAACTTTAGGTCATTGTTGCCAGTTTAAACTTTAGTTCCTTCATGCCAGTTTGAACTTTAAGTCATTGATGTCAGTTTAAACTTTAGGTCATTGATGCTAGTTTAAACTTTAGGTCATTGATGCTAGTTTAAACTTTAGGTCATTGATGCCAGTTTAAACTTTAGGTCGTTGATGCCAGTTTAAACTTTAGGTCATTGATGCCAGTTTAAACTTTAGGTCATTGATGCTAGTTTAAACTTTAGGTCATTGATGTCAGTTTAAACTTTAGGTCGTTGTTGCCAGTTTAAAATTTAGGTCATTGATGCCAGTTTAAACTTTAGGTCATTGTTGCCAGTTTAAACTTTAGTTCATTGATGCCAGTTTAAACTTTAAGTCATTGATGTCAGTTTAAACTTTAGGTCATTAATGCTAGTTTAAACTTTAGGTCGTTGATGCTAGTTTAAACTTTAGGTCATTGATGCTAGTTTAAACTTTAGGTCATTGATGCTAGTTTAAACTTTAGGTCATTGATGCTAGTTTAAACTTTAGGTCATTGATGCCAGTTTAAACTTTAGGTCATTGATGCCAGTTTAAACTTTAGGTCATTGATGCTAGTTTAAACTTTAGGTCATTGATGCCAGTTTAAACTTTAGGTCATTGATGCTAGTTTAAACTTTAGGTCATTGATGCCAGTTTAAACTTTAGGTCATTGATGCCAGTTTAAACTTTAAGTCATTGATGTCAGTTTAAACTTTAGGTCATTGATGCTAGTTTAAACTTTAGGTCATTGATGTCAGTTTAAACTTTAGGTCATTGATGCTAGTTTAAACTTTAGGTCGTTGATGCTAGTTTAAACTTTAGGTCATTGATGCCAGTTTAAACTTTAGGTCATTGATGCTAGTTTAAACTTTAGGTCATTGATGCTAGTTTAAACTTTAGTTCATTGATGCCAGTTTAAACTTTAGGTCGTTGATGCCAGTTTAAACTTTAGGTCATTGATGCCAGTTTAAACTTTAGGTCATTGATGCTAGTTTAAACTTTAGGTCATTGATGCTAGTTTAAACTTTAGGTCATTGATGCTAGTTTAAACTTTAGGTCATTGATGCCAGTTTAAACTTTAGGTCGTTGATGCCAGTTTAAACTTTAGGTCGTTGATGCCAGTTTAAACTTTAGGTCGTTGATGCCAGTTTAAACTTTAGGTCATTGATGCCAGTTTAAACTTTAGGTCATTGTTGCCAGTTTAAACTTTAGGTCGTTGATGCTAGTTTAAACTTTAGGTCGTTGATGCCAGTTTAAACTTTAGGTCGTTGATGCCAGTTTAAACTTTAGGTCGTTGATGCTAGTTTAAACTTTAGGTCATTGATGCCAGTTTAAACTTGGCATATATTACCTGGAGTTTATCATGTAATATGTCAGTGCATGAGCTAGGTCATTAAGACGTGTGGTCAGATTTTAGTCGAATCTATGCATCTGGTACCCATTGATTGTGTCTAGAATGTTTTGTTCAGCCAGTACGAGCGTAATTGCTAATAAAAAACATTTTTCTGAAATATTTACCGACTTCTCGTATATATGCTATGTGCTTGTGAGTGATGATTTAATAATGTGTGCATTCAGCTTGTTAATAATAATTTGTAAAAAAGTTCGTATTCATTTGCAATCATTAATTCTGTAAGTGGTTAATTTAATTTAACTGTTTAATTACCCCTTATGTTCTCGGACTTATAATCGAGAACTATTGAGTTCCAGTCTTTGCAAAAGAAGAACTTAAAGTTTGCACAGCTAAAAACAGGTTACCAGCCATTACTGGTTAGCAGGGCTATAAGTTTTGGTTCGTACTATGCCTTCTACAGTAATAATAATAATAATAATACTTGATTACACCTGCCCCAATTAGGCCAGATGTGCAGCCGACAGCAACAGCCGCTGCTATTTCGCGGCGCACAGCTGTTCAGTCCATGGACTGGGGGGAAGCCACACCCACCCTTAATTAATCCAGTAATGCTGGTACCCATTCAACAGCTGGGTGAACTGAAGCACTGCAGAGTTAAGTGTCTTGCTAAAGGAAACAAATAGTTCCAGTGGAGTCGGGAATCGAACTCCTGACCTTCAAGTCGTGAGTCCGACGCTCTAACCACTAGGCTACAACCTCCTAGGCTACAGCCCCCTACAGTCCACGGACGGAACAGCTGTACGCCGCGCAATGGCTATATAATTTGACACATCATTTGGTGACACTAGACCCGCAGACAGTAATGAGGCAATTCTGTCCATTTCGCTGACTCCCGAGCACACACGCTAACACAGGTGTGTACATCTGCCCTGAATTTCTGTCATCAATGCAATGTCATCGTCAGGCAGTATACACTTTCACCGACAAGCCCCCAAACCCTTTCTCCGCGGCTGCGCCCCAAATGAATGAGGCCACGACCCGGAATCGAGCTCAGGGACTTATCAAAGTCGCAACGATTTGAATTTTTTTTCGCATATGTGTACAGGAGACTTTCCAAATATTAAATATTTTCTTTTATTTCAGCCGCAGTGGATTTGGATAGTCGATCGCCCAGAAGTAGAAGAATCTACTAGATAAAATCTACTGATTATTCAGTGAGAATAATGATGAAATCGTCGCAGCAGCATAGCGCCGCTAGCGTCCCTAGCAACAATAGTTTGCGAGCCCGCAAAATCGATTCGATGCGTCGCATGCTGAATTTGAATGCTCCTCTGGCCTCGGCGCCAAGAATCACCGCGACAGCGTCTGGCGGAGTCGGCGCGACTGACTCAGACGAGCCGCAGTGGAAGGTAGTTTTAGAAATTTGAATGCACTTTTAAATATTTTTTTATGACAGGTTGTTACTATGGCAATGCATAACTAAATAATTTACTCCCACTCCGGCCAAGAAAAATGTCGATCCCATAACAGAATTGTCACTCCCCTAACAGAATTGTCTCTCCCCTAACAGAATTGTCACTCCCATAACTGAATTGTCTCTCCCCTAACTGAAATGTCACTCCCCTAACTGAATTGTCTCTCCCCTAACTGAATTGTCTCTCCCCTAACTGAAATGTCTCTCCCCTAACTGAATTGTCACTCCCCTAACTGAATTGTCTCTCCCCTAACTGAATTGTCTCTCCCCTAACTGAATTGTCTCTCCCCTAACTGAAATGTCACTCCCCTAACTGAATTGTCTCTCCCCTAACTGAATTGTCACTCCCCTAACTGAATTGTCACTCCCCTAACTGAATTGTCTCTCCCCTAACTGAATTGTCACTCCCCTAACTGAATTGTCTCTCCCCTAACTGAATTGTCTCTCCCCTAACTGAATTGTCTCTCCCCTAACTGAATTGTCTCTCCCCTAACTGAATTGTCACTCCCCTAACTGAATTGTCTCTCCCCTAACTGAATTGTCACTCCCCTAACTGAATTGTCTCTCCCCTAACTGAAATGTCACTCCCCTAACTGAATTGTCTCTCCCCTAACTGAATTGTCTCTCCCCCAACTGAATTGTCTCTCCCCTAACTGAAATGTCTCTCCCCTAACTGAATTGTCTCTCCCCTAACTGAAATGTCACTCCCCTAACTGAATTGTCTCTCCCCTAACTGAATTGTCTCTCCCCTAACTGAAATGTCACTCCCCTAACTGAAATGTCACTCCCCTAACTGAATTGTCTCTCCCCTAACTGAATTGTCTCTCCCCTAACTGAAATGTCACTCCCCTAACTGAATTGTCTCTCCCCTAACTGAAATGTCACTCCCCTAACTGAATTGTCACTCCCCTAACTGAAATGTCTCTCCCCTAACTGAAATGTCACTCCCCTAACTGAATTGTCTCTCCCCTAACTGAAATGTCACTCCCCTAACTGAATTGTCACTCCCCTAACTGAAATGTCACTCCCCTAACTGAATTGTCTCTCCCCTAACTGAATTGTCTCTCCCCTAACTGAATTGTCTCTCCCCTAACTGAATTGTCTCTCCCCTAACTGAATTGTCTCTCCCCTAACTGAATTGTCTCTCCCCTAACTGAATTGTCTCTCCCCTAACTGAATTGTCTCTCCCCTAACTGAATTGTCTCTCCCCTAACTGAATTGTCACTCCCCTAACTGAAATGTCTCTCCCCTAACTGAAATGTCACTCCCCTAACTGAATTGTCTCTCCCCTAACTGAAATGTCACTCCCCTAACTGAATTGTCACTCCCCTAACTGAAATGTCACTCCCCTAACTGAATTGTCTCTCCCCTAACTGAATTGTCTCTCCCCTAACTGAATTGTCTCTCCCCTAACTGAATTGTCTCTCCCCTAACTGAATTGTCTCTCCCCTAACTGAATTGTCTCTCCCCTAACTGAATTGTCTCTCCCCTAACTGAATTGTCTCTCCCCTAACTGAATTGTCTCTCCCCTAACTGAATTGTCTCTCCCCTAACTGAATTGTCTCTCCCCTAACTGAATTGTCTCTCCCCTAACTGAATTGTCTCTCCCCTAACTGAAATGTCACTCCCCTAACTGAATTGTCACTCCCCTAACTGAAATGTCACTCCCCTAACTGAATTGTCTCTCCCCTAACTGAATTGTCTCTCCCCTAACTGAATTGTCTCTCCCCTAACTGAATTGTCTCTCCCCTAACTGAATTGTCTCTCCCCTAACTGAATTGTCTCTCCCCTAACTGAATTGTCTCTCCCCTAACTGAATTGTCTCTCCCCTAACTGAATTGTCTCTCCCCTAACTGAAATGTCACTCCCCTAACTGAATTGTCTCTCCCCTAACTGAATTGTCTCTCCCCTAACTGAATTGTCTCTCCCCTAACTGAATTGTCACTCCCCTAACTGAATTGTCACTCCCCTAACTGAAATGTCACTCCCCTAACTGAATTGTCTCTCCCCTAACTGAATTGTCACTCCCCTAACTGAATTGTCACTCCCCTAACTGAAATGTCACTCCCCTAACTGAATTGTCTCTCCCCTAACTGAATTGTCACTCCCCTAACTGAAATGTCTCTCCCCTAACTGAATTGTCACTCCCCTAACTGAATTGTCACTCCCCTAACTGAATTGTCTCTCCCCTAACTGAATTGTCTCCCCCCTAACTGAAATGTCTCTCCCCTAACTGAATTGTCACTCCCCTAACTGAATTGTCTCTCCCCTAACTGAAATGTCACTCCCCTAACTGAATTGTCTCTCCCCTAACTGAATTGTCACTCCCCTAACTGAATTGTCTCTCCCCTAACTGAAATGTCACTCCCCTAACTGAATTGTCTCCCCCCTAACTGAATTGTCTCTCCCCTAACTGAATTGTCACTCCCCTAACTGAATTGTCTCTCCCCTAACTGAAATGTCACTCCCCTAACTGAATTGTCTCCCCCCTAACTGAAATGTCACTCCCCTAACTGAATTGTCACTCCCCTAACTGAATTGTCTCTCCCCTAACTGAATTGTCTCTCCCCTAACTGAAATGTCACTCCCCTAACTGAATTGTCTCTCCCCTAACTGAATTGTCTCTCCCCTAACTGAATTGTCTCTCCCCTAACTGAAATGTCACTCCCCTAACTGAATTGTCACTCCCCTAACAGAATTGTCACTCAACTAGCTAAAATGTCACTCCCCTAACTTAAATATCAATCCCCTTAACTTAAAATGTCGCTCCCATTACTTAAATTTCACTTCCCTAACGAAATTGTCCCTCCCCTAACTGAATTGTCACTCCCTTAGTTTATTGTCACTCCCCTAACTAAATTGTCATTCCCCTTAGTTAATTGTCACTCCCCTTAGTTAATTGTCACTCCCCTTAGTTAATTGTCACTCCCCTTAGTTAATTGTCACTCCCCTTAGTTAATTGTCACTCCCCTTAGTTAATTGTCACTCCCCTTACTAAATTGTCACTCCCCTAACTGAATTGTCATTCCCCTAAATAAATTGTCACTCCCCTAACTGAAATGTCACTCCCCTAACTGAATTGTCTCTCCCCTAACTGAAATGTCACTCCCCTAACTGAATTGTCACTCCCTTAGTTTATTGTCACTCCCCTAACTAAATTGTCATTCCCCTTAGTTAATTGTCACTCCCCTTAGTTAATTGTCACTCCCCTTAGTTAATTGTCACTCCCCTTAGTTAATTGTCACTCCCCTTAGTTAATTGTCACTCCCCTAACTAAATTGTCACTCCCCTAACTGAATTGTCATTCCCCTAAATAAATTGTCACTCCCCTAACTGAAATGTCACTCCCCTAACTGAATTGTCACTCCCCTAACTGAAATGTCTCTCCCCTAACTGAATTGTCTCTCCCCTAACTGAAATGTCACTCCCCTAACTGAATTGTCTCTCCCCTAACTGAATTGTCTCTCCCCTAACTGAAATGTCACTCCCCTAACTGAATTGTCTCTCCCCTAACTGAAATGTCACTCCCCTAACTGAAATGTCACTCCCCTAACTGAAATGTCACTCCCCTAACTGAATTGTCTCTCCCCTAACTGAAATGTCTCTCCCCTAACTGAATTGTCTCTCCCCTAACTGAAATGTCTCTCCCCTAACTGAAATGTCACTCCCCTAACTGAATTGTCTCTCCCCTAACTGAATTGTCCCTCCCCTAACTGAATTGTCTCTCCCCTAACTGAAATGTCACTCCCCTAACTGAATTGTCTCTCCCCTAACTGAATTGTCTCTCCCCTAACTGAATTGTCTCTCCCCTAACTGAAATGTCACTCCCCTAACTGAATTGTCTCTCCCCTAACTGAAATGTCTCTCCCCTAACTGAAATGTCACTCCCCTAACTGAATTGTCTCTCCCCTAACTGAATTGTCCCTCCCCTAACTGAATTGTCTCTCCCCTAACTGAAATGTCACTCCCCTAACTGAATTGTCTCTCCCCTAACTGAATTGTCCCTCCCCTAACTGAATTGTCTCTCCCCTAACTGAAATGTCACTCCCCTAACTGAATTGTCTCTCCCCTAACTGAATTGTCTCTCCCCTAACTGAAATGTCACTCCCCTAACTGAATTGTCTCTCCCCTAACTGAATTGTCACTCCCCTAACTGAATTGTCTCTCCCCTAACTGAATTGTCTCTCCCCTAACTGAATTGTCACTCCCCTAACTGAATTGTCACTCCCCTAACTGAAATGTCACTCCCCTAACTGAATTGTCTCTCCCCTAACTGAATTGTCACTCCCCTAACTGAATTGTCTCTCCCCTAACTGAAATGTCTCTCCCCTAACTGAATTGTCTCTCCCCTAACTGAAATGTCACTCCCCTAACTGAATTGTCTCTCCCCTAACTGAATTGTCTCTCCCCTAACTGAATTGTCTCTCCCCTAACTGAAATGTCACTCCCCTAACTGAATTGTCACTCCCCTAACAGAATTGTCACTCAACTAGCTAAAATGTCACTCCCCTAACTTAAATGTCAATCCCCTTAACTTAAAATGTCGCTCCCATTACTTAAATTTCACTTCCCTAACGAAATTGTCCCTCCCCTAACTGAATTGTCACTCCCTTAGTTTATTGTCACTCCCCTAACTAAATTGTCATTCCCCTTAGTTAATTGTCACTCCCCTTAGTTAATTGTCACTCCCCTTAGTTAATTGTCACTCCCCTTAGTTAATTGTCACTCCCCTTAGTTAATTGTCACTCCCCTTACTAAATTGTCACTCCCCTAACTGAATTGTCATTCCCCTAAATAAATTGTCACTCCCCTAACTGAAATGTCACTCCCCTAACTGAATTGTCTCTCCCCTAACTGAAATGTCACTCCCCTAACTGAATTGTCACTCCCTTAGTTTATTGTCACTCCCCTAACTAAATTGTCATTCCCCTTAGTTAATTGTCACTCCCCTTAGTTAATTGTCACTCCCCTTAGTTAATTGTCACTCCCCTTAGTTAATTGTCACTCCCCTTAGTTAATTGTCACTCCCCTAACTAAATTGTCACTCCCCTAACTGAATTGTCATTCCCCTAAATAAATTGTCACTCCCCTAACTGAATTGTCTCTCCCCTAACTGAATTGTCACTCCCCTAACTGAAATGTCTCTCCCCTAACTGAATTGTCTCTCCCCTAACTGAAATGTCACTCCCCTAACTGAATTGTCTCTCCCCTAACTGAATTGTCTCTCCCCTAACTGAAATGTCACTCCCCTAACTGAATTGTCTCTCCCCTAACTGAAATGTCACTCCCCTAACTGAAATGTCACTCCCCTAACTGAAATGTCACTCCCCTAACTGAATTGTCACTCCCCTAACTGAATTGTCTCTCCCCTAACTGAATTGTCTCTCCCCTAACTGAATTGTCACTCCCCTAACTGAATTGTCACTCCCCTAACTGAATTGTCTCTCCCCTAACTGAATTGTCTCTCCCCTAACTGAAATGTCACTCCCCTAACTGAATTGTCACTCCCCTAACTAAATTGTCACTTCCGTAACCAAAATGCCACTCCGCTAACTAGAATATCACTCCCTCAAGTAAAATGTCACTCCCCAAACTGAATTGTCACTCCCCTAACTGAATTGTCACTCCCCTAACTAAATTTTCACTCCCCTGGCAGAATTGTCACTCCCCTAACTGAATTGTCACTCCCCTAACTGAATTGTCACTCCCCTAACTGAATTGTCACTCCCCTAACTAAATTTTCACTCCCCTGGCAGAATTGTCACTCCTTTTTTTAATTGGCTCTCCCCTAAATGAGTTGTTTCTCCCCTGTAAAAAAACATCACACTCCCTCACTAAAATGTCACTCCCTTAAAGAAATGGTACTTCCTCAGATATCACTGTCAGATTCGTAATGTCACTCATACCATTAAGTCACTCTCCACGGCATCATATAGTAATTTCTGTAAGAAGGCTATAAAATAATAAAAGTCTTCCTAAAATCGCGATTCCTCCAGGTGCTAATCTACGACCGCAGCGGGCAGGACATGATTTCGCCTTTGCTAACCGTGAAAGATCTACGCGATCTAGGCGTCACGCTGCACTTGCCGTTGCATTCGGATCGGGAACCGCTGTCAGATGTGGCCGCCGTCTATTTTATGAATCCGAGCGATGAAAATTTGCAACGTCTGGCTAGAGACCTGGCCGCTGGACTGTACGAATCCTATCATCTGAATTTTATATCACCTATATCTAGGCACAAACTGGAGGATTTAGCTCAGGTCAGTAATTCCAATACACTACATTGTGGAACGATTCCACATCGATAGCTTTCATTACTGTCCCGCTTTTCAAATTATCCTAACTTTTCTTATATTTCATATTTCAGATTTTAAATTATCCCACCTTTAAAAATATCTCAACACTTAAACTGTCCTAAATCTTAAAAATGACCATATATCCCAAAATTATCCCTAACCGCAGGCTGCAATCAACGGCAACTCGGTCGGCCAAATCAGCCGAGTCGTTGATCAGTACTCAGATTTCATCTGTCTTGAAGAAGATCTATTCGTGTTGCGTCACCATTCTGCTGACAGTTTGTCCTACAAAGCTTTGAATCGGCCAGACAGTAGCGACGACGCGATGGAATCGATGCTGAACGAGATCGCTAGCGGCCTGTTCTCGGTGTGTGTCACTCTAGGCGCTGTGCCAGTGATTCGTTGTCCGGGTGGCAACGCGGCCGAAGCTGTAGCTGCTAAGCTGGATAAGAAGCTGCGCGACAATCTGCGAGACGCCAGGAACAGCTTGTTTACCGGCGGCGGCGATCCAACAGCATCGGCTCATTATTCGTTTCAGAGGCCGCTACTGTTGCTGCTAGATCGCAGTCTGGATTTGGCCACTATGCTCCATCATCCGTGGACTTATCAGGTCTGGCTTGTGCGAAATTTTGCGTATAGTAGGTTCCTTCAGCTAGGTGTGGGTATAGTAGGTTCCTTCAGCTAGGTGTGGGTATAGTAGGTTCCTTCAGCTAGGTGTAGGTATAGTAGGTTGCTTCAGCTAGGTGTGGGTATAGTAGGTTGCTTCAGCTAGGTGTGGATATAGTAGGTTCCTTCAGCTAGGTGTAGGTATAGTAGGTTGCTTCAGCTAGGTGTGGGTATAGTAGGTTCCTTCAGCTAGGTGTAGGTATAGTAGGTTGCTTCAGCCAGGTGTGGGTATAGTAGGTTCCTTCAGCTAGGTGTGGGTATAGTAGGTTCCTTCAGCTAGGTGTAGGTATAGTAGGTTCCTTCAGCTAGGTGTGGGTATAGTAGGTTCCTTCAGCTAGGTGTGGGTATAGTAGGTTCCTTCAGCTAGGTGTGGGTATAGTAGGTTCCTTCAGCTAGGTGTGGGTATAGTAGGTTCCTTCAGCTAGGTGTGGGTATAGTAGGTTCCTTCAGCTAAGTGTGGGTATAGTAGGTTCCTTCAGCTAGGTGTAGGTATAGTAGGTTGCTTCAGCTAGGTGTGGGTATAGTAGGTTCCTTCAGCTAGGTGTGGGTATAGTAGGTTGCTTCAGCCAGGTGTGGGTATAGTAGGTTCCTTCAGCTAGGTGTGGGTATAGTAGGTTCCTTCAGCTAGGTGTAGGTATAGTAGGTTCCTTCAGCTAGGTGTAGGTATAGTAGGTTCCTTCAGCTAGGTGTGGGTATAGTAGGTTCCTTCAGCTAGGTGTAGGTATAGTAGGTTGCTTCAGCCAGGTGTGGGTACAGTAGGTTGCTTCAGCCAGGTGTGGGTATAGTAGGTTCCTTCAGCTAGGTGTGGGTATAGTAGGTTGCTTCAGCCAGGTGTGGGTATAGTAGGTTCCTTCAGCTAGGTGTAGGTATAGTAGGTTGCTTCAGCTAGGTGTGGGTATAGTAGGTTGCTTCAGCCAGGTGTGGGTATAGTAGGTTCCTTCAGCTAGGTGTGGGTATAGTAGGTTCCTTCAGCTAGGTGTAGGTATAGTAGGTTCCTTCAGCTAGGTGTGGGTATAGTAGGTTCCTTCAGCTAGGTGTAGGTATAGTAGGTTCCTTCAGCTAGGTGTAGGTATAGTAGGTTCCTTCAGCTAGGTGTGGGTATAGTAGGTTCCTTCAGCTAAGTGTGGGTATAGTAGGTTCCTTCAGCTAGGTGTAGGTATAGTAGGTTCCTTCAGCTAGGTGTAGGTATAGTAGGTTCCTTCAGCTAGGTGTGGGTATAGTAGGTTCCTTCAGCTAGGTGTAGGTATAGTAGGTTGCTTCAGCCAGGTGTGGGTACAGTAGGTTGCTTCAGCCAGGTGTGGGTATAGTAGGTTCCTTCAGCTAGGTGTGGGTATAGTAGTTTGCTTCAGCCAGGTGTGGGTATAGTAGGTTCCTTCAGCTAGGTGTAGGTATAGTAGGTTGCTTCAGCCAGGTGTGGGTATAGTAGGTTCCTTCAGCTTGGTGTAGGTATAGTAGGTTGCTTCAGCTAGGTGTGGGTATAGTAGGTTCCTTCAGCTAGGTGTAGGTATAGTAGGTTGCTTCAGCCAGGTGTGGGTATAGTTGGTTCCTTCAGCTAGGTGTGGGTATAGTAGGTTCCTTCAGCTTGGTGTAGGTATAGTAGGTTGCTTCAGCTAGGTGTGGGTATAGTAGGTTCCTTCAGCTAGGTGTAGGTATAGTAGGTTGCTTCAGCTAGGTGTGGGTATAGTAGGTTCCTTCAGCTAGGTGTGGGTATAGTAGGTTGCTTCAGCTAGGTGTGGGTATAGTAGGTTCCTTCAGCTAGGTGTAGGTATAGTAGGTTGCTTCAGCCAGGTGTGGGTATAGTTGGTTCCTTCAGCTAGGTGTAGGTATAGTAGGTTCCTTCAGCTAGGTGTGGGTATAGTAGGTTCCTTCAGCTAGGTGTGGGTATAGTAGGTTCCTTCAGCTAGGTGTGGGTATAGTAGGTTGCTTCAGCTAGGTGTGGGTATAGTAGGTTGCTTCAGCTAGGTGTGGGTATAGTAGGTTCCTTCAGCTAGGTGTGGGTATAGTAGGTTGCTTCAGCTAGGTGTGGGTATAGTAGGCTCCTTCAGCTAAGTGTGGGTATAGAAGGTTGCTTCAGCTAGGTGTGGGTATAGTAGGCTCCTTCAGCTAAGTGTGGGTATAGTTGGTTCCTTCTACAGGCAGTAGATTCCTTCAGTTGCAGGCAGTAGATTCCTTCAGTTACAGGCAGTAGATTCCTTCAGTTACAGGCAGTAGATTCCTTCAGTTACAGGCAGTAGATTCCTTCAGTTACAGGCAGTAGATTCCTTCAGTTACAGGCAGTAGATTGCTTCAGTTACAGGCAGTAGATTCCCTCAGTTACAGACAGTAGATTCATTCAGTTACAGGCAGTAGATTGCTTCAGTTACAGACAGTAGATTCCTTCAGTTACGGGCAGTAGATTGCTTCAGTTACAGACAGTAGATTCCTTCAGTTACGGGCAGTAGATTCCTTCAGTTACGGGCAGTAGATTGCTTCAGTTACAGGCAGTAGATTCCTTCAGTTACGGGCAGTAGATTCCTTCAGTTACGGGCAGTAGATTCCTTCAGTTACGGGCAGTAGATTGCTTCAGTTACAGGCAGTAGATTCCTTCAGTTACGGGCAGTAGATTGCTTCAGTTACAGACAGTAGATTCCTTCAGTTTTAGTCAAGCAAAAACAACGACAATGCAGGCTCTTGTACACGACGTCCTTGGTTCGCGATTAAACCGAGTGGAACTAGCCCAGTCTCAGCCGCAGTCCCAGCAGCATCAGCAGCAGCAGCGACGCACCACAGCCTACGATCTGTTAGCTGAGGAAGACGCATTCTGGTCTAGTCAACGCGGCGCACCGTTCCCTGAGGTGGCCGACGCTGTTAAACGCAGCCTAGAAAAGTACAAACAAGAGGAGGAGAAAGTTAGCCGACTAAAACGCAGCATGGGATTCGGCGCCGAGCTAGACGACAAGACAGTCACGGATACAATGTCTGTGCTCAGCAGCGCAATGTCGGACCTGCCAGCCCTTCTAGCTATGAAGCGAAGCCTCGATATGCACACAAACGTTGCCACCAGTTTGGCCGAGAAGATCAAAGCTCGACAATTAGATTTGCTATTCGAATTGGAAGAGAAACTATTGGCTAAACAGAGCTTAGATAGGCCTCTCGTTGATGTACTGGCCGATCCGGAAGCCGGCACTTTTGAAGATAAACTTCGCTTACTACTAGTAGCAGTGCTGAGCGATTGTCCTCAGGCGGCCGGTTCTGAATTAGACGAACTGCTCAGCCAGTTGACCAAATTAGCCAACGAGATTGGCTCCAGCAGTGGTATAGTCAGCGAATCTGGCGGTCTAGTGGACTGTGCCAGCTTGTTAAAGGCGGCCGCATATCTCAGAAAATGGCGCGCCATCAGCGGCATCGGAGGCGGCGGCGGCAGTTACTATGTCGGCGGTGGCGGCGGCGGTGGCAGCGGCGGCGGCGGCTGGCTAGGCGGCTTATCAAAGGGTGGGTCCTTCCTGATGGAGGGTGTCAGAAATCTGGTATTGCGTAGGCACAATTTGCCGGCGGCTAGAATTACAGACGCCTTGATGGACAACCGTGCCGGGCAGACTGAGGTTGACGAGTATCGCTATTTTGATCCCAAGCTGCATCGCATTACGGATCCCTCCCAGATTCCTAGGCAAAAGCAGCCTTTTCAGGTTTGTGACTATTTTTAATAATCTCTCTAAACTGCTTCCTGAAATCTTAAATGTTTCGGCATATCCCTCTTCTTTATTTCTAATCTCTTGACAGCCTCCTAAAATAATTCTTAAAATCGTTTGTTACATAGAATAACTTTATTATAATTTAAAGCATTCATCTTTTCCTGGAAAAATTGTTCATTTCCTAAAAACAATTAATTGTTTCATAAAAATATTCAATCGTTTCCAATAAACGTTCTTTCGTTTCCAAGAAACTTTGAATCATTTCATAGAAAATTTCAATAGTTTCGTGGAAACTTTTAATCGTTTCGTCGAAACGTTTAACCGTTTCTCAGACACCGTTTCTTTTATTTCCTAGAAGCATTCTTTCGTTTCATAGAAACATTCACTGTTTACCAAGAAACATTCAATGGTTTCCAAGAAACATTCACTGTTTACCAAGAAACATTCAATGGTTTCCAAGAAACATTCAATCGTTTCCTAGAAACTTTCGATCGTTTCCTAGAAACATTAAACCGTTTCTTAGAACGTATTCCTTTCTGCTTCCTTTTAAAATTTCTGGCTTCGAATTCCTTACAATCTGAACTATACTTTCTCTACTTGTCTTTACTTAGCAAGCATAACCTCATTGCAGGAAGCCATTGTATTTGTTGTCGGCGGCGGCAACTACATAGAGTACCAGAATCTGGTTGACCTGCGAAAGACTTCCAAATCGTCTGGCGTTGTCGGTGGCGGTGCCGGCTCTGGCGGACCCGGCAGTCGGCGGATAACTTACGGCTGCACTCAGCTTGTCACTGGCTGCCAATTTCTGCTACAATTGGCCGAACTTGGCCAGCTCACTTAAACAAAACTCAGCTTTTTAACAGAATAATTTTCATATTTGAGCTAATTAATTTAGATATGCCTGATGAATTCCACTAGACGAGATGTTTAGTTGAAAGATTTTAACTTCAGTACCGTAGTTTTGTGATGGATTAAGATCCCTTAAATAACTTTTTAGCACGTTCTACTCAACTGTCTTGAGTTCTGCCTTTGCTGCTTAATTTTACATAAAAATTGTTCTTTTTAATAACCTATTTAAATAACTCAAACGTACGTGTAATAACTTAGTTTATTATTAAATAGTTGCCCCTCTATGTGTAGCACTACATTTTTGTTGTATTGGTTGTATGTCGTATAATTTAATCGCTCTTAGCTTTTATTGGTACATACGACCTACTAGTAAGTAGTATGGTTTATTTTCATATTGAAAGTAAATGAAATTCTAGATTAAGAATATGTTAATTTTTTTATGTATATAAGCATCTTTCAGGCTTTAAAGCTGACTTTGAGGCTTTGAAACTGAGCTAAGCTGCAATACATAATTTTACTGTGAGAAGCAACTACCAATTACACCAATTGTTTTTGTTTTACACCAAGTGTCCCAAAAGCTTATGCTTTGCTAACTACTGATGAGTTCTCACACTTATTCGGTAATAACTTGCTCTATTCTCTTTCATTGTGATTCATATTCGTACGGTACTGTTAATGCATGTTGAATGAACCTGTTTAATTATTAAAAAATTGCTCCAAGAATTTCAAAACCTTGTTGGCACTGTTAGGGCGCAGCTTTGACCAATTACATAACGCCGTCAATACTTTACTCGCCTACGCAAGATTCTTCGTTATTAAATGTTTTTTGCTTCTTTAAATGAAATATATATATACCGAAAAAGTGTCCATTTGCTTTGGTGACATGCGGTGCCTGGTTAGATAATTAAAATTACAATAGTATTTTTACAGTTCAAGCGTTAGTTTTTTGCGCTTTCAGGATCAAAGAACAATACAAAACTTGTGATTCCAGGGCGAAATGGCTTTGTATTTATTCCTACATCTACATTATTCATTATTCCTACACTACATCTTAAAAATGCAAAAATCAGCAAAATAATCCTTTTCGTTAGTTAAACGCACCCTAAGTTAGCTTTCTAGCGGATTCATCTACTTTTCAATGAATTATTTATATTTAGGATTAAAATAAACGAAGGTTAGAACCAAATTATAAAAGTTATTAATTACCATAATTTATGTAAATATAACTTGTTATAACCAGCTGTTGTAGCGAGCGTAAATACAAATTTCAAATTTTAGCCGCAATTTTTATTAATTTTAGAGCATCGGTATCATTGGTAATTAAGTTTCTTACTGAGTGTTGTTAGTTTTTAAGTCATCCCTGCATACAGTTTACTGTAATAGAGCTTTCAGCATGCAAATGCATTGCAACCCTTAATTCACCGGCTATGGTTGCTTTTCTGAACTGATTTACAGGATAAACGGTTAAAACCGTTTAAAACTGTTTAAAACCGTGTAGCCTGCAAAACAGAACAGGCCTATTTATTGTAGGCCTAACAGTTTTATTCGACTAGGGGTGCCACCCCTGAGTCGAGTTTAGAATATAAAATATGGCTAGCTCAGTAGTTACAATTAAGACTACAAAGTCTCCTAGAATAAAGCGCAACAAGTTAGAAACAGAGTTTGAAAAACATCGCCTGGAAGAAAGATGGTCGACTATTCTTGATGTGCTCAAAACTACCAAGGTTCCAAAAAGTAAGTATTCTTATATCGAGGTTTAATTTAACTTGCGAATTCTACCACTAGGTGCATGCCTAGTGTAGCTTTTAAATTGAGTCAAATCCTAATTGTATAAGCTGTTTTTGTGGTATTGATTTATTATTATTTTATATTTTAATTATTAAACATGCTTATTTATTTTAGGTGCGATGTTTTTATTATATATTTTAACTTTTGTTTATAGAACACAGAGAATATATAACCCCTAAAATAAGTTTTCTACTTCTTTGTTTCAGAAGCTTTTAAGTTGTTAAAGTTGTTGTTTTTCTAAGCTAGCTAGGCCTATAGAGAGAGAGTGAGAGACTAAAACATTTTTGACAATTTAGCTTGGTCTAGCAGGTCATTTTCTATTATCTATTGAGTTTTGTATAAAATATTATCATGTCTATGGATTCCATTAGCATAGCAATCCCACTTAAAAATCTGAGATTTCTTAGGCTTAATATTTTGTCAGTGCTTTAACTTGAGCCTCTGTCTAAGAGGTAGTCAAGTAAGTAGGCTATCTTTAAGCCGAATGCTCCATGCTTAAAGAATGAAGCATTGTAATTATCAATAATAAACTAATTGATCACAATAAATATGAAGAGCCTAATAATTCTGATCAATATAAATTTTTGTAGCTTTGTGTTAAGTGAGTGGTGTGTTTATATTATTGGACTTACAACTAAAATCATCTATAACAACTTTTGTCACCATTATCTAGTCTCACTTTTTCCAAAATATTTTCATTTTGGAAATTCAAAATGTTTTTTCCAATATATATTTTTTAAAATCTGGTCATTGGCTATAAATAAATTTACTTAGTTCAACTACAAAACATTTTGCCAGTAAAAAGTTGTTTATATTGAGGAATCTAACATTTCAAAAAATGCCTAAATGCTTTAAGTGATATGTGCCACACATTACCACATTTTGCAGCGGTAAACTTTTACATATTAGATAAAATGATTGGCAAAAATGACTTGAGAAAGACAAGAATGATAAATTGACTATTTTTTTGTGCTGAACAACAGCAGAAATATTATCATGTAAAAACTGGAAACATACTGATAAAAATGAAAAGACTTCATTTTGCGAAAATTCTACAGTAAAGAAGATTTTATGATAAGAAGGCTAGACAATCACTGAGATCTAGATTAATGAACCTTGATTAGCCACTCATTACGTTATAGCCGCGAATAAATATGGGAGAAATTAGTTATTGAAATGTCAAGCTAATTAAAACTGTACTTAATAGTATATATATATAATATTCTTTAATCCTTGTCAACCAGCCGATTTTATTCGTCTATGCGAAGTTGAAGCCCAACTAGAAAACTTCCTACTGAACGAATATGCCGGAGCTGACAGTGTTGTACCATCGGCCTATCAAGAGACACTCAAAGGCATCTTCAATAGCGGCAGCGATGATCTAGTTGTACAAATCGATTCTGGCCTGTTGCTAGCCAAAGCTCTATATTATTCCAATCTGTATCAGGAGGCTCTGTCTGTCCTTGACGATCTGGCATTGGACAGCCAATCTGGTTGGTCAGCGGCTAGCAGGACTAGCCGACTACTCAGCGAAGGCTATGCTGTGCGCGGTATCTGCTTGGAGAAGGTGACATTTTTATCCCATTTTATACTGTTTAGTCATCTTTAAGGAAGCGTTTTGCCTTGGCTGTACTTTAGAGTTGCAGCTATGAACTTCTGACCAAGAGAGGTCAGGAGTTTTAAAAGCAGAAAAGTTTTAAAGTTAGGAGCACTAATTAAATTTCGAATTCTCGAAGGAATTCTCGAAATTTTGTTCAGGTAAGCCAGACCCAGTCGCACGTTGTTCGCATCGGTCGTCACGAGGAGGTGATCGAATGCTACGAACGCGCCGGAGATCTCTACATTCAACACCTGCAGGAGTCGCAGGCCCAGGTGTTGGATAAGCGTACTGTGACGGTTAGCGAAGAGGTTGGCCACGCACTGCAACAGTCGCCCATATTGAGAATGTCCCACGGAGATTTAACTGGCGCCATCAATCGCTTGAGACAGGTGTGAAATTGGCTTATTACACATCATCGATTGGTAATCTGACGCCTCATTGATTTATCATCTGACACCTAATCGATTTACCATCTGAAACCTAATCGATTTACCATCTGACACCTAATCGATTTACCACCTGAAACCTAATCGATTTACCATCTGACACCTAATCGATTTACCATCTGACACCTAATCGATTTACCATCTGACACCTCATTTTTTAAAAATCATCTGACACCTCATTTATAAATAATCATCTGACACCTCATTTATAAATAATCATCTGACACCGCATTTATAAATAATCATCTGACACCTCATTTATAAATAATCATCTGACACCTAATTTATAAATAATCATCTGACACCTCATTTATAAAAAAATCATCTGACACCTCATTTATAAATAATCATCTGAGACCTCATTTATAAATAATCATCTGACACCTCATTTATAAATAATCATCTGACACCTCATTTATAAATAATCATCTGACACCTCATTTATAAATAATCATCTGACACCTCATTTATAAATAATCATCTGACACCTCATTTATAAATAATCATCTGACACCTCATTTATAAATAATCATCTGACACCTCATTTATAAATAATCATCTGACACCTCATTTATAAATAATCATCTGACACCTCATTTATAAATAATCATCTGACACCTCATTTATAAATAATCATCTGACACCTCATTTATAAATAATCATCTGACACCTCATTTATAAATAATCATCTGACACCTCATTTATAAATAATCATCTGACACCTCATTTATAAATAATCATCTGACACCTCATTTATAAATAATCATCTGACACCTCATTTATAAATAATCATCTGACACCTCATTTATAAATAATCATCTGACACCTCATTTATAAATAATCATCTGACACCTCATTTATAAATAATCATCTGACACCTCATTTATAAATAATCATCTGACACCTCATTTATAAATAATCATCTGACACCTCATTTATAAATAATCATCTGACACCTCATTTATAAATAATCATCTGACACCTCATTTATAAATAATCATCTGACACCTCATTTATAAATAATCATCTGACACCTCATTTATAAATAATCATCTGACACCTCATTTATAAATAATCATCTGACACCTCATTTATAAATAATCATCTGACACCTCATTTATAAATAATCATCTGACACCTCATTTATAAATAATCATCTGACACCTCATTTATAAATAATCATCTGACACCTCATTTATAAATAATCATCTGACACCTCATTTATAAATAATCATCTGACACCTCATTTATAAATAATCATCTGACACCTCATTTATAAATAATCATCTGACACCTCATTTATAAATAATCATCTGACACCTCTTTCATCGATTTACTATCTGAAACCTCAACAGTATATAATCTGATAAACTTTATTAAACACCTGGCAGGTGCTTCGCTGTCACGAGACTAAATGCAGCCGGTCCATTCGCCAGACCCTGTCTCGCCAGCTAGCCGAAATACTCCTACGCGGCGTATCGCCGGAAAATTACCGTCGCCCGGAGCTAACCAGAGCGCGAACCATTGGCGTCTATCAGCACAGCGGCGAGGACCTACTTGTGCCCGACTCTCCGCTGCAAGAGGCCATACTGCTGCTAATGATTTCCGAGTTGATCGCTTTTCAACAGGCTGTCCTGTCGCGCGATCAAGATACCAGGCTAGAGAGAAAGATCGCCTTTGAGAACACCGTGGCAGTTTACGACCTGCTGTGCGTTGCCCTGTCCAAAGTCGGAGCCTACGCCCAGCTAACCGAGATGCTTGAGCACGCTATGAAATTTTCCTTCGGCGAGTCGCACATTTGGCTGCAATTCGGCTTGGCTCTAATATCGGCTGGTAATCTTAGCAGGGGATTAGCCGTGTTTCAGGTGAGGATTAATTTGTCTTTAATCCTTTAGTTTTTTTTGTTTTACTTTAAGGATACGAGATTCTGGATTAATGACTTCGGGTATTTAATGACTTCGGGTGAGTTAAAAATATGGGATTTTGGTTAGGGGATTTAGGATTTTACCTTAGGATTAAAGGATTTTATTAGTTTGAGGATTCGGGATTTCGGTTTGAGAATTTAGGATTTAGTTTTCAGTATCCAGGATTTGGGATTTTTGTTAAACTATTCACGATTTTACGTTGAAAATAGTGTTTATTTGTTTGAGTGTTTGAGTTTTAGGATTTTGAGTTTAGGATTACTAAGATTCGAACTCCGGACCTCTCTGTTAAGAAGCCAAAGCTCTAACCACTAGGCTAGGATAACTCCCGGATATCATGTATCAAAATCTGGCTTTATAAACCGCGGCAGGAGTGCTACCGCCTAGAAACGATGGACGGTCACTACTGCCTGTTGGCCGCCAAAGCCGCCTTTGAAATGCAACGCCTCGGCGAAGGCCTTCGCTGGGTTGAGAGAGCCGGCGGCGTTCACCGGGCCGCCCTATTCCGCGGCGTCGGCTGCCTATTGAAAGCGGCCGATAGTCGCAGCCTGGAAGAGCGCCGGGGTCATCTGGACGCGGCCGAGAAGGCGCTTCGACTGGCGTGCGCCGAGGACCCTGCCGACTATCTGGCCTTCTACCACCTGGCACTGTGCCTCGCCGAGCAGAGAAATCTGCAGGAGGCGCGGATTACCGTTCTGCAGGCCTTGGAATTGAATCCGGATCACACAGATTCGGCTCACCTGCTGGCTCTGGTCTATACCGGACTGCGCCAGTGGGATGTGGCCCAGAAGGTTTGCTTATGCTTCCTGTAATTCCATAAGCTTCCTGTAATCCCAATAAGCTTCCTGTAATCCCAATAAGCTTCCTGTAATCCCATAAGCTTTCTGTAATCCTATAAGCTTCCTGTAGTCCCAATAAGCTTCCTGTAATCCCATAAGCTTCATGTAATCCTATAAGCTTCCTGTAATCCCAATAAGCTTCCTGTAATCCCAATAAGCTTCCTGTAATCCCAATAAGCTTCCTGTAATCCCAATAAGCTTCCTGTAATCCCATAAGCTTTCTGTAATCCTATAAGCTTCCTGTAGTCCCAATAAGCTTCCTGTAATCCCATAAGCTTCATGTAATCCTATAAGCTTCCTGTAATCCCATAAGCTTCCTGTAATCCCAATAAGCTTCCTGTAATCCCAATAAGCTTCCTATAAACCCAATAACCTTTCTATAATCCAGTGACCTTCTGGTAATCCCAATAACCTTTCTATAATCCAGTGACCTTCTGGTAATCCCAATAACCTTTCTATAATCCCAATGACCTTCTGGTAATCCCAATAACCTTTCAGTAATTCCAGTGACCTTCCAGTAATCCCAGTGACCTTCTAGTAATCCCAATGACCTTCCTAAAATACCCCTGGGGCAATCCTGTAATCCTAATGACTTTCCAGTAATCCCAATGACCTTCCTAAAACCCCTGGGGCAATCCTGTAATCCTAATGACCTTCCAGTAATCCCAATGACCTTTCTAAAAAAACCCTGGGGCAATCCTGTAATCCTAATGACCTTCCTATTCTCCAACCTCCCTTCGATCCCAATTACGTTCCCGTAAACCCAAATAATCTTCCTCTTCCTCTAATCCCAATAACTTTTTTTTGCATCAGAGATCTTTTGTCATCTGCATGACATTTTTATTATCCAAATAATCCTCCTGAAATCTTATATGGCCGTAGTTTAGTCTCGATATTAACATTCATTCTAATTTTTTGTCCTAAATCTTCTTAAATATATAATTTATCTCTATTCCAATCCTATAATTCTCCCATTCTTCCCAGGTGCTATCGGCGGCATCTCGAGCGCATCCCTATCACTCTAGCATACTCATCACTCGCGCCTCACTAGCCGCCTTTTTGCACGGCCTTCGTAGAGCTGTGCACGTCTATAGGGCGCTAATTCAGTCTTGGACAGATCGCTTCGGCGATGCCGGACGCCAGGAAGGCTCCGTCCTGGATCGCTGGCTGGGTCGACTGGACTCCGAGCTCATGGATCGCGACCAGTCGGTGAAGCGAGAATCTGCCGCGGCTAGTAGGATTGAGCACGCCTTCACCGAGCTGGTGACCGGAACTAGCGACTGCTCGTTTAGTGCCAACGGTGTAGCCACTGCTGGACAATCCGAGGCTCAGAGGTGTGATTTTTTCTCTGTAGTGTCTTTCTATATTCCCCTAGCTTGTTTATTTATTAGATCCCTATTCATGATTTAGTGTCTTCCCAGATTCCCATTCTCAAGCTAGTGTCTTCCCAGATTCCCATTCTCAAGCTAGTGTCTTCCCAGATCCCCATTCTCAAGCTAGGGACTTGCCAGATCCCCATTCTCAAGCTAGGGACATCCCAGATCCCCATTCTCAAGCTAGGGACATCCCAGATCCCCATTCTCAAGCTAGGGACTTCCCAGATCCCCATTCTCAAGCTAGGGACATCCCAGATCCCCATTCTCAAGCTAGGGACTTCCCAGATCCCCATTCTCAAGCTAGGGACATCCCAGATCCCCATTCTCAAGCTAGGGACATCCCAGATCCCCATTCTCAAGCTAGGGACATCCCAGATCCCCATTCTCAAGCTAGGGACTTGCCAGATCCCCATTCTCAAGCTAGTGTCTTCCCAGATCCCCATTCTCAAGCTAGGGACTTGCCAGATCCCCATTCTCAAGCTAGGGACTTGCCAGATCCCCATTCTCAAGCTAGGGACATCCCAGATCCCCATTCTCAAGCTAGGGACATCCCAGATCCCCATTCTCAAGCTAGGGACATCCCAGATCCCCATTCTCAAGCTAGGGACATCCCAGATCCCCATTCTCAAGCTAGGGACATCCCAGATCCCCATTCTCAAGCTAGGGACATCCCAGATCCCCATTCTCAAGCTAGGGACATCCCAGATCCCCATTCTCAAGCTAGGGACATCCCAGATCCCCATTCTCAAGCTAGGGACATCCCAGATCCCCATTCTCAAGCTAGGGACATCCCAGATCCCCATTCTCAAGCTAGGGACATCCCAGATCCCCATTCTCAAGCTAGGGACATCCCAGATACCCATTCTCAAGCTAGGGACTTCCCAGATCCCCATTCTCAAGCTAGGGACTTGCCAGATCCCCATTCTCAAGCTAGTGTCTTCCCAGATCCCATTCTCAAGCTAGGGACTTGCCAGATCCCCATTCTCAAGCTAGGGACATCCCAGATCCCCATTCTCAAGCTAGGGACATCCCAGATCCCCATTCTCAAGCTAGGGACATCCCAGATCCCCATTCTCAAGCTAGGGACATCCCAGATCCCCATTCTCAAGCTAGGGACATCCCAGATCCCATTCTCAAGCTAGGGACATCCCAGATCCCCATTCTCAAGCTAGGGACATCCCAGATCCCCATTCTCAAGCTAGGGACTTGCCAGATCCCCATTCTCAAGCTAGGGACATCCCAGATCCCCATTCTCAAGCTAGGGACATCCCAGATCCCCATTCTCAAGCTAGGGACTTCCCAGATCCCCATTCTCAAGCTAGGGACTTCCTAGATCCCCATTCTCAAGCTAGGGACATCCCAGATCCCCATTCTCAAGCTAGGGACATCCCAGATCCCCATTCTCAAGCTAGGGACATCCCAGATCCCCATTCTCAAGCTAGGGACATCCCAGATTCCCATTCTCAAGCTAGTGTCTTCCCAGATCCCCATTCTCAAGCTAGGGACTTCCCAGATCCCCATTCTCAAGCTAGGGACATCCCAGATCCCCATTCTCAAGCTAGGGACATCCCAGATCCCCATTCTCAAGCTAGGGACATCCCAGATCCCCATTCTCAAGCTAGGGACATCCCAGATCCCCATTCTCAAGCTAGGGACATCCCAGATCCCCATTCTCAAGCTAGGGACTTGCCAGATCCCCATTCTCAAGCTAGTGTCTTCCCAGATCCTCATTCTCAAGCTAGGGACTTGCCAGATCCCTATTCTCAATCTAGGGACTTGCCAGATCCCCATTCTCAAGCTAGGGACTTCCTAGATCCCCATTCTCAAGCTAGGGACTTCCTAGATCCCCATTCTCAAGCTAGGGACATCCCAGATCCCCATTCTCAAGCTAGGGACATCCCAGATCCCCATTCTCAAGCTAGGGACTTCCCAGATCCCCATTCTCAAGCTAGGGACTTGCCAGATCCCCATTCTCAAGCTAGGGACATCCCAGATCCCCATTCTCAAGCTAGGGACTTCCCAGATCCCCATTCTCAAGCTAGGGACTTGCTAGATTCCCATTCTCAAGCTTAGGTCTTCCTAGATCCCCATTCTCAAGCTAGGGTCTTCCAAGATCCCCATTCTCAAGTAAATGTCTTCCCAGATCCCCATTCATCACGCTAGTGTCTTCTGACATACCTATTCTCGAGCCAGAAAATTTCATCTTCAGACTGCAGGTGCGCATTCTGCTTGAGCTAGCTGATCTCTATGTTGATCACGGCATGCTTCAAGAGGCTGGGGACGCTGTTAGAGAATGCGAACAACTGGTCCGACTAAGTCATCATGTGCTCTATTTGAGAGGCCGCATTCTGGAAGCTTGTGATCAGCCTACGAGGGCCAGGGAGGCCTATCAGGTACGTACTCGTTTCTTGGCTGCAAGTGTAGAATTAAGCAGCAACGTCGTTACTTCAGATCTTTAGACCGTTAATTTTGATATTAATATTACTTTACTATTATTATATCGTTAGTTTCTTTGTTACTTTTTAGGGTTGTAACGCTAAAAAACACAAAATCGTTACTTCTGTCTTAATCGTTACTTTAATCGGTTACTTTAAAGTTTTTAAGAGCGTAAATTAAAAGATTCAATCCTGTCTCCTAATTCATACAGGATGCCGTCTCCATCAATCCTGGTCACGTGCGCTCGCTGCAACGCCTCGGCCTGCTGCTAATACGCCAGGGCAATCTTCAACTGGCCGAAAAGATTTTAACGGACGCTGTCAATTATCAGCCCACTAGCAGTCGCAGCTGGACACTGCTTGGCCAGGCTCTGTCCCTGACTGGCCAAGAGGCTGAAGCTGCCCAGTGTCTGCTTACTGCCGCCGAATTAGAACAAACAGAACCATTTGTGCCGTTCTACTTTCTGCCCAAGGGTGTACCGTGACCTATTTCTTTATCATTTTTTGTTAAACTAATTACCCAGAAGCTTAAAATAAATGAACTTATCCAATGTGATTCTTCGACTATTCTTTAGATTTACATATATATATATATATTTGTGTGCTTATAGTTCAACCATAGACAAACTGATGGGGAAAAACTTTAGTCCTTAAAAGGGCCGTTTTCATTTTTAACTAAAATTAATCTTATATAAAATACTAAAAATACTGTTTATTAAAGCGAATCTTGTCCCTGTTAATTTGTCTATGGTCATTTTAGTGTTTTTGTAGCTTTAAGTTAAATCTTAGCGCACTTGCCATGCCTCACTATATAATTTGACCTATAATTACATTGTTTTTCGTGGTCAAAGTTTTGTAGCAATTTATTTTTAATGTTTTTTCACTACTTACTTAGATAATATAGTATAGCTGTTTAATCAAGTTAATTAAAAACTTGCTCTTTAAAATGGATCTAATCGTCCTAATTTAGCTGAGCAATTAAACCATTAGACAAAAGAAATAGTTTTTTATAACTTTAGTATTTATAAATAATCCTATTTTGCTATTTTGGACTTAAAATGATGAAATATTTTTAATTGTCTGTGATTTAGCGTTTACTAAACTTGCTTGTTATTATGTATTGAACGCTAATTAACTACTCAGTGTTACAACGATTAAGTCTCACGCTCATCCTATAAACGTAAGCCTTACATTATCAGATCCCCATTTGACGATATTTAATTAGTTATTTAATTATTTAATTTGGTATATGTTGTTCCTTTGTTATTTTTACTTTCCTGGTTTACATTTTTTCGTTGCTACTCAACTAAACTTATTGTTCTACAATACGTAGTACCATGTTTAGTATTAACATGAGAAATAAGATAAAGATTGATCACCAATAAAGATGTTTGTTTTCCGCTTTACTACGGAATGTTTCCTTCATGTAAAAGCCAAGTCAAAAAAATAGAACTGCACTTGCTAACAAAATATTGTACAGCATTTTGGTTTGTGTTGAAAATTTTAAGTTGCTACAAGCTACACTTGTTCGTTTTATGTACACTTGTAGGTATAGTGAAATCTTCAGTCAAAATGCGTGTGCGGATCGTAATAGCCAAATCATGCTGCATGATTTCTTGCATGCAGCAAGTCTTGCGCCTCACCCTGCAGGGCCCGTTGCGCCGAGGGCAGAGTAGAACACGGCGTTACGTGGAAGGCCTGCTGGCAGATGCCGGGAGAACCAGACAATGTAGGCGAGAGCGATTGGGAGCTTCAGGAAGCTGGCAGCTGCTCGAGATATACTCTTATGACATCAAAACGAATATCTAATTTCACATTATTCTTATTTATCCGTTTTCTTTCTGGTTTACCATTGTTGTGACGTGTTTTTGTTGTTGTTGCCTGTCAAGACTATTAACCTGCGTAAAAAAATACAAAAAAGTAAAACAAACATTAAAAAAAGCAATCAAGTCGCATTAAAATATCTTACCAATGTAGTTGGGTTAGATAAGTTACACCTAATTTAAATATTTTGTTGTCTTTCTTACCGGTAATATATAACACTAGCTGTAGTCTATACACGCTAAAATAAAGATTGATTCAACTTTAAGACGAAAGCTATATTTAGTCTGGACTCTGGACGACGACTAATCACTTGCAACTAGCTTTGAATAGAAAACTGAAGCATTGTCTATTTTTAGAAATCTGTGTTTCTTAAAATTAAAGTTTTTTGTATTAAAACACTGTAAACGTTTTTCGGTGACGTTCATAAGTATCATTCTAATAACTAACAGTGACTGTTCCAAATCGAAGTAGTGAATAATCATGTCTTATTCTTGCAATGCATTTACTAGTTGGGAAATACAGGACAACCTTAAATTACGAAGTGTTGTTACCGAGAAATTGTTGATGAAGTCTAATACGGAAGCAGCTAAAGCGTCGGAAGGAAATGATGTTAAGCTGTAAGTCTGTTTGAACAAGTATTTCATTGCATTAGGTTTTTCATGAAATACATGCTTTGACTTTTTAGTACTTAGTATTAAAAGAACAAAATTGCCATGATCAGTGTGTTTTATAATCTGCAGTACAATATACAGCACTAAATTAGACTTATATAATAAGTAACTAGCATTTAGTTCTAAACAGTGTGAATTTATTGAACTGTTGTTTTCCACAACCTAACTGCCTGATCCCAATGACAACATATTGTGTTATTTAGAATTTATTTTTATTCAATTCAATTATGAGAAGTGCATTACATGCTATTGTTCATATGGACTCTAATTCTAATTGAATATATTCAGTAGAATATAGCTATATTAACAATATAATTGGACCATCTTTGAAAAAAGTTAATAATATATAATTACAACATGTGCATTTTTAATGTAGATCTAATACAACTAAACAAAGTGTTTCCTAGATGTTAGGCCTATTCAACAAATGCATTAACAGTGATTTGTCAACTTAAAATAAAAATATACTTAAATAGCTAAACTAATTCTTGATTAAAGCAAAAAAACAAAACTATAAATAGCTGTTTATACAACCTTATAGTGTATATGCCCATACACCACTACAATAAAATAGACATTTCATGTGCACAAGACATTTGTTTGGTACATTATCATAAATAGCAGTAGTATAGCTTAAGCTTATAAAACTCTAGGCCTAATAGGCCCAGTAAAAATATTAAACGTGTACTTTTAACTTTAACTTTCAACTTTGATAAAAATTCTTTTATAATTTTGTGTGACCATGTACTGTTCATTTTTGGAATTATATATTTTAACACAAAAATTAGCATTAAATTTTATAATGCATTGTTTAACAAACCATAGTTTTTTCTTATATACTTTTATATGTCGGTTTTCCTTTGTTGGGATAAGTCCTACATATTATACATTACAATGACACTAGACACACATTAAACAGTTAATGTGTATCCACAGTACAAAATAGTGTACTTGTACTTACATATCAGTGCTCCAACCACAGATAAAGTTTGGGCCAAGATTAAAAGTTTATATGCAGCCAAACTGTAGCCTATAGCTTAGTATGTGGATTTAGCCTAGTGGCTGTAGTGTTGGACTTAAAGGTTGGGGGTTCGATTCCCGTCTCCCCTAAAGCAATTTGTGTCCTTAAGCAAGTCACCTTACTCTACGTTGCTTCAGTTCACCCAGCTGTTAAATGGGTACCAACATGAGTTGGGGTGATTGAAGGTAGCTATTGGCTTGCTTCCCCCCAGTCCATGGACTGAACGTACGCTGTACACAGCTTTAAAATAATGAGCGCAATAGCTGTCAGTGTATGTTGAAACTTAGGTTAGGCAGCTTAGGCAGCCCAGTTTCTTTTTGATTAATTATCTGACTTGGTCAAGTGGAGAAAGTTGAGATGAAGCTCTCTTTAGAGAGTCGAGGCATGAAGGCACAGACAGAAAAAGTTGTTAGTAGAAACATGGCTAGTATAGTGTTTGCTGTCCTAGCATTAAAATGCTTTCATTTTCGTCGTCCCATAGGAAATGTCAACTGTTGACTGTAAGTTTGTTTCGCTGTTTGCTCTCTTGTGTATGTGTGTTTATAAAACGCGCAGTCTATCCAAATTTTCTTTCAAGAAACACGATTGTTCACTTCATTCTCGCGAAGGTCCCAATTGCTTTACATTTTGCTATTCTGGCCATGTTTTTAATTCTCGAGAACAAAACCCATTTGTAACCCTGCGCTAGACTTGGCAGTCTAATTGGCTTGTAAAACCGTGCATAGCAAAGCTATCGTGAATCTTGTTTTGCTGAAAGTTCCGAAAATTTATTATCAAAGTAAGACTAATTCTTATTTTACTTGCCTAGCACAGCACACAGCGGCTAAATAGACTTTGCGGGACCTCTGCTTCGGCAGATGTAGTGGCGAGAGCTTTAAGATTTAAGAAAATATTCTACGTTGCATTTGTATGGTTTGGTTAGGAGATTGGATAGATAGCGCGAACGTGTCGTAAAATATTTAACGAGCACTGATTTGGCTCATATTAAATTGTGGAACCATAGCTAGGATATACTTTGACTACAGACATAATCCCACATAGAGTGTACACTGCCTAACTATTGAAATGTCAGTGCAGATGTACACACCTGTGTGTGTGCTCAGGAGTTAGCGGAATGGGCAGAACTGCCTCCTCGCTGGCTGCGAGTGCCTATAACAAAAATAACTGCAGGAGGGCTGCGGGCAATGGCACATCATTTGAACACTCTAGACCCGCAGCCAGCGAGGAGGCAATTCTGCCCATTTCGCTGACTCCTGAGCACACACGCACACAGATACTGTACGCAGGCACACTCACACAGTTGTGTACATCTGCCCTGACTTTCTCATTGTCAGGCAGTGTGCATTTCACTGTGCCTTGGAGGTTGGCCCTCAAGGGCGTAAATTGCACGACAAGCCCCCAAGCCTTCTCTCCGCGGCTGCGCCCCAAATAAATGTGGACTCGCCGTGGAATCGAACTTAGGGACCTCGGTGCGAGAGGCAAACGCGTTAACCGCTCTGCCACCGACCCCCCTTGCGAGTGCCCATAGCTCTCCTGCAAATATGACCAATATATAATGACTGATATTAATGACGCTTTGATTAGTGACTAAAACTGATCTCGCCGCGGAATCGAGCTCAGGGACCTTGGTGCGAGAGGCCAAGAGCTCAGGCAAATGATTTCATATCTTGCTCAAATTGTCGTCTCGGTTCGTTTGCTAAACAAAATTCGCAACTCTGCCGCATCCTCATCAACAGCTCCGACATTGGCATCCCGGAGCACTCCGTCAATCTGCGCCCGTTTCTTCACCCGGAACTGACTGACACGTCACGTGACGCCTGCGAGTTGCGCCTCCACTGCGAGACGCATCGCAATCTGAGCATTCGAAGTATCACGGTTGTGGCCACCGCGCGCAACACGGAGCTGTACGATCGCAAGGGCGAATATTTGCAAACTGTTCGCGGCTTGAACATACCCGGAACCAACTGGTACAGATTCCTGTACAGCTCTGCCGAGCCCTGCTATGAGATTAAACTCAAGGTAGGATTCAATCCCATAATGTGGGAAGTTCCAATCCTAAAAAATAGGATGATTCATTCTCAAAACTAAGACGATTTAGTCCCAAAAAACTGGGAATATTGAATCCCAAAACCTTGGAGGATTCATTCTCAAAACTGGGAAAATTCCGTCTCAAAACTGGGAAAATTCCGTCTCAAAACTGGGAAGATTGAATTCCAAAAAACTGGGAAAATTCCGTCTCAAAACTGGGAAAATTCCGTCTCAAAACTGGGAAGATTGAATCTCAAAACTGGGAAAATTCAGTCCCAAAACTGGGAAGATTGAATCTCAAAACTGGGAAAATTCAGTCCCAAAACTGGGAAGATTGAATCTCAAAACTGGGAAAATTCAGTCCCAAAACTGGGAAGATTCAGTCCCAAAACTGGGAAGATTCAGTCCCAAAACTGGGAAGATTGAATCTCAAAACTGGGAAAATTCAGTCCCAAAACTGGGAAGATTCATTCCCAAAACTGGGAAGATTAAATCTCAAAACTCGGAAGATTAAATCCCAAAACTGGGAATAGTCATTCTCATAATTGGGAAGATTCATTCTCAAAACTGGGAAGATTGACATTTGAGTTCTAACGAATCCCGGAGTGAAATTTAATCATAAGAATAGAACTTAAACTTGATTGATGCCAAACTTAGAATATTAAATTGCTTCTATAGCTAGTAGGCAATCCTGTAAGTTTTATTTTAATTAGATTTTAGTCGCGTTGATATGCTTGGCGACGCCTTTTCAGTGCGTCTCTAAATTTCTCTCACGGCCATCTTTATCATTGTGGGGATTTCGCCTTTCTCTCTCTATCCTTTGCAAGTCTATTTTGGCCTAGTCCCGTTCGCGTCTTAGGTCCCTAGATTTTTGCGATATTTTTTTATTGCATCGCGTGTGGAACACTTCACGCTTCAATTAATCGCTTGGAGGCGACACAGCACGGCTTGATGCGTTCATCCACTGTGGGACTATAAATATTAAATTATTATACCTGTTATAAGCCTTACTATTCTGTTGTATTTCTCTACTCAATCTACCCCTTTCTCCCTCCCACTATTTTTCTCTACTTTCTCCTATATCTCCCGTTTTCTTCTCTTATCTACTCTCCATGACCTTTCTGCACTTTTCTCTCCTTTAGTTGGTTTATAATTTTGAAATTATTTTCTCCATATTTACATTTTATCCCCTTTTCTCCCCTTTCCTCCTTTTCTTACCTTTCTCCTCTTCTCCCCTTTCTCCCATTTCTCCCCTATTTTACCTTTCTTCCCAATTTTCCCCTTCTCCCCTTTCTCCCCCTTCTCCCCCTTCTTCCCCTTCTCCCCTTTCTTACCCTTCTACCCTTTCTTACCTTTCTCCCCTTTCTCGTCTTTCTCCCCTTTTTCTCCCCTGCCTTTGTGGCCATTATCTATTCGAAATTAAAAATGAAAATGGATCTAAATTTTACAAAAATGGCAAAAGCGAACACATTGAATTGCAATTCCGCAAAAAAAGCTGATTAAAAAATCTAAATTCCGAGTTTACTACGAATTGATAAGAATTTTCTGTTCTCGAGTGACATCTCAAATCAATTGTCGCCTGATTAATCCGAAATTAGATTAGATTCAAAGAAAAAGATGGATCTAATTTAGCTAAGTGATGAAAAATCAGATTTCACTTTTAAGGCATAGATTGAATTTTAAATTTCATTTTGTGGCACAGCTGAAATGAAATTGAGACGTGAATGATTGTGTTTCTCTTATCTTTTGCATTCTAGCTTTGATCTCGACGTGAAAGCGAATTTCCTGTGTCCCGGCTTTCGCTGCCTTTTAGGCGGTTGGAGCTAAGTGAGAAGCGGACCACTGCTGCTTCTGCTGCTGCTGTTGCTGATGCTGCTGCTGCTATTAATTTGTCGCTTCGTTTCTGATAAAAAAATGTCTTCCATATCGCTAGATGAATTTGCTTCTAGTCTTTCAGTTAGGCTAATCATGGTTCTTACTGCCTATTACTCATTCCTTTGTACACTCCTTTGTGGATTTAGTACATTGGTATTAATAGTAGATTTTTCCTGTCCATAAAAAAATATAATACTACACTTGATCAACCAAATTTTAGTCAACCCAACCTAGTCCATACATCTCCGACTGCTCTCTAGTCTGCAAACAACTGTCTACTATTCAACCTACTGTCTACTATTCAACCTACTGTCTACTATTCAACCCACTGTCTACTATTCAACCTACTGTCTACTATTCAACCTACTGTCTACTATTCAACCTACTGTCTACTATTCAACCTACTGTCTACTATTCAACCTACTGTCTACTATTCAACCTACTGTCTACTATTCAACCTACTGTCTACTATTCAACCTACTGTCTACTATTCAACCTACTGTCTACTATTCAACCTACTGTCTACTATTCAACCTACTGTCTACTATTCAACCTACTGTCTACTATTCAACCTACTGTCTACTATTCAACCTACTGTCTACTATTCAACCTACTGTCTACTATTCAACCTACTGTCTACTATTCAACCTACTGTCTACTATTCAACCTACTGTCTACTATTCAACCTACTGTCTACTATTCAACCTACTGTCTACTATTCAACCTACTGTCTACTATTCAACCTACTGTCTACTATTCAACCTACTGTCTACTATTCAACCTACTGTCTACTATTCAACCTACTGTCTACTATTCAACCTACTGTCTACTATTCAACCTACTGTCTACTATTCAACCTACTGTCTACTATTCAACCTATTGTCTACTATTCAACCTACTGTCTACTATTCAACCCACTGTCTACTATTCAACCTACTGTCTACTATTCAACCTACTGTCTACTTCTCAAACAACTGTCTACTTCTCAACCTACTCTCCGATTTCAAATCTACTGCCTACTTTTCTACGTACAGTCTACTTGTCTATCTGCTTTATTTATTTTTCTGCTTACTAATCCTAACAAGCTGTAATAAGTGTTACTTATCTGATCTACAGTGTCCTATATGATCATATCCGTACCAACATCGGCCGAAATTCCTTTACACAAATTATTTTCTCATTAAATTGCTCTCGCATCGATTCACAGTCATTTCTCTGTCCAACCCACCCTGTGTCTGTCTCCATCCTGTTTCCTTTTGCAAGGCACGCCCCATTTGGATTATTATGGCCAAGATAATGGCTATAATACTCTGTACAGTGTATATATATTCCAATTATAAGCTTCAGTGTTTTATTTCAGAAGCAGGGCGGACGGGTGGTAAGGTACTCGTAGGTCTTCTTCATGACCATGGCAACTAAATTCTATCGGAAGCTGAATTTGCAAATGACACTCTGCATAATGATGAGGAGAGGGTAGACCCTCTGCAACTGGAAGTGTCACTTCTGTGTTCTCTGCTGCTGTTTTTTTTACTGTCGCCTCGTCAAATTATGTTTATAATTATCTTCTCCTATTGCTGCTGCTTTTTTATTTAAAAAATCTCTGTTTGCATCCGTTGCTAAATTCCATTCTCTGGACCACTCTTCCATCCTCTAGCCCTCTCTCACCATCTTCTACCCCTCTCTCACCATCCTCTACCCCTCTCTCACCATCTTCTACCCCTCTCTCACCATCCTCTACCCCTCTCTCACCATATTCTAGCCCTCTCTCCCCATCCTCTACCCCTCTCTCCCCATCTTCTAGCCCTCTCTCACCATCCTCTACCCCTCTCTCCCCATCTTCTAGCCCTCTCTCCCCATCCTCTACCCCTCTCTCCCCTTCCTCTACCCCTCTCTCATCATCCTCTACCCTCTCTCACCATCCTCTACCCTCTCTCCCCATCCTCTACCCCTCTCTTCCCTTCCTCTACCTCTCCTTCCCCATCCTCTACATCTTTATATACATCCTCTACTCCTCTCTCCCCATCTTCTGACCGCTCTCCCTCTCCATCCTCTACCCCACTGCCTGTCCTCTACCCTTCTCTCCCCTATCCTCAACTACTCTCCTACCCATCGTAAGCAAATAGGTAACTACAGCTTTGTCCTTAAAAAGTTATGCTAGTTCCTCAAAGCTAGGCTATCTGCATCTTCTGCGGTGTGGTCATAAATTTTTTTTTCTTCCCAAAAAGGGCTTACTTACCTATCCGGCGTATATACTCGTATAATGATTGGGAGACTAGCCTAGGGAGTGTAATTATCGTCGCTGTCACTTCCCGTCGTTAAATTGACCCCTCTGTATGCTTTTCGTTGGTGCTAGTCGATTTCATTTCAGCTTAGCCTTATAAAGTGCAAAATAAAGTTTTGAACGGAGAAAATGTTGGCGAGATAAAGAAGGCTGGTTACAAAGAGGAATTGAGTTAGAGATAGGGAAAAAAGTTGGGGATATGGGAATAGAGTTAGGGGATAGGGGAAATGAGTTAGGGGATAGGGGAATTGAGTTAGGGGAAAGGGGAATAGGGAAATAGAGTGGGGAATAGAATGGGGGATATGGGAGTAGAATGGGGGATAGGGGAATAGAATGGGGGATAGGAGAATAGAGCGGGGGATAGGGGAATTAAGTGGGGAATACGGAATAGAGTGGTGGATAGGGGAATAGAGTGGGGGGATAGGGGAATAGAGTGGTGGATAGGGGAATAGAGTGGGGGATAGGGGAATAGAGTGGTGGATAGGGGAATAGAGTGGGGGATAGCGGAATAGAGTTAGGGGATAGGGGAATAGAGTTAGGGATAGGGTAATAGAGTTAGGGATAGGGGAATGGAGTTAGGGATAGGGGAATTGAGTTAGGGGATAGGGGAATTGAGTTAGGGGATAGGGGAATTGAGTTAGGGATAGGGTAATAGAGTTAGGGATAGGGGAATAGAATGGGGGATAGGGGAATTGAGTGGGGGATAGGGGAATAGAGTGGGGGATTGGGGAATAGAGTGGGGGATAGAGTAATATAGGTGGGGGATAGGGGAATAGAGTGGGGGATAGAGTAATATAGGTGGGGGATAGGGGAATAGAATGGGGGATAGAGCAATATAGTAGGGGATAGAAGAAAGTCACTCTCTCTTCAGATTTTCCCCCCTCGGACTGCCAGTCCGCCTTAAATCCCTTCCACTCTTTCTCCCTCCGTCTCCCTTCGCGTCCGAGTCTCTTCATTCCAATTAGAGGAAAGCTGAAAAAAACTTGTCTCCCCCCCTGTTAGGCCTGAGAATTTTCTTTTGCGACTTTTACAGATACACTCGTAAGTCATCTAGGGTCCTTCCTTTACTCAGAATAATTGCAACAACAAAGTGCAGCCTATTCTACTGTTTCTTTGCATATTATTAGATAGCGCGGATAATTTTATTTTTCTTTTACGATTTTCTGGTTCCAACTGGAATATTCAACTGCGCCTGTTTTCTGATTTCTCAGAGTTCCGCTTTATTTTTTTCTTTTTCTGTCATCTCATCTCACATTTCCCATCCCATTTCATCCAAGATCATCTCATTCCATCTCATGCCATCTCATCTCATCCTAACTCAACCCATCTCATCCGATCTCATCTCATGCCATCCCATCCTATCTCATATCATCCCATCCTATCTCATCTCATCCCATCCCATCCTATCTCATCTCATCCCATCCCATCCTATCTCATATCATCCTATCTCATCTCATCTCATCTCATCCCATCCTATCTCATCTCATCCAATCCTATCTCATCCCATCCTATCTCATCTCATCCAATCCTATCTCATCCCATCCTATCTCATCTCATCCCATACTATCTCATCTCATCCGATCATCCCATCCGATCTCATATCATCCTATCTCATCTGATCCCATCCTATCTCATCCCGTCCAATCTCATCTCATCTCATCTCATCCCGTCCGATCTCATCTGATCTCGTCCCATCCCATCCGATTTCATTTCATCTCGTCTCATTTTATCCCATCTTATCTTATCTCATCCTATCTCATCCCATCTTATCTCATCACATCCGACCTCAACTCATGCCTACTCATCTTGTCTCATACTATCGCATCTAATCTCTTCCAATGTTCTATATTATCTTATCTGCACTAGTCTATCATGTTATTTTCTAAGACGCGCTATTTATAGATAAATTCCCGGCCAAATCTTGACAAACTGATTTATAGCTGTCCGCCTTAGCACAGAAAACTAACTAAAACCTATACTAGCTCTCATTTCTAGCTTCTATATTCCAATTCTAAGTTCAGTAATATAATAATATGAAAGTATCTCATAGTTTGACGACTTCGGTCACTCCAGTTTTGGGGTTGATTAAACGCAGCCAAACACTCGACCAATCGATAATGATCGACTGCCTCCTAAGCCACCCTGTACCTTAAGCACAGACACAGCTAAACTAAGTTTCTACTCCTTGGCATACAGAAGCGTTATATTTTTAGCTTTTAGTCGGCTTAGTTTTTTTCTGTTTCAATTTGTAAAGACCTTGGGATTTTTTACCTTAGAGGTCAGGGGTTCGATTCTGTAACCAAGGAGACCAAACTAAAGTGTATTTCGAGCAAGGCACTTCCGTTGTGGCGGCATTCCCAGTCCATTGAGTGAACATCTGTACACGGTAAAAATAATCATAATTTATTACGCCTGTCCCAATCTGAGCGTCGGACTCACGAATTGAAGGTCAGGGGTTCGATTCCTGACTCTACTGGAACAATTTGCGTCCTTTAGCAAGACATCTAACTCTGCATTGCTTCAGTTCACCCAGCTGTTAAATGGGTACCAGCATCAGCTGGGTTAATTGAAGGTGGGTGTGGCGTCCCCCCAGTCCGTGGACTGAACATCCGTACGCAGTCTTCAGATGCGCCGCCTAATAGCTGCCGATGTGCTGTCGGCTGCACATCTGGTCCGATTAGGGCAGGTGTAATAAAATATTATTCTTATTTATTACTTTTTAAATTCCCGCGAAAATTCATTCGTCAACTGTCACTACCTCCCTACCCACCTCACTTTCGCAGTTTCTGTCGCTGATGCAGCCTGGTTCTCTGTTGCTGGGCAATGTGGATGTACACCTGGAGAGTCACACTTGGCCAGCACAGCTAGCCGACCCGTCGGCACAGAGCGTCCCATTTCTGCTAGAGCGATTATCCGAGGTTGAACTGTCACCTCACGCTAGGTCTGTGCTCAATCTGCTTCAGCAACAGCAGCAACAGCAGCAGCAACAGCAGCAACAGCAGCAGCAGCAGTTTATGTCGAATGCCAGACAAACGGCTAGCTATAACATTCAACAGCAGCAGCAGCAGCAACAGCAGCAGCAGCAGTCGGCCGCTGCCATTGCTAATCTTCGCAGCTGGCTAGAGACCAGACTAGACGCAATTGAGAATGGTCTCAACGACCGCCTTAATCGCATTGAAGCGCAACTGGCAGTGTTAGTCGACGGCGCCAGTCGACAAACAGGCGACTGCGTTGAGGATGTTGATAAAGGTGACATCAAATCGTGACAGCGACTAGATTTATTGATGTCGGCGATCATTTTTAGTGACTGGTTAAAGTTAAGGATTCACTAATCGTCCGGCAGTTTGATCTTGTCACTTCTGTTCCAAGCTTGGATTTATTTGTCTCGCTGAAACTAATATTTATGTTAATCTTTGTATTATCCGTGTTTGTGTCTGGGTCTTGTTCCATGCCTTTGTGACTCAAATATTTTATTATTATTTTTTGCTTGCACTCGCTTTGTCTAGATTTTTTGGCTTAGCGTTGTCACAGTTTTACTGCCCTTCTCAATCTCTGCACTCCTAACTAACTCTCTACTCTACTGATTTCTACTACTCTAATTCTCTCAGCTACCACTCTACTTCTCTCAGCTACCACTCTACTTCTCTCAGCTACCACTCTACTTCTCTCTGCTACCACTCTACTTCTCTCTGCTACCACTCTACTTCTCTCTGCTACCACTCTAATTCTCTCAGCTACCACTCTACTTCTCTCAGCTACCACTCTACTTCTCTCTGCTATCACTCTAATTCTCTCAGCTACCACTCTACTTCTCTCAGCTACCACTCTACTTCTCTCTGCTACCACTCTACTTCTCTCTGCTACCACTCTACTTCTCTCAGCTACCACTCTACTTCTCTCTGCTACCACTCTACTTCTCTCTGCTACCACTCTACTTCTCTCTGCTACCACTCTACTTCTCTCTGCTACCACTCTACTTCTCTCAGCTACCACTCTACTTCTCTCAGCTACCACTCTACTTCTCTCTGCTACCACTCTACTTCTCTATACTCCCACTCTACTTCTCTCTACTTCCTCTTTACTTCTCTTTACCTTCATTCTACTTCTCTCTACCCCCACTCTACTTCTCTCTACCCCCACTCTACTTCTCTATACTTCCACTCTACTTCTCTATACTCCCACTCTACTTCTCTATACTCCCACTCCACTTCTCTCTACCCTCATTCTACTTCTCTGTCCTCCACTCTACTTCTCTTCCCTACTGACATGAGTTTCTGAGCTTTTGTGCCATTGTGTTGCCGAGATCACCAGTTTTGTACTTGTAGAACCTGAAATCATTTTGCACTGTCTACACAGTTTATCGCACGTACATAAAAATAATAAACATTACTATTGTTTTTTTCGCTGTCAGTGTAAAAAAATTATCCTAGTTTTTTCTGCTTTGCTTGCTAATCTTGGTCGTGAAGTATACAATGTCTTCTTTAAATCATCTTCAAAATGTGTACGATTGATACCGTTAACTGTACTTTAGCGCAGTGTGACAGATAAGATTTCATTTTTAATACTTTGGGGATGAGACTTCATGTCATGTACTTCAGGGGTGAGAATTTATCTCTTTTACTTCAGGGGTCAGTTTTCATGTCATCTACTTCAGAAATGAGATTTCATTTAATCTACTTCAGGGGTGAGATTTCATGGCATCGACTTCAGGGGTGAGATTTCATGGCATCAACTTCAGGGGTGAGATTTCATGGCATCAACTTCAGGAGTGAGATTTCATGTAATCAACTTCAGGAGTGAGATTTCATGTCATCAACTTTAGGGGTGAGATTTCATGTCATCAACTTTAGGGGTGAGATTTCATGTCATCTACTTCAGGGGTGAGATTTCATGGCATCAACTTTAGGGGTGAGATTTCATGTCATCAACTTCAGGGGTGAGATTTAATTTCATCTACTTCAGGGATGAGATTTCATGTCATTTACTTCCGGGGTGAGATTTCATGTCATTTACTTCCGGGGTGAGATTTCATGTCATGTAATTCAGGGGTGAGATTTCATGTCATCTACTTCAGGGGTGAGATTTCATGTAACTTTTACTCGTATGTGTACTTTAGTCTCCAAAAATGAAACCACTTTTCACACGTTCTTTTGTGTGTTTTGTAGCTTTTGTTAATCATCTTGAACAGGGTTTTGTGCTAACAATTATTCCTAGTTGTTTAACACAAGCTCAATCAGCATAAGCACATGCCGTAGCTATATAATGAATGCTCATAATGCTGACCTACCAAATACTCACTTTTTAATCTAGGACTTTCATGTTTCATCAATAAAACTTTGACAAAGAGTTTGGCATAGTTTATTTAGTTTATTATGCTAACATTTATTTGTGTGTTTGTATGCTGAAGCAAATACAGCTAAATATAGTTCGTTTGTTTGTTTGTTGTATTAAAAAAGCAATTGAAATTCTATTTCACGTTTTTATCATGATTTCTTTTTTATTTAACTATGTTCAGACTTTCCTTTAGTTTAAAAGCGTTACAAAGGCTCGTTACTATTTAACTTCATTAATTTCAGAAGTCGTTACTCTTGAAATTCGTTACTCTTGAAATTCGTTACTCTTTAAATTCGTTACTATTGAAATTCGTTACTTTAAGACTTCGTAATCAAGCTAAACAGTTTAATACAGTAAAACTCGCCACTCAACAGATTCGTTCAAATTAAATTGCGTTACTCTTGAAATTCGTTACTTTAATATTGCCTGCTTTTATATCGTTACCTAAAGAATCTATGCTAGCCTATTCCTACATATAGCCTACCTATTGCTATATACCTCGTGAAAGCTTCTAATTAATCTCGTAATATATTCTTGCCGTTACTAGTTCAAGTAACGATCATTTGCGTTTTCTAGGAAATCGTTCAATTCTACGCGTAAATGATACATTTCTGCTGGTCATTAGTTGATAATAAAATGTTACAGAGAGCTGGCTAGAGAAGATAATAAAATTAATATATAATAAACCTTATTAGTTTGCTTAACCTGCGTTTAACAAAACTCGTCTAGCTAATTTCTTAGAAAAACATAGACAAAAAGTATTGGTCTCATCCAGACAAACCAAACAAGAGAATTGTTGTGTTTGTCACGAACCGCTGATTAAGAACAATACATACGTACTGACTGCTCATAAAATAACAGTTCGAAAAATAATATAATACCTCTTATAGCTAACAAGCACACAGTCTAGCTATCAAGAATCATATTTGTTTTAGATTTTGTTCATTCGTCGCAAACTTCATTTCCCAATGTTTGATCAGTGTTGAGTATGCTAAAAAACATTTATAGGATTTCTGTCGAAATTGAGTTTTTGGTGTCGCTATCAGGCGACAGGTGTGGGGTGAGGCTGCTGGTGAAGTGTCTATAGTTGCATGCAAACTGATAGAGACAAGGTCAAACTCGGTATGCTGATTAATACTGCAAGTAAGGATGTTGATTTAGAGATAATACGAGATACGGCTGTGAGGGAGAGGCAGAGTGAGAGGGTGAGGGAGAGGGTGAGAGGGAGAGGGAGAGGGTGAGAGGGAGAGGGAGAGCGAGAGAGTGAGAGGCTGAGGGTGACGGAGAGGGTGAGAAGGAGAGGGTGAGAGGGAGAGCGAGAGAGTAAGAGGGTGAGGGTGACGGAGAGGGTGAGAGGGAGAGGGAGAGGGTGAGAGAGAGAGGGAGAGGGTGAGAGGGAGAGGTAGAGGGTGAGAGAGAGAGGGTGAGAGGGAGAGGATAAGAAGGAGAGGGTGAGAAGGAGAGGGTGAGAGGGAGAGCGAGAGAGTGAGAGGGTGAGGGTGACGGAGAGGGTGAGAGGGAGAGAGCGAGAGGGAGAGGGAGAGGGTGAGAGAGAGAGGGAGAGGGTGAGAGGGAGAGGGTGAGAGGGAGAGGGAGAGGGTGAGAGGGAGAGGGAGAGGGTGAGAGGGAGAGGGAGAGGGTGAGAGGGAGAGGGAGAGGGTGAGAGAGAGAGGGAGAGGGTGAGAGAGAGAGGGAGAGGGTGAGAGAGAGAGGGAGAGGGTGAGAGAGAGAGGGAGAAAGCGAGAGGGAGAGAGGCCGGAGGGGAGAGAGAGAAAGGGGAGAGGGGACAGGAGACAGGAGTGAGGGAGTGAGTAGGTGCAAGAATTGGGTAGGGAAGTGGAAATGTAATGGTAGCAAGGTATAGTGAAGGTGAGAAAACAAAGAGTAAAATACCTTAGTAGATCAACTCCCTATACTTGTATATAGAATAAATTCAAATTCAGATAGGAGACTGAAAAACGAGTGACAGAGACAGCAAGTCAATAAAACTGTGCCCATTTGATATTTTATCTAAATACATCAAGACTAGTTTTTAAGCTTCAATAAAAATTGGTTTGCATCAATCAATCCTGACATCTATATAGAATATGTATGTCATCGATATGTCAAGATAGATTGAGACAGTCAAACAGAAAATTCATGTTAGATAAGATCAGTTCCCAAGATCAGTTTTTCTGTGTTAGTCGATCTAAAAATCCCCGTCAGATTGACAAAAGCTCCCGCGCGAAGCCGACATTTCTCCTTTATCCCTAAATGTAATTCCTATTTTCACCATTGTAGGAAACTAGGAAAGCAGATTTGCAATGCAAATCTGAGCCAAAAGTGCTTCTCGTCCCCAATGAGAGTGAGGAAACTGCTCAACACGCGACTTTGAGTGCTGGAGCGAAATTTTGGCAAATAGCACTGTCATTACTGCTTTTATTTTTTCTCGGTCTCTCACTGTCTCTCTCTGCCGCTGTGTCTGCATGTCTCTCTCTCTGTCTCTCTGTCACTCTGCAGTCTCTCTGTCTCTCTATGTCTCAGCATGTCACCCTCACTGTCTCTCTGTCTCTCTATGTCTCAGCATGTCACCCTCACTGTCTCTCTGTCTCTCTATGTCTCTGCATGTCTCTCTCTATGTCTCTGCATGTCACTCTCTCTGTCTCTCTGTCTCTCTATGTCTCAGCATGTCACCCTCACTGTCTCTCTGTCTCTCTATGTCTCTGCATGTCTCTCTCTATGTCTCTGCATGTCACTCTCTCTGTCTCTCTGTCTCTTTCTCTGTTTGTCTGTCTGTCTGTCTCTCTGTCTGTCTGTCTGTCTGTCTGTCTGTCTGTCTGTCTGTCTGTCTGCCTGTCTCTCTGCAGTCTCTCTGTCTCTCTGTCTCTCTGTATCTCTACAGTCTCTCTGTCTCTCTGTCTGTCTCTCTGTCTCTCTACAGTCTCTCTGTCTCTCTGTCTGTCTCTCTGTCTCTCTGCAGTCTCTCTGTCTCTCTGTCTGTCTCTCTGTCTCTCTGTAGTCTCTCTGTCTCTCTGCAGTCTCTCTGTCTGCCTGTCTCTCTGTCTGCCTGTCTCTCTGTCTGTCTGTCTGTCTGTCTCTCTGTCTCTCTGCAGTCTCTCTGTCTATCTGTCTGTCTGTCTGTCTGTCTGTCTCTCTGTATCTCTGCAGTCTCTCGGTCTCTTTGTCTCACTTGAATATCTCTCCCTAGCCCAATCAGTTCATGACAATAATATTTCTCCCCTTTGCAAATGCGTTTCCCAAGCAGTTGATTCTCCCAGCCAGTCTAACATTACAGCACGCAACTCCCTCCAGTCCAAAGAGTTCATCAAAGAACGAAAGGATTAACGAATGCAATATTGTCTGCAGCTGTTGGCAGACCGTTGCTAAAGTCACAAATCTCCCAACTGTGCAATTCTGATTGGAGAGAATCAAATGAAGCACAATTGTAGCACAGGGAAGCCAGACAGTGCTGACACTAACAGGCAGAAAGCTGCTTAGATTATTAAGATTTGCAGCTCAACCGAAAATCCCTTGTGAACAAAATAGTTTTTTTCACATTTAGTTTTCCAGTTTCTGTTGAGGTGTAGTTTTAAATTATTTTTTAAATTACTCCTACATATATTCTTTCCGTTAGTTCTTTGAATAGTTTGGCCACAGTCATCGTCACAGTCGAGATAATACATGATAATACATGAGATTAGCCTCAAATAGGTATATTATTACTAACAAGTCTACTTTCAGTAGTGACAAAAACATTTTCGCTTCACTGTTCTTAAATTTTCTAAAATTTCAAATAAATCAGTTGATTAAGGATTTATGCGATGTTAGAAAGAAGACGGAAAAAAGAGAAATTTTGACGACGAAAGAGACGGCGAGAATGAGGAATAGGTGTGAGAGAGGGGAGGAAAGATATGCTTCGTAACGCAGAGTAAGATAGATATGGGAGGAAATAAAGGGAAAGGAAGAAATGAAGGTGAGAAGAGAAAATATAGGGGAGACAAGATCATGTCGAAAATTGTAGATACAAATGTTGATGACAACCAAGCCATTTTGACGCCCGTTTTTATACCAAAAGCCCCCCTGAAATTTTTTGGCAGCATCTGAATGCTAACAGCGCTGGGTGGTGACTGATTGGTTGACAGACTAGACGATGGTGTCCTGTGGTTGAGCTGCGCCTAATGTTTAGGCTTGATCATAGATATTAAAGAAATTCGCTCCATTGTGGCCTATTTTCACCTGTTATAGCCCTTGAAGGTCCAGCAAATCGGAGGTTCACCGATTAGTCGGTCCCGAGGGCACCCTGCTAGCCGCATCGGCGACTTGGGCCTCCGAGGAAGACGACGAAGACAATGAGGCGCTGATGGCTTTGGAGGTGGCGCCGGAACCCGAGCCGCCGATCCAAGAGCTGCAAGTGGCTGAGCTACAGCTGGCCCCGTCTCGTCATCTGCCGATTCAGCAGCAGCCGCTCAGCAGCTTCGAAGAGGACACAGTGATCCTGGCCGATCCCGAGGTGTGCCCGGTGCCGCTGAGCAAGCTCATCATCGAGGTGGAGCCAGAGCCGACGCCGCCGCGGTCGCCAGTGAAAAAGTACGCCGACTCGGCTTATTTCGACGCGTCGGACGCCAGCTACCCGACTGTAGAAGAGCAGAAGGAGATGGCCAGACGAGTGGCTGAGACTAACAGATGTGCGCAACCGAGGCAGTCGCGGCGCAAGCATGTTCGAGAAGCGACGCGAGCGCGCTGCGAAGTACATCCTGGAGGGTCCCGAGCCAGGAGATAATGACTTCCCGGGTGCCGACGCAATGGATGAAATGATTGACACGTCGATCGGCGGTAGACGAGGGCGGAACTGTTCGAGTTCCGCTTCCGACTAAGACTAAGCCACCGCCGCCTCCGTCCCATCTGAAAGGCGGCTTTCCTCTCTTTGGCCTCGGAAGCGGCATCGGTGTTGGGAAGCGGCCAGAGCCGCCGCCGCCGAAGACCGTGGCCGAGTTTGTTGACCGTGAAATGCGTTCAGCGCCCATGCTGACGCATCATGGCTACGATCCGAAAAAAGCGTTCGACATTGCCTACGCCCTACACTCCAGCTCCGGAGAGGCCGGGCAGATGTTTCAAAAGCGGCGTCAGCGCTTTGAACGTTTCAAAACGTTTCCCGTTTTGCATGTCCAATTTTCGTATATTTTAATGAGAACTCGTGCTTCAAGACTACGATTGACGCCAAGTTTGGCTTAGAAAGCGACTTATTTTAGATTGTCAAGTCGATATTAATCCACGCTGCTAAAGAGCTTCTCAAAGAATCATTCTTATATATAGCTGCTTTTAGAAAGCGACTTAAATATTTGTATATTTTGGTGAAAAGTTATCACCAGCATGACTGCATGGCCTTAGCCAGTCAAATATGTAGACATATATAGTCACAGTGAATGATCCTTCACCTAGCACATGTGAAAGCAACGGCTTTGCTCGATATTCGAACCGACGCAGGGCAGTCCGCCGTTGGTTGGCAGCGGGTTGTCGCAAAGCCGTGTTCGGGTCCGAGTTCCCGGGATGTTGCAGTCCTCAGTGGGGCTGCAACCGCTGTAGTAACTCCAGCCGCCCCAGCCGCCGTCAACTCGAGAGATGCGAAAACGCTCGCTCAACGAACTGGACGCTCTCGGAACTCCGCCGGCGACGCTACGAGTTGCTATGGCAATGTCCAGCTCGACGCCGCGCTTGAAACCCCGAATCCAGTACTTGTAGGCTTCACCGAGTAGCTCCTGCTGGCTCTCTGCAGCCGCCGGGATGACGGCATCTTTCCTCAAGTCCGCGCCAACGACCGACCAGGTGAGAAAGAAGGAGGAGGCGGGCAGACCGAACGGGGCTCGCCTCCAGACAACAAGCAGGTCTGAGCTGTTAAGGAAACCCACTACGCTGAAGTTCATCGGTGACTGTACAATGCCTGCAATGTATTTGGGACGAGCTTATTTGTTTATTAATTGGCAGTAACAAAATACCAAGTAGTGAGCACATGTGTACATCTCCCCTGAGATTTTGTCAGACGGTTAATTACACTTTCACTGTGCCTTGGTCGCTGACCATCGTGGACGCAAATTGCACGAGAAGCCCCAAGCCTTCTCTCCGCAAATGAATGTGGCCTCGCAGCGGAATCGAGCTAAGTGGCACTGCTAGATTGGAATGTCTATTGTTAAAGAGCTAGATTTTCATGATCGCGACTCACTATTGTCGCAGGCGTCCACGTTCCAGCATTGCCTACGATCGGACGCCAGCCCAGTTATGCACGGGGAACCGCCGAATTGTGGCTTTGGTTTGTCACAATCTCTGCAGTACAAAACATAACCTTGGCTGCACCGGCCTCTGGGGATTGTGTTGCACTGCGGCCCACCAAGCGATGCGGGACACGGCTTCCATTCACCCCAATGGCCGTCAACGCGACACGTGCCAGCGAGGCAGTCCTCGTAGCCGACTGACGAGCCGACGCAGTCGGCGCCTCCACCGCTTGGCGGTGGATTTGTGCAATACCGATTGCGCACGCGGAAGTGCCAACCGCAGGTTGCCAGACAGTTGGACCACGGATTCCATGAGTTCCAGCCTCCGTTTACCCTGGGACAGTCCGCAATATTGCAATCCGAGCTTTGAGTCTCGGTTGAGTCGGCAGGTTTAATACAGTTGTTGGGCAGCTCATCCGGCTGGCATTGTCGGATGCGGGTTCGGGTCGCACGACCGGGTCCGCATGACAAAGAGCACTGGCTCCACTCTGACCACGGCTGCCACTCTGAAATTTGTGGCTTTTTTGCACATTATATTGACTAGCTTTGATGGGACTTTTACATTATACCAATATTGATAGGTTGCAGAGGGATGAAACCAGGTAAAACGTCGGGGCGCGTGGGCCGAGGCACGGCACGGCCCGCCCGCTGTGCATATCTATGGAATTCGACCATAGACAACAGCAGAGGGGGGCTGCCGTTGGTTGCAACCTCGTTTCAACACGCGTAGGTTACCTACAACAGCGTTGGTGTGCTGTTTATGGGTAATCTCCCATAGACAGTACAGCTATGGCGGTTTTGGCCTACGGCTCGAGTGGCCTATACGATTGTACTAGCTTTTTTTGCCCGTTGTTTTTGGGGCAGAAATTTAAAGCAAAGCAGTAAGCAATTCACGTCTCTGTATTAACTTTATAGTGAAGGTCACCATTTATTTATTTACTGCATTAATGAAAAGTGAAGAGTTTGTTTAAGGGCGTTTTAAGTAAAAAATAAGTGAAAAGTTTGTCCAAACAGCCCCCTCTTGATTACTTCTTTAGAAACATGTCTCTTAGCCACTCCTCTATACAGTCAGTGGCAGATCCAGGAATTTTGTTTTGGGGCGGTCTGTCAGGGGAGCGCCATGAGAATCACAGAGGGGGTGCCAGCGGCCGAAAAAGGGCGCCAGGAGCCAAGAAAGGGCGCCAGCGGCTGAAAAACGGGAGCCAGCGGCTGAAAAAGGGGCGCCAGCGGCCGAAAAGGGGCGCCAGTGCTGCGACTGGCGCCCCTGGTGGGGGCATCTTATTCCCATGATTAAAATTTAGGGGGGCAACTGCCCCCCGCCCCCCCCCTAAATCTGCCTCTGTATACAGTATGCATGTGCACGCGTATACATAAGGAAAATAGCCATGGCATAACAATAACAATGTCAAAGAAACAAAATTAAACTGTTTCAGAGTTCAGAGTTAGACAGGTCAAGGTCAATTCGTGACTACTTTTCTATTAATTGCTTGCGAGTCACCTCAAGGCCTGGGGATACACCACATTCTTCGTTCTTCCCCTTGGTGCGAAAATGAATAGGCCAGCTGGAGTTCCAACACGGGAGCAGGCGACATAAAGCTGCCCATGCGAGAAGCAAGGAGTCTCCAGGTTGATGCCAGCCACCTTCAGCGACTGTCCCTGAGCCTTGTTAATAGTCATCGCAAAGCACACTCTCACAGGGAACTGCAGTCGCTTGAACTGAAATGGCAGGTCCGTGGGGATAATTGGAATCCGGGGAACGAACACAGACTCTCCTCTGCCAGATCCAGTCATTATCGTGGCCTCAATCACGTGTGGGAAGAGCCGCCTGACTATCAGTCTGGTGCCGTTACACAGCCTTGGCGCATTCAGGTTGCGGAGGAGCATAATTGGTGCCCCAACTTTCAGCTGCAAGTTGTGCGATGGAGTTCCAGGAGGATCTAGAGAGTTCAGAAACTCAACAGGATACTCCACAGCGGTGTCATCAGTCAACGTTGTATCAATTGACTTGTAGGTGAAAACTGCACCTGGCAACTCCTGAAGCAGTTGGTAGTTAATTTCGTTGGCGGCATCATTTCTAGGACACAGAATTGCCCTCTCTGACAGCCAGTCAACGTCAGCATATCGAACCATCAGGTTCGGGTAAACTTTTGCCTTGAGCTCCTGCACTGACTGCACAATGTTTCCGATTGTAGCGATCGATGACTGCCCATCCTCGGTGCTAATCTCCAGCAGACCATTGCCGATTCGCAATAGATTGGCAGAGAACTCATGAGCTGTTTCGTCTCCTTGAATTGTAGCTCTCATGTTTGTTCGTAGGTGCAACTTCACAACCGATGGCCACAGGTGAGATGATTTTAGGCAAGCATTAATCTCATCAGCAGGAGTGCCACGCGGAATCACAGGCAGCGTCTGTCTAAAGTCTCCAGACAGCAGCAGAGTGACACCACCCATCAGTTGATCGCCAGCCTCTCTCTTTCTTCTACCCCAGGCTGGCTGGAGAGAAATATCGCCCTGCGCACTGGGACGCCACCGCACTCACCGCACTCAGTCTCAGTGCTGCTTGGGGGCCAGTAGACAGTCTAGGGGTTTGGGCTGTGTACATTCACGGCTTGAAATACAATGTACAGTCTGGGGCTTCGGCGCCCGGGGAAGGGAGGGGGTGGCTGTAATAAAATTTGGCCCGCAGAGTGGCGGAGGGGAGTTGGGGTGGCTGTCCTCGGAAAACAAAAAGTGACTCACTTTGAGATGATGCAGCTTTGCTCTGGATTGAGTAGAGATGTTCAAAATTGACAGCATTGTTGGAAAACATGTAAAGTGTAAGTGGATCAAATTTGGAGAAAATCTGACAAAGTGGGGCGACGATATGTCGAATTGAGTGATTTTTTGACGATTTTTGAGCAGTTTTTTGCACTTTGAGCAGGAAGGAAATGATTTTTCGGGAATTTGAGTAGCCTATTGCACTCAGCGTAGGTGGTTTTAGGTATGTGCAAAGTTTGGTGCGATTTGGTTGAGCGGTTTCGGCGTCTATAAAGACAAAAGGTTGCACACAGACAGACAGACAGACAGACAGAGTTTTCACTTTTATATATATAGATGTAACCATTATTATGATTGTATGTACTCGAATGTAACAAAAATAAATAAAGACACGAGAGCGAAGAGCCTAGAAGGAGCTAACGAAAAGCTCGATTGTGAATCTCTATAGATTCAAAAAGACCCCGATCCTCCGTTTCTCATAATAGAAATCAAGAAGGAAAATAGCTAGTTGCATGGGTGCTGTGAGCAGACAATTCTGCAAATTTTTCTGAATCCTGAGTATACACACATAGCTTTAACAGCCCCTCTCGACTCTTTTATCATAGGCTTACCCAGCAGCCACACAAGGCTTACCTGCCACGCTTGGACATTGAACATCTTCGTTGCAGTCGCGAGTTTCCTCTGAGACGCCCTGTTCTGAGCTGCAGTTTGCTGTCGACGGTGCTGGCTCCAGCTGTTCAGTCAGGCACTGGCGGCTGCGAGTCTGCCTACCGCCGACGCAGGTCTGTGAACAATCAGCCCAGTTTGACCAACGTGTCCACTGCACAGCAGCTGGGTTAAGAATTGTAAGGGAAGCGTTAACAGTAGAAAGACCACGCCATCCCCCCTTGAGAAAGAGCACGAGGATATTTAAATGCTATTTAAACTGTCTACTTCACGATCACTTCCAAACCGAATAAACTATTCGTGAACGTCCACCACATGGATCAAAAACTTGCGTCCTTGACGATGATCTAGTGTTCAAAGCTACACTGTAGCTACACTATAGTTTCAATACTCGAGCTCTCGGAAAAGTAATTTGCGAATTGACAAAACAGACAGCTATTTGTCTGAGAACCTTACGCGGACATTGGACTTCGTTGCAGGCCTCAGTTTGCAGCCATTCGCCAGGACAGCCAGCCTGCGACGGATTCCAGTCTGATGAGCTGACACATTCGCGAAGCCTGCTAGAGACACCCTGCTGGCCGCATGTGGCTGAGCACTTGGACCAGGAGGACCAGGAGGACCACTCGAAAGTAACTGCGACGGGTTTTTTAGTTTCGGGAGTTCACGATATTCAAGATCTAGTCACTCTGAACTGATAAGGATCTATTTATTCATTCTGAACTGTTTAGGATCTATTTATTGTCTCTGAACTGTTCAAGATCTAGTAACTCTTAACTACTCAGGATCTAGTCACTCTGAACTGCTCAGGATCTAGTCACTCTAAACTACTCAGGATCTAGTCACTCTGAACTGCTCAGGATCTAGTCACTCTAAACTACTCAGGATCTAGTCACTCTGAACTGCTCAGGATCTAGTCACTCTAAACTACTCAGGATCTAGTCACTCTGAACTGTTCAGGATCTAGTCACTCTAAACTGTTCAGGATCTAGTCACTCTGAACTGCTCAGGATCTAGTCACTCTTAACTACTCAGGACTTAGTCACTCTTAACTGTTCAGGATCTAGTTACTCTAAACTGCTCATGACTTACACTCGAAAGTGTTCAGGATCTAGTCACTCTAAACTGCTCAGGACTTAGTCACTCGAAAGTGTTCAGGATCTAGTTACTCTAAACTGCTCAGGACTTAGTCACTCGAAAGTGTTCAGGATCTACTCACTAACACCACGTCACGGCCTCACTTTCCAAGCATTCTAAACGCATTCACGCAAAGCCAGCTTCAGTCTCAAAGCCACTCACCAACGCAGGCAGTGCCACAGTTCCTGCTTTCAGTCTCCACCTCGTTTGGCAGCAAAACTCTGTTTCTGGAACTGCAGTTTGTACAAGGGACTATAATCTAAATTGCTGGCATGGTTGCACTGCTTTTTATAGATACTAGCTGTTAGTTTCAATGATAAACTTGCTGCACCTGCTGAATTGACAAGCATTCTTACGCATTTTGCTCGTAGTTTATAAATCATTAAAGACTGTAATTCTCGTAGTTCTCTTAGTAGTTAAATACCGCTACATATTCTTCGATTACGAGTACGATTACTTAGCGATTAAAGAGATCTAACACTTTTTCAAGATTTCATTTCTTTCGCAAAATACTTGCAAGAGAAAAAGCAAAACAAAAATAGTAATAAAAATTAAATTCACCTGCCCCTATTGGGCCAGATGTGCAGCCGACAGCACATTCGCAGCTATTGCGCAGCTCATATCTGAAGGCTGCGTACGGCTGTTCAGTCCATGGACTGTGGGAACGCTACGACCTGCACCCTCAATTACCCCAGCTGATGCTGGTATCCATTTAACAACCCGAGGGAATCGAACCCCCGACCTACCGAGTCTGCTTGCCGATGCCGCATGAACTGACACTGCATTGGCTCCATTCGGTCCAGTCTGACATTGGGTTTTCATCCACCCGAGCTGTCTGCCGTCCGGAACTTAAGCAAGCCTGACCAAAGTTAAGCATCAGTAGCAGCAGCAGCAGCAGCAGCAGCAGTAGCTTCATCGTTCCGATCGCAGCTTTGCTAAATCGTTGATTGAAACAGTTAACAAGCAGAGCAGACATTATTATTATTGATTTGGCAATTGCTACTTGGCTGAAGCAGTCGTGTAGGATCTGCAATCAATGAACAGACCAAAGCTTTGCGCATTTAATAACTCACCCCCGACAAATTGCTTCTTCACTGGCATTGGCCAGAACAAGAGCGTTGGCTACTATTTACCCAGTGCCTAATCTAGAAGCATTGGTTATCTCTGTACGCAGTGGACCGGAAGGGTAAACATATAAATATATATATACCTATAATTTATCATGATAAGGCTTGGAAGTCACCTTTTCTGCCGCGCCTATAAGTATTAATAGCAAATATTGGGCTGCAAGCTAAATTTTGCAGCGTCTAAACAATTGCTTGTCAGGTAGGATACCTGGTAGCAAGGGAGGAAACAAAATACGTCTAAACTAAAGACCGAAAACCTGAAATGTTTTACAGACGTAAAATACTCGCGATTGAAAAATGCGAAAACGGGCTTCTTCACGAAATTTTTATAGTAAAACTAATCTAAACTATTAGTAGATTCTAGAAATGAATATAAACTAAACTAGTCGATCTGAAAGTATAAAATTCAGCTAGCTATTGCTTAAATAATAACAATATATATGAATACTAAGATAATAGGGCAAAGCGGTCAAATACGTTGTCTCTCGCATTACTGAGCTCGTTGCGAGACCACATTAAATTGGGGCGCAGCTGCGGAGAGAAGGCTTGGGGGCTTGTCGTGCAGTTTACGCCCTTGAGGACCAACCTCCAAGGCACAGTGAGAGTGACGATGAGAAAGTCAGGTTAGATGTACACACCTGTGTGCGCGTGTGCTCAGAAATCAGCGGAATGGGCAGAACTGCCTGCTCACTGGCTGCGGGTCTATATAGTGTCACCAAATGATGTACCATTGCCCGCAGCCCTCCTGCGTCACCGATTGTTCCTCGGAACCAATAGGTTTTAACAAATAAAAAATGTAGCCAAAAACTTACCCATTTAGCAGCTGGGTGAGCTGAGTTAAGTGTCTTCCTAAAGGCATAAATGATTTCAGTCGAGTTAAGAATCGAACCACGACAGTCAAGTTATGAGTCCACTATTGGCTGCAACCACACGCTTACACGGGACAATAGCTACTAATAAATATGTTTCTGATCACTTCCACCAATCTTAGTTCACTTAGTTAGCCCCACTCGTTCATTTCGTCCACTAATGAAAAACCGGCTTTTCCAGCGATGCATGCAATGTTATTATATAATGCGCACTAAATACAAGTCTTAATCAGTAAAAGTACAGACAAGTATTTTCGTACGCAGCTACCATAATATCACAGTCAAGATCTTATAGCTTGCAATTTAATGGCTGTCAATTCATTGTACTTTATCGTCGACGTTTTAAAGACGAACGTACAAACTTGTACACTATGTTTGATTCAATGGTCTCTGCAGTTGTCACATAGGAGGTTGCATCGTGGAACAATATTTAAAATGCTTTTAAATGTGCATTTGATTTATATAATTATTATTAATTGCCACTATCAGAAAACTGAAATCATCAAACCCTCCACAATTCATAACACCATTCCTATCTATTTGAAATCTACAATTGTAGCGTATATTATTTATAAGTCTAATTACTTCAGGCTTCTATGAGTAGTTTCATTATTTTTTATGCCAACAGGAAGTCAAGTTCAGAATGCTTTCAAAAGCATTCCACAAATGAAAATACACTCGTGTCACGCAAATTTTCAAAAATCGTTGCAAAATTCTGGATCGGTGAGTTTAGTTATAATCGTCGTCAACTCACGAGATTTAAAATCCAGATTCTTCTTTTAGCTTTAAATAGCTTGCTTTGCTATTTGGTTGGTTTGCATGCTTAGAATTTTAACTAGATTGCCAGTCAAAATTATGTACTTCAGAAACAACTGTTCTATATAGACTTTTTTATGGAAACTTAATTGTACCCCAAAAATCGATCGAAGTCGAGACAAGGTTTGAAAATATATCTGCTGCAGTTTTCAGGGATAGAAAGTAGGAGGAGAGGTCTCGCTAACAGGAAGAAATATAAAAGCCCAATCTGTGCAATTGATTTTTTCAGCATATCAATTTAAATTATTGCTACTCTATCAAAAAATCATGCTATCTTTTCGATGAGTAATGCTATCCCACGCGCTAGATCATTCTACCCCTCAATAAATCATGCTACAGCCTTAAAAGCATGCTACTTATTTCCTGGATAAATCATGCCACCCATTCTATAATTCATGCTACTCATTTAATAAATCATGCTATTCCTCGATAATTTATGCTACCACCTCGATAATTTATGCTACCACCTCGATCATTTATGCTACCACCTCGATCATTTATGCTACCACCTCGATCATTTATGCTACCACCTCGATAATTTATGCTACCACCTCGATCATTTATGCTACCACCTCGATCATTTATGCTACCACCTCGATCATTTATGCTACCACCTCGATAATTTATGCTACCACCTCGATAATTTATGCTACCACCTCGATCATTTATGCTACCACCTCGATCATTTATGCTACCACCTCGATAATTTATGCTACCACCTCGATAATTTATGCTACCACCTCGATAATTTATGCTACCACCTCGATCATTTATGCTACCACCTCGATAATTTATGCTACCACCTCGATAATTTATGCTACCACCTCGATAATTTATGCTACCACCTCGATAATTTATGCTACAGCCTTAAAAGCATGCTACTTATTTCCTGGATAAATCATGCCACCCATTCTATAATTCATGCTACTCATTTAATAAATCATGCTATTCCTCGATAATTTATGCTACCACCTCGATAATTTATGCTACAGCCTTAAAAGCATGCTACTTATTTCCTGGATAAATCATGCCACCCATTCTATAATTCATGCTACTCATTTAATAAATCATGCTATTCCTCGATAATTTATGCTACCACCTCGATAATTTATGCTACCACCTCGATAATTTATGCTACCACCTCGATAATTTATGCTACCACCTCGATAATTTATGCTACCACCTCGATAATTTATGCTACAGCCTTAAAAGCATGCTACTTATTTCCTGGATAAATCATGCCACCCATTCTATAATTCATGCTACTCATTTAATAAATCATGCTATTCCTCGATAATTTATGCTACCACCTCGATAATTTATGCTACCACCTCGATAAATCAAGTTTCCCCATCGATCATTCATGCTTCCCTCTCAGCAAATCATGCTTCCCTATTGATAATTATACAATGTTCTGAAGAGTATTTGCAAGTAAATCGAAAAATATAGATTTGATTGCACTATTTTAAAATTATAGCATGAGAATTTAGGGTTGCACCGCAAGATATCAAGATAAAAAGTGCTATGTAAAGAAGGGGTAGCTTGATGTATCGAGGGGTATAGCTTGATATATCGAGGGGGTAGCTTGATATATCGAGGGTGTAGCTTGATATATCGAGGGGGTAGCTTGATATATCGAGGGGTAGCTTGATATATCGAGGGAGTAGCTTGATATCATGGAGGGTGTAGCTTGATTTATCGAGGGGTAGCTTGATATATCGAGGGAGTAGCTTGATATCATGGAGGGTGTAGCTTGATTTATCGAGGGGTAGCTTGATATATCGAGGGAGTAGCTTGATATATCGAGCGGGTAGCTTGATATATCGAGGGAGTAGCTTGATATCATGGAGGGTGTAGCTTGATTTATCGAGGGTGTAGCTTGATATATCGAGGGTGTAGCTTGATATATCGAGGGTGTAGCTTGATATATCGAGGGTGTAGCTTGATATATCGAGGGTGTAGCTTGATATATCGAGCGGGTAGCTTGATATATCGAGGGGGTAGCTTGATATATCGAGCGGGTAGCTTGATATATCGAGGGTGTAGCTTGATATATCGAGGGTGTAGCTTGATATATCGAGGGGGTAGCTTGATATATCGAGCGGGTAGCTTGATATATCGAGGGTGTAACTTGATATATCGAGGGGGTAGCTTGATATATCGAGGGGTAGCATAAATTATCGACGGGACAGCATAAATTATCGGCGGGACAGCATAAATTATCGGCGGGACAGCATAAATGATGTTACACAACTCCGCAACTCAACCCCGTGATCTCAAACACTGTTATCCCAGATTCCAAACAATGTCATCCCTGATCCAAAATAGTGTCATTTCTTACCCCAAACACAGTCATCCCTATAATCTGTAATAATGTCATCCCTGATCCCAAACACTGTGATCCCCAATCCCCAACACTGTCCGTGAGGCCGGTATCCTCCGACAAGGTGGCTGCCTTGCGTTCCCTGAGACCTCAAGCGTGGCAGGGGCGGCGGGGCCCGGGCTAGCGTGGCAATTGACGTTTTCTGGCGTTGCCATAGCGCCCGCTCGAACGCGTTAATTGGCCTATCGTGAAGTAGGCAGTGGGTGTTAGAAATACCCCGTTGTCTCCCCCAGCGAAAATTATGTGGTCTTTCTACTGTTAGCCACAGACAGAACACTGGCCATGGACGAAAATCTGGATTACCGCCATCGACGATAATTCAAGGGTCGAATTTAATGAACGGTCTTCAAATAAAACTTCACATACAGGTCTGGAGTTCGAATCCTAAAGACAACAAAAAGTGTTCTTTAAAAAGAAAGGCTTAGGTATCATTTTTATTTTATTCCCTAACAGCAGGAATTTTTACTACACCGTAAAGTTCCTCAATTAAGAACATAAGCAATATGCGGCAATTGACTTCGAAAAATGTTGCTTGATAAAAGTTCTTTTTTTATTCATTCTTTCTTTTTGTTTTTAAGATGTTACGAGACAAAAGCCTGTAATTTTGTTTTAACGTAGCAGATTGCTTGTCCTAGTGTCCAAGGCATTAACCCTTAGTGCTTTTATAGTGACCTCGATTATACCAATGCCAGTAGAATCAAACACAATCTTCGTTGAGATCTTTTAAATATATATTTGTATCTGTGGAATATATTTTTTGTTAAAAGTAAAATATAAATAACTAATTTAAATGTGCAACTGCTTAAAAATTATTGGCTTAAAAGTTTCTTTATAAACTTAAACAAGATAGTGTCGTGTCGTTGTGCCTAATATTGTACACAAGATGCACTACTGACAGTAGGAGTGTAGGTAGAGCTATAATTTTTTTCAATTCAATCTTAATTTTTTTTTCTACAGCAAGTAAAAAAATTAACTAAGTAAGTTATAAGTTATATGCAAATTATTATTATTATTATTATTACAAGCAATACTATAAAATTCGTATATATAAAGCCATAAAGCCATACGCGCTTTTAGAATTAGATGTTCAGCTGTCTTCTTAGCATGCATTTTCGGTAAACTAAAATTTAATATTAGATAATTTATTGATTTGTTTCTTTAGTACATGCCAATTAAGGCACAATATCCACCTAAAAAAATTCTATTGACTGAAAATCGTTAATGGTCACTCTGTAAAGGTTTTGGTTTAAAGGAATTGAGCGAAGTCGGTGGTAATTTTATTGTTCGAGGAAGTCAATCGATTGATTGAGCAAAACTTTGAAATGGCCAGGCTTGCAGTTGCGTGCATTTATATATGTATTGCGTAATATCCGGGAATTTCGAATTATCTGGGTTTAACAAAGCAATCTACATAATATTATTACGTACTAAATAAATTATACTGTGTATATGGAGGACACTATTTATTAATTTTTGTACATGTAAAATATATTTGAATAACAGAATGCTAATGTACAGAATTTATTGGACAATTAAACTGTGAATATACAGTCAACGCTTATTGGGGAAATTTCAATAATAACTGGTAAATGTTAGTGCAATTTACAAAAATAACAAAAAATACTCTACAACAGTCCCCCCCGCGTAAGTCGGAGTCTCGGTCGGGCCACTAAGGAACTGAAAAATGATGCTAGATTATTTACGGGAATTAGAAATAATGGTAGTCATTGTCCTTTTTAAAAAGCACGTGCCGGCCACTCGGCTAGTTTTTTGGGCTTTTTCAGCGGTGGGCGCATCTGGCGTGTCGTGCCGGGTGGGCTCAGGTGGCCCACCCGGCTAATGATAATTATCTCATCCAGCGTCAAGCTGGATGCGTCTGTGAGGAGACTCCGAGGGCTGCGAGGCCTTGTCCGGTGCCATTGGACGTTTGGCGTTGCTGATCGTGTGCAGCGGCTTCAGTCGGTCGAATGACACGGCCTCCTGCTGTCCAGAGTGAGTCTCGACGATGATGAACTTCGCAGCCCGATGGATGACGCGGAAAGCTTCTCGGTACGGCACCTCCAATGGCTTGCGAACGTGGTCTACGCGGAGCCAGACCTTCTCAGCAGTTCAGAGGTCAGTAGGAATGTACCGCTTCTTCGTGGAAGGAGAAGGTCGAGGAGCTTCCGTGATGTAGTCCAAGCGAAGCCGAACTGCTTGAGGATCCTTGTCGCCAGTCGCCAGCACTCGGGGTAGCATCGGGTGCTCACCAGTGAGACGCGTGAAGGGGCTGACCCCGTTGTCGCCCAAAGAAACGTGCATGGCGAGCAGTGCGAGCGGCAGGTTGTCAAGCCAGGACTTACCGCGTGCCTTCAGGATGTTCAGGATGCTTGATCTCTCCGTTGGTCTGCGGAGGATATGCAGTCGTGCGGAGACGATATAGAAGCCGACGTTGGCAACCAGCATGTTGAACAGGTGCGCGTCGAACTGCGCGCCGAGGTCAGTGACGACGTACACCGAATCGTGCGATCCAAGTCGCTAAAAAAGCGGACGCTACTCACTGGGCTGTGATAGATTCGATCGGTGCTGCTTCGATCCAGCTGGTTCCGCAGTCTATCATTGTGTGCAGCTACCTTGGGGTCAGGCCGAACGAGGAGTCCAAGACCGTGGCGATCATGTTTACCAGCAAGCTGCGTTGGACCATGAAACCCCTCACTCTCTACGGCAAGGACATCACCATGAGCAAGCAAACTCGTTGCCTTGGTTTGATCTTGGACCATAGGCTAAACTGGAGTCACCACCTCCGTTTCAAAACCAAGAGGGCCCTGGCGATACTGGCGCAAGTCAGGCGAGCCGTTGGCACCACTTGGGGCCTCACCCCCCAGAAGCTCTGGTGGATCTACACAACGATCATCAGACCCTCGATCTCGTACGCCAGCCTCATCTGGGCTAGCGCCACGAGTACCCAGGGAAACCTGGATGCGCTTTACAGGGTGCAGGGCAGAGCCTGTCGCATGACCATAGGCGCCTCACCCTCCACTCCCTTCGAAGGCATGAACGCCTTCCTGGGAGCAACTCCTCTGGACATCTTCGTCAAGGGAGAGGCCGCGAAGACCACCAGGCGCCTTATGGATGCCGGCGTGACGTTCAAATTCTCGAGGGCCTTCAAAAAGCGCTCTCTCACTCCCCACTCCGATCTGTGCCTCAAGATTCTGGGCGAGTGCGAAGGGCTCCACATCCTCTCCGATGCTATACCCGCCACTCTGACCCTGAGCCACAGGTACAAGGTCGAAATTCAGCCTCGCCAGGAGGCAAACGACAGCTGGACCGACTCTGAAATCCACTGTTATACCGACGGCTCCCTGATGAACGGAATCTCAGGATTCGGAGCCTGTATCTACAAGGGAGGAAAGGTCGTCTGGACTCACTCCCAGCACACGGGGAAAAACTCCAGCGTTTTTCAGAACGAGATGCTCGCCATCAGTTCATGTGCAGCAGAGCTGCACCAGAGGGGGCTCACTGACCGGAAGATCTTTTTCCACTCCGACAGTCAAGCCGCCCTCCGGGCCCTCGACCGAAGCACCACCTGCTCTAAGACCACCTTGGATTGCAACGCCCAGCTCAACGAGTTGGCGCGGGCCAACGAGGTCAAGCTCAAATGGATCCCAGGTCAGGCTGGCTTCCCAGGGAATGAGATGGCGGAACAGCTCGCAAAAGCTGGAGCAGCCAGCACCCTGGCTGGGCCAGAACCTGGCGCTCCTATCCCCGCCTCTGTGACCAACATCAAGCTGAAACGCTGGAGGCACAGCACCTGGACAGATGGACCAAGACCCAAAACTGCAAGCAGTCCAGGGCAGCGGTTCCATGTCCGTCTCACCGCCTGCGCAAAGCCCTCCTAAGGCTGAACCGCAGAGATCTCCGCGCTGTCAGCATGGCCCTCTCAGGGCATGGCTGTTTCTCTCGGCACCGCTTTCTCCAGGGCCAGCTCCAGGAGGACAAATGCACATTCTGTAGCTCGGGCAGTGAAAACGCCGAACACTTTATATGCCACTGCCCAGTTTTCACCAGGGCAAGGCTTGAACACCTTGGGCCAAACCCAACTCTCTCCGATGTTTGCAGGCCCGAGAGCATCCCTCAGCTTGCCCGGTACCTTCGGGATACGGGGCGAGCCAACGTCTTTCCCACTGACAGTGCGGAGGACCATGCTGCAGGCGAGTCCGACGGGTCACCCTGAGCAACATCACCTCTCCTGAGGTCGTCTGGTTTGCCAGGGGTTAGCGGAATGGGCGGTCCCCTCCGCCTCCTCGCTGCGTCCGTCGGTACGGAGCACCCTGCAGATAAGTCAAAGTATAAGTCAGGCCGAATGAGACGTCGTGCTTGCGCTCTGGCACCGGCAGAATGGCCGACGATGTCAATATGCGCGGTCTGAAATCGATTGGATGGCAGGTCGAAGGCTGCGCTGCCGAATGTTGTATGGCGGCTGACTTTGTTGCGCTGGCATATCTCACAGTCTCGGCAGAAGGCTTTTATGTCGGGACGCATATCAGGCCAGAAATAGCGTGACATAATGAGACGGGCGGTCTTGCGAAAGCCGAAGTGTCCTAGATCGTGAAAATGTTGCAGCACAGAGCGTCGGAGCAGCTCCGGAATGACAGGTCTCGGGTAGATTGTGGACGTCTCGCAGAGCAGAGTTTGTTCACCGTCAACCAGATAGAGTGGGACACCTTCACCTAGCTGCATCTGAAGCTAAAGCAGAAGCAGAAGCAGATGCAGCTTCTCGCAGAGCAGAGTTTTGCTGCTGTGGTCTACGATGGCTGGAATGTCGATGGGTAACAGCGGCTGGACGCTGTTGACCTGGTCGGTGTCTGGATGGTCGAGCCTAAAGAGCGCCTCCGCTACGATGTTGTCGGCACCCCGGATGTGGATCACGTCCGCGACGTATTCAGCTATAACGCTCAGGTACCGTTGATTCCGGTCGGAGGTGCCGGTGTTGCCCCTGTGGAAATTTCAAGAATAAACAGTGGAATTAACAACAATAACAAAACAGCAAAGCTACAACATAATTTACCAGCGTTTGAGCACTTTAAAAAATTTAATCAAACAAAGGGAGTTATTATATACGTTGGTTGCATTCCATAAGTTAACCATACGAGCTATTACATAAATAGTTAGTTATATCCTTGTTGATAATGTAAATGGCAAATAATTCAAACATGTATAAGGACAGTCTTTTTCCCGTTTTGCATGTCCAATTTTCGTATATTTTAATGAGAACTCGTGCTTCAAGACTACGATTGACGCCAAGTTTGGCTTAGAAAACGACTTATTTTAGATTGTCAAGTCGATATTAATCCACGCTGCTAAAGAGCTTCTCAAAGAATCATTCTTATATATAGCTGCTTTTAGAAAGCGACTTAAATATTTGTATATTTTGGTGAAAAGTTATCACCAGCATGACTGCATGGCCTTAGCCAGTCAAATATGTAGACATATATAGTCACAGTGAATGATCCTTCACCTAGCATATGTGAAAGCAACGGCTTTGCTCGATATTCGAACCGACGCAGGGCAGTCCGCCGTTGGTTGGCAGCGGGTTGTCGCAAAGCCGTGTTCGGGTCCGAGTTCCCGGGATGTTGCAGTCCTCAGTGGGGCTGCAACCGCTGTAGTAACTCCAGCCGCCCCAGCCGCCGTCAACTCGAGAGATGCGAAAACGCTCGCTCAACGAACTGGACGCTCTCGGAACTCCGCCGGCGACGCTACGAGTTGCTATGGCAATGTCCAGCTCGACGCCGCGCTCGAAACCCCGAATCCAGTACTCGTAGGTTTCACCGAGTAGCTCCTGCTGGCTCTCTGCAGCCGCCGGGATCACGGCATCTTTCCTCAAGTCCGCGCCAACGACCGACCAGGTGAGAAAGAAGGAGGAGGCGGGCAGACCGAACGGGGCTCGCCTCCAGACAACAAGCAGGTCTGAGCTGTTAAGGAAACCCACTACGCTGAAGTTCATCGGTGACTGTACAATGCCTGCAATGTATTTGGGACGAGCTTATTTGTTTATTAATTGGCAGTAACAAAATACCAAGTAGTGAGCACATGTGTACATCTGCCCTGAGATTTTGTCAGACGGTTAATTACACTTTCACTGTGCCTTGGTCGCTGACCATCGTGGACGCAAATTGCACGAGAAGCCCCAAGCCTTCTCTCCGCAAATGAATGTGGCCTCGCAGCGGAATCGAGCTAAGTGGCACTGCTAGATTGGCATGTCTATTGTTAAAGAGCTAGATTTTCATGATCGCGACTCACTATTGTCGCAGGCGTCCACGTTCCAGCATTGCCTACGATCGGACACCAGCCCAGTTATGCACGGGGAACCGCCGAATTGTGGCTTTGGTTTGTCACAATCTCTGCAGTACAAAACATAACCTTGGCTGCACCGGCCTCTGGGGATTGTGTTGCACTGCGGCCCACCAAGCCAAACGGGACACGGCTTCCATTCACCCCACTGGCCGTCAACGGGACACGTGCCAGCGAGGCAGTCCTCGTAGCCGACTGACGAGCCGACGCAGTCGGCGCCTCCACCGCTTGGCGGGGGATTTTGGCAATACCGATTGCGCACGCGGAAGTGCCAACCGCAGGTTGCCAGACAGTTGGACCACGGATTCCATGAGTTCCAGCCTCCGTTTACCCTGGGACAGTCTGCAATATTGCAATCCGAGCTTTGAGTCTCGGTTGAGTCGGCAGGTTTAATACAGTTGTTGGGCAGCTCATCCGCCTGGCATTGTCGGATGCGGGTTCGGGTCGCACGACCGGGTCCGCATGACAAAGAGCACTGGCTCCACTCTGACCACGGCTGCCACTCTGAAATTTTGTGGCTTTTTTGCACATTATATTGACTAGCTTTGATGGGACTTTTACATTATACCAATATTGATAGGCTGCAGAGGGATGAAACGAGGTAAAACGTCGGGGCGCGTGCGCCGAGGCACGGCACGGCCCGCCCGCTGTGCATATCTATGGAATTCGACCATAGACAACAGCAGAGGGCGTGCGGCCGTTTGTTTCAACCTCGTAGGTTTACTACAACAGCGTTGGTTTGCTGTTTATTGGTAATCTTCCATAGACAGTACAGCTATCGCGGTTTTGGGCCTACGGCTCGAGTGGCCTATACGATTGTATATAACCATTATTATGATTGTATGTACTCGTATGTAACAAAAAGAAATAAAGACACGAGAGCGAAGAGCCTAGAAGGAGCTAACGAAAAGCTCGATTGTGAATCTCTATAGATTCAAAAAGACCCCGATCCTCCGTTTCTCATAACAGAAATCAAGAAGGAAAATAGCTAGTTGCATGGGGGCTGTGAGCAGACAATTCTGCAAATTTTTCTGAATCCTGAGTATACACACATAGCTTTAACAGCCCCTCTCGACTCTTTTATCATAGGCTTACCCAGCAGCCACACAAGGCTTACCTGCCACGCTTGGACATTGAACATCTTCGTTGCAGTCTCGAGTTTCCTCTGAGACGCCCTGTTCTGAGCTGCAGTTTGCTGTCGACGGTGCTGGCTCAAGTTGTTCAGTCAGGCACTGGCGGCTGCGAGTCTGCCTACCGCCGACGCAGGTCTGTGAACAATCAGCCCAGTTTGACCAACGTGTCCACTGCACAGCAGCTGGGTTAAGAATTGTAAGGGAATCGTTAACAGTAGAAAGACCACGCCATCCCCCCTTGAGAAGGAGCACGAGGATATTTAAATGCCCACTGTCTACTTCACGATCACTCCCAAACCGAATAAACTTGGTGACATTGCCATTGGTGACAATTACAAGTAACTCTGTGCAAGCCTCTATGGTGAATGCATTTTGGTTCTAAAAAATTAACAATTTAATCAATCCAAAATAGCTAACAATGATAGCCGACATGCTTAAATAAAGAATTTTGTGAGTACATATCTAAGAAACACGTACAATATAGGTAACCGGCCGTGGTCTTTGTACTGTCAATAGCTACACTATAGTTAGGAGTTCACGATATTCAGGATCTAGTCACTCTGAACTGTTAAGGATCTAGTGACTCTAAACTACTCAAGAACTCGAAATTGCTCATGACTTAGTCACTCGAAAGTGTTCAGGATCTACTCACTAACACCACGTCACGGCCTCACTTTCCAAGCATTCTAAACGCATTCACGCAAAGCCAGCTTCAGTCTCAAAGCCACTCACCAACGCAGGCAGTGCCACAGGTCCTGCTTTCAGTCTCCACCTCGTTTGGCAGCAAAACTCTGTTTCTGGAACTGCAGTTTGTACAAGAGAATATAATCTACGAGACTATAATCTCGTAAATTGCTGGCATGGTTGCACTGCTTTTTATTGATACTAGCAGCTAGTTTCAAAGATAAACTTGCTGCACCTGCTGAATTGACAAGCATTCTTACGCATTTTGCTCGTAGTTTATAAATCATTAAAGACTGTAATTCTCGTAGTTCTCTTAGTAGTTAAATACCGCTACATATTCTTCGATTACGAGTACGAGTACTTAGCGATGAAAGAGATCTAACACTTTTTCAAGATTTCGTTTCTTTCGCAAAATACTTGCAAGAGAAAAAGCAAAACAAAAATAGTAATAAAAATTAAATTCACCTGCCCCTATTGGGCCAGATGTGCAGCCGACAGCACATTCGCAGCTATTGCGCAGCTCATATCTGAAGGCTGCGTACGGCTGTTCAGTCCATGGACTGTGGGAACGCTACGACCTGCACCCTCAATTACCCCAGCTGATGCTGGTATCCATTTAACAACCCGAGGGAATCGAACCCCCGACCTACCGAGTCTGCTTGCCGATGACGCATGAACTGACACTGCATTGGCTCCATTCGGTCCAGTCTGACATTGGGTTTTCATCCACCCGAGCTGTCTGCCGTCTGGAACTTAAGCAAGCCTGACCAAAGTTAAGCATCAGTAGCAGCAGCAGCAGCAGCAGTAGCTTCATCGTTCCGATCGCAGCTTTGCTAAATCGTTGATTGAAACAGTTAACAAGCAGAGCAGACATTATTATTATTGATTTGGCAATTGCTACTTGGCTGAAGCAGTCGTGTAGGATCTGCAATCAATGAACAGACCAAAGCTTTGCGCATTTAATAATTCACCCCCGACAAATTGCTTCTTCACTGGCATTGGCCAGAACAAGAGCGTTGGCTACTAGCTACCCAGTGCCTAATCTAGAAGCATCGGTTATCTCTGTACGCAGTGGACCGGAAGGGTAAACAAACAAATAAATAAATGAATAAATAAATATGTACTTATATAACTAGTACGCAGCCATGCGTACGGAATCGAAAAAATTACATCAGATAAAACCGAACGACAAAGGAAAAATAGAAGTGGATTTATACATGAACAAAGAGTGTTTTAGAGGGGCCCAGAGAGTCGCGAAAAAGTGGCGTGACTTCGCACAACCCCCCTGGCTTAGTGAGTCGGCAGCTCAACTAGACTGGGATTGAGGGGTTTGGAGTGCAGCTGCACTAGCGCTGGCCGGTCGCGTAATTAATAAACGCTCCAAATCAACAGACATCAACAGACGTCTGTAGAATTTGCACCGCAGCTCGAAATCAGGGTTTTGTATTTTTTTCGCTGCGGATCAGTATTATCCGGTATGGCCATCATTGTGCTAGTCTGCACAGCTGCCAATCGGTAAAATGTTCTTTTTGATAAAATAATTCTGTTATAAAATAAAATAAAATAAAATGTCATCTCGCACCTTAGAGCGCAGCGAGGCGTCAGGAAATAAAAAAGTACAAAATACGAGTACTAGAAATATACACTTCTTGGATCGAGTGACTTCTTGGAGTTCCTGCTATGTGCTACTTGCGGAGCTGGACGGCGAGTTAACGGCAAGCTAGCTAAGCGAATATCAATGGCTTTGACTATTCTTCTGACAATTACTCGTACCAATAGTAGACTAGCAACTCTGCCCCCTATGGAGCGCCTAAACCTGCGTGGAAATATTTATGCAAAAATATTTTTTTAATATGTCGATAAAAATGGCTACACTACATTATAACAACTCGGTAATTTATGCTATCCCCTTGATAATTATGCCACCCCTATATTAATCATGCTACTCCCTAAAAACATTCTACTTTTTTCCTCGATAAATCAAGCTAACCCCTCAACAATTCATGTTATTTCGTCATTAATCCATGCTACCCCTCGTTAATTCATACTCCCCCCTCGACAATTCATGCAACCCGTTCAACAATTCATGCTATTTCGTCATTAATTCATGCTATTTCGTCATTAATACATGCTATTTCGTCATTAATTCATGCTATTTCGTCATTAATTCATGCTATTTCGTCATTAATTCATGCTATTTCGTCATTAATTCATGCCATTTCGTTATTAATTCATGTCAATAATCCATGCTACCCCTCGTTAATTCATGCTCCCCCCTCGATAATTCATGCAACCCGTTCAACAATTCATGCTATTTCGTCATTAATTCATGCTATTTCGTCATTAATTCATGCTATTTCGTCATTAATTCATGCTATTTCGTCATTAATTCATGCTATTTCGTCCTTAATTCATGCTATTTCGTCATTAATTCATGCCATTTCGTTATTAGTTCATGCTATTTCGTCAATAATTCATGCTATTTCGTCATTAATTCATGCTATTTCGTCCTTAATTCATGCTATTTCGTCATTAATTCATGCTATTTCGTCATTAATTCATGCTATTTCGTCATTAATTCATGCCATTTCGTTATTAATTCATGTCATTATGTCATTAATCCATGCTACCCCTCGTTAATTCATGCTCCCCCCTCGATAATTCATGCAACCCGTTCAACAATTCATGCTATTTCGTCATTAATTCATGCTATTTCGTCATTAATTCATGCTATTTCGTCATTAATTCATGCTATTTCGTCATTAATTCATACTATTTCGTCATTAATTCATGCTATTTCGTCCTTAATTCATGCTATTTCGTCATTAATTCATGCCATTTCGTTATTAATTCATGCTATTTCGTCATTAATTCATGCTATTTCGTCATTAATTCATGCTATTTCGTCCTTAATTCATGCTATTTCGTCATTAATTCATGCTATTTCGTCATTAATTCATGCTATTTCGTCCTTAATTCATGCTATTTCGTCATTAATTCATGCCATTTCGTCATTAATTCATGCTATTTCGTAATTAATTCATGCTATTTCGTCATTAATTCATGCTATTTCGTCATTAATTCATGCTATTTCGTCATTAATTCATGCTATTTCGTCATTAATTCATGCCATTTCGTCATTAATTCATGCCATTTCGTCATTAATTCATGCTATTTCGTCATTAATTCATGCTATTTCGTCCTTAATTCATGCTATTTCGTCAATAATTCATGCTATTTGGTAATTAATTCATGCTATTTCGTCATTAATTCATGCTATTTCGTCATTAATTCATGCTATTTCGTCATTAATTCATGCTATTTCGTCCTTAATTCATGCTATTTCGTCATTAATTCATGCTATTTCGTCATTAATTCATGCTATTTCGTCATTAATTCATGCTTCCCTTTCGATAATTCATACTACCCCCTCAATAAATGATTCTATCCTCTTCAAAGAATGACGCCAATAAGAGAATAATAACGCCATCAGCTTTGATAAAGAAATAATTTCTCCATGTATTAAATCTAACAACGATTGCAGCTATCCTCGAAACACATTTCTTTAGTTTTGAAAATAAAATGACGCTAACAGATACGTATCCTCGAAAAGTATTCATTTAGTGTTTGAATCCAATAACGCTTGAGGCAATGCTTTAAGAAGTTAAAATTAAACAAGAATAACGCTTTAAGCTATGCTAAAAAATAGTTTTTCCAGTTCTGAATCAGATAAAAACGCTTGCAGCTATGCTCGAAAAATTCTTTAGTTTGGAATATTAAAATGACGCTAGCAGCTTCGTAAGCGCGAACAGTCTTCCTTTAGTTTTGAATCCAATCGAATTATGCTTGCTAAAGTGCTTGAAAAAACGTTAAAAGTTAGAATTAACAACGCTAAATGCTTTGCTCAAAGTGTTTTCTTATATTTCTGAATCTAATGACGCTGGCAGCAATTTGCTAATTTTTTTTTCCTCAATTCTGTATCGAATAACATGTGACGTTGCTGCGCCGTGTGCCTCTTCTACTGCACTTCCATGTAGTTATATATGTTGCTAGGTTCTCACTCTAAAGTTCTAATAACTAAAGTTTTTCTATTTCTACTGTAAGTAAACGCCAACGAACATCGCGCTGTCCCCAACTTGTTTTTGCTGATGTCTCAATATTCTTTCCCCCAGCCAATGAGCGTGCGTGCTCTGTCTGGCTAGAATTATCGATCGCCCTGTTTTTAATTAGACTGTCTAGCTTATTTAACTAGGGCCCCTGAGCCCGATCGCGCTCCACTGTCCTTTTACAACCGGCCCTCCACTCTGTCACTGCCTTTGTCCCGGCCACTGTTACTTTCACCTGTCGTGTTCACTACCACTTACACTGCCACTACCTTTTCACTTCCACTATTTGTGCTGCCTTACTGCGACCGCTACTGGATACTTCTTTGCCTCTCTCGGCATCACTCATACTGTTTGTTCTCACCGAGCTCCTGCACCTGACTTTAATTAACTATATTGCTTGTCGTACACAAGTTGCTTGTGTACACAAGTCAAGTGTACTACACGAAAAGAGAATAAAAAAAATAAATAAATCATAGTAAAATCAACCATGCGCCCCACTGTTGGGAGGGCGTATAGCGGGGCGTATAGTAAAATCAACCATGCGCCCCACTGTTGGGAGGGCGTATAGCGGGGCGTATAGTAAAATCAAACATGCGCCCCACTGGCGGGAGGGCGTATAGCGGGGCGCCGGCGCCCCACCCTGCGCCCCCCGCCGGTGTCCCACCGGGACCGATGAACATCGGAGCTAAATTAAAAAAGAAAGCGGCACAATGATCGATCAAGAGACAAGGTTTGAAAATATATAGGCTGCAGTTTTCAGGGATAGAAAGCAGTAGGAGAGGTCTCGCTAACAAGAAAGAAATATAAAAGCCCAATCTGTGCAATTGATTTTTTCAGCATATCAATTTATATTATTGCTACTCTATCAAAAAATCATGCTATCTTTTCGATGAGTAATGCTATCCCATGCGCTAGATCATTCTACCTCAATAAATCATGCTACAGCCTTAAAAAGCATGCTACTAATTATTTCCTGGATAAATCATGCTACCCCTTTAATAAACTATGCTATTCCTCGAAGAATCATGCTACCACCTCGATAATTTATGCTACCACCTCGATAATTTATGCTACCACCTCGATCATTTATGCTACCACCTCGATCATTTATGCTACCACCTCGATAATTTATGCTACCACCTCGATAATTTATGCTAACACCTCGATCATTTATGCTACCACCTCGATCATTTATGCTACCACCTCGATCATTTATGCTACCACCTCGATAATTTATGCTAACACCTCGATCATTTATGCTACCACCTCGATAATTTATGCTACCACCTCGATAATTTATGCTACAGCCTTAAAAGCATGCTACTTATTTCCTGGATAAATCATGCCACCCATTCTATAATTCATGCTACTCATTTAATAAATCATGCTATTCCTCGATAATTTATGCTACCACCTCGATAATTTATGCTACAGCCTTAAAAGCATGCTACTTATTTCCTGGATAAATCATGCCACCCATTCTATAATTCATGCTACTCATTTAATAAATCATGCTATTCCTCGATAATTTATGCTACCACCTCGATAATTTATGCTACCACCTCGATAAATCAAGTTTCCCAATCGATCATTCATGCTTCCCTCTCAGCAAATCATGCTTCCCTATTGATAATTATACAATGTTCTGAAGAGTATTGGCAAGTAAATCGAAAAATATAGATTTGATTGCACTATTTTAAAATTATAGCATGAGAATTTAGGGTTGCGCCGCAAGATATCAAGATAAAAAGTGCTATGTAAAGAAGGGGGTAGCTTGATATCATGGAGGGTGTAGCTTGATTTATCGAGGGGTAGCTTGATATATCGAGGGGGTAGCTTGATATATCGAGGGTGTTGCATACATTAACGAAGGGACAGCATAAATTATCGGCGGGACAGCATAAATTATGTTACTCAACTCTGCAACTCAACCCCGTGATCTCAAACAATCCCCAACAGTTCAATCCCAGATTCCAAAGAATGTCATCCCTGATCCGAAACAGTGTCATTTCTTACCCCAAACTTACATCCCTATAATCTGTAATAATGTCTGTGGCGCCGTCGGTCTATCGCGGCCAGGCGCATGGATAGCCTGAGCGTGGGCGGGCGCGGGGCCGCCAATGTCCTTTAACTCTTCGCTAACTTATTAATGTACATGCCTAGGGCGTGGCACGTTGCCACCGCTCAATAATATCGCACGTTGTACTTGTGTTTCGCGTTCTATATAAGTGATGTGACTGATGCACAAATATAATTATCTTGTTCGCTCTAAACTAACAAACATATGAGTCTCTCTAAACGACACGACAATGTCATCCCTGATCCCAAACACTGTGATCCCCAATCCCCAACACTGTCCGTGAGGCCGGCATCCTCCGACAAGGTGGCTGCCTTGCGTTCCCTGAGACCTCAAGCATGGCAGGGGCGGCGGGGCCCGGGCTAGCGTGGCAAGTGATGTTTTCTGGCGATGCCAGAGCGCCCGCTCGAACAAGGTTGGCCGCGGCGGCTTCGACGGAATCGATCCCTGCATGAGGAAGCCCGTCAGAGAAAATCAGGATCCTGTCCGTCGCGCCGCACCAGCGGACGTAGGTGCTGCGGTCCGTCAGTAGATCGCGGACCCAGCAGATGATGCAGACAGGCACGCCCTTGCGACGGAGCTTGGCGATCTGGGCGGCTCTCCAGGCGACGGTCATGCGCCTATTATCTCTTTTATACGCCTAAGATTCTCTCAAGAGATTCCAACGCAGACAGCATTCAACGGGGGCTGCATTACTCGTACAGTTCTCGGTGAGATGTATGTACCCGTATAGAGTAGAGAAACTGTCTTGTGCCAGACGCTACCATCGTGGTTGTCAAGCAAGGATCCGAAATCATCGGAATGGATCTCATAGCGAAGCGGCAGTTCAATCAGGTCAGTCAAGATGGCGAGCCAGTTCGCAAGGTGGCCTCATATAGTGTATCTAGCCATGGCTGCGCGACAAATTTGGTCATCTCGGCAAAGGCCTCGGCAAATAAAATGATTCGTCCACAAGCCGAAGGTGAACCCTAAAGTTCCACCATTTGCCTGCAGCCTTTGTGGAAGGTGCCAAATAATGAGTCTAAAGGAGCCCGCTAAGGCGGAGATCCAGAGGCTACTGTCAGAGGCCGTCATTAAGGAAGTGCACGCATCCGAGTGGGTATCGAATAGTGATGATACCAAAGCGAATAGAAAGCTGAGGATCTGGTAGCTGAGGATGGTACCAAAGCCGATTGAATGCGGAACAGCAGCGAGCCTTCGAGACAGTGAAGACGAGGATCGTGTTGCACCGCCGTGTTTAGACTTTGACGTAGTTCTTCAATGGCGAGCATCGGACAATCGTACTCTGTGACAGCTCCGCAACAGCTATCGGCGCAGTTCTCGCCCAGGAGGATGAACAGGGCCAGTACCGCCCAGTCGCTATCGCCTCAAGAACGCTGGATGCCGCCGATTGCAAGTATTCGGCGTCTGAGCGAGAAGCCCTGGCCTGCATCTGCGTGTGAGCGGTGGAACTGCTTTCTCTTCGGCAGTGCCTCAGGCACCGGACTCCGGCCGCTGCGACTCCACCGCTGTGCTGACAGACTACGACTTCGATGTCAAGTACATTGCTGGGAAGAGCAACGTCGTGCCGGACTTCTTGTCTCGATGTCACTCAGCGGAGCCCGCCAACGAGGAAGAAGAACAAGTTCATGGACGCTCTCTGGACGCTGCTCTGGGCCTACAAGGGTGTCTCCCCGGAGCAACTGCATGATGCTCGGGCGAAAGATGGCAACTCCGCTGTCCATCCAGCGGCTGCAGGCATCCGAGACCGCCCGCGTCGGAATCTAGAAACCCGGAACCGAGGCCGGATGCCACTGTCAAAGTTCGCCACGGGCGAGTCAAGCAAGTGCGTCGGACGTCCGAGCCGGACTAACTGATAGATTGCGCATTGACTGTTGGACTTTGGCAGTGGCTAAAGATCCGGCACCGTACTCAATTGTTAAACGTCTCGAGTTCCGATTAAACACCAGACTGGCTGGGGGCTGTGGGCTCGGAAATATAACTGTGCGCTTCCAAAGTAAAAAACAAATAATTAAGAAACACCACCGACAAAGCTCTAGCGCCCGCCAATGAGAGCAGTTTAAGTTATTGTGATCATAGCACGGTCAGAAAAATTTATGATGACTGACCTACGACGATCTACGACGGGTAAATCGTTGACCCGTCTCGTGCAGGAAGGCGCAGAAAGGCGCGTACCATTGCTTGTTACCGCACTAGATCTTTCTATAATAAAACAGAACTTAAAACTCGTACCCAATGAAAGAAATGCCATGAAAGATTTGGTCTGGTGCTGCTGACCGATTATCGAATCTTCAGTAAATAAAATTAACCATTGGTTGTTTTGAAGGCAGTTCCAAATAACGACACTGATGACTGTTTCTTATAAAAATGTTCCCGTTTTAAGCAGCAATTTTATCCGTTTTTAATTCTTCATCGATCGTTAGGCCCTATCCAAATATTTGAATAGAACAAGCAAGATAGTGGTTGTATCATCTACTAGGCATTAGACCTTTTATTACTATTAGGGTATTGCAAATATTTTACTGGAAGTTTATCACTCATGCACAACACGCAGCCAGGTAAAATGGAGTTATAGCAAAATAATTGGCTAAAATCAACAGACCAAAGGCAAAAATTGCAGGAGAACAAATGGACAGAGATGGAAAGAAGAAATAAAACTTGAGTCAGATTTGATAAACTTTTAATCTCTTGAAGGAGGGCCAAACTACTATGATTTAGTTTTCTTTGTTTTGTAACTTTGTATATTTATCAGTTTAAATCTGACTTTAATTGTACAAAATTTCTTTGGTTTAATTATCACATTCTTTTCTCAGTTTTTTCTCTTCTAGGCCTACTCAGTTTTTTTCTTTCTCATTTTGTCTACACTGATTTTATTCTCCTTCTTTTCCACTCTCATTGTTTTTGTTCTATTCCACCCTAGCTATTTTTTCATTTCTCTCTCTTGTACTCACTCTGTTTTCTTCTCTTTTCTTTCTCTGTTTTCTTCTTTGTCTCTTCTACTTTTTTCTTGTATTTTACTCTCTCTGCTTTTCTATTCTTCCTTTCCTCTTTGCTTTTCTTCTCTTTGATAGAAAATAAAGTTCCTGAAAATAAAAGAAAACTATGTTGTGAATGTGAGTAATAATATTAACCCAAAAAGTTTGAACTTAACTACCCAAAATAGGCCTATAGTTAACTGTTCTATAGTCCCTTTTAGTAGAATCCCTCTAAGGTGTCAATTTCCCCAAAGCTTGTCAATATGCTACTAGGCCTATGATTTTATATAAATGTGTTCAATCAGTTCAATCCGATCCATAGGCCTACATGCGCAACCTCTCAAATCTTAGCCAGCCATGCAACTTAGTTTTTGCTATATTTACGACTTAGTTTGCTCACATTTGTGACTTAGTTCTTTTCATTGCTCTATTTACAACTTAGTTTGCTCTCATTTGCTCTCTTTTTCTCTCCCCTTTTTCCTTTTCTTCACGCCTTCCTTTTTTGTTACTTGGTCCCCCCTTTGATTTTTTGCGCTTGGTCAATTGGTTTTTGCGACTTACCTTGCTTGGCCCTCATTTCACCCGGCCGGATTCAGCCGGGTTGGCCGGGTGTTGCGCATGTATGATCAGATCTCAAATCAATGCAGTCTCTAGCATTGATGTACATGTAATTTGCAATTGTGACTTATTTTAATGTTTCACATTATTTCTTTAAAAACTCTATCATTAAGTGTTCCAAATCTGTACATTTAAATGAAAATTGTATATTTTATCCTATCAAACTAATCTGCAACAAAGTATAGATTCATATTTTTGGTTCAGAACTACTTCCCACAGCCTGCTAAGATTCTGGAGGTTGCACATGAATGAGTTTATTTTGTTGAACGATTTTGTACTTATTCAAAGACTTGCTTGCTAGTTAGTTTATGAAATAATCTTGCTATATGTATAGGTTTTAAGCTAATATTTTGACAAACATTTTTAAAATAAAAATTAATACAAAATATTCTTAGCTAAGAGTATATGTCAGGCTCTGACACCAATCTCAGGTTTAAAATCATTTTGTACACATTTCCTGCCAATGATTTCCTAATAATTTGCTTCACACAAAACAAGAAAAATAAAGAAAACTTTTTTAAACTTGCATGTAATATATATATTTGCATTATATGCCATAGTTGTTTAAATTACATTTGTCACTCACATTGCTACCCATTATTTTTGTGAGGGATTTTTAATTTAGCTTTTAAATGAAAAAAAATTCTTTAGGTTTAATGTATTTTACAAGTTTTATACAGTATTTGAGGGTCTAAATTTAGCTTTAAACTTGTGACTGGAAGTTAATAATATTTGAAAAAAAACTAATTATTTTGTTGTGTTCAAATTATATGAAATTGCCCATTAAGTAAAGCACTTTAATTTATTTTCAGTGCTTCGCTAGTTGAAATACAAAGCCAGTAAATTGTATGCTGGCACAATATTTTAGTAGCCATCTCAAAGAGCACTAATCTTAGCAAATATGCAAGACCAAGGCGAGAAGGACAGAGAGAAAGAGGTAAGCATTAGTTCTGTATTCATTAAATGGGGCATTTTAGGTTAAATAGTACTACAGGCTCATTAGTTTTTATTGAATTACATTTTTGACAAATCTACACAGTTTTAGCTTCACAAAAAAGTAAATTTTATCATCCATTCTGAGCAGAACCTCCGTACTAATAGTCCGGCTCTGCAGCAGAGGAAATCAAACTTGCTTGTTGCTAGTGGATTGCGCCTACCCTCATTGGCGTCTTCGATAGCTGCCTCGCCTCAGCAGCAGGAGCAGCAGTCAGGTACTAGCTCCGCGTCAGCTGCAGGATTGAATAAGCATAGTGCCGTCTATAAGACAGGTGAAAAAAAAATGTCATTTGCTTTTAATTAAGCAGTTTTTTATTTGTCTTTTTAAAGCGTCGCTAGCCTATTAATTGGAGCAATTGTCGGACTAACGACTTCAAGGTCGGGGGTTCGATTCCCAATTTTCATTTGCTAAAGGTTATCAAGCTGGTTAAATGGGTAGAAGATTTCAAATTTAGCAATAAACAAAACATTTGATAATTCCTAATCAGGTACCATTGGGGGTCCGTTTACATCTCGCACCGAGGTCCCTAAGCTCGATTCCGCGGCGAGGCCACATTCATTTGGGGCGCAGCCGCGGAGAGAAGGCTTTGCGGGCTTGTCGCGCAGTTAACGCCCTTGTGGGCCAACCTCCAAGGCACAGTGAGAGTGTACACTGACGATGAGAAAGTCAGGGCAGATGTACACACCTGTGTGAGCGTGTGCCTGCGTACAGTATCTGTGTGCGTGTGTGCTCAGGAGTCAGCGAAATGAGCAGAATTGCCTCCTCGCTGGCTGCGTGCCTAGATAGAGTCTTCTAATGATGTGCCATTGCCCGCAGCCCTGTTGCAAATTACTATTATTATTATTATTATTATTATTATTATCCCCATTCCAAATAATCCTTATTCATAAACTTCCAGTCGATCGCTCTGTTCAGCAGTCGCCGCTGTTGCAGCTGCCCCTGCCTCCGCAGTGCTCAACAGGCTTAGCGTCGATTGCTCAGCCTCGCAAATCAATCGGCATGCCAACCTATTCCTCGCCTGTCGGAGTTCGAGACGGTCGACGCCCGGCCTTCGCCGCCTCAGCCGCCCAGCCAAGCAGTCCGCCGCCGTTGCCGCCGAAGCGACTCTGTCAGTCTTTGTCTCTGCACGCCGAACTGCTCAGGCCTGTCCCACTGCGGCCTGGAGCACTGGCTGGGGATCTAGAATCATTGCTGTGTCTGGGTCAGCGTCCGCCGCCGCCCGCACCGCCGCAATCTTTGAAGTCGTCTAGAAAGCGAAGGGTGCTTTTAACCAGCCGATCGAGAAGTTTTCTAGTCGGCTTGCCCGACGTGGCTTCGTCCGATTCCATTGTCGGCAATCAAAATTTGTCCGAGGGCAGTTTTGATCAGGAGCGGAAGTATGATAGCGTCGACTATGACGACTGCGCGGCTAATTCAGATAGCGACTCAATTGCCGAGGCATCCGAATTTCTAGATTTAGAGCTTATAGAACGAGATCTGTGATCTTGGCCCTAGCTTGTGGTACTTGAAATCGGCGTAATTTTTTTCTAGCGAATTTTTTTTCTAGCGAATTTTTTTTCTAGCGAAATATTTTCCCGTTTTTTGTAATGTGTGTCTAGTAAGACCGCTAGGTTAGTTAGGCTAATGACTGATTAGTGAGGCCAGATAAGGGTCATCACAGATTAGAATGGCTAGATAAAGGTCATGACTGATTAGTGAGTGTAGATAAGGGTCATAAAATAACGTTGACGCTAGATAATGGTAATGATATTATTGACGCTAGATAAGGGTAATGACTGACTAGTGAGTGTAGATATGGGTATCCAGGATATTAATAAAAACTTTATGCTTCTTCCGAGTCCGTTTTGCACGCTTTAGTTTGACGTGACATGTTTTGTGCATTTCAATATTTTGATATCCATTTCAATCAGTTTACAAATATCCTAGACATATTTATGTAAGAATAGGGTTTCGGCCGATTACCCTCGTATATCGTCGATTCGATATTTGTACTAATTATACTTTGTCCTTCAGTTGGTGCTGACTGTAGGTGCTAATTGCCTTGGTTTGTTTTTTAACGGCTTTTTAGTAGTAGTTTGTGCTTCTCTGTGAATTTTATGCTCCATTCACTGGTGTGTATTCACAACTTACTCGTATCCTACTATGAATTTGTATTCTCATTCTAAATATTAATCCATAAAAGTTTTACCTGCCAAGCATTGTACCTTGTAGTTTTAATGCCAAATATTAGGTTCATTTAAATTCCTAATTTTACACGCTATTTCCCAAAACTGAGATGCCATTTCCCAAACTGAGTTACCATTTCCCAAAACTGAGATGCCATTTCCCAAACTGAGTTGCCATTTCCCAAAACTGAGATGCCATTTCCCAAAACTGAGATGCCATTTCCCAAAACTGAGATGCCATTTCCCAAAACTGAGATGCCATTTCCCAAAAATGAGCTGCCATTTCCCAAAACTGAGTTGCCATTTCCCAAAAATGAGCTGCCATTTCCCAAAAATGAGCTGCCATTTCCCAAAACTGAGCTGCCATTTCCCAAAACTGGGTTACCATTTCCCAAAACTGGGTTACCAATTCCCAAAACTGAGATGCCATTTCCCAAAACTGAGATGCCATTTCCCAAAACTGAGATGCCATTTCCCAAAACTGAGATGCCATTTCCCAAAACTGAGATGCCATTTCCCAAAACTGAGATGCCATTTCCCAAAAATGAGCTGCCATTTCCCAAAACTGAGATGCCATTTCCCAAAACTGAGATGCCATTTCCCAAAACTGAGATGCCATTTCCCAAAACTGAGATGCCATTTCCCAAAAATGAGCTGCCATTTCCCAAAACTGGGTTACCAATTCCCAAAACTGAGATGCCATTTCCCAAAACTGAGATGCCATTTCCCAAAACTGAGATGCCATTTCCCAAACTGAGTTGCCATTTCTCAAACTGAGATGCCATTTCCCAAAACTGAGATGTCATTTCCCAAACTGAGTTGCCATTTCTCAAACTGAGATGCCATTTCCCAAAACTGAGATGCCATTTCCCAAAAATGAGCTGCCATTTCCCAAAACTGAGCTGCCATTTCCCAAAAATGAGCTGCCACTTCCCAAAACTGAGCTGCCATTTCCCAAAACTGGGTTACCATTTCCCAAAACTGGGTTACCAATTCCCAAAACTGAGATGCCATTTCCCAAAATTGAGATGCCATTTCCCAAAACTGAGATGTTATGTCTGAAAACTGAGTTGCCATTTCTCAAACTGAGATGCCATTTCCCAAAACTGAGATGCCATTTCCCAAAACTGAGATGCCATTTCCCAAAACTGAGATGCCATTTCCCAAACTGAGTTGCCATTTCTCAAACTGAGTTACCATTTCTCAAACTGAGATGCCATTTCCCAAAACTGAGATGTCATTTCCCAAAACTGAGCTGCCATTTCCCAAAACTGAGCTGCCATTTCCCAAAACTGGGTTACCATTTCCCAAAACTGGGTTACCAATTCCCAAAACTGAGATGCCATTTCCCAAAATTGAGATGCCATTTCCCAAAACTGAGATGTTATGTCTCAAAACTGAGTTACCATTTCCCAAAACTGAGATGCCATTTCCCAAAACTAAGATGCCATTTCCCAAAACTGAGATGCCATGTCTCAAAACTGAGTTACCATTTCCCAAAACTGAGATGCCATTTCCCAAAACTAAGATGCCATTTATCAAAACTGAGTTACCATTTCCCAAAACTGGGTTACCATTTCCCAAAACTGAGATGCCATTTCTCAAAACTGAGATGCTATTTCCCAAAACTGAGATGCCATTTCTCAAAACTGAGATGCCATTTCCCAAAACTGAGATGCCACTTCTCAAAACTGAGTTGCCATTTCCCAAAACTGAGATGCCATTTCCCAAAACTGAGTTACCATTTCCCAAAACTGAGATGCCATTTCTCAAACTGAGTTGCCATTTCTCAAACTGAGATGCCATTTCTCAAACTGAGATGCCATTTCTCAAACTGAGATGCCATTTCTCAAAACTGAGTTACCATTTCCCAAAACTGAGATGCCATTTCCCAAAACTGAGTTACCATTTCCCAAAACTGAGATGCCATTTCCCAAAACTGAGTTACCATTTCCCAAAACTGAGATGCCATTTCCCAAAACTGAGTTGCCAATTCTCAAACTGAGATGCCATTTCTCAAAACTGAGTTACCATTTCCCAAAACTGAGATGCCATTTCTCAAACTGAGTTGCCAATTCTCAAACTGAGATGCCATTTCTCAAAACTGAGTTACCATTTCCCAAAACTGAGATGCCATTTCTCAAACTGAGTTACCATTTCCCAAAACTGAGATGCCATTTCCCAAAACTGAGATGCCATTTCCCAAAACTGAGATGCCATTTCCCGAAACTGAGATGCCATTTCCCAAAACTGAGATGCCATTTCTCAAAACTGAGATGCCATTTCTCAAAAATGAGATTCCATTTCCCAAAACTAAGATGCCATTTCCCAAACTGAGTTGCCATTTCCCAAAACTGAGATGCCATTTCCCAAAACTGAGATGCCATTTCCCAAAACTGAGATGCCATTTCCCAAAACTGAGATGCCATTTCCCAAAAATGAGCTGCCATTTCCCAAAACTGAGCTGCCATTTCCCAAAAATGAGCTGCCATTTCCCAAAAATGAGCTGCCATTTCCCAAAACTGAGCTGCCATTTCCCAAAACTGGGTTACCATTTCCCAAAACTGGGTTACCAATTCCCAAAACTGAGATGCCATTTCCCAAAATTGAGATGCCATTTCCCAAAACTGAGATGTTATGTCTCAAAACTGAGTTACCATTTCCCAAAACTGAGATGCCATTTCCCAAAACTAAGATGCCATTTCCCAAAACTGAGATGCCATGTCTCAAAACTGAGTTACCATTTCCCAAAACTGAGATGCCATTTCCCAAAACTAAGATGCCATTTATCAAAACTGAGTTACCATTTCCCAAAACTGGGTTACCATTTCCCAAAACTGAGATGCCATTTCTCAAAACTGAGATGCTATTTCCCAAAACTGAGATGCCATTTCTCAAAACTGAGATGCCATTTCCCAAAACTGAGATGCCACTTCTCAAAACTGAGTTGCCATTTCCCAAAACTGAGATGCCATTTCCCAAAACTGAGTTGCCATTTCTTAAAACTGAGGTGCCATTTCCCAAAACTGAGATGCCATTTCTCAAAACTGAGTTACCATTTCCCAAAACTGAGATGCCATTTCCCAAAACTGAGTTACCATTTTTCAAAACTAAGATGCCATTTCTCAAAAAATGTGTTGCCATTTCTCAAAACTGAGATGCCATATCTTAACCTACATTATTCTATTTAAAATTCGAAAACAAATGTTAAAAAAGAAGAAATTAAAGCATGCTGACAAAAATTTTCATTAGTAATCTTGTACATAAATTTTTGCGAATGTCTCAGCTTTCAAAAAATCCTACTGTGTTTAATATTAGCTTAATTTCATCAGGAGCCGCATTTTACAAACCGTGGATTTCGCACAGTGTTTGCTGCAATAAATTTTAAAAGTCATATTTTACTTCTGTTATTTTCCGAGAATCCGAGAATTGGTAATTTTTTTCCATTCTTTCGTTTATCGTATCTTTTTGGCAATATCAATCAGACAGCATTATTACATTTGTTTTCTTTCCCTGTCAAGTATATGTATATGCTAGCTAATTTGCTGGATATTTGGTTAATCGCTTCTAAAAAAGGTGCTGCTTGCCATTGAAAAATAATCTGACGCGCTAGTAGCTGTCAATACAACAAATTTATTGCCTTGTAAATAATCTATTTAAACAATAAGATAATTATTTTTTATCGAGTAACGTCTCTTGCAAACTGTAGCTGTGTATTTATTTTCCATTAGTTTTATTTCATGTTGTGCGTATTAGTTACATGTATTGTTAATTACTAAACATGACTTGTCTACTAATAATATATTCAATCGATACAATTTCTATTTATTGCAATGTTTGTGCTCTTGTACATAACTAGATAAACATTGTCAGCTGTGTTGCCACTTTCCATTTTTTATTAATTAATGCCTTGTCACTTAACTGTCACTATTAAGCTAGTGCCATTTTGGTATTGACTGCCACTTTGAAGCTAGTATTGCCATTGGCATTGCCTGCCACTTTGAAGCTAGTGCCATCTTGATATTGACTGCCATTTTGAAGCTAGTGCCATTGGCATTGCATGCCACTTTGAAGCTAGTGCCATCTTGATATTGACTGCCATTTTGAAGCTAGTGCCATAGGCATTGCCTGCCACTTTGAAGCTAGTACCATCTTGATATTGACTGCCATTTTGAAGCTAGTGCCATAGGCATTGCCTGCCACTTTGAAGCTAGTGCCACTTCGGTATTGACTCCCACTTTGAAACTAGTGCCATTTTGGTATTTACTGCCATTTTGAAGCTAGTGCCATTTTGGTATTGACTGCCATTTTAAAGCTAGTGCCATTTTGGTATTTACTGCCATTTTGAAGCTAGTAGTGCCATAGGCATTGCCTGCCACTTTGAAGCTAGTGCCATTGGCATTGCCTGCCACTTTGAAGCTAGTGCCATTGGCATTGCCTGCCACTTTGAAGCTAGTGCCATAGGCATTGCATGCCACTTTGAAGCTAGTGCCATCTTGATATTGACTGCCATTTTGAAGCTAGTGCCATAGGCATTGCATGCCACTTTGAAGCTAATGCCATCTTGATATTGACTGCCATTTTGAAGCTAGTGCCATAGGCATTGCCTGCCACTTTGAAGCTAGTGCCATCTTGATATTGACTGCCATTTTGAAGCTAGTGCCATAGGCATTGCCTGCCACTTTGAAGCTAGTGCCACTTCGGTATTGACTCCCACTTTGAAACTAGTGCCACTTCGGTATTGACTGCCATTTTGAAGCTAGTGCCATTTTGGTATTGACTGCCATTTTGAAGCTAGTGCCATTTTGGCATTGCCTGCCACTTTGAAGCTAGTGCCATTGGCATTGCCTGCCACTTTGAAGCTAGTGCCATTGGCATTGCCTGCCACTTTGAAGCTAGTGCCATTGGCATTGCCTGCCACTTTGGCATTGCCTGCCACTTTGAAGCTAGTGCCATTGGCATTGCCTGCCACTTTGAAGCTAGTGTCATTGGCATTGCCTGCCACTTTGAAGCTAGTGCCATTGGCATTGCCTGCCACTTTGAAGCTAGTGCCATTGGCATTGCCTGCCACTTTGAAGCTAGTGCCATTGGCATTGCCTGCCACTTTGAAGCTAGTGCCATTGGCATTGCCTGCCACTTTGGCATTGCCTGCCACTTTGAAGCTAGTGCCATTGGCATTGCCTGCCACTTTGAAGCTAGTGCCATTGGCATTGCCTGCCACTTTGAAGCTAGTGCCATTGGCATTGCCTGCCACTTTGAAGCTAGTGTCATTGGCATTGCCTGCCACTTTGAAGCTAGTGCCATTGGCATTGCCTGCCACTTTGAAGCTAGTGCCATTGGCATTGCCTGCCACTTTGAAGCTAGTGCCATTGGCATTGCCTGCCACTTTGAAGCTAGTGCCATTGGCATTGCCTGCCACTTTGAAGCTAGTGCCATTGGCATTGCCTGCCACTTTGAAGCTAGTGCCATTGGCATTGCCTGCCACTTTGAAGCTAGTGCCATTGGCATTGCCTGCCACTTTGAAGCTAGTGCCATTGGCATTGCCTGCCACTTTGAAGCTAGTGCCACTTCGGTATTGAGTCCCACTTTGAAACTAGTGCCACTTTAGTTTTGACTGCTATTTTGAAGCTAGTGCCGTTAACTGTGAATTTTAACCACTCAGTAAAATGATATGAGAAAAGCGTTATTAAAAGTGCGCACAAATAGTTCCTGCAAATAACAAATTTAATCTTCATACAAATGACAAGCACATCAGGTTATTATATTCTCACAATAACCAAATATCCATCACTTTCGTTGACTAAGATTGTAGAGTCAACATAACATTTAAGCGAGGTTTTAACAGTTAGATTGTAAAAGTGCAACTCATCACGATACAATAACAATAAATATTGCCAATTTACCTATTTAAAATACGACTGAGCATAGAAATGCTGAATATAATCAATCATAAATGTACTAGCATTTTCTTTTAACACATGTTTTAAATAACCTAGTGGCAGTGTAAACCGCTAGATGTGTCGCCAGTGTGTGTCAAAACTAAAAAAGCATGTACCAATTTTGTATCTAGCTTTTAATAAACAATTCACACAAAGTATAGTGTTCGGCCAAAACCTGCTTGCTTGGCACAGAAACTGCAAAAGGAATTTGGTGCCAACTTATTACGCACGCTAAAAACAGAACCCTTTTAATGCAGCACAAAGTTACTAAATAGTGTCCAATATTCTTGTTATTTAGTGAGTTGAATATATTACCTCTAAATACTACTATCTATAGTAGGTTCGGGCAGAGATTAACGAAATTTCCATAAATCCATTCTAGCAGATTCAGGTAGGGATTAACGAATTTTCCACAAATCCATTCTAGCAGATTCAGGTAGGGATTAACGAATTTTCCATACATCCATTCTAGCAGATTCAGGTAGGGATTAACGAATTTTCCATAAATCCATTCTAGCAGATTCAGGTAGGGATTAACGAATTTTCCATAAATCCATTCCAGCAGATTTAGGTAGGGATTAACGAATTTTCCATAAATCTAGGCTAGCAGATTCAGGTAGGGATTAACGAATTTTCCGCAAATCCAGTCTAGCAGATTCTGGTAGGGATTAACGAATTTTCCATAAATCCATTCTAGCAGATTCAGGTAGGGATTAACGAATTTTAAGGGAGATTAACAAAGACAGAGAAAAAAGATTCTGTCAGGCACAGTCAGATTGAGATTGGGATTACCGATTTTACTAGTAATAGCTAATGCTTTTGAAAGGCAGAAAGTGCACACAATCACGATTGAAATAGAAAATCATCCACAATCATCTCTTCATCTTTCGCATCTCCTCTCGCCTGGCTCGCCGTTCGCTTTCGTCGCGAATATCGGCGGCATCCTCCAAAGCGGCGATGCGCCTGGAGCGCATCTCCTCGGCCCGGATGTCGCGATAGCTGGCCACCATGCCGCGACAGTCGTCGTGCGGATTGACGGCCGCGTAGCGTCTAGGATCGAATTTCAGGCTGCGGTGAACTTCGCGAACAATTTTAGCATAGTCCTCAACAGCAGTATCTTCCGTGTCGTCAATGAAACTGTCGGCATCTTCGTCGTCGTTGTATTCATCGTCGTCGCTATGATTTGTTGGATGTCGACTTAATGGCGCAGGAGTGGAATGATTTTTGGACAACTTTTTCACCGACGGCAAGTTGGAAACGGCACCCGATCGATCTGAGGATTTAGGCTTGCTGACATCTTTGTTGGTCTGCACCTGCTTCGGCTGCTGCTGGCCTCCGTTTGACAACGCCTTGTCGCCGTCCGATTCGTTAAGCTTTCGAAGCTTTCTAGGAAGGGATGTTAACGGGTGTGGACAGGTAGGTAAACTAGATAACAGGTAGAGAAACTAGATAACAGGCCGGGAAACTAGATAACAGGCCGGGAAACTAGATAACAGGCCGGGAAACTAGATGACTGGTAGGTAAACTAGATAACAGGCCGGGAAACTAGATAACAGGTAGGGAAACTGGATGACAGGTAGGGAAACTAGATAACAGGTGGGGAAACTAGATGACTGGTGGGGAAACTAGATGACTGGTAGGGAAACTAGATGACTTGTGGGGTAACTAGAGGATTGGTTGGGAAACTAGATTAACAGGTAGGGAAACTAGATGACAGGTAGGGAAACTAGATGACAAGTAGGGAAACAGGAATACAGGTAGGGAGAGAAAACTAGAATACGGGTATAGAAATGGAAGGCAAAATAGACAGGTAGGTTGATCATCAAATAATATAAATTGGTACTTACTTGTCAATCTTTTCGAGTTCTTTAAGCAATTCCTCTCGCCGCATCATCAGGTATTGACGCTGAACATTATTTGGCCCAGATACGGACGATGATGATGACGGAGGAGGCGGTGGAGGCTGTGGTAGACGCGAAGAGCTCGAATAATTTGATGATGCAGACGATGGCTTGGACTTTTTGGACGCGCTGACACCGCCGCCACCGTTGGCTCCATCTGACAGTCGCTTCTGCGCCAGAGAATCTTGAGACTTTTTTACACCCGCATCAACGGGACGGCCTTTCTTCACATCGCCATTGGTGCCGTTTTTCTGTTGCTGCACCGAATTGTGAGGAGGCTGCGGTCTGGATTGTGGAGCCATTGTGGCAGCCTTTTTAGCTTCCATTTCTAAGCGCCTGCGCTCCATAAATTGTTTGACCTTGGCTGGATCAACAGAACTGGAGCTGTGAGGCTTTGCACCAAATGAGCTGCTGCCAGTTTTCTGATTGGAAGGATTCTGTTTTGTTTAAAGGATTAAATATGTATCCATAGATGCAAGGTGGTTGTATAACATTATATGTAGACTGTACAATACAAACATTTTAGCTAGTGTAACACCATCAGGCCTTGCAGATACTTATTTTGGCGAGATAAGGAGCTAATATCAAAGTCCTTCACTTTTTATAAGTGAATTAATTAAAAGAGGCCATACATATTTTTAGATAATATATACTTTAACAAAACTAAGTAGACAGAACTACTTTTTCTGCTGCTTATAATTTATTTAATTACCTATTTATGATATTAGCTACAATAGTATTAGCTACTTAAGCTCTCTTATAGCTAAGTTATACTTATACTTAGATATCCTTTTTTCTACTTAAACAAAAACATTTTTAAAGTTAGTCTATGTGGAAAAATATTGAGACAAATAGGGTAATGTATCATCAACCGAACAGTGTATCTTCAAAACCAAACAAGAATTTTGACTTCTTCCTTGGTCTCGTGCAAGACAGAAACAAGCTATTGTGTTTCACAGAACAACTAATTTGAAAGTTGAAGAAATTATCTACAAGCTGAGGCATGATGTGCAATGAAGTATTAAGAGGAAAAAAAGATATTGATGTTTCAGTAGAAATTTTTATTGCAAAAGCATACTTTTTAACAACATTTTTTCAGTATGTACTTTAGACGAAGATTGTATGCGGTTGCTTGCCAATTAAATGACCATAAATGTAGTTATTTATAGAGCATGAAAAAATGCTTTCAAATGACATAATTCATGATAGATCACTCCTTAAAAATAAGATTAAACCACTCACTCAAATAGTAAAACCAAACATCAAATTCGCTGTTTGGTTTGAAGATACATGAAAATCATTGTTCTGTTTTAGATAAAAAGCAGGAATAACATTTTTTCTATTTGTCAAAATAGCAAAAGCAGATACTTTTTAGAAAGATGTAACTGTTTTCTATAACTTGGCTTTTGATTTATCATCATATCTTAAATAGAAAATCTGTAGCTTAGGTTTGAAGTTAAAAAAATACACATTCTTGTTTGGTTGATGATACATTACCCTACTAGGCCTAGTATTTAAATGTCTGAGTTTTAGCTAACAAAATAACTAAAAAATAAGTCTTAAAAGAAACTAGTGATGTAGCAGCCATGCATCGAACTCTGTACCTAGGAACATGGCCACCAAGGCCCTATACATAGAGCTGTGTTGCAAATCCATAGAGGTGAAGATAGGCATAGCCAGGGTCTCTAGGAATAGAGTGGATGATAATTAGGGACTAGATGGCCATACAAACAGAGTTAGATGCACAACCACCATGTCCCCAGTTATAGCAAATCCATAATTTCAATACATTGCTATCCATACATAGGCTAAATCATTAAAGAAGCTAATGCCTATGATGTAGCTCAGTAAAAATTTAGACCAAGCTACCAAGGCATTCATGTCTATTTTTCCTCAATATTTATTTTAAAAAGTTCCAGAGAAAAACTTTTTTCTCTCTGACTATGGATAGTATAAAAATTACTAATTCAAATGGAACCAGATAAATATTTGCTATTGTTACAAGGCATTTAGCTTGTTACAAGTGTTAAAAATGCATACATTGACATTATATGATCCTCTTTTTTGTTACCTAACAATTTTAAATTAATACAAAAACAAACACCACCAGCAAGACAGATAGGTTGCAATAAGGTACATAAAAATGATGTCTACAAACCTGAATAGCCTTGTTTGCTTTCTCTAAAGCCAGTTTCTGTTGTTCTACATTTCTTTGAGCATTTTCAAGAGCAAGTTTATAGTCCATAGCTATTGACAATTGTATTGAGCACTGAGTTTTTTATAATTTTTCTAATGCAGCGAAGCTAGTCTGAACTCTTTTTAGACGACTTCAGAGACTTTTTACTAGCAAGGTAACTTGATTGTGAGTACTACTTTCTTAAATTTAAAGTTAAAACGATTTGAAATTTCTAACACAAAGCGAAAGAAAGCGAATTTTTACACGATAGCTACCAGTTCTTGCTAACAAACAGCAAATTTAGTGAGCATAAGACAATAAAAAATATAGGTTGTAACGATAAGCGCAATTGTACTGATTCCGCAATTTAAAAGCTTGTCTTCGAAAAATACTTAGTTAGGCAAAATATCAAAAAATTCACTGACACAGCTTCATAGAAAAACAAAAAGTAAAAAATTATTAAGCAGGACCAGTTTTTTAGGTTAAAAATTGCTATATTTTTAAATGCAGCAGCTATTTTACGTAAATAAATTTTGCAAGAGACATGCATTGTGGACATCATTTTCGTTGAAAAATACGAATTTACTTTTTACTCGAAATATAGGTCCGTAATAATAATAAGTCGGCGCTCGTCTGTTGTTTGTCAGAACCATTAACATCCAAATGTTTTTTTTATTTTTAGAATGAATCTAAATGCAAAAACTAATTTGTACTTCTTTATAAACAAGATTTTGACAAACGCTAATCGTTCTAACCTAACACTTTTTTATATAAACAGTTACTGCATGGATGTGGCATGTAGTTATGTATCGACTATTGTTTGAACGTTTCTCGTTCATCACAACATAGGCCTAATCACAATTACACAATAGCGTGGTTTTACAACCAATAGTATCAAGAAGCAAAATCGTACACACTTCTTGACTCTTTACACAGAGTCTTTACATTTATATATTAAAGTTTTAGTTAAGGTAAAGTTTATGTTAATGTGTTATGTGAAGTTTAAGAAGCCCAGAGCAAGAAGCAACCAGCATATACACATGGCAGATATATGCTCCTATGTATAATTTATTTCGTTTTTGCATGTTAACAATTCAATAGGCCTAGATTAACTGTTTCATTAACTTTAACAACTTTATAGTAGAAAAAAAAGATTAAACTATATTTAGGCCCCCTAACAAATTTTAATTTATAACATTATCTTTGACTTAGCCTATCAACCTTTTTAGAACATTTAGATAATAGATGTACTCCAATGCTGCCTTAATTGTTCAATAGTTTTTAGTGCCTTGTATTCTTCTTTGTGGGTAAGCTAGTTATTATTCCTACTATAGTTACCATTAGGTAAGGTGCCAATCCTCTAGTTGTGCACATTTGATTTAAATAGGGCCTACAGTTTATGGCTAACAACACTACAGTTTTAACAGACTCTTTATAATAAATATATAAAAAACTGACCAACAACCAACAAGCCACTCAGATGTCATTGTATTGCACTCAGACAGTACCTGGTTGTATGCCACCCAGAAAATAATATTGCTAAATGTAATTAGGCAAAGCAAGAACAAAATAATTTTTCAATCATTTCTTCCTGCCCTTTTTCTCTTTTACTTGTTGTTAGAAAGTTGTTATATATAAAATATTTAAACAGACAAAAACTAGATGATTTTAATTATGGCTAACCACTTTTTGCAATGTACTTTAGAGTTAACTAGTGCAATTAGTGCCATATTTTATGAAATTTATATGATTTTTGGTGAATTTACTATGTTTTTTATATTATTAATATAATTTAGAGCTACTTTATAAGTTTATACTATTGTATATGTTACTTTCTACTTGTTATGTGCAAGTGAAACTATTATATTTATCAAATATTAAATGTTTTTGTCATTTATTTGCTACCCTTAAAACTTATCAATTTTGCTTAAATTACATTAAAGCTAGTTGGATTATAAATATCAATAAACTTCCAATAGACAAGAAAGAGTCATTCAAAGCAAACAGAACTGATAGCCAATGGAATTGGCTCACAGCCTGCTGTTAAATGAGGAGTGTTTAGCCCAACTGAGAGATGTGGAAAAGCCTGTTTTCATCTATGAATGGCTTCGATTTCTTGACAAAGTGCTTGTTGCTGCTCAGAAGGTAAGATTTTCTGGTAAATTGTTATATTAAATAAAAAATAATTTATTTTGCACTATTAGTTACATATTTCTAGAGTCAACATTTTTCTATTATTAGAAACAAAATAAGCGTCACACAGATTGCAGTCTCCACTATATCAGTATCACACTGATTGCAATGTCATAAACTCCCTCTAATTTCCCATTAGTCTGACATCAAGGAGAAGCAGGCGACCCTTGTTGAGCAGTTGCTGGCCCAATTGCACAACGATCCCGGCCCGCCAGTGCGACGGCTTCTAGCCAGTTGCTTAGCAACCGTGTTCCACGTTGGAGATTCGCTAGGCATATTCGACGCTATTGATCGATGCAATGAAATTATGCGCAGCAAAGACGATTCGTTAAGCTATTTGCAAACTAAATTAGCCGCCATCTGTTGTCTGGGCGGTCTCTACGAGAAACTTGGCCGACTTGTTGGTCGAACCTTCAAGGACACCGTCAGCTTGCTGGTTAAAGCTGTGAAAACCTCTGAATCGCAGGTAGATTTAAATCGACTCTAAAGCTAAAAAACTTGAAAAATAAGTTTTTCTTCTTATCGCCTCATCTCAACTCAACCCTCATTAAATGAGATTTTGTGCACAACTGCCTAGGTAGTCAGGGGTAATTATCTCACCTCACTCTCCAGGTAGATAGGTGAAATTATTTCACCACACTCCTCAGGTAGATTGGTGTAATTATCTCACCTCACTCCCCAGGTAGATTGGTGTAATTATCTCACCTCACTCCCCAGGTAGATGGGTGTAATTATCTTATCTCACTTCGCAGGCAGTTAGGGGTAATTAGCTTAAACTTATTTCACAGCTAATTAAGGGTACATAAATCCCTATCCCCCCACTTCACATGCAATTAGGTTAGGGGTAAGTTACGTCACATGACTCCCGAGGTAGTTAGGCGGACTTACGGGTCGTTACTTGCCTCTTTAATTAGTGCGGTGTTTAACTCACTAATTAATTAACTAACCCTAATAAACTTCTTTAAAGGTGTTAGAGTGTTAATTATCTTTCCTGTTTCCTGGGGTAATCATGAGTAATTAACCCAGATATATCCTATGATAATTAGGGTTCTTTACTTCACGTCCACTCCGCATAGTGGTTGATTAACATCGCCTAGCAATAACACACACTTAGTTCCTTATTATTGTCATTCTAATCAGGTTCGCTCAGAAATCATGCACACCCTGGAGCGTGTTGTCAACGGCTTGGGTGCAGCCGGCGCCACCTGCTACAAGGATATTTACAAAGCAGCTAAAACGTGTTTAACGACAGAGCGTCACATGCATGTCCGTTGTGCTGCCGCCCGCTGCATGATGGCCCTTGTGCAGCACGCCTCCTTCATGTACACCACAGAATTGGAATCTGTGAGTTTATTCGGTTTTTACTCTCACATGACTCACTTTTATTTACGTCATTCGCTCTTACAGGACTCATTATGATTCACGTCATCGAATGTCACATGACTCATTCTGATGAATGAATAAATTATCGTGGTTTAAGTAAATATGACTTATTAGGCTACTGGTCATGCAGTTGATGATTACTCATTAGGCTACTGGTCATGCGGTTTATGATGTCTCATTAGGCTACTGGTCATGCAGTTCATGATTACTCATTAGGCTACTGGTCATACGGTTTATGATGTCCATTAGGCTACTGGTCATGCAGTTTATGATGACTCATTAGGCTACTGGTCATGCAGTTCATGATTACTCATTAGGCTACTGGTCATGCGGTTTATGATGTCTCATTAGGCTACTGGTCATGCAGTTTATGATGACTCATTAGGCTACTGGTCATGCAGTTCATGATTACTCATTAGGCTACTGGTCATGCGGTTTATGATGTCTCATTAGGCTACTGGTCATGCAGTTTATGATGAATCATTAGGCTACTGGTCATGCAGTTCATGATTACTCATTAGGCTACTGGTCATGCGGCTTATGATGTCTCATTAGGCTACTGGTCATGCAGTTTATGATGACTCATTAGGCTACTGGTCATGCAGTTCATGATTACTCATTAGGCTACTGGTCATGCAGTTGATGATTACTCATTAGGCTACTGGTCATGCAGTTGATGATTACTCATTAGGCTACTGGTCATGCAGTTAATGATGACTCATTAGGGTTAAACTCATACGCACCGTATTGAACGCCGTTCCCTTTGTCACCTCAAAGGTGGTGTCCCTCTGTCTAAAAGCCCTGGCTGAGTCTAATTACGATGTTCGCTGCGATGTAGCGCGCCTATTGGGCTTTCTGCTCCATCGGGCGCTTAATCCATATCACGGCCACTCGATGTCTAGCCAATCGCAGCAGTCTGGCCAACAGTCTCAGTCTAGCCAATCGCAGTCGGGCTCAATTCGTCGGACCAGCCTAGAGGAGGCTTTAAATCTATTGGCCGGGGGATTTCTTAAAGGTGGCGGCAGTTTTCTAAAATCCGGCGTCGAAAGCTTGAAAAACTCCGGGCCTAATCGAGAGATTCGCGTTGGAGTTAGCTACGCCTATGTACAATTCGCTACCTTTATGGGCAGCCGATGGCTTGAGAGAAATCTGCAGGTAAGCTCTTGTGATCTGCCGTCACACTGACTGATCTGTGAGCTGACATAATGACCTCAGCAATGACTGATCTGTGAGCTGACATATGATGGGTAATGACCTCAGCAATGACTGATCTGAGAGCTGAAATATGATGGGTAATGACCTCAGCAATGACTGATCTGTGAGCTGAAATATGATGGGTAATGACCTCAGCAATGACTGATCTGTGAGCTGACATATGAGGGTAATGACCTCAGCAATGACTGATCTGTGAGCTGACATATGATGGGTAATGACCTCAGCAATGACTGATCTGAGAGCTGACAAATGATGGGTAATGACCTCAGCAATGACTGATCTGTGAGCTGACAAATGATGGGTAATGACCTCAGCAATGACTGATCTTTGAGCTGGAATATGATGGGTAATGACCTCAGCTATGACTGATCTGAGAGCTGAAATATGATGGGTAATGACCTCAGCTATGACTGATCTGAGAGCTGAAATATGATGGGTAATGACCTCAGCTATGACTGATCTGAGAGCTGAAATATGATGGGTAATGACCTCAGCAATTACTGATCTGTGAGCTGACATATGATGGGTAATGACCTCAGCAATGACTGATCTGTGAGCTGACATATGATGGGTAATGACCTCAGCAATGACTGATCTGAGAGCTGAAATATGATGGGTAATGACCTCAGCAATGACTGATCTGTGAGCTGAAATATGATGGGTAATGACCTCAGCAATGACTGATCTGAGAGCTGAAATATGATGGGTAATGACCTCAGCAATGACTGATCTGTGAGCTGAAATATGATGGGTAATGACCTCAGCAATGACTGATCTGAGAGCTGAAATATGATGGGTAATGACCTCAGCAATGACTGATCTGTGAGCTGAAATATGATGGGTAATGACCTCAGCAATGACTGATCTGTGAGCTGAAATATGATGGGTAATGACCTCAGCAATGACTGATCTGAGAGCTGAAATATGATGGGTAATGACCTCAGCAATGACTGATCTGTGAGCTGAAATATGATGGGTAATGACCTCAGCAATGACTGATCTGAGAGCTGAAATATGATGGGTAATGACCTCAGCAATGACTGATCTGAGAGCTGAAATATGATGGGTAATGACCTCAGCAATGACTGATCTGTGAGCTGAAATATGATGGGTAATGACCTCAGCAATGACTGATCTGAGAGCTGAAATATGATGGGTAATGACCTCAGCAATGACTGATCTGTGAGCTGAAATATGATGGGTAATGACCTCAGCAATGACTGATCTGAGAGCTGAAATATGATGGGTAATGACCTCAGCAATGACTGATCTGTGAGCTGAAATATGATGGGTAATGACCTCAGCAATGACTGATCTGTGAGCTGAAATATGATGGGTAATGACCTCAGCAATGACTGATCTGTGAGCTGAAATATGATGGGTAATGACCTCAGCAATGACTGATCTGTGAGCTGGAATATGATGGGTAATGACCTCAGCAATGACTGATCTGAGAGCTGACAAATGATGGGTAATGACCTCAGCAATGACTGATCTGTGAGCTGAAATATGATGGGTAATGACCTCAGCTATGACTGATCTGAGAGCTGAAATATGATGGGTAATGACCTCAGCAATTACTGATCTGTGAGCTGACATATGATGGGTAATGACCTCAGCAATGACTGATCTGTGAGCTGAAATATGATGGGTAATGACCTCAGCAATGACTGATCTGAGAGCTGAAATATGATGGGTAATGACCTCAGCAATGACTGATCTGTGAGCTGAAATATGATGGGTAATGACCTCAGCAATGACTGATCTGTGAGCTGAAATATGATGGGTAATGACCTCAGCAATGACTGATCTGTGAGCTGGAATATGATGGGTAATGACCTCAGCAATGACTGATCTGAGAGCTGACAAATGATGGGTAATGACCTCAGCAATGACTGATCTGTGAGCTGAAATATGATGGGTAATGACCTCAGCTATGACTGATCTGAGAGCTGAAATATGATGGGTAATGACCTCAGCAATTACTGATCTGTGAGCTGACATATGATGGGTAATGACCTCAGCAATGACTGATCTGTGAGCTGACATATGATGGGTAATGACCTCAGCAATGATCTGAAAACGTTCATGCTTCCCGCCCACAGGTGTACCTCAGCCAGGTGCTGCAACTGCTATCCAATCCAAAGACTGTCGCAGGCTCGCATGTTGATTGCGTGTACGCTCGCAACTGCGTCCTGTACATTTTGCACACTATTAGTCGTACTCTACTCAGCGACCGAGCCCAGCTAACAGCCGCCAGAGAGATCATAGCCATTGCTGCGAATTCTTCTGCTACGGCTGTGGCCGCTGCTACAGCCGCTGCGGCGGCTGCGGCGTCAAATTCATCAATTGCTGTACAGCAGGGTTCTTCCACCGGCGTCGGAGGTGGCAGCGGTGGTGGCTCGGACGACTCCGCCCAGTTGATTGTCTGCGCTATGCAACACGTGGCTAGCGTGTTACACTCGGCTGGTAATGCTGCTTATTTGGCTGAAATCATATAAATATATAATAATAACGATTGCAGGAGGGCTGCGGGCGATGGATTGTCATTTAGTGACACTAGACCCGCAGCCAGCGAGGAGGCAGTTCTGTCCATTCCGCTGACTCCTGAGCACACACGCACACACTGCCTGACGATGATAATGTCAGCGCAGTTGTACACTCTCACTGTGCCTTGAAGGTTTGCTGTTAAGGGCGTAAATTCCTCAAGCCCCCCAAGCGTTTGCTGCGGAATCGAGCTCAGGGACCTTTTGTGCGAGAGGAAGACATGTTCACCGCCCTGCCACTCACCCCCTGCTGAAATTATTAAACATTGTTCTATACATGTAAAAATAAAACTGAATAAATTTTTCTTTAATCTCTACTTTAAGTAGACATATTTGAATGTTCAATTATTTATTTAAAACGATTTGTTTTCTATTCATAGGCAGTTCGGCTTCTCCTCTGTTAGAAGATGGCGGTGGCGGTGGCGGCGGTTCCTCAGCAGGTCCCAGCCTGATTGACACAGCCATGACTGTGCTGTTGCATCCTGGCCAAGCTGCCAGGCTAGCAGCTGCTCATCTATTGAAATGCCTAGCATTGGCTCTGCCTGGACAATTGGCTCCGCTGTTGGATAGGTGTATGACCCAGCTTCAACAGTTGCGCACCAGTCCCGAGGCGGTGAGCTTGTCTCTTTCTCTCGCCTCTGATTACAATTTTACTTGAATTTAATTTTCTATGGCAACTGATTGCTTAGTTTTTTTGTGGTTGCTATGGCAACTGATTGCTTAGTTGTGTATAGTTTCTATGGCAACTGATTGCTTAGTTTTGCATGGTTTTATGGCAACTGATTACTTAGTTTTGGTTGGTTTCTATGGCAACTGATTTCTTAGTGTTGTATGGTTTCTATGGCAACTGATTGGTCAATTTTGTATGGTTGCTATAGCAAAATTATTTAATGAAACATGCATTTGATGGCAACTTATTAGTTTACACAGCTTATTCTTTAATATTTACAAATGATTGCCAATAAAACTTCAGTCTATAACAATGAGCCAATCACCCTCTGTGTCCAACAGGTGCACGGCTGCAGCCTGGCCATAGCCGGACTAGTATCGGCCGTCTCAGGCGGTCACGGTGTTCCACAGGCCAAGGCGCGCCAGGTGTTTCAAGTTGGCGAAGAGATGCTCAGATTGGCTTCGCAGAATTCTCGCCTGTCCCTGCAGAGAACCCAGGCCGCTTGGCTGTTGCTAGGCGCCGGAATGACGCTAAACGGTCCGGCTGTCCGGCCGCACCTGCCCAGAATGTTCCTCACTTGGCGCAACGCCCTGCCCAGATCCTCTAAGGAGTTGGAAGCTGAGAAAACTCGCGGCGACGCCTTCACCTGGCAGGTAAGACCTGGTTCTATTAGTCATTAAAGTTTGTGCACTGTTAATGTCTATTTGTGAGTCTGTCCATTGTAAACCTGTCTTTTAGCGTTCTGTACACGGTAAACCTGTCTTTGATATTCTGCTCACTGTAAACCTGTCTTAAAAGTCTGTCCACTGTAAACCTGTCTTTTAATTGCTATAGCAATTTAAAGTCTGTCCACTGTAAACCTGTCTTTAAAATACTGTCCGCTGTAGAAATGTATTTGAAAGACTGTCCACTGTGATCCTGTCTTTCATAGTCTGTCCGCTGTAAACCTGTCTTTTAATAGTCTGTCCATTGTCTTTCCAAATCTGCAGGTAACGCTAGAATCTCGCGCCGGTGCCCTATGCTCAATGCAAGCCTTCCTAACGCACTGCCCCGAGTTGTGCAGCGAGGAAACTCTTAGACGATTGCTGCAGCCTCTGGAACAGGCCGTGGCTATGATGGCCACCCTGCCGCAGATTGTTAAATCATTCGGAGCGCATCTCAAGGTAAAATTCGCATTGATTAATTTTTTAGATCCTTATTTTTCTGATAATGACAACGCTAGATCCTCATTTTGGGATAATGACAGCACTAGATCCTCATTTCGGGATAATGGCGGCTCTAGATCCTCATTTCGGGATAATGGCGCCTCTAGATCCTCATTTTGGGATAATGGCGGCTCTAGATCCTTATTTCGGGATAATGGCGGCTCTAGATCCTCATTTTGGGATAATGGCGCCTCTAGATCCTCATTTTGGGATAATGACGGCTCTAGATCCTCATTTCGGGATAATGGCGCCTCTAGATCCTTATTTCGGGATAATGGCGGCTCTAGATCCTCATTTCGGGTTAATGGCGGCTCTAGATCCTTATTTCGGGATAATGGCGGCTCTAGATCCTCATTTTGGGATAATGGCGCCTCTAGATCCTCATTTTGGGATCATGACGGCTCTAGATCCTCATTTCGGGATAATGGCGGCTCTAGATCCTCATTTTGGGATAATGACGGCTCTAGATCCTCATTTCGGGATAATTGCGGCTCTAGATCCTTATTTCGGGATAATGGCGGCTCTAGATCCTCATTTTGGGATAATGGCGCCTCTAGATCCTTATTTCGGGATAATGGCGGCTCTAGATCCTCATTTCGGGATAATGGCGGCTCTAGATCCTTATTTCGGGATAATGGCGGCTCTAGATCCTCATTTTGGGATAATGGCGCCTCTAGATCCTCATTTTGGGATAATGACGGCTCTAGATCCTCATTTCGGGATAATGGCGGCTCTAGATCCTTATTTCGGGATAATGGCGGCTCTAGATCCTCATTTCGGGATAATGGCGGCTCTAGATCCTTATTTCGGGATAATGGCGCCTCTAGATCCTCATTTTGGGATAATGGCGCCTCTAGATCCTTATTTTGGGATAATGGCGCCTCTAGATCCTCATTTTGGGATAATGACGGCTCTAGATCCTCATTTCGGGATAATGGCGGCTCTAGATCCTTATTTCGGGATAATGGCGGCTCTAGATCCTCATTTTGGGATAATGGCGGCTCTAGATCCTCATTTCGGGATAATGACGGCTCTAGATCCTCATTTTGGGATAATTGCGGCTCTCGGTCCTCTTTTTGAGATAATGGCGGCTCAAGATCCTCATTTCGGGATAATGACGGCTCTAGATCCTCATTTTGGGATAATGACGGCTCTAGATCCTCATTTCGGGATAATTGCGGCTCTCGGTCCTCTTTTTGAGATAATGGCGGCTCAAGATCCTCATTTTGGGATAATGGCGGCTCTCGATCCTCATTTCGGGATAATTGCGGCTCTCGATCCTCATTTTGGGATAATGGCGGCTCTCGATCCTCAATTTGGTATAATTGCAACACTAGATCCTCATTTTAAGATAATCAGAAATCTAAATCCTCATTTTCGAATAATTACGATACTAGATCCTCATTCTGGGATAAATTGTAAAACTATACTAATATGTACTAACTGCTGTAGGCGCCCGCGGCTCTGTGTCGCCAACGACTCTACTGCCTGCTGCAACAGTTGCCAACTGCCTACCTAGAGGGCATGCATCATCCCCTATTGCGTGAACTAGTATCGGAATTCACCCTGACTGAGAACCCGGCCAATCACAGTACTAGTTTGCTGCGCTCATTGTGTCACCCGGATGATAGCGCTGTTCTGGGCAGTTGGCTGCAGGATACTGACGATAAGATTCTTGAAGATCAGGTTTGTTAATTGTTATTAGATGGAAGCCTTTTCGAAGATTCTAGAACTAAAAACACAAATTGAAACGAAGAAATAGGAATAGTTTATCTAAATTATAGTAATTATCCTATATCAGATACAAATTATCCCATATCAGATACAAATTATCCCATATCAGATACAATTACCCCATAACCGATACAGTTATCCCATATCAGATACAATTATCCCATAACCGATACAATTATCCCATAACCGATACAATTATCCCATTACCGATACAATTACCCCATATCAGAAACAAATTATCCCATAACCGATACTGTTATCCCATATCAGATACAATTATCCCATATAAGATACAAATTATTCCATAACCGATACAATTACTCCATGTCATATAGAATCTATCCCATATCAGTTAATAATTATCAGTTAATAATTCCATAAATGAGTTTATTTCACAGTGGTAAATTAACTAGATTAAAATCTCATATCAAATAAAATGTATCCCAAAACCTTATTAAACTCGCTTCAACGCAGCTCCAGCCCTACCTGGCCAGCGGTTCCGGCGCCCTGGAGCACGACCCGGCCGCCATCTTTCTGACACGCGAGCCAGCCAGCATTACAGCTCCCGGCCCGCTGCCCCTAGGCGTTAGCGTGATTGACAACTCTGTGCAACTATTCGGCATCATATTTCCCCGGGTGAATCACAAGCATAGGCACCAGATGCTAAATCATTTTGGCGAATGCATCAAACAGGCCAGGTCTAATAGGCAACAGGCTATCCAGGTCAATATATTCACTGCGGTGCTGTGCGCTATGAAAAAGCTAGCCGAGAGTCGATCACCGTTTGGCGATACCGAACTGCGAATGTCTGCCGTCAGTCTGATCCTGGATTCGTTGGGCAGTCAGAACTCTGTGCTGCGTTGCGCCGGAGCTGAATGCCTCGGCAGAATGTGCCAGGTTGGTGACTTTATGAGTCTACTCATTTCCCTCACGAGTCTACTCATTCTCCCCTTAGTCTACTCATTTCCTTCATGAGTCTGCTCATTCCCTTCATGAGTCTACTCATTGTTCCTCATGAGTCTGCTCATTCCCTTCATGAGTCTACTCATTCCCTTTAAGAGTCTACTCATTCCCCTCATGAGTCTACTCATTCCCTTTAAGAGTGTACTCATTCCTCTCATGAGTCTACTCATTCTCTTTAAGAGTGTACTCATTCCTCTCATGAGTCTACTCATTCCCTTTAAGAGTGTACTCATTCCTCTCATGAGTCTACTCATTCTCTTTAAGAGTGTACTCATTCCTCTCATGAGTCTACTCATTCCCTTTAAGAGTGTACTCATTCCTCTCATGAGTCTACTCATTCTCTTTAAGATTGTACTTATTCCTCTCATGAGTCTACTCATTCCCTTTAAGAGTGTACTCATTCCTCTCATGAGTCTACTCATTCTCTTTAAGAGTGTACTCATTCCTCTCATGAGTCTACTCATTCCCTTTAAGAGTGTACTCATTCCTCTCATGAGTCTACTCATTCTCTTTAAGATTGTACTTATTCCTCTCATGAGTCTACTCATTCCCTTTAAGAGTCTACTCATTCCTCTCATGAGTCTACTCATTCCCTTTAAGAGTGTACTCATTCCTCTCATGAGTCTACTCATTCCTCTCATTAGTCTACTCATTCCCTTCAAGAGTCTACTCATTCCTCTTATGAGTCTACTCATTCCCCACATGAGTCTAGATCTGCACATTCCCCACATGAGTCTAGATCTGCACATTTCCCTCATGACATTAATTTTCCCATATCCCTCATCAATCTAATTGGCCAGGTGATAGACGAGGGTCGGTTCACCTCCGAAATGGCGGCCGCATGCTTTGAACGCCTACAAAGCTCGCGCGACGTGTCTCAACGCACCGGTCATGCCCTGGCTCTCGGCTGCCTGCATCGCTATGTTGGCAGCATTGGCTCCGTCCAGTCTATACTGGAGACCAGCGTCAAGATCATGATCGCCCTAACAGACACCAACGAGACTGTCTCCCTCACCCACGTCTGGGCCCTGCACGCTCTGGCCCTGATTGCCGACAGCGGCGCGCCGCAATTTCGCAGCTTCGTCAGTTTAAGCCTTGGCCAGGTGCTTAAATTACTGCTTAAAGTTCAACCATCCGAAGTGTCGGTGCATCAGTGCCTGGGCAGATTGCTGTCTGCTATTATCACCTTTCTAGGGCCGGAATTGACGCGTAAGTGCGTTTAGTTTTGCGAAACATTGATCCACACTACTGCAAGTAGTACGATGTACAATAAGCGATCCAAAACGTGTAAAACACATCTTCATTACTGCAAGTAGTACGATATACAATAAGCGATCCGAAACGTGTAAACCATACATCTTCATTACTGCAAGTAGTACGACATACAATAAGCGATCCGAAACGTGTAAAACATACATCTTTATTACTGCAAGTAGTACGACATACAATAAGCGATCTAAAACGTGTAAAACATACATCTTCATTACTGCAAGTAGTACGATATACAATAAGCGATCCAAAACGTGTAAAACATACATCTTCATTACTGCAAGTAGTACGACATACAATAAGCGATCCGAAACGTGTAAAACATACATCTTTATTACTGCAAGTAGTACGACATACAATAAGCGATCCGAAACGTGTAAAGCATACATCTTTATTACTGAAAGTAGTACGATATACAACGTGCAATATATATCAAGCAAAAAAAACATATAAAATAGAGTGACTAGCAAAATACGTGTGCATACATCTACAATACTGCAAGGAATAAGATTCATGGAACTAACAATGCAATTTGCAATATATATTTTACATATCGTGCAGAATTATTTCATTAAAACTACTATTAGTAGCAACATCACGACCATAAAAATGTCATCTGCAGAGAACTCATCCCTGGTGACATCGGCTCGCATGTCTTGCTTAGTCTGTTGCGCCATTATGCAGCAGCATCCGGACGCCCTAGTCCAGGCTACGGCAATCTCTTGTCTGCAACAATTGCACATGTTTGCGCCTCGCCACGTCAATCTAGCCGGCTTAGTTCCGCTACTCTGTCGAGCATTGGATTCGTCTCATCTTGTACTACGCCGAGCGGCCGTGTCCTGCCTTAGACAATTGGCTCAACGCGAATCTGACGAAGTTGTTGAACACGCCGAACGGGCTAACAATACCGATCTGGCTTTGTCTAGTCAGCAACAGCAGCAGCAGCTGACTCAGCGTGGCCTCGAGGGCGCCCTATTCGCAATGCTAGATCGCGAGACCGATGCACAGCTGCGGGGCCATCTTCGAGACACTCTTCACAGCCTGTTGAGTCCGGCTAGGCTTGGTCGCTGGCTGCATCTGCTCAAAGAGGTGCTGCAGTCAGCTACCGTTGGCGACGCTGCGGTCAGTAAATTTAATTCTTGTGCAATTGTCAGTCTGATTACTATATCCTAGAATCCTAGATCCTATAGTTCTAGATCCTAAAACCCTAGATCCTAGAATCCAATATCCTAAAATCCTAGATCCTATAATCTTAGTTCTAGAATCCTAGATCATATAATATTAGTTCCTGGAATCCTGGATCCTAAAATATTAGGTCCTAGACTCCTAGAACCAATAGGGCTAGTTCCTAGAATCCTAGATCCTATACTCCCAGATCCTAGAATCCTAGATCCTATAATTTTAGGTCCTTGAATCCTAGATCCTATACTCCTAGGTCCTAGAATCCTAGATCCTATAATCATAGTTCCTAGAATCCTAGATTCTTGAATCCGATATTCCTAAACCATATAATCCTAAATCATATAATCCTAGATTTTATAATACAATATCCCATAGTGAAGGAAGTCCTAAAATAATATACATTTAGTCCTTTTATCCAAGAATGGACTCTACGATAATTGGATATCCTAGAATTCTATTTCCTAGACTCCTAGAATCCTATTTCCGATAATCCTGTATCCTATAGTCCTATTTCCCATAATCCCGTATCCTATAGTCCTATTTCCGATAATCCTGTATCCTATAGTCCTATTTCCGATAATCCTGTATCCTATAGACCTATTTCCGATAATCCCGTATCCTATAGTCCTATTTCCGATAATCCCGTATCCTATAGTCCTATTTCCGATAATCCTGTATCCTATAGTCCTATTGCCGATAATCCCGTATCCCAAAGTCCTATTTCCGATAGTTCTATATTGTAGACTCCTATAATCCTTGAATTCTAGTTTGGCGGCGATGATGAAGCAACAGCTGGCGGCGCCAGCTCCGGCAATGCCAAATCTGGAGCTTCCTCCACCGCCGCTTCAGCCGGCGTTAGCAGTTCCAAACGCAGCGCCGCCAACGACGATGAAGACGACGATGACGACGACGACGATGGGAAATTTCGCGGCACCAACGATAGCGAAGTGACGCACCCTGTATTGGCTAGCCGTTGGCCAACCAGAGTCCTAGCTGTTGACCTGCTGCTTCGACTGATGTCGGCGTCTGGCGAAGGCCAACCGAACAACGCCTCCGCTGACAGACTGGTGCCGCACCTGGCCGACTTAGTCAAGATGGCCTTCATAGCGGCCACAGCCGAGTCGGACCAATTGAGACTATGCGGATTATACGCCTTGGAGAAGGTTATAAAAGATTTCTCAGCCGTACCAGAGCCTGAACTGCCTGGTGTACTATTGTTGGAACAGTACCAAGCTCAGGTGCGTGACTGGATTTATCTATCTATATGTGTATATATATGTACTTAATTGACGTGCTGTCTGTCTGTCTGTGTGTGGTAGAGCAGAATACGCCCTGCGTCACATTGGTTTAGTTAAACAAATCATTTTTGCACAATTTAAAATCTGAAATTCCTGAACTAGACGCAAAAAGTGGTGGATTTTGCCATAGACATCGAGCTATATTTGGGCCATAGACTAAATGCGAAGTGTTAATATTTTATTTACAGGTTGGCGCGGCTCTTAGACCGGCCTTTGCTCCGGACACATCGCCGGATGTCACCGCGGCAGCTTGCAGAGTTTGCTCGGAATGGATTGGATCGGGTGTGGCTAGGGATCTGGGCGATTTGAGGCGGGTTACTCAACTGCTAGTCTCATCGTTGGCTAAGCTATCGGATTCTGCGCCTTCGGCTAGTAAACAGGTTAGCTGTTGAGACACTCGCGTGACCCACTGCTCAACCAGTCCTATAGATCCTTTAATGACCCACTGCTCAACCAGTCCTATAGATCCTTTATTGACCCACTGCTCAACCAGTCCTATAGATCCTTTATTGACCCACTGCTCAGCCAGTCCTATAGAGCCTTTATTGACCCACTGCTCAGCCAGTCCTATAGAGCCTTTAATGACCCACTGCTCAACCAGTCCTATAGAGCCTTTAATGACCCACTGCTCAACCAGTCCTATAGAGCCTTTAATGACCCACTGCTCAGCCAGTCCTATAGAGCCTTTATTGACCCACTGCTCAACCAGTCCTATAGAGCCTTTATTGACCCACTGCTCAACCAGTCCTATAGAGCCTTTAATGACCCACTGCTCAACCAGTCCTATAGAGCCTTTAATGACCCACTGCTCAACCAGTCCTATAGATCCTTTTATGACCCACTGCTCAGCCAGTCCTATAGATCCTTTAATGACCCACTGCTCAGCCAGTCCTATAGATCCTTTAATGACCCACTGCTCAACCAGTCCTATAGATCCTTTATTGACCCACTGCTCAACCAGTCCTATAGATCCTTTATTGACCCACTGCTCAGCCAGTCCTATAGATCCTTTAATGACCCACTGCTCAACCAGTCCTATAGATCCTTTATTGACCCACTGCTCAACCAGTCCTATAGATCCTTTATTGACCCACTGCTCAGCCAGTCCTATAGATCCTTTATTGACCCACTGCTCAACCAGTCCTATAGATCCTTTATTGACCCACTGCTCAACCAGTCCTATAGATCCTTTATTGACCCACTGCTCAGCCAGTCCTATAGATCCTTTATTGACCCACTGCTCAACCAGTCCTATAGATCCTTTATTGACCCACTGCTCAACCAGTCCTATAGATCCTTTATTGACCCACTGCTCAACTAGTCCTATAGATCCTTTCATGACCCACTGCTCAACCAGTCCTATAGATCCTTTCATGACCCACTGCTCAACCAGTCCTATAGATCCTTTATTGACCCACTGATCAGCCTTTAATGACCCACTGCTCAGCCAGTCCTATAGATCCTTTTATGACCCACTGCTCAGCCAGTCCTATAGATCCTTTATTGACCCACTGCTCAACCAGTCCTATAGATCCTTTATTTACCCACTGCTCAGCCAGTCCTATAGATCCTTTTATGACCCACTGCTCAGCCAGTCCTATAGATCCTTTATTGACCCACTGCTCAACCAGTCCTATAGAGCCTTTAATGACCCACTGCTCAACCAGTCCTACAGATCCTTTCATGACCCACTGCTCAACCAGTCCTATAGATCCTTTCATGACCCACTGCTCAGCCAGTCCTATAGATCCTTTATTGACCCACTGCTCAACCAGTCCTATAGATCCTTTATTGACCCACTGCTCAACCAGTCCTATAGATCCTTTATTGACCCACTGCTCAACCAGTCCTATAGATCCTTTCATGACCCACTGCTCAACCAGTCCTATAGATCCTTTCATGACCCACTGCTCAACCAGTCCTATAGATCCTTTATTGACCCACTGATCAGCCTTTAATGACCCACTGCTCAGCCAGTCCTATAGATCCTTTTATGACCCACTGCTCAGCCAGTCCTATAGATCCTTTAATGACCCACTGCTCAGCCAGTCCTATAGAGCCTTTAATGACCCACTGCTCAACCAGTCCTATAGATCCTTTTATGACCCACTGCTCAGCCAGTCCTATAGATCCTTTATTGACCCACTGCTCAACCAGTCCTATAGAGCCTTTAATGACCCACTGCTCAACCAGTCCTATAGATCCTTTATTGACCTACTGCTCAACCAGTCCTATAGATCCTTTTATGACCCACTGCTCAGCCAGTCCTATAGATCCTTTATTGACCCACTGCTCAACCAGTCCTATAGAGCCTTTAATGACCCACTGCTCAACCAGTCCTATAGATCCTTTATTGACCTACTGCTCAACCAGTCCTATAGATCCTTTATTGACCCACTGCTCAACCAGTCCTATAGATCCTTTATTGACCCACTGCTCAGCCAGTCCTATAGATCCTTTATTTACCCACTGCTCAACCAGTCCTATAGATCCTTTATTGACCCACTGCTCAGCCAGTCCTATAGAGCCTTTATTTACCCACTGCTCAACCAGTCCTATAGATCCTTTATTGACCCACTGATCAGCCTTTAATGACCCACTGCTCAGCCAGTCCTATAGAGCCTTTAATGACCCACTGCTCAACCAGTCCTATAGATCATTTTATGACCCACTGCTCAGCCAGTCCTATAGATCCTTTATTGACCCACTGCTCAACCAGTCCTATAGATCCTTTATTTACCCACTGCTCAGCCAGTCCTATAGATCCTTTTATGACCCACTGCTCAGCCAGTCCTATAGATCCTTTATTGACCCACTGCTCAACCAGTCCTATAGATCCTTTAATGACCCACTGCTCAACCAGTCCTATAGATCCTTTAATGACCCACTGCTCAACCAGTCCTATAGATCCTTTCATGACCCACTGATCAGCCAGTCCTATAGATCCTTTATTGACCCACTGCTCAACCAGTCCTATAGATCCTTTATTGACCCACTGCTCAACCAGTCCTATAGATCCTTTATTGACCCACTGCTCAACTAGTCCTATAGATCCTTTCATGACCCACTGCTCAACCAGTCCTATAGATCCTTTCATGACCCACTGCTCAACCAGTCCTATAGATCCTTTATTGACCCACTGATCAGCCTTTAATGACCCACTGCTCAGCCAGTCCTATAGATCCTTTTATGACCCACTGCTCAGCCAGTCCTATAGATCCTTTATTGACCCACTGCTCAACCAGTCCTATAGATCCTTTATTTACCCACTGCTCAGCCAGTCCTATAGATCCTTTTATGACCCACTGCTCAGCCAGTCCTATAGATCCTTTATTGACCCACTGCTCAACCAGTCCTATAGAGCCTTTAATGACCCACTGCTCAACCAGTCCTACAGATCCTTTCATGACCCACTGCTCAACCAGTCCTATAGATCCTTTCATGACCCACTGCTCAGCCAGTCCTATAGATCCTTTATTGACCCACTGCTCAACCAGTCCTATAGATCCTTTATTGACCCACTGCTCAACCAGTCCTATAGATCCTTTATTGACCCACTGCTCAACCAGTCCTATAGATCCTTTCATGACCCACTGCTCAACCAGTCCTATAGATCCTTTCATGACCCACTGCTCAACCAGTCCTATAGATCCTTTATTGACCCACTGATCAGCCTTTAATGACCCACTGCTCAGCCAGTCCTATAGATCCTTTTATGACCCACTGCTCAGCCAGTCCTATAGATCCTTTAATGACCCACTGCTCAGCCAGTCCTATAGAGCCTTTAATGACCCACTGCTCAACCAGTCCTATAGATCCTTTTATGACCCACTGCTCAGCCAGTCCTATAGATCCTTTATTGACCCACTGCTCAACCAGTCCTATAGAGCCTTTAATGACCCACTGCTCAACCAGTCCTATAGATCCTTTATTGACCTACTGCTCAACCAGTCCTATAGATCCTTTTATGACCCACTGCTCAGCCAGTCCTATAGATCCTTTATTGACCCACTGCTCAACCAGTCCTATAGATCCTTTATTGACCCACTGCTCAACCAGTCCTATAGATCCTTTATTGACCCACTGCTCAACCAGTCCTATAGAGCCTTTAATGACCCACTGCTCAACCAGTCCTATAGATCCTTTATTGACCCACTGCTCAACCAGTCCTATAGATCCTTTATTGACCCACTGCTCAACCAGTCCTATAGATCCTTTATTGACCCACTGCTCAACCAGTCCTATAGAGCCTTTAATGACCCACTGCTCAACCAGTCCTATAGAGCCTTTAATGACCCACTGCTCAGCCAGTCCTATAGAGCCTTTAATGACCCACTGCTCAACCAGTCCTATAGATCCTTTCATGACCCACTGCTCAACCAGTCCTATAGATCCTTTATTGACCCACTGCTCAACCAGTCCTATAGATCCTTTCATGACCCACTGCTCAACCAGTCCTATAGATCCTTTCATGACCCACTGCTCAATTAGTCCTATAGAGCCTTTAATGACCCACTGCTCAACCAGTCCTATAGATCCTTTATTGACCCACTGCTCAACCAGTCCTATAGAGCCTTTAATGACCCACTGCTCAGCCAGTCCTATAGATCCTTTATTGACCCACTGCTCAACCAGTCCTATAGATCCTTTAATGACCCACTGCTCAACCAGTCCTATAGAGCCTTTCATGACCCACTGCTCAGCCAGTCCTATAGAGCCTTTATTGACCCACTGCTCAACCAGTCCCAGATCCTTCAATGACCCACCCCCACCCCAATACAAACCCTTCAATGACCCACCCCCACCCCAATACAAACCCTTCAATGACCCACCCCCACCCCAATACAAACCCTTCAATGACCCACCCTCACCCCAATACAAACCCTTCAATGACCCACCCTCACCCCAATACAAACCCTTCAATGACCCACCCCCACCCCAATACAAACCCTTCAATGACCCACCCCCACCCCAATACAAACCCTTCAATGACCCACCCTCACCCCAATACAAACCCTTCAATGACCCACCCTCACCCCAATACAAACCCTTCAATGACCCACCCCCACCCCAATACAAACCCTTCAATGACCCACCCCCACCCCAATACAAACCCTTCAATGACCCACCCCCACCCCAATACAAACCCTTCAATGACCCACCCTCACCTCAGGTATTTTCCGAATCAGCTGCCACCATGGAACGCCTGGCAGTGCTTCGCGCTTGGGCCCAGGTCTATATCGTCGGTTCTAGACAAGACAGCGCTGAATCTAGCAGCAGCAGCAGCAGCCTACTGAGCTTTGTCCGGCCTCAACTAGATCGCCTAGCTGATCTGTGGCTAGCCGCACTAAGAGAGCACGCTGTTCTGTCACTGCCGCCTGAGTTGGCTGCTCAACTGCCAGCCTATAGGCCAGATTTAGCCGAAGCATCTAGGCCTCACTATGCCTCAAATTGGGCAGCTCTACTCGAGGCGTCCGCTTTGAGACTACGCGAAGAAGAGCAGAGCTGTCAGTCTGAGCCATCTGGTCGTCGGGCTGACGATCAAGCCGACACTGATTCGGCCAGTGCCAGCAGATCGGCTCGTTATCGCGAGAGACTCCACTTATTCCTAGGCCTATCTGTTGAAGCATTGTGCGCTTTGGTATCTAGGCAACCGCTGCCAGTTGTTGACCAATGCCTGCGCGCTTGTACGCACCTGTTGGAACCGGAATCTGCCAGGATATGTCTGGCTAAGGAGCCTGCCCTGCTGGCCGAATTAGCTCAGGTTTGTTAATTTTCTCTTAACTACTAATAGTAGTATTGTTATATTTGATGTATGTTGGCTAGATTATGACCAAATATATTTAGTAGGCTAATGACCAAATATATTTAGTAGGCTAATGACCAAATCCATTAGTATGACTATGACCAAATATTTTGTCAGCCTTTGATCAAAAAATTTTGTATCTATCACACTAATTATGGCCGAACCCATAACAAATTCAGTTTTTGTTAACCAACCCTCGAACAATGTCAGGCTCTTCACCGAACACTTCTGACTCGCGATTCGCCAGCCACGCATAGACTGTGCTGCTGCCTCCTGGCTCGCCTATTGTCCATCGCCGGCGGCCTACGCGAAGGTCGCGACTCCGGCGCCATCATACCCGGGCACAGTGTCGCATTCGCTTGCCTAGAAGCCGCCCTCTGCCTGCTGCTTCGCTATCAACCGGACCTGTGTCCCCAGTTGCGTGTCCCAGCCTGTCCCGGAGCCGCTCAACAGCAGCAGACTGGCGACTCGGCCGAGAGTGATTTGTTAGCTTCGGCTGTGTCGCTGTTTCCTTTAGTACCTCCTGTGTGCTCACCAGCCGGGGCATTGTCCGTACTGCCAGCTCTCTGTCACCTGCTATTGTCTGTGCTGCAACGCCCTCCGCCTTTGGGTCAGCTGATAACGGTGCGTCGCGCGGCATTAGACGCCATCCTGACGCTGGCTAGAGACTGCGAATCTCGCGGAGCCGTCTGGACTGAACTCTGCGCCTGCACCGCATTGAAGGTGACGACGGTTGCTTTAGAAGTTTTGGGTGTCTTTTGAAGTTAATTGGGTGTCCATTGATGTTACAAATTGTGTCTTCTGAAGTTCCTAGTGTGACATTACAAGTTACCAGGGTGTCTTTTAAAGTTACTAGGGTGTCTTTTGAAGTTAATTGGGTGTCTTAAAGTTAATAGGTGTCCTAAAGTTAGTAGGGTGTCTATTGAAGTTAATTGGGTGTCTTAAAGTTAATAGGTGTCCTAAAGTTAGTAGGGTGTCTTTTTAAGTTAATAGGGTGGCTTTTGAAGTTAATAGGGTGGCTTTTGAAGTTCCTTGGATGTTTTTAAAAGTTAATAGGGGTGTCCTAAAGTTGATAGGGTGTCTTCTGAAGTTGCTTGGGTGTCTTTTGAAGTTGCTAGGGTGTCTTCTGAAGTTGCTTGGGTGTCTTTTGAAGTTCCTTGGATGTTTTAAAAGTTAATAGGGGTGCCTTAAAGTTAATAAAGTGTTTTTTAAGTTAATAGGGTGTCTTCTGAAGTTGCTTGGGTGTCTTTTGCAGTTGCTAGGGTGTCTTCTGAAGTTTCTAGGGTGTCTTTTGAAGTTAAGAGGGTGTCTTTTGAAGTTAAAAAGGGTATCTTTTAAAGTTCCTTGGATGGCATTACAAGTTACTAAGGTGTCTTTTATAGTTACAAGGGTGTATTTTGAAGTTGCTAATGTGTTTATTCACTTCAGAGTTTATAACGAATTAAATTGAACTATTTTCTCCTATCAGGTATCCCAAACAGAACACCTGGACACTAGCGAGCGCGCTAAGTTCCTATCCGATCTCTGCCTAACGTGCCCCGCATTGTGCCTGCGCGCACAATTAGCCGACACACTCTGCCAACTATTGGACAGCCTGTGGGAATCGAACCGCCGACCTTCGGAATCAGCCGAACTGGCCGCTTCTCTGGTGCGGGCCGCGCCGCAACGGCGGGCTTATTTTTCTAGGCGCCTGGCGCCGAAAGCGTTCGCCAATCTGCTTCGACTAGGAGAATCGCTGGCCGATAATGAGAAGCAGCAGCTGTGCTCAGAATTCGATTTAGAAGTTCTAGACGCATCTGCCACGCTGGCAGCCGCTGTCCTATCAGCTGTTTCGCCGTCAGCTAGCCAATCAGATGGCGCCGATGTCGCACAGAAGACTGATTCCCAACGCAGGCGTCTTCTGTTGCTTCTGTTGACGCCCCTAGTTGGCTTGCTGCAGCCAGATGTGCCGGATGCTCCAGCCAGTGGGAGGGCCTGGCTTCAGCTGCAACGCCTGCTGCCACAGTACGCCGAGCTAAGTAGGTCGCTTCTAATTGAAGTGCCCGAATTGAAGATTCGTTTAGAAGCTACTCAACGCGCCCTGCTTGCTAAGCAACAACGTGGAGAGTCTAGTCAGGAGCGACAACAGAAGCAGCAGCAGCAGCAGCAGCAACAGCAGCCTACTATTCAGCTGAAAATGAACTTTAGTGGCTTCGCTTGATTTTAATATAATAAACTAATTAGATGGCTATTGGTATGCATCGATATAGTTACTCCCGCCGTTTACCTAGTACCAGTTTTTCTCCTGTGATGATGCAATAGCTTTTCGTTTCGCTTAAGTGTAATTTTATCGATTTTTTAATCTCTTAAATCATTTAAAAATCGTTGATAAATCGCTTATCCAATTTTTGTTTTAAACATATAAACCGTTAATTTTGAGTCTCTCTTATAGATACAGTAGTTGGAAAAGTGGATTACACTTTATAAATCAGAATTATCCCTTAATCTTCAATGTGATATCCTATTCGTATACACTAATCTGTGTTGTCCACTAATTTGCTTATGTATATTTTTTGTATTTTTCTTAGCATTGTTTTCCGATGTAATTTACTATATATTTGTGCACTGATCATTTTAAACAGATTAAGTTATAAACGTGTTTTGATGTTTTTAAACAGACTTTTTTTAATGTTTTAGTTAGTTTGTTGTTACACAATAAGCTATCTGTTACTAATACGTAAATTTAGTTCTAAAATCATTAGTCTTTTGTGTTTACATTATATTCTCCAGCAAAGAACCTGTCTAGCAAAAGCTACTTGCAGTAGTTTGCACCAAAGCTTATGCAATTTATTTGCTATTTACTTAAAGTCAATAAAATACAATCCGCGTTTGTCATTAATGAAAGTAGTATATTTTGTGTTTTTTATTTTCATTTAGTTCTTTAGATTAAGGTCAATTAACAGTAACTACTACCTTAACAATAGTTTATTTATTACACTAAAGTTAATCTAAAATTAACTTTATCTTGACTTCATTTATGGTTTTTTCCAACTTGGTTTGCAGAATAAGCAAGTAATCAATTATGGCATCTGCGGATCTGCCAATCAATATCGAGCCGACCGAGGAGTCTAAATTATCGGACGACAAGACCGAAAAAGCGTCAACCACTTCGTCATCTTCGGCGTTGACTTTGGGCACTGCTGCCACAGCCAACTCCGCCGATTGGGAGCTGGTCGAACCGCCGGCAGTGCCCAGTCTACTGTCTGCTGAATGTCTGGCGCCTTCTGCCAGCAGTAGCAGCTCCGTTGAGGTTTTGCTAGCCTCTGAAACAGAGGACGCCCTTGAAGATGCCGATAGCCTAGCTAATAATGTGGACGAAATTGGCGTTGAACTGCTGGAAGATAATGAGCAGCAAATGATGCCAAGCTCCATGCAAGCTTCTGGTTCTACAGTGGCGACAACTACGGAGACCACCGCTGTTCAGCAGGCTGCTGGACGACAAGATGACACGACGACGGATTCAGTTCAGCAGCAGCAGCAGCAGCCACTAATTTCAGGACCATCCGAACAACGGATTATTCAAGCGATTCGTCTATTACAAAACACTTTGCCAGCATCGTCCGAGCAGCCGGCGCCTCAGGGGGTGAGTGGTAGAGCGGTCTAACGCGATTGCCTCTTGCGCCAAGGTCCCTGAGCTCGATTGCGCGGCGAGGCCACATTTATTTGGGGCGCAGCCGCGTAGAAAATGCTTGGGTACTTTTCGTGCAATTTAGGGCACTTCAAGGCACTATTTGTTAAGGTCCTGGCGATGAGAAAGTCAAGGCAGATGTACATTATACCTGTGTGAGCATGAGCCTGCAGGACGGTATCTGGATGCGTGTGTGCTCAGGAGTCAGCGAAATGGGGCAGAACTGCCTCCTCGCTGGCTGCGGGTCTAGTGTCACCAAATGATGCGCCATTGCCCGCAGCCCTCCTGCAATTATTATTATTATTAGGCGGCGCCTCCGTCTCCTCCGTCGACGCCGACGCCTCCGCCGGAACCGGAGCCCGCTCGACTTCGCATTATTCGTCGCTGGCTAGCCTACGACGAAGAGGACATCAACGAAGCCGAACGAGAGTCGCCTCCCGAGAGCGACATCGGACTGGCCGATCCGCCGCCGCCCGCAGCTGGCAACGAGGATCAGGACAATAACGCCGACTATGGCCACGTGCTGCCCGCGATGCTGGCTACAGCAGCCCGTCAGCGTCAGCGTCAGTATTGTCATCGGCCGAATGACCCGGTGAATTGCCGGCTGACTGTTCTGTGCCTGCTGGCTTTGGCGTTCGCCACCGGTCTCGGCCTCGGACATTTTTTTGGCTGCTCCGGTTCTGGGCGAGACGGCCGGCTGCTGATTGGTTGCCGGGCCTGGAGGGCCGATCAGGTATTCCATTTGTATTTCTCGTTTTGTTTAATGATTCAGGTTTTGAGGTTGTGACCCTTTTCCCCAAATTATCTTCTCTTTCTTCCCCAATCTTCTCCCCTTTCTTTCCCCGAATTTCCCCTTTCTTTCCCCCAATCTTCTCCCCTTTCTTTTCCCCAATCTTCTCCCCTTTCTTCCCCCCAATCTTCTCCCCTTTCTTCCCCCCAATCTTCTCCCCTTTCTCCCCCCCCAATCTTCTCCCCTTTCTTTCCCCCAATCTTCTCCCCCTTTTTCACCGCAATCTTCTCCCCTTTCTTCCCCCCAATCTTCTCCCCTTTCTTGCCCCCAATCTTCTCCCCTTTCTCCCCCCCCAATCTTCTCCCCTTTCTCCCCCCCAATCTTCTCCCCTTTCTTTCCCCCAATCTTCTCCCCCTTTTTCACCGCAATCTTCTCCCCTTTCTTCCCCACAATCATTTCCCCTGTTCGTCTGTTCCAACCCCGATGTTCTTATTTTTGTTCCTATTATATTCTCCTCTTTCTTCCCTCAATCTCCCCTCCTTCCCTGCTTAAGTCCTATTGAATTTCTCTAATTGATACTCATCTCGTCTCCTCCCTGCAACCCCAAGGCTTCTCGTTCGCGCGCCCTTCGTCGCGATCTAGCCGCTTGCACTCGTCGCTACGACGATCTGGAGCTAACTATCAGCGAACTGAAGACTACCCTAGTGCAGAAGGAGTACGTCGACAAATGGGAGAGCTTATACGCCGAATCCGAAGAGGAGAAGGACGCCCTGCGCGTTGCTATGGAGCTCTACAAGACTCGATATAATCGGGAGAAGGCTAAGAATGAAGAGCTGGGGGAGCGCTTGGCGGAAGCTGAGAGAGTCTGCAACGCAACCCAGTCTAATGTACAGGTGATTAACGGGAAATCGCTGGTCTTTAGCCTTTTTAGTTGCTAGGGTACTAAACTATGCAGTCGTTTTTTGATTCGTATCTTTCGCTTATTTGTATATAATAGTTGGTTGCCATGCTAGCTTTCTGGCAAATGATGGTTGTTGCTATGCGAGCTTTCTGGCAAATGATAGTTGGTTGCTATGCTAGCTTTCTGGTGAATAATGGTTGGTTGCTATGCTAGCTTTCTGGTGAATAATGGTTGGTTGCTATGCTAGCTTTCTGGAAAATGATGGTTGGTTGCTATGCTAGCTTTCTGGTGAATAATGGTTTGTTGCTATGCTAGCTTTCTGGATAATGATGGTTGGTTGCTATGCTTGCTTTCTGGTTAATGATAATTAGTTGCTATGCTAGCTTTCTGGTGAATAATAGTTGGTTGCTATGCTAGCTTTCTGGTGAATGATAGTTGGTTGCTATGCTAAGTTTTAGTAAATGATAATTGGTTGCTATGCTAGTGTTTTGGTAAATGATGGTTGGTTGCTATGCTATCCGGTTAGTTAGTGATATTTTGTCGTTATTTTACGATAGTTGCCATGGTAACTCTTTATTAAGACGTCAACAACGATCATAGGTTTTTGCTTTACACAGGTTCTACTGATGAGTTTAGTCGTATTGCTGTTTTTTCAAATAATTTTTTTATTATTTTAGATCGAACAGTTGAAATCTGCCAATGCCAAGCTTCTCACTGAGGCAGCTGAGCTTCGTTCTAAAATTGATTCTAACAAGCTCGCTAACCAATGCCATCGCGACTGGCTATTCGGCGTCCTTAGCAACGGCACTGCAGCCGCCGCTAAAGTTGGCTGCGGCCTGTTTAATCGGGTTAACAATGCTTCGGATCGGTTGCTAAGGAAGCTTAGCAACAGTTCCAGCGGAGTTATGATGAAAAAGTTCACTAACGCCACTGTGGCCCTATTTAGAAAGCATCTAGGCGACGTCACTAATCGGTTGCTAGGCAACCTAGACAAAGCTTCCGGCGGCTATTTGGCCAATTTGCCAAAGCGCTATTTCAATTTCTCCATGATTGAAGTCGCAACCGTAACGACTGAGGATAAAACTAAAGAGACTGAACCCCCAGGTCCGGCTCCACCTTCAATTATTGTTGCTAAGGACGCTCAGTGCGTCATTAGCAACGCCAAGAACAGAGAAGATTTAGCCAGCAAGGCCAGCACCGCCCTTCGCTGGAGTCTGGATGGTCGCGCCGAGGTGCGCGCGAAGGAGAGAAAAATTGGGGCCAAAGAGATTCAACGTCTGGGGAAGCTGAATCGCAGGAAGGGAACGCGACACGACTGGTACGCGCGAAGGCTGCAGGTGCGTCGCTGAATAAAACTATTTGATTGACAAGTTCTACTTTTAGATTTGGAGGATCGACCCTATCCGCCATTTTCCCCCTGAATTAATCCATATCGCTGTTTTTAATAGACTGACCCCTAACAGTTTCCAATAGATTGACCCCTAACAGTTTCCAATAGATTGACCCCTAACAGTTTCCAATAGATTGACCCCTCACAGTTTCCAATAGATTGACCCCCTCCCAGTTGCCAATAGACTGACCCCTAACAGTTTCCAATAGATTGACCCCCTCCCAGTTGCCAATAGATTGACCCCCTCCCAGTTTCCAATAGATCGACCCCCTCCCAGTTGCCAATAGATTGACCCCTCGCAGTTTTCAATAGATTGACCCCCTCCCACAGTTTCCAGTAAATTGACCCCCTCCCAGTTTCTAAAAGATTAACCCCTTCCCAGTTTCCGATATTAGATTGAACCCCTCCCAGTTTCCAGTAGATTGACCCCCTCCCAGTTTTCAATAGATTGACCCCCTCCCACAGTTTCCGATAGATTGACCCCCTCCCAGTTTCCGATAGATTGACCCCCTCCCAGTGTCCAGTAGATTGACCCCCTCCCAGTTTTTAACAGATTGACCCCCTTACCAGTTTCCGATAGATTGACCCTCTCCCAGTTTCAATATTAGATTGACCCCTTGCCAGTTTCCAATATTAGATTGACCCCTTGCCAGTTTCCAATATTTGACTGACCCCCTCCCAGTTTCTAATAGATTGACCCCTCCCAGTGTCTTCTAGTGAAACTGACGGAGTTTTCTATATCCCTAGAAACAGCACTAAGTTAATGTCTCAAATAAAATTTCTTAGACTCGACAGAAGCTGCGAGGTCACTATGAGGCGTCAAAGTCGAAGCCATACTACGACAATAAGCATTTTCCAGAGGAGGTCTTTGACGATGCCGACAGTCGGCTAAATATGAACGAGCGTAGCGAGGATGTCGAATGGGGCGTCGGGCAGCTGAAGGCCGCAGTTGACAAAGTCACTACTAGGCTAGCTCGGATTAAAGAAAAATTTCTCGCCGCAAAGCAGAGAAGATGGTCGGCTTAAACGCACTGCTAATGGGGAGAAATTTGTGTCGAGAATTTGTGAATAGACTGATTGGTTTTCCTAGGTGTCTGGGCAGGTGTGCGGGCGATTTTTTTTATTTGCAATTTTTTCTGCTTTTAAAATGTTTTATTTATCGCTCTTCAATAACTTTTCCACAATTTTTATCGTTGAAATCTGACCTTCAGGTGCTCAAATTGGATTCATTTACACACCTTCAGGTCCTCAGGTTGGGTTCAGATACAGACTTTCAGGTCCTCAGATTGGGTTCGGATACACAACTTCAGGTTCTTAGATTGGGTTCAGATACACACCTTCAGGTCCTCAGATTGGATTCAGATACAGACCCTCAGGTCCTCAGATTAGATTCAGATACACACCTTCAGGTTCTTAGATTAGATTCAGATACAGACCTTCAGGTCCTCAGATTAGATTCAGATACACACCTTCAGGTTCTTAGATTGGGTTCAGATACACACCTTCAGGTCCTTAGATTAGATTCAGATACAGACCTTCAGGTCCTCAGATTGGGTTCAGATACACACCTTCAGGTCCTCAGATTAGATTCAGATACACAACTTCAGGTTCTTAGATTGGGTTCAGATACACACCTTCAGGTCCTCAGATTGGGTTCAGATACACACCTTCAGGTCCTCAGATTGGATTCAGATACAGACTCTCAGGTCCTCAGATTAGATTCAGATACACACCTTCAGGTTCTTAGATTAGATTCAGATACAGACCTTCAGGTCCTCACATTAGATTCAGATACACACCTTCAGGTTCTTAGATTGGGTTCAGATACACACCTTCAGGTCCTCAGATTAGATTCAGATACACAACTTCAGGTTCTTAGATTGGGTTCAGATACACACCTTCAGGTCCTCAGATTGGGTTCAGATACACACCTTCAGGTCCTCAGATTGGATTCAGATACACACCTTCAGGTCCTCAGATTGGATTCAGATACACACCTTCAGGTTCTTAGATTAGATTCAGATACAGACCCTCAGGTCCTCAGATTGGATTCAGATACACACCTTCAGGTCCTCAGATTAGATTCAGATACACACCATAAAACATACTAATAATAATTTATATTATCATTATTTACTTTAGCCGCTTATAGTTTATTTTTATTTACAAGTTGTCAACTAGTGAAGCATATGTATTCAATATCTGACACATAATTTCAGTTTTACTGCTCAACAAGTTTTTATGTAAATAGTTCCCGTTGCAATTACAGTTGTTGATAATGTTTTTTTGTAAATATGATTACTAGATAAAACAGCTCTACTGATTACCATCATCATATTCAGATAACTCATTTTATGTTTTATTATCATTGTCGTCGTTTTTTCGTACGTTTATTCGTTAATTACGTTTGCAAATATCTTCATAACCGATTAGTAATAACATATTACCCTCCATAGATTACAGATCCCTCATATTACCCACCATAGATTACTGATCCCTCATATTACCCTCCATTGATTACAGATCCCTCGTATTACCCTCCATAGATTACTGATCCCTCATATTACCTTTCATTGATTACAAATCCCTCATATTACCCTCCACCAAAGATTACAGATCCCTCATATTACCCTCTATAGATTACAGATGCATCATATTACCCTCTAAAGATTACAGATCCCTCATATTACCCTCCATAGATTACAGACCCATCGTATTACCTGAATGCTTGTAATTATCGTCCATTTGTGTGTATTTTGGTTTTACTATTTTTGCATGAATTTTACCTTTCGACTTTTTGTTTTCTACACATTTTTACATTGTAACAGCATTCTTCATTGAACTCAATTCCCTGTTCGAGTTTTACTAAAAAAGGAAAAATCTGAATATTTTTTTACCATTTTCATATCGTTTCCATTTCTGCATTGAGTTTATTAAAAAATATTTTTTTATACTTTATTCTCGCATTGTCCCATTCATTCCGTGCAACTTTTTTCTAAATTTCTCTATTTGGAGTTTGATTCAATATTCAAAATGTCCCCTCGCTGAAGACTGTATTTATTAAAGTTTGTGCCCCAATTCCTTCCTAATCGTGTAATAAGAATTAAATATATATTATTTTTCAAGCCCTGAATTCACACATGTCACCTGTCATTTACCTGTCACTGACACTCTAGTCCCATTCACCTGTCACTGACACTTCAGTCCCATTCACCTGTCACTGACACTTCAGTCCCATTCACCTGTCACTGACACTTTAGTCCCATTCACCTGCCATTCACTGACACTCTAGTCCCATTCACCTGTCACTGACACTTCAGTCCCATTCACCTGCCATTCACTGACACTTCAGTCCCATTCACCTGCCATTCACTGACACTTCAGTCCCATTCACCTGCCATTCACTGACACTTCAGTCCCATTCACCTGTCACTGACACTCTAGTCCCATTCACCTGTCACTGACACTTCAGTCCCATTCACCTGTCACTGACACTATAGTCCCATTCACCTGTCACTGACACTTCAGTCCCATTCACCTGCCATTCACTGACACTTCAGTCCCATTCACCTGCCATTCACTGACACTTCAGTCCCATTCACCTGTCACTGACACTATAGTCCCATTCACCTGCCATTCACAGACACTTCAGTCCCATTCACCTGTCACTGACACTTCAGTCCCATTCACCTGTCACTGACACTTCAGTCCCATTCACCTGTCACTGACACTTCAGTCCCATTCACCTGCCATTCACTGACACTTCAGTCCCATTCAGCTGCCATTCACTGACACTTCAGTCCCATTCACCTGCCATTCACTGACACTTCAGTCCCATTCAGCTGCCATTCACTGACACTTCAGTCCCATTCACCTGTCATTCACTGACACTTCAGTCCCATTCACCTGTCACTGACACTTCAGTCCCATTCACCTGTCATTCACTGACACTTCAGTCCCATTCACCTGTCACTGACACTTCAGTCCCATTCACCTGTCACTGACACTTCAGTCCCATTCACCTGTCACTGACACTTCAGTCCCATTCAGCTGTCACTGACACTTCAGTCCCATTCACCTGCCATTCACTGACACTTCAGTCCCATTCACCTGTCACTGACACTTCAGTCCCATTCACCTGCCATTCACTGACATTTCAGTCCCATTCACCTGCCATTCACTGACACTTCAGTCCCATTCACCTGTCACTGACACTTCAGTCCTATTCACCTGCCATTCACTGACACTTCAGTCCCATTCACCTGTCACTGACACTTCAGTCCCATTCACCTGTCACTGACACTTCAGTCCCATTCACCTGTCACTGACACTTCAGTCCCATTCACCTGTCACTGACACTTCAGTCCCATTCACCTGTCACTGACACTTCAGTCCCATTCACCTGTCACTGACACTTCAGTCCCATTCACCTGTCACTGACACTTCAGTCCCATTCACCTGTCACTGACACTTCAGTCCCATTCACCTGCCATTCACTGACACTTCAGTCCTATTCACCTGTCACTGACACTTCAGTCCTATTCACCTGCCATTCACTGACACTTCAGTCCCATTCATCTGTCACTGACACTTCAGTCCTATTCACCTGCCATTCACTGACACTTCAGTCCCATTCACCTGTCACTGACACTTCAGTCCCATTCACCTGTCACTGACACTTCAGTCCCATTCACCTGTCACTGACACTTCAGTCCTATTCAACTGCCATTCACTGACACTTCAGTCCCATTCACCTGTCACTGACACTTCAGTCCCATTCACCTGTCACTGACACTTCAGTCCCATTCACCTGTCACTGACACTTCAGTCCCATTCACCTCCCATTCACTGACACTTCAGTCCCATTCACCTGCCATTCACTGACACTTCAGTCCCATTCACCTGCCATTCACTGACACTTCAGTCCCATTCACCTGTCACTGACACTATAGTCCCATTCACCTGCCATTCACAGACACTTCAGTCCCATTCACCTGTCACTGACACTTCAGTCCCATTCACCTGCCATTCACTGACACTTCAGTCCCATTCACCTGCCATTCACTGACACCTCAGTCCCATTCACCTGTCACTGACGCGTATTTTTAATATTCTTAACCAAATTTAAAATACTTTTCAGCTTTTCAAAATAACTACAAAGCTTGAATATTTATAATGAGCAACCAACCTGAGAACAGTAATCAACAGCAGCTGGGTGAGAATGAGAATAATCAGCAGAGTCAAGAGGATGGCGCCGATCATCAGGTTTCGGCCCCGGAGGTCCCTTCTAAGTCGTCAGAGATCAACACTGATGCGGTTGTTGTAAAGCAAGTGTTTTTCGTTATGCCCTGAACTTTTTCTTTACCACTAACAACAAAACAGCATGGCCAGAGAGACATTACCAGTGCTGAAAACTCATGTATCATATTTATTTTTTTAACAACGCAAACTACATAAGTAAGATGTCCTTAGCAACGCTTCTTCTTCAAAATTGTTTGTCTTAGCAACGCTAACTCCATCAAAATATTCGCCTTAGCAACGCTAACCACATCAAAATATTCGCCTTAGTAACGCTAAACATATCAAAACATTGTCTTTGCAACTTCGACTCCAAAATATTTATCTTAGCAACGCTAACTACATCAAAATATTCGCCTTAGCAACGCTAACCACATCAAAATATTCGCCTTAGCAACGCTAACTACATTACTAATATATCTTTATAATGTTAACAATCGACAGGGATGACAGTAAAAGTACAGACACCGGTAGCGGTACAACTAGCAGTGCGGACGTCAGCAACACGTCCTCGGACATCTATCACGTGAAGTGGATCAGGCGCGGTGATAGGCAGCATCCAGTGGTGACACAGAATGTCAATGGACCCTGTCCTCTATTAGCCATTGCTAATACCCTGCTGCTGCGCGGGACTATTGAGTTGCCATCCGGGTGCGCCTATGTCACTTCTCACGATCTGATGCAACGATTAGGCAACGCTTTGATGTCAGCGGTTGCTAGGCAAAACCAACGGCAACAGCTAAATGAGCCATCAAATTCTTCTTCTTCTGATCCGGTTCAATCCAATTTGGAACAGTTGGTTGGTGATTCGCTGTCACTGTTTCCGAAACTGCAAACTGGATTGGATATCAATGTTCGATTCTCCGGGTTAGTGAGGCTTGGCTGCGTTGTTGGGCAACTGTGCCTTGATAGATCCGGTAGATATGAGAGATGGAGAGACTCGAGAATAAAGAGACAGGTAGATATGGGAGATAAAAATACAGGTAGATTGGGTAAGATAGACAGGTAGACTGGGTAAGATAGACAGGTAGATTGGGTAAGATAGACAGGTAGATTGGGTAAGATAGACAGGTAGACTGGGTAAGATAGACAGGTAGATTGGGTAAGATAGACGGGTAGATTGGGTAAGATAGACAGGTAGATTGTGTAAGATAGACAGGTAGATTGGGTAAGATAGACAGTTTGATTTCAAAAAGCCCACTCTAATTGTTTTCAGCTACTCAAAGTTTGAGTACACGCCCGAGCTGGACATATTCGATCGATTCGACATCGACTTGGTGCACGGCTGGGTGCTAGATCCGCAACAATCGGATGTGTCGGATTTCATTGGCTCTTTAACCTACAATCAGTTGGTTGAAAAGATTATAACAGCCAAATCCGACTGCAATCACGATCTGGCTCCGCAGGGTACGGATGGGAGTCTATTGTTTGCCCTATAGAAACGATTAAAAATACTAAGCCTTAAAATGTAATTTACAGCCATTGCTGCCGAGGAATTCCTAGCCAGCACCTGTAATCAGCTGACTGTCTGCGGACTCATGCAACTGGCCGAGTCCTTGAATGAGGGCGCACTCTGTGTACTGTTTAGAAATAATCATTTTTCAACGTTAACTAAACAGAAGGTAAGTTGGTTGATTGAAGGCGTCCTTTATTTTTAATCAACTTTTTCATTGTGACGTAATATGTTTTTTGGTTTTGCGTGACGTCATTTTCTATTTATAGATTGTAAACATAAAACTGAAATGATACCTATTCTAATCGCAAGTCGAACTTTTGACCTCCACTTAATAAGTTCAAAATGTAACTTCAGGCTACCATTATAAAATAATCTCGCTTTAACTTGTTATGTTTTGTTTCTATCGAATAGTTAATTGATGACATGATGTTTCTATTTATAGAACTATTTCTTCATGACGTCATGTTTCTATTTATAGAAATATTTCTTTGTGACGTCATGTTTCTATTTATACTTCAGTCTAAAAATCTAATCATGTTTATGACGTCATCTCGCTTCACTAAAATCTCAGCTCATCATGATTATGTATACAAAAATATCTGATGCACTCCGCAGGGCAAACTCTATCTCCTAGTAACTGACCAGGGCTTTCTTCACCAACCCGACGTTGTCTGGGAGACCCTAGACAACATCGACAATGACAGCAGCTTTGTTGGGGCCGATTTTCACCCGTCAGAAATTGAAGCAACCGCTGGCTACCCGGATCAGTCGCCGACTGACGCGGCCGCCGGACAAGTTGAGCGAGACAGACAACTGGCGATTGCTTTGCAGAACCAGACTTGTGAGTGACATGTTGGTTTACTCATGTTGCTTCTTGTCTTCTCACTTTACCTCTCACTCCCTCTCACTCTACTTCTCACTCCACATCTCACTCTCCCTCTCCTCTCACTCTTACTCTACATCTCATTCTCACTCTACCTCTGACTCTCACTCTACCTCTCACTCTTACTCTACCTCTGACTCTCACTCTACCTCTTACTCTCACTCTACCTCTCACTCTCCTCACTCTACCTCTGACTCTCACTCTACCTCTCAATATCTCACTCTACAACTTACTCTCTCTACCTCTCATTCTCCTCACTCTACCTCTCAGTCTGGGTTTAAATCTCTCTCTTACATACCCTGCCACTCTCCTTCTCACCCCAGTGTTGATCTAATCCCTCCTATCTCATGTCTCATACATTCCCAAGGACTAACTCAGCCTCCTCTTAACTTATTAATTTAGCGGGCGGCGGCGGCGGCGGCGGAGGCGCTAGCGGCGTTCATCCTTCGACGCAGACAGACGAAGAGCTGGCCCTTCAGCTGCAGCGCGAAGAGGAGCAACTATTTCAACGACAGCAAGAGCAGCAGCAGCAGCAGCAGCAGCAGCAGCGACAGCGTCAGCAGCAGTACCCGCAACCGTCTGGCCAGCAAAATCAGCGTCAAGAAGTTTCTCAGCAGCAGCAGCAGCAGCAGCAGCAGCAGGCTTTTAGAAATCATTTGCCCCAGAATAATAACCAACGGTCAAACTGTACTTGTCTCTGATATGACTCATATTTTGCATAACTCCAAAATCGTACCTATTATTCTATGCCTGGCTACTGTTTAAATTTTCGACATTTTCTCGTCTTTTTCTCGCACATCCTACTTGTAAGTAGTGCTGTTTGAATGCGCTCATTTGTTTTACAAAGACAGGCCTGTTGAATTCTTCACATAGTTTCATATTCTTTAATTCATAGACACAAAAGTTGTTGTTCACACTTGTTTGTAATGCTTATATTTTTGGTAATTTCTATACAGACGGCTAAAGCAAAAAATTGGCCTAATCTCCTTATCATATTCAGTTTATAAATAGTTTCGTGTGGATTCAATTATCTGTGCTATAAATTACGCGTGTCAATTTTATTTCTTATAATGATAAATTGTAAAAATGGTGACTATCTTTGAGCTCTATTCAATTAAAAAAACGGTACAAAATGATCTATTTTAATTTCTGTTAATAGTTACCGAGCCAAACAATCTATCATATTTTGTACATTCTGAAAATTTCATCCTTTTTTAATCTACCCAATAACTAATCTCTGTTTCACGCTTAAATAATGATTTTCCAGAGAGAAATAAATTGTACACTGGCCCTTATTCCGGTATGTTACAAAAATTACTAATGCTTCTAATAAATTCAGCATTGTAAGACATTATCCAGTTTGTTTGAGAATGAGAAATGAGAATGAGAAACAGACACACCAGATGAGAAACAGACTGACCAGATAAGAAACAGACAGAACCAGATGAGAAACAGACTGACCAGATAAGAAACAGACTGACCAAATGAGAAACAGACAGACCAGATGAGAAACAGACTGACCAGATGAGAAACAGACACACCAGATGAGAAACAGACACCAGATGAGAAACAGACTGACCAAATGAGAAACAGACACCAGATGAGAAACAGACTGACCAAATGAGAAACAGACACTCCAGATGAGAGACAGACTGACCAGATGAGAAACAGACTGACCAGATGAGAAACAGACTGACCAGATGAGAAACAGACACTCCAGATGAGAAACAGACACTCCAGATGAGAAACAGACACACCAGATGAGAAACAGACACTCCAGATGAGAAACAGACTGACCAGATGAGAAACAGACTGACCAGATGAGAAACAGACACTCCAGATGAGAAACAGACACTCCAGATGAGAAACAGACTGACCAGATGAGAAACAGACACACCAGATGAGAAACAGACACTCCAGATGAGAAACAGACACTCCAGATGAGAAACAGACACTCCAGATGAGAAACAGACACTCCAGATGAGAAACAGACACTCCAGATGAGAAACAGACACTCCAGATGAGAAACAGACACTCCAGATGAGAAACAGACACTCCAGATGAGAAACAGACACACCAGATGAGAAACAGACACTCCAGATGAGAAACAGACTGACCAGATGAGAAACAGACACTCCAGATGAGAAACAGACTGACCAGATGAGAAACAGACACTCCAGATGAGAAACAGACACTCCAGATGAGAAACAGACACTCCAGATGAGAAACAGACACACCAGATGAGAAACAGACACTCCAGATGAGAAACAGACACTCCAGATGAGAAACAGACACACCAGATGAGAAACAGACACTCCAGATGAGAAACAGACACACCAGATGAGAAACAGACTGACCAAATGAGAAACAGACACTCCAGATGAGAAACAGACACTCCAGATGAGAAACAGACACTCCAGATGAGAAACAGACACTCCAGATGAGAAACAGACACACCAGATGAGAAACAGACTGACCAAATGAGAAACAGACACACCAGATGAGAAACAGACACTCCAGATGAGAAACAGACACTCCAGATGAGAAACAGACACTCCAGATGAGAAACAGACACTCCAGATGAGAAACAGACACACCAGATGAGAAACAGACACTCCAGATGAGAAACAGACACTCCAGATGAGAAACAGACACTCCAGATGAGAAACAGACACTCCAGATGAGAAACAGACAATTGAATGACGGAGATGTCATTTGAAAATAGGTAAAATGCCAAAATTCTGTCTCACTAACCTGAGATCTGATAAACGGACGTGTTGAAATTCTAAGGAAAACATTTCTAAGGGGCAACAGACAGCTTGATCAGTTAAGCGCAAAAAGCATATTCTTTTGGTTGCATTTATTTTCCGAATATGTCTGCTAAAAGTACAAACCGTTGCTTTTTGACTTCTTAAAAAATGGCGCAAAGGTAGCTAACACAGCGTGCAACCCGATCCTATCTTGACATAATAACCGAAGGCAGGCACTGCTTTGTATCCAACTGACATCTTGATAAACAATGCCAAGTCATTTGGATAGCAGAATTTTCGAATGTACAAAAGTGCAAGAGGAATTGAAACAAACACTGGATATGAAGAAATAAAAGTTGGATTTGAAAAAAACTGACATTCGATCTGGATAAACAGGCATTAGATCTGGATAAACAGACATTGGACCTGGATAAACAGACATTAGACCTGGATAAACAGACATAAGACCTGGATAAACAGACATAAGACCTGGATAAACAGACATTTATCTGGATTAACAGACATTGGATCTGGATAAACAGACATTGGATCTGGATAAACAGGCATTAGATCTGGATAAACAGACATTTATCTGAATTAACAGACATTAGATCTGAATAAACAGACATTCATCTGGATAAACTGACATCTATCTGGATAAACTGACATTGGATATGGCTAAACAGAGATTGGATCTGGATAAACAGACATTTATCTGGATAAACAGGCATTGGATCTGAATAAACAGACATTTATCTGAATAAACTGACATTGGATCTGGATAAACAGACATTTATCTGTACAAACTGACATTTATCTGGATAAACAGTCATTGGATCTGGATAAACTGACATTTATCTGGATAAACAGACATTTATCTGGATTAACTGACATTTATCTAGATAAACAGACATTGGATCTGGATAAACTGACATTTATCTAGATAAACAGACATTGGATCTGGATAAACAGACATTGGGGTTTGAGAAACAGACAATTCGTAGAAATTTTCGCTTTGAAATCAAACTATTTGTAACTGCAGTTGGATCTAGTAAGTTACGAGTAGAATATTCTCGTTTATTACAGAAGGCACAAAGGTGAAACCACGTGACTGCCAAAGTAGAAACGAAGTCAATTAGGCTTGCCAATAGCTAATTTACGAACCGAAAATGCGAAATCGACACGATTCCATACAGTTTGGGAAATAAAGTTTCGACATTTTCAAACTTGCCTCGGGCGCCTGACTGCACTTTTTCTTATTCTATGCGCCAACGCATAGATTCTGAATATTAAAAAATGTAACAAAATCCACTTACCTTTTGAAGAAGAAACGTGGGAAAGTAGATTGATAGCTGGTAGGTAGAGTCTAGACTAATTAGGCGAATTCTTTAACCAAAGGGAATGCGCTTCCCTAAACCTTGTTTAGATAAATAAGCTAAGAATAAGTGGCACTTCCGGTCCACTTTGTAGAGGTAGCCAACTCTCTCACCTGTGTCCCGGCGAGCTAATGGGGTCTTCACAGAACATTCCTAATTAGGAAATTCTTTTGGCGGATGAAAACACTAATATTTTCTTTTGTATTCACTGATTGCAGTTTAGCAGTGAATCGGACGAAATAGTAGGAACCGTAGCTAGAATCGCAAAAGGAATCGTAGCAAGAATCGTAGCTAGAATCGTAGCTAGAGCCGATAGCCAGAATCGTAGCTAGAATCGCAGCTGGAACCGTAGCTAGAATCGCAGCAGGAATCGTAGCTAGAATCGCAGCAGGAATCGTAGCTAGAATCGCAGATGGAACCGTAGCTAGAATCTCAGCAGATACCGTAGCTAGAATCGCAGCAGGAATCGTAGCTAGAATCGCAGCAGGAATCGTAGCTAGAATCGCAGCAGGAATCGTAGCTAGAATCGCAGCTGGAACCGTAGCTAGAATCGCAACAGGAATCGTAGCCAGAATCGCAGCTGGAACCGTAGCTAGAATCGCAGCAGATACCGTAGCTAGAATCGCAGCAGATACCGTAGCTAGAATCGCAGCAGATACCGTAGCTAGAATCGCAGCAGATACCGTAGCTAGAATCGCAGCAGATACCGTAGCTAGAATCGCAGCAGATACCGTAGCTAGAATCGCAGCAGATACCGTAGCTAGAATCGCAGCAGATACCGTAGCTAGAATCGCAGCAGGAATCGTAGCTAGAATCGCAGCAGGAATCGCAGCAGGAATCGTAGCTAGAATCGCAGCAGGAATCGCAGCAGGAATCGCAGCAGGAATCGTAGCTAGAATCGCAGCAGGAATTGTAGCTAGAATCGCAGCAGGAATCGTAGCTAGAATCGCAGCAGGAATCGTAGCTAGAATCGCAGCAGGAATCGTAGCTAGAATCGCAGCTGGAATCGTAGCAAGAATCGCAGCAGGAATCGAGAATCGAAGCTAGAACAGCTGCAATAAATACGGTTGCATTCATGTAAGTATCCGTAGTTTCAATGAAAAAATTCTCGAAAACATTCCCAATTTTCTTTTTTCCTTTAGTTCGCTCAGAAAACGATACACACCTATATTGAAGTAGGTTTCTCGCAGCGTTTCTACACCGACTCCCATTTCAAGTATGAAATTCGATTTTAATTTTTATCAGCCTAGTTTTAATTTTTTCGGGAGAAAATACTTCTGTATCCGCAACTCTAACTGACGAATTAGCCTTGGGCTGTAAGACCTGTCGGGTTCATTGGATTACAGTGGCTTAAAGACATGAACCTACTTTACTATAGCAATTGTGTAGTCTCGCTATCAATTTTTTCAATCCAAAATATGATTGACAGCCCTACCTACAGTGCCTATTAACGCGCTGTTACTTAATTGGCTACAAATCTACGAGTACTAAATAATCCATTAATTTGTCATCTGCCCATTATCCCTGAGCCCACTCGGTAGAATTGTCAACAGTAATGTGACTAATCTATGGGCTGCCATTGTAGCTAGCTCAATAGCAGCTGATGGGACTTATATCCATATTTGTTGGCCTATCCCAGTCAGTCACAAATGAGACAAGATAATCATTAAACCAAAATCCATTACCAGCCAACTGTTCAACAAAAACTTTATTTACTGTTTTTTTAACTTCATTTTTTAAACCAATAATCACCTTACTAGCTACGCCTTTATCCTCTAGACCTCTATCCGTTATCCTCTAGACTACTATCCGTTATCCTCTAGACCTCTATCCTCTAGACCTCTATCCTCTAGACCTCTATCCTCTAGACCTCTATCCTCTAGACCTCTATCCTCTATCCTCTAGACCTCTATCCGTTATCCTCTAGACCTCAATCCTTTATCCTCTAGACCTCTATCCTCTATCCTCTAGACCTCAATCCTTTATCCTCTAGCCCTCTATCCGTTATCCTCTAGACCTCAATCCTTTATCCTCTAGACCTCTATCCGTTATCCTCCAGACCTCTATCCTTTATCCTCTAGACCTCTATCCGTTATCCTCTAGACCTAAATCCTTTATCCTCTATGCCTCTATCATTTATCCTTTATACCACTATACTACTATCAATTATCAGTCAACTCTCTATCCCATTATCAGTCAAGTCTCTATCCCATTATCAGTCAACTCTCTAACCCATTATCAGTCAAGTCTCTATCCCATTATCAGTCAAGTCTCTATCCCATTATCAGTCAACTCTCTAACCCATTATCAGTCAAGTCTCTATCCCATTATCAGTCAAGTCTCTATCCCATTATCAGTCAACTCTCTATCCCATTATCAGTCAACTCTCTAACCCATTATCAGTCAAGTCTCTATCCCATTATCAGTCAAGTCTCTATCCCATTATCAGTCAACTCTCTAACCCATTATCAGTCAACTCTCTAACCCATTATCAGTCAAGTCTCTATCCCATTATCAGTCAAGTCTCTATCCCATTATCAGTCAACTCTCTAACCCATTATCAGTCAAGTCTCTATCCCATTATCAGTCAAGTCTCTATCCCATTATCAGTCAACTCTCTATCCCATTATCAGTCAACTCTCTAACCCATTATCAGTCAAGTCTCTATCCCATTATCAGTCAAGTCTCTATCCCATTATCAGTCAACTCTCTATCCCATTATCAGTCAACTCTCTAACCCATTATCAGTCAACTCTCTATCCCATTATCAGTCAAGTCTCTATCCCATTATCAGTCAACTCTCTATCCCATTATCAGTCAAGTCTCTATCCCATTATCAGTCAAGTCTCTATCCCATTATCAGTCAAGTCTCTATCCCATTATCAGTCAAGTCTCTATCCCATTATCAGTCAACTCTCTATCCCATTATCAGTCAAGTCTCTATCCCATTATCAGTCAACTCTCTATCCCATTATCAGTCAAGTCTCTATCCCATTATCAGTCAACTCTCTATCCCATTATCAGTCAAGTCTCTATCCCATTATCAGTCAAGTCTCTATCCCATTATCAGTCAAGTCTCTATCCCATTATCAGTCAAGTCTCTATCCCATTATCAGTCAAGTCTCTAACCCATTATCAGTCAAGTCTCTATCCCATTATCAGTCAACTCTCTAACCCATTATCAGTCAAGTCTCTATCCCATTATCAGTCAAGTCTCTATCCCATTATCAGTCAACTCTCTAACCCATTATCAGTCAACTCTCTATCCCATTATCAGTCAAGTCTCTATCCCATTATCAGTCAAGTCTCTATCCCATTATCAGTCAAGTCTCTATCCCATTATCAGTCAAGTCTCTATCCCATTATCAGTCAAGTCTCTATCCCATTATCAGTCAACTCTCTATCCCATTATCAGTCAAGTCTCTATCCCATTATCAGTCAAGTCTCTATCCCGTTATCAGTCAAGTCTCTAACCCATTATCAGTCAAGTCTCTATCCCATTATCAGTCAAGTCTCTATCCCATTATCAGTCAAGTCTCTATCCCATTATCAGTCAAGTCTCTAACCCATTATCAGTCAACTCTCTATCCCATTATCAGTCAAGTCTCTATCCCATTATCAGTCAAGTCTCTAACCCATTATCAGTCAACTCTCTATCCCATTATCAGTCAACTCTCTATCCCATTATCAGTCAAGTCTCTATCCCATTATCAGTCAAGTCTCTATCCCATTATCAGTCAACTCTCTATCCCATTATCAGTCAACTCTCTATTTATTATCAGTCAACTCTCTATCCCATTATCAGTCAACTCTCTAACCCATTATCAGTCAACTCTCTATTTATTATCAGTCAACTCTCTATTTATTATCAGTCAACTCTCTATTTATTATCAGTCAACTCTCTATTTATTATCAGTCAACTCTCTATTTATTATCAGTCAACTCTCTATCCCATTATCAGTCAACTCTCTATTTATTATCAGTCAACTCTCTATTTATTATCAGTCAACTCTCTATTTATTATCAGTCAACTCTCTATCCCATTATCAGTCAACTCTCTATTTATTATCAGTCAACTCTCTATCCCATTATCAGTCAACTCTCTATTTATTATCAGTCAACTCTCTATTTATTATCAGTCAACTCTCTATTTATTATCAGTCAACTCTCTATTTATTATCAGTCAACTCTCTATTTATTATCAGTCAAAGTTTTTTTTCAGTAACATGATTTTATTATCTAAGACACTTCAAATAGAATTAGCCATTCCGTGTGTTGCAATAATTTGCTAAAAACTGCTTCGCTGCCATTGGCTGGAGCAGCAAATCGTGTTTCTCCAGCTATCTTCTGATTGGTTTAGACTGGGCATCAAATTAGAATAGAATTATACCAGAAATACAAGACAGGCAGCTGAGATTGAAAACTTGAAAAAAAAATTTGAGACGAATTCCATTCTGCAAGCAATCGCCTTGTTTATCGCTTTTTTTCCTAGAAAATCAAAAGTTACAACAATCTATAACCTGTCAAGGTAGGTCCACACTGTTTGTACTATTCTGCGAAGCAAAAGAAATGGTTGAAAATAATTGTCTTCAGTGTCTTGATTAATTGAAAGTGACAAGTTGATAATGTGGAAGATAATGGGTTTTTAGAGTGAACTCAGCGCAACATTCGCTACTACAGCCTATTTTAACAAAAAAAACAACCAATTGGAAAGCTGATTCAATTTTCTGCTTTTCTAGTTATTTTTTTCTCTCGACAAGAAAAGCACTTAAGCATCTAGCGATGTGTGATGTTACGAGTATTACTGAAACAATAATAATATATAATTGCTGAGTTGCGTTTGATTGCTTTTGCAACTGCTCAACGCTATTTTTGTCAACGCATTTGGCTCTTTTGATTCTAATGCATTCGTTCTAATTTGTAATCATGGCTTTAGCTTTCTATCGCCCTAATCTCACTCTCGCCCTAATCTCACTCTCGCCCTAATCTCACTCTCGCCCTAATCTCACTCTCGCCCTAATCTCACTCTCGCCCTAATGTCACTATCGCCCTAATCTCACTATCGCCTTATCTCACTCTCGCCCTAAACTCACTATCGCCTTATCTCACTCTCGCCCTAATCTCACTATCTCCCTAATCCCACTCTCGCCCTAATCTGACTCTCGCCCTTATCTCACTATCGCCCTAATCTCACTCTCGCCCTAATCTCACTATCGCACTAAACTCACTCTCGCCCTAAACTCACTATCGCAATAATCTCACTATCGCCCTGAACTCACTCTCGCCCTCAATATCAGGCTCCTGAGCTTTGTCCCGCCAATCCAGCTGTCATCCAATCAGATATTTTATGACAATCTGACATTTCCTTTAGGCGAAGCGAACTTTTCAATAATTAATATGCTCCGGCTTTCGCTTAGTCTGGCTTCTGGGACGCCGCGTTAAAAATAGCATGAAAAATAATTCAGGAAAAAAATGAAGCATTAAAAGTTTACATATATTCATATATACGAGCTATATAGGATGAGGGATGAAAAAAATCATGATAAAAATCGACTTTGTAGCTCGTAAAGATAGAGAACTAGAAATCATAGAGAGAGAAGCCAAAATTTGGGATTTAGATTTTTAACTGGCAATGGCTTCTGGGCCTAAATGAATCCTAAACTGTGCTTGCTAACCAGCAGTTACTCTATTACGGGTTTCATCGCTGCCATTTTAGCAGCTGTCCCCAAAACTGAATCAATATTTTCCGGCAAAAAATCCCACCTGCTCTGACACCTGTAAAAGCAGATTAGATAATTTAAGTTCCGTCTCAGTCCTTTTAATTATCTGCAAATTATCTACAGCCGGTTCGTATTTTCTTTGATATTGTGACAGGTGTCTTTTGTGCTGTCTTTGAAACTCTAGCAAAGGAGCTAGCAAAAGCAGAAACTATCGCATTAAGCTTCAATTGAAAAAAAGAAGCCTTTGTGAAAATGATTGTTAAAAGCTTCTCAGGTGTTTTATGGAGGATTGCGCATTTTGCGTTTGTCAGTAATCAGTGTCAAAAATCCCCATCAGTTTTTGGGATTCTTAAATCGAGTCAAAGGAATTCACGATATCAGCAAGCATCAAAATTCATTTTTAATTTGACTCGGCTAAAATATTTCAAAAGAATTGACATTCTATATGCCACTTCTAAGGGGAAAGAAGAGATCTGAGAATGAGAATGTGACTTTTTTATATTTTAATTTTCCAAGAAACTAGCGCTTTTTTCTCATATTCTCCTATTAAAACAAATTTTGTTTCATTTTAATTTCTTGTAATCATACTGAGCTCCATGAATCAGTTGTCAATTTTGTTGATAAATTCGAATGTCGCACATGACTAAGGTACTCGTTGCTGAATTATTTATATTTAGCGGAATGATGCGCGTGATTTACGCTGACCATCTGGCACCAATTTAAAAACAGCTTATCGCAGCAGAATTATTTCCAAGAATACCGATTCAATTTCTCATTTACGGGTTTTCTTGGTTAAGAAAGTTTAATATATCGTTGATTGTAGATAGCGTTATAGCATTATTTTATATAACTTTTAACAATTAATAAAGAGATCGAAATATAAACTTGTTATTCAAACACGTTAGATGTTGTATACTCAACCAGTTAGAAAAATCAACTAAATAATCAAACAAGTTGGTTGCTTTGGTAACTTATATTAAACAGTTCTACTAATGTACTTTAGTGTTAAATCACCTCTATACAAGTGAACAATAATGCCCCCCTACCTTATGAGCAGCTGCACAGATGTTGCTTCACAAAACCACTTCGCCCGTCGAGATCTGTCAGTCCTTTTCTCTAGGAGAAACAATGGAGAAAAATAGCATACGCAGCAGCTTCTTATCATTCCAGGGATTGATTGCTGGTTGGTTGCATTGTTGCTTAAAACGTTAGCATCATCACAAACCTAGTCTAGCGCGTCTGCGGAGCAGCAGAGAATGAGAGTGAATGCGGGTGGCACAGGCCCTATACCGCAGCACTTGTAACATGTGAATATGGCCAAGCTTTTTGACGAATTTTTATTTTCAAACAAGACTCCATTTAGTGGTGAAATATTTTCTAGACAAAAGACCGCAGTTAAATTGCTGCAGCTATTGAAAGATTTGGGAAAAGGAATTGTTATGGGATTAGAAATATGGGAATCAGACAGCACTCGCTAGAATGACGATACAGACTAGAGATAAGTGGAAGGACAGGGTGAGAGATGAGGGAGGATGGGAGAAAGGGTGAGGGGTTATGAGAAGTAGATTGAGAAGCAGATTGAGAAGCAGATTGAGAAGGAGAGTGAGATGCAGAATGAGAAGCAGATTGAGAAGGAGAGTGAGAATGAGACTGAGAAGGAGAGTGAGAAGGAGAGTGAGAAGGAGAGTGAGAAGGAGACTGAGAAGGAGAGTGAGAAGGATTGTGAGAGGGAGAGTGAGAAGGAGACTGAGAAGGAGACTGAGAAGGAGAGTGAGAAGGATTGTGAGAGGGAGAGTGAGAAGGAGAGTGAGAAGAAGAGTGAGAAGGAGACTGAGAAGGAGAGTGAGAAGGAGAGTGAGAAGGAGAGTGAGAAGGATTGTGAGAGGGAGAGTGAGAAGAAGAGTGAGAAGAAGAGTGAGAAGGAGACTGAGATGGACAGTAAGACGGAGAGTGAGAAGGAGACTGAGATGGACAGTAAGAAGGAGACTGAGAAGGAGACTGAGAAGGAGACTGAGAAGGAGAGTGAGAAGGAGAGTGAGAAGGATTGTGAGAGGGAGAGTGAGAAGAAGAGTGAGAAGAAGAGTGAGAAGGAGACTGAGAAGGAGAGTGAGAAGGAGAGTGAGAAGGAGAGTGAGAAGGATTGTGAGAGGGAGAGTGAGAAGAAGAGTGAGAAGAAGAGTGAGAAGGAGACTGAGAAGGAGAGTGAGAAGGAGAGTGAGAAGGAGAGTGAGAAGGATTGTGAGAGGGAGAGTGAGAAGAAGAGTGAGAAGAAGAGTGAGAAGGAGACTGAGAAGGAGAGTGAGAAGGAGAGTGAGAAGGAGAGTGAGAAGGATTGTGAGAGGGAGAGTGAGAAGGAGAGTGAGAAGAAGAGTGAGAAGGAGACTGAGAAGGAGAGTGAGAAGGAGAGTGAGAAGGAGAGTGAGAAGGAGAGTGAGAAGGATTGTGAGAGGGAGAGTGAGAAGGAGAGTGAGAAGGAGACTGAGAAGGAGAGTGAGAAGGATTGTGAGAGGGAGAGTGAGAAGGAGAGTGAGAAGAAGAGTGAGAAGGAGACTGAGATGGACAGTAAGACGGAGAGTGAGAAGGAGACTGAGATGGACAGTAAGAAGGAGACTGAGAAGGAGACTGAGAAGGAGACTGAGAAGGAGAGTGAGAAGGATTGTGAGAGGGAGAGTGAGAAGAAGAGTGAGAAGAAGAGTGAGAAGGAGACTGAGAAGGAGAGTGAGAAGGAGAGTGAGAAGGAGAGTGAGAAGGATTGTGAGAGGGGGAGTGAGAAGAAGAGTGAGAAGAAGAGTGAGAAGGAGACTGAGAAGGAGAGTGAGAAGGATTGTGGGAGGGAGAGTGAGAAGGAGAGTGAGAAGGAGAGTGAGAAGGAGACTGAGAAGGAGAGTGAGAAGGAGACTGAGAAGGAGAGTGAGAAGGAGACTGAGAAGGAGACTGAGAAGGAGAGTGAGAAGGAGAGTGAGAAGGAGACTGAGAAGGAGAGTGAGAAGGAGAGTGAGAAGGATTGTGAGAGGGAGAGTGAGAAGAAGAGTGAGAAGGAGACTGAGAAGGAGAGTGAGAAGGAGACTGAGAAGGAGAGTGAGAAGGAGAGTGAGAAGGATTGTGAGAGGGAGAGTGAGAAGAAGAGTGAGAAGAAGAGTGAGAAGGAGACTGAGAAGGAGACTGAGAAGGAGAGTGAGAAGGATTGTGAGAGGGAGAGTGAGAAGAAGAGTGAGAAGAAGAGTGAGAAGGAGACTGAGAAGGAGAGTAAGAAGGAGAGTGAGAAGGAGACTGAGAAGGAGAGTGAGAAGGATTGTGAGAGGGAGAGTGAGAAGAAGAGTGAGAAGAAGAGTGAGAAGGAGACTGAGAAGGAGAGTGAGAAGGAGACTGAGAAGGAGAGTGAGAAGGATTGTGGGAGGGAGAGTGAGAAGAAGAGTGAGAAGAAGAGTGAGAAGGAGACTGAGAAGGAGAGTGAGAAGGATTGTGGGAGGGAGAGTGAGAAGAAGAGTGAGAAGAAGAGTGAGAAGGAGACTGAGAAGGAGAGTGAGAAGGAGAGTGAGAAGGAGAGTGAGAAGGAGACTGAGAAGGAGAGTGAGAAGGAGAGTGTGAAAGAGACTGAGAGAGAAGGAAAGTTAGATAGGAACAGTGGTAGTGGCATGGTGGGTGTCAGAATGCATGAAACTGGTCAGTTGTGCCCCAGGGCAATCGATAATGCACGCGAGAATTTCCAAAGAAAAGCTCACAAACTGTGAAGGCGTTTAAAACCTAAAATTAAGACAAAAAGGCAAAATTTGTGACACGTGAGCAGTTCTATAAATGCCTCAATTTATGCCGTGGCAAATAGCCTTTGAAATGTGTCCTAAACTATTCAGTTTGACAGCAAATGGTCCATCCCAGGGACTCTAAACTAAAAAAAAGTTTTAGTTTTAGGACTGGTGGGAGGACAGATCGCCAAGCAATCGACGCGTGGGGAAATTGGGGATCTTAAATTTCGCGACTGCGGCTGGCTAAAAAGTTATGTTCCCCTCACTCATTGGGAACTGGGTTTGGGAGGGGAACTCTTGTCGGAGGTGAGACTTGCACTGGCACTTGATTGCAGCATCAGATTACCTATGCTGCGCCGGTTGCTATGGCAACCTTTGTGACGCTGCTGGCCGGGGGGGGCGGGAGACTTACAGGACAGACAAGGCACAGTCTGGCTCAGTTAGCTAGATAGACGAGATTTTAGCGAAAATTTAGTGGCAATTACTGTTTAAAGCTTCAATTGAATCAAGAGTATCAGTCTCATATCTCAGTCTCATATCTCAGTCTCATATCTCAGTCTCATATCTCAGTCTCATATCTCAGTCTCATATCTCAGTCTCATATCTCAGTCTCATATCTCAGTCTCATATCTCAGTCTCATATCTCAGTCTCATATCTCAGTCTCATATCTCAGTCTCATATCTCAGTCTCATATCTCAGTCTCATATCTCAGTCTCATATCTCAGTCTCATATCTCAGTCTCATATCTCAGTCTCATATCTCAGTCTCATATCTCAGTCTCATATCTCAGTCTCATATCTCAGTCTCATATCTCAGTCTCATATCTCAGTCTCATATCTCAGTCTCATAGCTCAGTCATCATTTTTTCATGTTTCTAGTCTACAGTTCAATAGACCAGTCAATAAGGCGCATTAGTTTATTTACAAGTTCATTTATATAGCAAAGCTGATGGTTGTATTACCCTCACCACAAAATGACTTGTTATTCTTGAAATTGATTTCACTTTTCCTTTTGCATTTTTACGACTTCGTCGCTGTTCAGTCTGTAGCACTGTTTCTATTGTCAGAATGCTTTAACACGCTTCACGATCTGGTTTTTTAGTATCTCGACCTGCTTCACTTGCTTAATTGGCACTTTATTTACCGACATGTTTACGCGATGCGTTAGCAAGAAAACATGTGAGGCTGTAAACTATTTTGATGGTCGATAAATGAGTTGAGCAGTAAAATGAAGTAGGAAGAAAATGCACTGACGGATATGGGACAAGACACTGAAGGATGAAGGGCAAGACACTGAAGGATGAAGGACAAGACACTGAAGGATGAAGGACAAGACACTGAAGAATGGAGGACAAGACACTGAAGAATGGAGGACAAGACACTGAAGAATGGAGGACAAGACACTGAAGGATAAAGGACAAGACAGTGATGAATGAGGGACAAGACACTGAAGGATGAAGGACAAGACAGTGATGAATGAGGGACAAGATACTGAAGGATGAAGGACAAGACAGTGATGAATGAGGGACAAGACACTGAAGGATGAAGGACTAGACACTGAAGGATGAAGGACAAGACACTGAAGGATGAAGGACTAGACACTGAAGGATGAAGGACAAGACACTGAAGGATGAAGGACAAGACACTGAAGGATGAAGGACAAGACACTGAAGGATGAAGGACTAGACACTGAAGGATGAAGGACAAGACAGTGATGAATGAGGGACAAGACACTGAAGGATGAAGGACTAGACACTGAAGGATGAAGGACAAGACAGTGATGAATGAGGGACTAGACACTGAAGGATGAAGGACTAGACACTGAAGGATGAAGGACAAGACAGTGATGAATGAGGGACAAGACACTGAAGGATGAAGGACTAGACACTGAAGGATGAAGGACAAGACACTGAAGGATGAAGGACAAGACACTGAAGGATGTAGGACAAGACACTGAAGGATGAAGGACAAAACACTGAAGGATGAAGGACAAGACAGTGATGAATGAGGGACAAGACACTGAAGGATGAAGGACAAGACACTGAAGGATGAAGGACAAGACAGTGATGAATGAGGGACTAGACACTGAAGGATGAAGGACAAGACAGTGATGAATGAGGGACAAGACACTGAAGGATGAAGGACTAGACACTGAAGGATGAAGGACAAGACAGTGATGAATGAGGGACAAGACACTGAAGGATGAAGGACTAGACACTGAAGGATGAAGGACTAGACATTGAAGGATGAAGGACAAGACACTGAAGGATGAAGGACTAGACACTGAATGATGAAGGACAAGACACTGAAGGATGAAGGACAAGACACTGAAGGATGGGGGTACAAATATTACAATTAACCCATCCAAAAAATTTCTCCCACCAGAGCGGCAGCTTCAAGAATGTCAGACACAGGGCCAATAATGCGTTGCAACACTCTGTGTGCCTGCGAGACACGACTGCCAACCGGCCTGTCCGCCCTGTACCGACTCACCTTCAGGGGAGCGACTACGGAAGTGAATTTCTCCACCGCCGGGTCGCAGTGCACCCTTGGTCACGAAATACCGGCTAACACCTCCTGGCAGGACAGGACTAGCCGGGATATTGTCAAGGTGTTGCTAAGCACCTACATGGCACCACCGGTGATTGTTATAACACTCGTCACCAACCTGCTAATTTGTGTGGTGCTGACTAGGAAGAATATGGTTAGCCCGACTAATATAATCTTGCTGTCCATGGCGCTGGCGGACATGCTCACCGGTGAGTCCCGCCTTGCTTCCCTGGATTGAGAAGGATTTGAGTAGGCTTTGAGTAGGCTTTGAGAAGGATTTGAGTAGGCTCTGAGAAGGATTTAAGTAGGCTTTGAGTAGGCTTTAAGTAGGATTTGAGTAGGCTTTGAGTAGGCTTTGAGTAGGATTTGAGAAGGATTTGAGTAGGCTCTGAGAAGGATTTAAGTAGGCTTTGAGTAGGCTTTAAGTAGGATTTGAGTAGGCTTTGAGTAGGCTTTGAGTAGGATTTGAGTAGGCTTTGAGTAGGCTTTGAGAAGGATTTGAGTAGGCTCTGAGAAGGATTTAAGTAGGCTTTGAGTAGGCTTTAAGTAGGATTTGAGTAGGCTTTGAGTAGACTTTAAGTACTGTTTGGGTTGGAATCAGGGGGTGAGAGTAGATCTAGAATCGGGGGTGAGAGTAGATCTAGAATCGGGGGTGAGAGTAGATCTAGAATCGGGGGTGAGAGTAGATCTAGAATCGGGGGTGAGAGTAGATCTAGAATCGGGGGTGAGAGTAGATCTAGAATCGGGGGTGAGAGTAGATCTAGAATCGGGGGGTGAGAGTAGATCTAGAATCGGGGGTGAGAGTAGATCTAGAATCGGGGGTGAGAGTAGATCTAGAATCGGGGGTGAGAGTAGATCTAGAATCGGGGGTGAGAGTAGATCTAGAATCGGGGGTAAGAGTAGATCTAGAATCGGGGGGTGAGAGTAGATCTAGAATCGGGGGGTGAGAGTAGATCTAGAATCGGGGGTAAGAGTAGGTCTAGAATCGGGGGTAAGAGTAGATCTAGAATCGGGGGTGAGAGTAGATCTAGAATCGGGGGTGAGAGTAGATCTAGAATCGGGGGTGAGAGTAGATCTAGAATCGGGGGTGAGAGTAGATCTAGAATCGGGGGTGAGAGTAGATCTTGAATCAGGGGGTGGGATTAGATCTAGAATCAGGGGGTAAAAGTTTCGGATTAAGTTATTCGCAAACTGACGCACTATTTTCGCCATCGGACACGGAAAGATGCGAAGTAGTTTTAACGCTTCAAGACAAATAGGGAATGATTTCAGCGCACTGGCTTACATACACTCGCTATTATTTTCTGAAAGCCATGGTTGACAAATGAGGTTGGTCTGTGTTCCATATGAAGACATCCGCAAGCCACTTTGATCAGAGGACAGCAGCACTGGGCGATAGACTTGTCGGATGATAGATTAAGAGAGGTGCGAACAGATGATGACAGGGTATGGCCGGAGATGAACGATGAGAACAGAGATGCTGGGTTGAAGTCGTTCGACTTTTAGGGAAATATTTGCCACTAGCAGCTACTGGTGAATAGGGAAGATAGCGAAAATAGTAAAGAGAAGTAGAGAGGCGAGAGAATTAGAGAGGGGAGAGAAGGGGAGAGGGGAGAGAAGAGGAGATGGGAGAGAAGTAGAGAGGGGAGAGAAGTAGAGAGGGGAGAGAAGTAGAGAGGGAGAGAAGTAGAGAGGGGAGAGAAGTAGAGAGGGAGAGAAGTAGAGAGGGAGAGAAGTAGAGAGGGAGAGAAGTAGAGAGGGGAGAGAAGTAGAGAGGGAGAGAAGTAGAGAGGGAGAGAAGTAGAGAGGGGAGAGAAGTAGAGATGGGAGAGAAGTAGAGGGCAGAGAAGGAGAGGGGATAAGGTGTAAGAATGTGGTGTAGTGACAAAGGAGCAGTAGAGAGAGGTCTGAGAGCGGACTGAAGATAAGCAATAGCCAGAGATGTTGAGGTCAGTCAGAAGAAGTGACATGGGAAGCAGTATGCTAGCCACAGCAGACAGCAGATGGTTAGGAAGGCTTTTAGGCCAGTGTGCCCGCTGTTCAAGAATGTGGCAACAGCTGACAGAGGTGATAAGGCGGTGAGGAGAGAAATAGAGAGCACATGATTGACGAGGTAGAGTTTCGAAGACGCGGGGCGATATGAATATATTAGCAAAAATAGTCCGACACTAAGTGAAGTACGGATGCAACTAACCGCTTGGATAATGGAGTGGATATTATGGGGCGCAGAGATAGCCTGAGAAGAGAAGGATTTGTGGACATTTAGGGATTAATTCTGCGGCCTATCACTTTGGTTCGAGTAGGGGATTGTAGTGTTATCAGCTCAATCGTCGATTTCAATGCTAATATAAAAATTGCGACGGGTGATCAACTCGCTCAAAAAATGTAAGGTTGTTGATAATCTCCTAACATTGCTCATTATCCCCTCAGATTCTTAACTATTCCCTCAGCTGGTTGATTATCCCCTCAGATGGTTGATTATCCTTTCAGATTGTTAATTATCCCCTCAGATTCTTAACTATTCCCTCAGCTGGTTGATTATCCCCTCAGATTCTTAACTATTCCCTCAGATGGTTGATTATCCCCTCAGATTGTTGATTATCCCCTCAGGTTGTTGATTATCCCCTCAGGTTGTTGATTATCCCCTCAGATTGTTGATTATCCCCTCAGGTTGTTGATTATCCTTTCAGATTGTTAATTATCCCCTCAGATTCTTAACTATTCCCTCAGCTGGTTGATTATCCCCTCAGATTCTTAACTATTCCGTCAGATGGTTGATTATCCCCTCAGATTCTTAACTATTCCCTCAGATGGTTGATTATATCCTCAGATTCTTAACTATTCCCTCAGCTGGTTGATTATCCCCTCAGATTCTTAACTATTCCGTCAGATGGTTGATTATCCCCTCAGATTCTTAACTATTCCGTCAGATGGTTGATTATATCCTCAGATTCTTAACTATTCCCTCAGCTGGTTGATTATCCCCTCAGATTCTTAACTATTCCGTCAGATGGTTGATTATCCCCTCAGATTCTTAACTATTCCCTCAGATGGTTGATTATATCCTCAGATTCTTAACTATTCCCTCAGCTGGTTGATTATCCCCTCAGATTCTTAACTATTCCGTCAGATGGTTGATTATCCCCTCAGATTCTTAACTATTCCCTCAGATGGTTGATTATATCCTCAGATTCTTAACTATTCCCTCAGCTGGTTGATTATCCCCTCAGATTCTTAACTATTCCGTCAGATGGTTGATTATCCCCTCAGATTCTTAACTATTCCCTCAGATGGTTGATTATATCCTCAGATTCTTAACTATTCCCTCAGCTGGTTGATTATCCCCTCAGATTCTTAACTATTCCGTCAGATGGTTGATTATCCCCTCAGATTCTTAACTATTCCCTCAGATGGTTGATTATCCCCTCAGATTCTTAACTATTCCCTCAGATGGTTGATTATCCCCTCAGATTGTTGATTATCCCCTCAGATTCTTAACTATTCCCTCAGATTGTTGATTATCCCCTCAGATTCTTAACTATTCCCTCAGATTGTTGATTATCCCCTCAGATTCTTAACTATTCCGTCAGATGGTTGATTATCCCCTCAGATTCTTAACTATTCCCTCAGATGGTTGATTATATCCTCAGATTCTTAACTATTCCCTCAGCTGGTTGATTATCCCCTCAGATTCTTAACTATTCCGTCAGATGGTTGATTATCCCCTCAGATTCTTAACTATTCCCTCAGATGGTTGATTATCCCCTCAGATTCTTAACTATTCCCTCAGATGGTTGATTATCCCCTCAGATTGTTGATTATCCCCTCAGATTCTTAACTATTCCCTCAGATTGTTGATTATCCCCTCAGATTCTTAACTATTCCCTCAGATGGTTGATTATCCCCTCAGATTCTTAACTATTCCCTCAGATGGTTGATTATCCCCTCAGATTGTTGATTATCCCCTCAGATTGTTGATTATCCTTTCAGATTGTTAATTATCCCCTCAGATTCTTAACTATACCCTCAGATTCTTAACTATACCCTCAGATTCTTAACTATACCCTCAGATTCTTAACTATTCCCTCAGATTGTTGATTATCCCCTCAGATGGTTAATTATCCCTCAGATGGTTAATTATCCCTCAGATTGTTGATTATCCCTCAGATTGTTGATTATCCCCTCAGATTGTTGATTATCCCTCAGATTGTTGATTATCCCCTCAGATTGTTGATTATCCCCTCAGATGGTTAATTATCCCTCAGATGGTTAATTATCCCCTCAGATTGTTGATTTTTTAATTTTAGGTCATTGAAAAAACATGAAATCAGTTTTTTTGCATTTGCGTGTCGAAACAGATCAGAAAAAGCCAGAAAATTTTTGGGAAAGAATTGAGTCCAAATTAATTTGAGTCAACTTTGCAATGCGTCAATCAAATTCAACTTAAATATCGCTCCAACCTTGTCCAACAATCTTATGAAAAAATTTTTTAACTTCAGCTAAGCTGTACTAGTATGCATATTGATGCGAGTTTGACATTCTATACATCACTAGAATCTGTAACTAAATTCGATTCAATTAAAAAAAGGTTCAATCTGCGTGCCTTAGAGTGGAATTTTTAAAAGGCCACTTTGAAATAACTTCCACCCTGTCAGTCCAACTTTGATACGTCAAATAAGTTACTGAAATGACGTGACCGGATTAACCAGTACCCGGCAATGTAAATATTGCTATTTTATTTCGCCTTCTAGCCGAGTGTTTTCGACTAGATCTCACCCTCTTCTAGACTAGATCTCACCCTCGTCTAGACTAGATCTCACCCTCCTCTAGACTAGATCTCACCCTCTTCTAGACTAGATCTCACCCTCTTCTAGACTAGATCTCACCCTCGTCTAGACTAGATCTCACCCTCCTCTAGACTAGATCTCACCCTCTTCTAGACTAGATCTCACCCTCTTCTAGACTAGATCTCACCCTCGTCTAGACTAGATCTCACCCTCCTCTAGACTAGATCTCACCCTCTTCTAGACTAGATCTCACCCTCTTCTAGACTAGATCTCACCCTCCTCTAGACTAGATCTCACCCTCCTCTAGACTAAATCTCACCCTCCTCTAGACTAGATCTCACCCTCGTCTAGACTAGATCTCACCATCGTCTAGACTAGATCTCACCCTCTTCTAGACTAGATCTCACCCTCTTCTAGACTAGATCTCACCCTCCTCTAGACTAGATCTCACCCTCATCTAGACTAGATCTCACCATCGTCTAGACTAGATCTCACCCTCTTCTAGACTAGATCTCACCCTCCTCTAGACTAGATCTCACCCTCGTCTAGACTAGATCTCACCCTCGTCTAGACTAGATCTCACTCTCTTCTAGACTAGATCTCACCCTCGTCTAGACTAGATCTCACCCTCCTCTAGACTAGATCTCACCCTCCTCTAGACTAGATCTCACCCTCTTCTAGACTAGATCTCACCATCGTCTAGACTAGATCTCACCCTCCTCTAGACTAGATCTCACCCTCCTCTAGACTAGATCTCACCCTCGTCTAGACTAGATCTCACCCTCGTCTAGACTAGATCTCACACTTCTCCGGCGCAGATATTAGCTGGTTGGTTAGATTTTCATAGATCTCTTTCTAATTTTCGACCCGATATTGTGTTCTCAAGTTTTGCATCCTTGCTCTTGAAAGGATTCCGATTGACAGCGGAAATTTGAGCAAGCAATCAGATCAGCGATAATTTAATCCATTTGTAAAAAACCGATTACTTATCTTTCCCGAGTAGATTGAGTTTATCCACCCACTCGTCTAACGTGTTTTCCCATTTTAGGAAGGCGATTAAAAGCATTTTAATCTTTCTAGCGTCATCGCCTAAGGGCGATTAAGGATCTCAGCCTTTCACTCAAAGAGAGATAACTAATTTTCGCTAATTAGATCAAATAACTCAATTTTTTCCAAAGTCAAGTCCTCCCTTCATTACTAGCTAAAAGGCACGACATCTCAGTCTCTCCTTCGCAGTCTCTCCTTCCTATCACACTCACTTTCACTCTCTCTCTCTCTTAATTCTCGTCGTCACTCTCTTTATCTTAACTCTCGCCTTCACTCTCTCTCTTAACTCTCGCCTTCACTCTCTCTCTCTTGATTCTCGCCTTCTCTCTCTCTCTCTTAATTCTCGCCTTCACTCTCTCTCTCTTAATTCTCGCCTTCACTCTCTCTCTCTTAATTCTCGCCTTCACTCTCTCTCTCTCTTAACTCTCGCCTTCACTCTCTCTCTCTTAATTCTCGCCTTCACTCACTCTCTCTCTTAACTCTCGCCTTCACTCTCTCTCTCTTGATTCTCGCCTTCACTCTCTCTCTCTTGATTCTCGCCTTCTCTCTCTCTCTCTTAATTCTCGCCTTCACTCTCTCTCTCTTAATTCTCGCCTTCACTCTGTCTCTCTTAATTCTCGCCTTCACTCTCTCTCTCTTAATTCTCGCCTTCACTCTCTCTCTCTCTTAACTCTCGCCTTCACTCTCTCTCTCTCTTAACTCTCGCCTTCACTCTCTCTCTCTTAATTCTCGCCTTCACTCACTCTCTCTCTTAACTCTCGCCTTCACTCTCTCTCTCTCTTGATTCTCGCCTTCACTCTCTCTCTCTTGATTCTCGCCTTCACTCTCTTTCTCTTAACTCTCGCCTTTACTCTCTTTCTCTTAACTCTCGCCTTCACTCTCTCTCTCTTGATTCTCGCCTTCACTCTCTCTCTCTTGATTCTCGCCTTCTCTCTCTCTCTCTTAATTCTCGCCTTCTCTCTCTCTCTCTTAATTCTCGCCTTCACTCTCTCTCTCTTAATTCTCGCCTTCACTCTCTCTCTCTTAACTCTCGCCTTCACTCTCTCTCTCTTGATTCTCGCCTTCACTCTCTCTCTCTCTTAACTCTCGCCTTCACTCTCTCTCTCTTGATTCTCGCCTTCACTCTCTTTCTCTTAACTCTCGCCTTCACTCTCTCTCTTAACTCTCGCCTTCACTCTCTCTCTCTCTCTTAATTCTCACCATCACTCTCTCTCTTAACTCTCGCCTTCACTCTCTCTCTCTCTCTTAATTCTCACCATCTCTCTCTCTCTTAACTCTCGCCTTCTCTCTCACCAAGCAAGTCTGGAATACAGTGCTAATATTTCATGGTGTGAAAGCTAGACAATTTCCAAATGCTGTGTCTGTTCTCTCTAATAGAAAATCCATTTATTCAATTTTGACCCCAATTTGCTCCCAATTTGCTCCCAATCAGCATTTTTAGGCTCCCAAAGTCTGTGTCTCAGAAGAATTAAGATATTTCCTCAAAAGCTTTACTCGAAAAAAATTGAAATTATGAAAAGCTGCTAATCCGATCAAGTCGAGCCTTGGGGTAAGTAGCGGATTTGCTAATCCCCGAAGTGTGACAAGAAGGCACGTTCCTGTTGAAAGCATTTTTTTCCGTTTAGTTTTATTCAACTTAGAAAAAAAGCAATTCGACAGCATTTGCTTCGGTGAAGCTTTTGGAACACAAAATCGTTTCCTATATGGCATGCATTCTGTTGAGCTGAGTAAGGAATTAGCGCATAGAAAGTCTATATTAGTAGACAGTGAGAGTGACAAAGGCGAGAAACAGAGAGACAATTAGAGATTAAAATACACGGTAACAAAACTCTCATTATATTTTCATTTGTGGCACGAAGACAGAATAGTAGGACAATCAAACAATGGATAGACAAATGGTAGATGGAGACTCTGAGAGTTGACAGAGCGAGTAGACTCTGAGTCTGAATGTAGACAGGTTAGACTCTGAGTGTAGACAAAGTAGACTCTGAGAGTAGACAAAGTAGACTCTGAGAGTAGACAAAGTAGACTCTGAGAGTAGACAAAGTAGACTCTGAGAGTAGACAAAGTAGACTCTGAGAGTAGGCAAAGTAGACTCTGAGAGTAGACAAAGTAGACTCTGAGAGTAGACAAAGTAGACTCTGAGTGAAGGCAAAATAGACTATGAGAGTAGACAGGTAGACTTTGAGGGTAGATAGAGTAGACGATTAGAGTTGACAGACTAGACTTTGAGAGTAGACAAAGTAGACAAAGTAAACAGAGTAGACTCTGAGAGTAGACAAAGTAGACTCTGAGAGTAGACAAAGTAGACTCTGAGAGTAGACAAAGTAGACTCTGAGTGTAGACAAAGTAGACTCTGAGTGTAGACAAAGTAGACTATGATTGTAGACAAAGTAGACTATGATTGTAGACAAAGTAGACTTTGAGAGTAGACAAAGTAGACTATGAGAGCAGACATAGGCTTCTAAGGCAGACTCTGAGCACAGACTCCAGAATTGCCAAAAGAATTCCCCCCCCCAACGGTGCAAGCCTAGAGCACAGGAGAAAAGTTAAAGCAATATGCACAGCAGCGGCAGTGAACAGAAATCACTCCAGTTGCTTTCTAGAGTGGAACTTTAGGACGCGAGCGCGTGCTGTCCGCAAGAAACCTCTGGCTCCATCTTGAGTATGCTCAAGTCATTCTTTAAAGCCCCCCCGTCAAGGCAGGCCAAAAGACAAAAAGTCCAATCTGTCAACTAAAGAGAGGAAAAGAGAAGACTGCGAAAATAAGAAGCAAAAAAGCAGCAGCAGCAGCAGCAGCAGCAGCAGCCAAAGGGATTTGAGCCAGTGTGATTGCATTTCCAACAACACGCGCCAATGTCATATCACTATTGAGCACAAATAAACATTCCGATTTAAGTAATCATATATGGGAGTTTATATATGCAACATCTGATCTCTCAGCCTCACTGCCTAGTGCTTGTGTGTTCCGAAATCTATGCGTGTGTGTCAATCCTAGAATTCGTGCTCCGAGTACTAATCAGGGTACAAGCTTGCCATCAAGCAAGGACTGACGATGTCAACCGCATGCTAAACTCGACTCGACTCTGGAAATGAATTATTGCTGGATAATTAATCTATATCTATATGCTGCAATGTAGGAATGCAGTAGTTTAGTAATGTGTGTTCCGCACCTTTCGTTAGCAAATGCTTTGTAGTTTGCATTTTTATCAACTTTCGCCTTCAGTCTCTCGCCTTCACTCTCTAACAACTCTCGCCTTCACTCTCTAACAACTCTCGCCTTCACTCTCTAACAACTCTCGCCTTCACTCTCTAACAACTCTCGCCTTCACTCTCAATCAACTCTCGCCTTCACTCTCTAACAACTCTCGCCTTTACTCTCTAACAACTCTCGCCGTTACTCTCTAACAACTCTCGCCTTCACTCTCTAACAACTCTCGCCTTCACTCTCTAACAACTCTCGCCTTTACTATCTAACAACTCTCGCCTTCACTCTCAATCAACTCTCGCCGTCACTCTCAATCAACTCTCGCCGTCACTCTCAATCAACTCTCGCCTTCACTCTCTAACAACTCTCGCCTTTACTCTCTAACAACTCTCGCCTTTACTCTCTAACAACTCTCGCCTTTACTCTCTAACAACTCTCGCCTTTACTCTCTAACAACTCTCGCCTTCACTCTCTAACAACTCTCGCCTTTACTCTCTAACAACTCTCGCCTTCACTCTCTAACAACTCTCGCCTTCACTCTCTAACAACTCTCGCCTTTACTCTCTAACTGCTCTCGCCTTTACTCTCTAACTGCTCTCGCCTTTACTCTCTAACAACTCTCGCCTTTACTCTCTAACAACTCTCGCCTTCTGGCTTGTCGCTGATTTCGGGACAGTGGAACAGACTATAAGGTGGGAGCAAAGACAACAGAAAAAAAACATTTTCCCATCATGGCATCTCACTCACTCGATCGCACTACCGTCAAAAAACATGAAATTATTATATATAGAGAGAACTCTTTCTTTTGATTAAGAACCGGGTCGAAAAAAAGATCGAACGGGCAAAGTGTTTGTCGAATTGAACAGCTTTTTTTTCTCCTTCTTTCTTTTTTAGTTCTCAGCGATGAAGGCGGAGCGAGAGCCCCTATGGCAAACGATTGAGTGAAGGAAGATTCAACCAAGGATTTCATGCACTGTCAGTCCGATAATACGAGTATAGAATCTGGAAATTGGGATGAGCACAGAGCTCTGGCAAGAGCAGAGTTCGATTGAACAAGCCCGCTTGACTGCCTGCTGTGTGTGTTTGCAGACATAATTAACTGGTATCGTTGTTCTCTTTGGTTCCACAAGTATTCCCCGCTATTCTGCGGATCCTACTTTATTCAATCGTAGAGATTTCGATCCGCAGTGTCCAAAGTTTTCTTTTATTCTTTTCGAGTCGTTTGAGACTTTGAGCTTGTAGTTTTACAAAACAAAGAACTGCTGGTAAGCACCTTTGATTGACTTTGGGATCGTGGCAAAGCAAATTTAGGTCTCGCAACAATGCTGTCTTGTCGACTCTATGTCAATCTCAGCAATTGCTTACTTACAATATTCCGATATGCCACCATTCGTTTCTTCTAGTCTCACCCGATCTCTCTAGTCTCACCCTGATCTCTATCTAGTCTCAGCCTGATCTCTATCTAGTCTCACCCTGATCTCTATCTAGTCTCACCCTGATCTCTATCTAGTCTCACCCTGATCTCTATCTAGTCTCACCCTGATCTCTATCTAATCTCACCCTGATATTTATCTAGTCTCACCCTGATCTCTATCTAATCTCACCCTGATATTTATCTAGTCTCACCCTCATCTCTATCTAATCTCACCCTGATATTTATCTAGTCTCACCCTGATCTCTATCTAGTCTCAGCCTGATCTCTATCTAGTCTCACCCTGATCTCTATCTAGTCTCACCCTGATCTCTATCTAGTCTCACCCTGATCTCTATCTAGTCTCACCCTGATCTCTATCTAGTCTCACCCTGATCTCTATCTAGTCTCACCCTGATCTCTATCTAGTCTCACCCTGGTCTCTATCTAGTCTCAGCCTGATCTCTATCTAGTCTCACCCTGATCTCTATCTAGTCTCACCCTGATCTCTATCTAGTCTCAGCCTGATCTCTATCTAGTCTCACCCTGATCTCTATCTAGTCTCACCCTGATCTCTATCTAGTCTCACCCTGATCTCTATCTAGTCTCAGCCTGATCTCTATCTAGTCTCACCCTGATCTCTATCTAGTCTCAGCCTGATCTCTATCTAGTCTCAGCCTGATCTCTATAAGTCTCACCCTGATCTCTATCTAGTCTCACCCTGATCTCTATCTAGTCTCACTCTGATCTCTATCTAGTCTCAACCTGATCTCTATCTAGTCTCAACCTGATCTCTATCTAGTCTCAACCTGATCTCTATCTAGTCTCAACCTGATCTCTATCTGGTCTCAACCTTATCTCTATCTAGTCTCAACCTGATCTCTATCTAGTCTCAACCTGATCTCTATCTAGTCTCACCATGATCTCTATCTAGTCTCACCCTGATCTCTATCTAGTCTCACCCTGATCTCTATCTAGTCTCACCCTGATCTCTATCTAGTCTCACCCTGGTCTCTATCTAGTCTCAGCCTGATCTCTATCTAGTCTCACCCTGATCTCTATCTAGTCTCACCCTGATCTCTATCTAGTCTCACCCTGATCTCTATCTAGTCTCACCCTGATCTCTATCTAGTCTCACCCTGATATTTATCTAGTCTCACCCTGATCTCTATCTAATCTCACCCTGATCTCTATCTAGTCTCACCCTGATCTCTATCTAGTCTCACCCTGATCTCTATCTAGTCTCACCATGATCTCTATCTAGTCTCACCCTGATCTCTATCTAGTCTCAGCCTGATCTCTATCTAGTCTCACCCTGATCGCTATCTAATCTCATCCAGATATCTATCCAATCTCACCCAGATCTTTATCTAATCTCACCCTGATCTCTATCTAGTCTAACCCTGATCTCTATCTAGTCTCACCCTGATCTCTATCTAGTCTCACCCTGCCCTCTATCTAGTCTCACCCTGATCTCTATCTAGTCTCAGCCTGATCTCTATCTAGTCTCAGCCTGATCTCTATAAGTCTCACCCTGATCTCTATCTAGTCTCAGCCTGATCTCTATCTAGTCTCACCCTGATCTCTATCTAGTCTCACCCTGATCTCTATCTAGTCTCAACCTGATCTCTATCTGGTCTCACGTTCTGGTCTCACCCACAATCCATTCTATTTCACCTCCAATCCATATTCAATCTCACCTAATCGTATTCTCTACGTATTTCTCAGTCCTTACATTATCCCTAATTAGCATTGGCTACATATTTTACTTTGATATTAAATCAATTTTATCGCCCACTTGGGGAGCCAAAATAAAACAATTAAAGCGAGAATTAAAGAACGCTTCAATACATCTCTCGAATGGTATCCAAAGCTATTAAAACCTCAAAACTCGAAAGTTGCCCATTGCTTCAGAACACAAAACTTTTGGTATACAATAAAGCGATGCAAATGTACTTTTAGGGTCGTCGAGAGCTGATCGTATCATTGTCCAACCCATTTAAGCGATCTACTCAAAATCGTTGTTACCATGCAGCTACTTTGGTATAATCCCAGCTACTGTCTAACCTACGTGAAAGTAACAAATGGGATTAACAGGGGTAGAGCCTGAATTGATGGCATTTGCGGCTTAAAAATCGATAAAATAAACTGCGTAACTCAGCAAGCCTCTGCGTGAGTATGAGCTGCGTGTGTGAGCTGCGTGTTGCAGTTGATAGCCTCTCTGAATTATCTTCATTCTCTTTGCCAGTTGCCTGTTCTGCTTGTATCTTCAGTAATTTTGTTCCCCGCTTAATATTAGATTATTGGGCATCTCCAGTGCCACTTCTCTTCGTGGTTTACAGGTCCATCTCCATATCCATTTCCATCTCTATCTGCCATTCTATGAAATCCATTTCCATCTCTATCTGCCATTCTAAAAAATCCATTTCCATCTCTATCTGCCATTCTATGAAATCCATTTCCATGTCTATCTGCCATTCTATGAAATCCATTTCCATCTCTATCTGCCATTCTATAAAATCCATTTCCATGTCTATCTGCCATTCTATGAAATCCATTTCCATCTCTATCTGCCATTCTATAAAATCCATTTCCATCTCTATCTGCCATTCTATGAAATCTATTTCCATCTCTATCTGCCATTCTATGAAATCCATTTCCATCTCTATCTGCCATTCTATGAAATCCATTTCCATCTCTATCTGCCATTCTATGAAATCCATTTCCATGTCTATCTGCCATTCTATGAAATCCATTTCCATCTCTATCTGCCATTCTATGAAATCCATTTCCATGTCTATCTGCCATTCTATGAAATCCATTTCCATGTCTATCTGCCATTCTATGAAATCCATTTCCATCTCTATCTGCCATTCTATAAAATCCATTTCCATCTCTATCTGCCATTCTATGAAATCCATTTCCATCTCTATCTGCCATTCTATGAAATCTATTTCCATCTCTATCTGCCATTCTATGAAATCCATTTCCATCTCTATCTGCCATTCTATGAAATCCATTTCCATCTCTATCTGCTATTCTATGAAATCCATTTCCATCTCTATCTGCCATTCTATGAAATCCATTTCCATCTCTATCTGCCATTCTATGAAATACATTTCCATCTCTATCTGCCATTCTATGAAATCCATTTCCATCTCTATCTGCCATTCTATGAAATCCATTTCCATCTCTATCTGCCATTCTATGAAATCCATTTCCATCTCTATCTGCCATTCTATGAAATCCATTTCCATCTCTATCTGCAATTCTATGAAATCCATTTCCATCTCTATCTGCCATTCTATGAAATTCATTTCCTTCTCTATCTGCTATTCTATAAAATCCATTTCTATCTCTATCTGCCATTCTATGAAATCCATTTCCATCTCTATCTGCTATTCTATGAAATCCATTTCCATCTCTATCTGCCATTCTATGAAATACATTTCCATCTCTATCTGCCATTCTATGAAATCCATTTCCATCTCTATCTGCCATTCTATGAAATCCATTTCCATCTCTATCTGCCATTCTATGAAATCCATTTCCATCTCTATCTGCCATTCTATGAAATCCATTTCCATCTCTATCTGCTATTCTATGAAATCCATTTCCATCTCTATCTGCCATTCTATGAAATCCATTTCCATCTCTATCTGCCATTCTATGAAATCCATTTCCATCTCTATCTGCCATTCTACTAAATAAATTTCCATCTCTATCTGTAATTCTATGAAATCCATTTCCATCTCTATCTGCCATTCTATGAAATCCATTTCCATGTCTATCTGCCATTCTATGAAATCCATTTCCATCTCTATCTGCCATTCTATAAAATCCATTTCCATCTCTATCTGCCATTCTATGAAATCCATTTCCATCTCTATCTGCCATTCTATGAAATCCATTTCCATCTCTATCTGCTATTCTATGAAATCCATTTCCATCTCTATCTGCCATTCTATGAAATCCATTTCCATCTCTATCTGCCATTCTATGAAATCCATTTCCATCTCTATCTGCCATTCTATGAAATCTATTTCCATCTCTATCTGCCATTCTATGAAATCCATTTCCATCTCTATCTGCCATTCTATGAAATCCATTTCCATCTCTATCTGCTATTCTATGAAATCTATTTCCATCTCTATCTGCCATTCTATGAAATCCATTTCCATCTCTATCTGCCATTCTATGAAATCCATTTCCATCTCTATCTGCCATTCTATAAAATCCATTTCCATGTCTATCTGCCATTCTATGAAATCCATTTCCATCTCTATCTGCCATTCTATAAAATCCATTTCCATCTCTATCTGCCATTCTATGAAATCTATTTCCATCTCTATCTGCCATTCTATGAAATCCATTTCCATCTCTATCTGCCATTCTATGAAATCCATTTCCATCTCTATCTGCCATTCTATGAAATCCATTTCCATGTCTATCTGCCATTCTATGAAATCCATTTCCATCTCTATCTGCCATTCTATGAAATCCATTTCCATGTCTATCTGCCATTCTATGAAATCCATTTCCATGTCTATCTGCCATTCTATGAAATCCATTTCCATCTCTATCTGCCATTCTATAAAATCCATTTCCATCTCTATCTGCCATTCTATGAAATCCATTTCCATCTCTATCTGCCATTCTATGAAATCTATTTCCATCTCTATCTGCCATTCTATGAAATCCATTTCCATCTCTATCTGCCATTCTATGAAATCCATTTCCATCTCTATCTGCTATTCTATGAAATCCATTTCCATCTCTATCTGCCATTCTATGAAATCCATTTCCATCTCTATCTGCCATTCTATGAAATACATTTCCATCTCTATCTGCCATTCTATGAAATCCATTTCCATCTCTATCTGCCATTCTATGAAATCCATTTCCATCTCTATCTGCCATTCTATGAAATCCATTTCCATCTCTATCTGCCATTCTATGAAATCCATTTCCATCTCTATCTGCAATTCTATGAAATCCATTTCCATCTCTATCTGCCATTCTATGAAATTCATTTCCTTCTCTATCTGCTATTCTATAAAATCCATTTCTATCTCTATCTGCCATTCTATGAAATCCATTTCCATCTCTATCTGCTATTCTATGAAATCCATTTCCATCTCTATCTGCCATTCTATGAAATACATTTCCATCTCTATCTGCCATTCTATGAAATCCATTTCCATCTCTATCTGCCATTCTATGAAATCCATTTCCATCTCTATCTGCCATTCTATGAAATCCATTTCCATCTCTATCTGCCATTCTATGAAATCCATTTCCATCTCTATCTGCTATTCTATGAAATCCATTTCCATCTCTATCTGCCATTCTATGAAATCCATTTCCATCTCTATCTGCCATTCTATGAAATCCATTTCCATCTCTATCTGCCATTCTACTAAATAAATTTCCATCTCTATCTGTAATTCTATGAAATCCATTTCCATCTCTATCTGCCATTCTATGAAATCCATTTCCATGTCTATCTGCCATTCTATGAAATCCATTTCCATCTCTATCTGCCATTCTATAAAATCCATTTCCATCTCTATCTGCCATTCTATGAAATCCATTTCCATCTCTATCTGCCATTCTATGAAATCCATTTCCATCTCTATCTGCTATTCTATGAAATCCATTTCCATCTCTATCTGCCATTCTATGAAATCCATTTCCATCTCTATCTGCCATTCTATGAAATCCATTTCCATCTCTATCTGCCATTCTATGAAATCTATTTCCATCTCTATCTGCCATTCTATGAAATCCATTTCCATCTCTATCTGCCATTCTATGAAATCCATTTCCATCTCTATCTGCTATTCTATGAAATCCATTTCCATCTCTATCTGCCATTCTATGAAATCCATTTCCATCTCTATCTGCCATTCTATGAAATCTATTTCCATCTCTATCTGCCATTCTATGAAATCCATTTCCATCTCTATCTGCCATTCTATGAAATCCATTTCCATCTCTATCTGCCATTCTATGAAATCCATTTCCATCTCTATCTGCCATTCTATGAAATCCATTTCCATCTCTATCTGCCATTCTATGAAATCCATTTCCATCTCTATCTGCAATTCTATGAAATCCATTTCCGTCTCTATCTGCAATTCTATGAAATCCATTTCCATCTCTATCTGCCATTCTATGAAATTCATTTCCTTCTCTATCTGCCATTCTATGAAATCCATTTCCATCTCTATCTGCCATTCTATGAAATCCATTTCCATCTCTATCTGCTATTCTATGAAATCCATTTCCATCTCTATCTGCCATTCTATGAAATCCATTTCCATCTCTATCTGCCATTCTATGAAATCCATTTCCATCTCTATCTGCCATTCTATGAAATCTATTTCCATCTCTATCTGCCATTCTATGAAATCCATTTCCATCTCTATCTGCCATTCTATGAAATCCATTTCCATCTCTATCTGCTATTCTATGAAATCCATTTCCATCTCTATCTGCCATTCTATGAAATCCATTTCCATCTCTATCTGCCATTCTATGAAATCTATTTCCATCTCTATCTGCCATTCTATGAAATCCATTTCCATCTCTATCTGCCATTCTATGAAATCCATTTCCATCTCTATCTGCCATTCTATGAAATCCATTTCCATCTCTATCTGCCATTCTATGAAATCCATTTCCATCTCTATCTGCAATTCTATGAAATCCATTTCCGTCTCTATCTGCAATTCTATGAAATCCATTTCCATCTCTATCTGCCATTCTATGAAATTCATTTCCTTCTCTATCTGCCATTCTATGAAATCCATTTCCATCTCTATCTGCCATTCTATGAAATCCATTTCCATCTCTATCTGCCATTCTATGAAATCCATTTCCATCTCTATCTGCTATTCTATGAAATCCATTTCCATCTCTATCTGCCATTCTATGAAATCTATTTCCATCTCTATCTGCCATTCTATGAAATCCATTTCCATCTCTATCTGCCATTCTATGAAATCCATTTCCATCTCTATCTGCTATTCTATGAAATCCATTTCCATCTCTATCTGCCATTCTATGAAATCCATTTCCATCTCTATCTGCCATTCTACTAAATAAATTTCCATCTCTATCTGCCATTCTATGAAATCCATTTCCATCTCTATCTGCCATTCTATGAAATCTATTTCCATCTCTATCTGCCATTCTATGAAATCCATTTCCATCTCTATCTGCCATTCTATGAAATCCATTTCCATCTCTATCTGCTATTCTATGAAATCCATTTCCATCTCTATCTGCCATTCTTTGAAATCCATTTCCATCTCTATCTGCCATTCTATGAAATCCATTTCCATCTCTATCTGCCATTCTATGAAATCCATTTCCATCTCTATCTGCCATTCTACTAAATAAATTTCCATCTCTATCTGCCATTCTACTAAATATGTTTCCATCTCTATCTGCCATTCTATGAAATTCATTACCATCTCTATCTGCCATTCTATAGAAACGATATTTGCTGAAATTGTCTGCTACCTATTCAAATATTGACAATAGCGCTATTTATTGATAATAAAACTACGAATTATAATTCAGTGTAGCAACCGGGGAAGAATTAGCAGGCAGTCAAGCGAATCTTGCACCCGTCTGCCGAAATTGGCAACATACTAGCTACCTAGGATTCACCCGAAATCATATTTCCGTTCCATTTTGCCTCGTCTTCTTAGACCACGAAGTGATTTGCTGCTTTTCGCGGCAATATACGCTCGTAACAGATTTAAAAAAAACGAGCAAGGATTTACGATTTATTTTCCACCCTATTGGAGTGGGAGTTATGATAAAAACAACAAAGAGAAACCCGCTGCCACTGCCAAGGCGAAAGCTTTTTACACAGTCGGAACACTTCCGTTCTGGGGTTGGTCTTATTTTTCTTATTTTTAACTTCACTTTCGCGGTCACTTCTGACCACCTTAGAATCGCCTCTGCGTTTTTCAGTGTCGAATGTACTTTTGGTAGATTTGTTTTTTTCGCAAAGTTCTTTAGCGAAAGAACTTTGCGATGGTGAGCGGCAGAGCGGTTAACGCGTCTACCTCTGCACCAAGGTACCTGAGCTCGATTTCGCGGCTATAGGCCCACATTAATTTGGGGCGCAGCCGCGGAGAGAAGGCTTGGGGGCTTGTCGTGCAATTCGCGCCCTTGAGGGTCAACCTCCAAGGCACAGTGAGTGTACACTGCCTGAATATGAGAAGTCAGGGCAGATGCACGCAACCTGTGTGAGTGTGTGCCTGCGTGTGCTCAGTGTGTGCTCAGGAGTCAGCGAAATGGGCAGAATTGCCTCCTCGCTGGCTGCGTGTCTAGTGTCACCAAATGATGTGCAATTGCCTGCAGCCCTCCTGCAATTATTATTATATTATTTTTATTATCAGAGTAACGACCAATAAGACAAGTAACGACTACGCAGAAACGTTACTGCGCTACTGCGCAGAAACGTAACGGTTATTGATGTTCTGACACCAAAGAAGCAACGCTTGGCGACCTATAAAAGTGTACATATATATAGAAGAAAAAAAATAACTAAAAGGATAATTGTTGGAGGACTGCAGGCCACTTGGTGACACTAGACCCGCAGCCAGAGAGTAGACAATTCGGCCCACTTTGCTGAATCCTGAGCACACACGCACACAGGTGTGTACATCTGCCCTGTCTTTTTCATCGTCAAGCAGTGTACCCGCAAGGGGTTGACCCACAGGCCGTAGATATACGGCTATAAGCTATTTCGCGGCACATATCCAAAGGCAGTGTACCGCTACCGCTAGTCAGTCCATGGACTAGACGCCTGACCTCCCAGTTTACCTACCTCCCACAGGCATCTTTCCGCTGCCCTGGTACCTGCTGTCCGAATTCGCGCACGAATGGACCGTCAACAGAATCTGCGACAGTCCAGCCGCCGTGAATCTTCTCAGCCTGATGACCACTACTTTACCGACCATTTTTCACACGGTGTCAATCTGGCTGACGGTCATTCTGGCTATCCAGCGTTGGATCTACATCACCTTTCCGATGTCAGTTCAGCGGCTCTGCACTAATCGCATTTCAACAGCTTCAGTTCTGATCCTTCTAGGCCTGGTGACAGGCTTCATGTGCACCTGGTTCTATCTGGACGGACCCTATCAAGTGGCTGATCCGGTTCTGGATGTCAACGGGCCGCAGCTGCTGGTGTCCTGCAATCTGCTATCGGAGCGACCCGTCTTCATGGTCCTTATCTACGCTAGAATCCTGCTGGTTAATCTAGTGCCGTCCGTGCTGCTCATTGTGTTCACATCGTTGCTCATCAACGGACTACGCGAAGCTGCCAGGCGACGTCGTGTTTTGCTCAGCCCGAAGGCTAGACAGCAGCAGCCGCAGCAGCACGACCAGCAGCATCATCAAGCTCCAGCTTCTCGACGCCGCGATCAAGAGCAGAATAACACCACAGCGATGCTAACGCTGGTTGTTGGCATCTTCATGATAGTCGAGCTGCCCATGACTGTGGTGATGTCGCTGTACGCTTTGAATCTGGGCTCGCAAGAATTCATGGGATTCGCTCTGCCAATCATCAACTTCACGATCCTGGTCACTTATCCCGTGAATTTCTTCATCTATTCAATGATGTCTAGCCAGTTCCGGCACACCTTCTCCTCAATATTCCATTGCTGCCCTTGGCTTGGCCAGCAGTCACAACAACAGCAGCAGCAGCAGCAGCATCAGCAGCATCGGCAGCAGAAGGGAACAGAGCCAGAGGCCCAGCCACTTTGCCAACCGCAGGCAGTGGAGCTGAAGGAGTCAGCTGACAAGGAAGCAAGCAGTGGAAAGTCTGGCAGTGACAAACTGGTAGCCCATCAGGCTTGCATCGAGGTGATCCACAATTCAAACGGCGATGTTTGACAGCTAGTAAAGAAATCGATTTTCATAGAATCGTTTTAGATTTTCATAGAAAGTTTGATTAAAATGTTTACACAAAGTTCACTTTGATTATTTGACACGGAAATCAGTTGCTTCACACTAATAGTTTTGAGCTCTACTCAGAGATTGGTTTACCAGCTTTACCGTTATCACTTAGTTTATTTGACTCTATGCTTTTTAAACGTTTGCTTTTCTGTCGTTAAAAATTGAAAGCTTTAGGCTTGTGTTCTAGTTTTGATTTATTAGCTAATAGAATGCGAAATGCTTAATTAGATCTGATAAACAATATTACTATGATGGAGTATGTCTGTATATATGCACTTCATAATAGTCTTACTTAAATTGAGGTCCTACTGACATTGGAAGTCATTTTATTCGTAATCAGGGACAACTAAAACAACCTGTTTGGCTGTGTTTGTTGTCCCTGTTCGTAAATTGATTGACTATTTTATTCACACGAATGATAATGCGTGGTCAAAATCTTAAAAACGAAGCGTAAGCATAGTGTCCGTTATTCGTTCCTATAACACCATATTTATATAACAGCGAAAACGCACTGACCTGTCCATATTTTTATGAAAACGTTGTACACGTCAATTTGTAATGGTAATTTTTATTGGCTGTGGGAACATGATTAGCTGTCAATATTTAGTGTGTCAGTCTGCAATCTTGTTTGAGCGCATATATTAGCCTGTATCTGTATCTGTTTTCTCTAGCTTTTTAATTGTATTTAGCTCATATATGTATAATTACCTTACTGGTATAGTGTATGTTGATGTGCCATTCTTACAGGTATATTATTTAATAACTACAATATAATAAGAATGAGCACTACCAAATAACAGTAATTTAGAATATTTATCCATTGATAAATTTGTTAATCCACAAAATTTAAATGAACATGAAGGTTATAAATACCGTGACTCGGTAATCTTTTTTCGAACATAATTAGCGTTTAAAGTGCAAATGAATTCCTAGAAATGCATTGCGCATTGGGGAATAACTCTGTTTTAAATTATTTATTGTTAAAAAGAAGCGAGTTTGTTGAGAACTAGTTATTATCGGCCTTATCACAGTTTTCTATTCTACTACACTGTAGGCTTCAGAGTTCCAATTCATGATTCATGAATTATTATGCGAAACATATTTAGCCTCGTGCTAACACGATTAATCTGCCATGCCTATGCTAAATATAGCTAATCTATCATTAACTGATTAATGGCTCTATACAATAGTCTATATTATAGTGTAACTTATCCGACGTCATAGTTTCAAATCAATCACTTGGCAAAAAAATAATTGATGATTCTAAATCTGCTTTTAACCCTGGCATATTACTGTAAGTACTTTCAAACGAATTTTTTTAAGAGTAAAATTAATTACGATATGTATTTTTATATGCAGTTTACCCAGCAATAAAAAAACCAAACAGCGACAATCTTAAAATCTTTTCGTGACCGGATAGAGCGAAGCATTTTAGCTCGCGTGTTCTGCATTTTGGGAGATTTTGGAAGGAAAAATAAAAATGTGTTTATTTGAAACACCCCGTGGGTCTTTCTACTGTCAATGCCAGGTTTTTTATTGCAAAGAGCAACTGAATGTCAAGCAGAGTTTTTACTCGTCGTCGCCTCGACCTAGCCTTCGCAACGACTTTTAGAATGGTCCTTTAGGTGACCCGACTGTGTGAATGTTTTGCCGCAAAGCTTGCAGTCGTACGGTCGTTCGCCAGTGTGCATCCTGGAGCGCTTATTCAATTTGACTGACTCGATGAATTTCTTGCCGCACACTTTGCACTCGAAGGGCTTCTCACCAGAGTGCGCTGACAGCATCTCTCAGCAGCAGCTAAATAAAGCTCTTTAACCTGAAGTCAATGGAGCACAATGCGCATTTGTGAGGCTTTTGCATCCTTGTGCACAGAGTGTGTTTTATGGTATCTGTTTTAAGGAAGCGATGCTAGAAGTGAGGTCGATCGTCAGTGCTGTGAACCAGACGGTGCTTGGCAAATTTGCTTTTTATATAGGAAAAATCTTGCCGCTCAAATCACACTGATGAACCCTTTTTGATTAGCATAGCTCGTCAGAGAAACTTAAAATGCAAACAAACAGGTATAAACATTGAAAGGGGTCAATTTTACTCATTATTACATTGGTGGATAATAATAATAATATTAATAATTGATTACAACTGCCCCAATTAGGTCAGATGTACAGCCGACAGCACAGCCGCAGCAATTGCGCGACGCATCTGATGATGACGTACGGCTGTTCGGTCCATGGACTGGGGGGACGCCACACCCACCTTCAATTATCCCAGCTGATGCTGGTACCCATTTAACAGCTGGGTGAACTGAAGCAATGCAGAGTTAAGTGTCTTGCTAAAGGACGCAAATTGTTCCAGTGGAGTCGGGAATCGAACCCCCGACCTTCAAGTCGTGAGTCCGACGCCCTAACCACTAGGCTTATGCAAAATAATTTGATTATTTATTTGATTATGCAAAATAAATAAATAAATTTAATGATTAACGAACAGACCAGACCTCGACTTGACACTCACTTCATCGTCGTCACGGCTAATTAAAAAAAGGAAATGAAATAACTTACGAATTAAAACTAGTAGCAATAAAAATTATATTGCGAGACAAAACAATAGCTGTAAATTGCAATCCCTTAAATTTACACGATCATAAATATTTGCATATTGCGTTCAATTTAAGAACCAAAGACAGTTAGAGACAGTTTGCTCATAACGATTAAAATGGTGGGATCTGCTCTAGCTGGTTCTGTACATTCGAAATACACTCGTGGTGACATTAGGACGATAAATTGAATGTGCCGAATACTACTGGCTCAAAGCTTGACACATTATCCTAAAGTTTAGTCAGCAGTCTTTGTAGCGCTACTTATTCGAGTGTACTTTAGAATGCTTTGTTAAACTGGACGCCTCGCGAAAGTATTTTTTGCATACTTTGCACTGGTAAGGCATTTCTCCGGTGTGCACTCTTAGGCGTTTCTTTAAACTGCACTCAAAAGATGCTTCCGTCCTTTCATAGTCTACGAATTTTTTTAATATTAAGGGCATACAATATATTCTGCACAATAACTTAAACTGAAGCAAATAGATGGCTTATATCTTTTATTTAATTGATCAAGAAAGCGAACAATTGCTTTATTGCATACGACACACGTTTTTTGAGAATGAAAGAATAAAAAAATTGACCGACTGAACACGGCTTGGCGAACGGTTAACAGTAGAACTACCAAGGGGAAATACCACCTGACAATTTTTTTTCTTGAAACCAAACGGAACAATGCAAGCACACAAAACTCAATAACACGGGGCCAACTGTTTGTTGCGCATCTTCTGAAACAAGAATCAAGTCGCCAGCTCTTCAGACCGTCGAGATATTCAACGTTTCTGGCCGAAGGTCTGATTTTCCCGTAAGCGCTAGTGTATCTCATACATGATAGATAGGGATACATCATACATAGTATATCCCTATACATGAATTAGCACCCGTGTAAAAAATTCGGCTGCTTCTTCGGCGGGTTTTTTGTGCAAAAGAGGAGTGGAATCTACCAAAATCCCCCCTATCTCGCAAGAGTTAAAGAAACCACCCAGGAAGCAGCCGATGTAACCGTAAATTGTGCGGAAACCGCTGAAGAATCACCCGAACCAGAGGCCCATGGGACAACCAGAGAATTATTTACGGGCGATTCCTCGGCGGTTTCTAAGCATGGAATCTTCCGAACTGGAGGATTCTTTGGGTGATTCCATTTCGCCACCAAGAAGCACCGAGAAAATGCCCAGTTGGGTAGATTCTAAGCATGGAATCATCCGATTGGTATGTTTCCAGCGTTCGGCTGTTTCTTTTTCTGGAAACACCGCAGATTCCAACGTACTGGAATCACCCAAAGAAATATCCCTATTTTTAGCGGGACTGCGCCTCAGTGCGGCCTTGCCAGGCCTTCAAAATTGATCAGCATGTCACCCGAATGTGCCTGCATCATCTCCGTCTTCGGTGGTCACCTAACTTTATCTAGACGGACTGCTGGACCTTCAAAGGCTACAACAGGTGGAACTAGGGCATTATGGACACTCTGACACGAATTTCTCTGATGTCACTGATCAAGCCGAAATATTAGGCGCAGCTCAACCACAGGACATCATCGTGTAGTCTGTCAACCAATCAGTCACCACCCAACGCTGTTAGCATTCGGGCGTTGCAAACATTTTTCTGGGTACTGTTAATATAATAATAAGTGACACGTTTTTTATTAAAGAAACAGTCACACAAACAAGGTTTTGTGAAGTGAAGCTTGTGCAAAATCTGCATCCTCGCTAAATTTAATGAAACAAACGGATACTTTACCGCAAATTTAAACGAAAAAAACAGAGCTTACTAAAAGACTTTCGGCAAAGAGGAGTTTTAACAGAATTTTACATGCATTATACTGTATTATTAGTAGTACAAAATACATTCAGGCGCACCAGCTTAAGCAGGGAAGTGTTTAAAAATTCTGGTTAAATCAGACTTTATACTAAATAAATTAGGCTTTTCTATTGCATTTTTTGATTTGAAGCCATATTGAAATTCAAAGCAAAAATTAAAGCTGAGTAACCGAGTAAAAAGCAATCAGAAACTTAACACACAACTAGACTTAACTGACACTAGAAACTGACATTGAACGCAGACGAAAACATAAAAAGGGTTATAGAGAAACATTAGAAAGACTCAGTGAGTATTTGGAACCTAGATTCATTATATAACTGACGATTTTTTAAAACCAATTCACGATCGGTTCATTGCCGTTTGTTATCCAAGGAAGCATTTTATTTTACGGAATATAACTCAGATAAAGGATCGGGATGGGGAATCTCATTGGGATGGGAAATCCTATCTGAATGGGGAATCTCATTGGGATGGGAAATCCTATCTGAATGAGGAATCTCATTGGAATGGGAAATCCTATCTGAATGAGGAATCTCATTGGAATGGGAAATCCTATCTGAATGAGGAATCTCATTGGAATGGGAAATCCTATCTGAATAGGGAATCTCATTGGAATGGGAAATCCTATCTGAATGAGGAATCTCATTGGAATGGGAAATCCTATCTGAATGAGGAATCTCATTGGAATGGGAAATCCTATCTGAATAGGGAATCTCATTGGAATGGGAAATCCTATCTGAATGAGGAATCTCATTGGAATGGGAAATCCTATCTGAATGAGGAATCTCATTGGAATGGGAAATCCTATCTGAATGGGGAATCTCATTGGAATTGGTAAATCCTATCTGAATGGGGAATCTCATTGGAATTGGTAAATCCTATCTGAATGGGGAATCTCATTGGAATTGGTAAATCCTATCTGAATGGGGAATCTCATTGGGATGGGAAATCCTATCTGAATGGGGAATCTCATTGGGATGGGAAATCCTATCTGAATGAGGAATCTCATTGGAATTGGTAAATCCTATCTGAATGGGGAATCTCATTGGAATTGGTAAATCCTATCTGAATGGGGAATCCCATTGAGAAGGGGAATCCCATTGAGATGCTGAATCCTTATTGAGATCTAGAATCCCATTGGGATGGGGTATCTAATTTAGATGGGGAATCCTATTGGGATGGGTAATCTCATTGGGATGGGGTATCTAATTTAGATGGGGAATCCTATTGGGATGGGTAATCTCATTGGGACGGGGTATCTAATTTAGATGGGGAATCCTATTGGGATGGGTAATCTCATTGGGATGGGGTATCTCATTTAGATGGGGAATCTTATTGTGATGAGGAATCAAATTGGGATGGGGAATTCCGTTCGTATGGGGAATTCCATTGAGATGGGGAATTCCATTGGGATGGGGAATTCTATTAGGAAGGAGAATCCCATTCGGAAGGGGAATCCTATTGAAATGGTGAATCCGTATTGCGATGGAGAATCCCATTGGGATGGGGAATCTCATTGGGATGGGGAATTTCATTGGGATGGGGAATGCCATTGGGATTGGGAATTCCATTGGGATGGGGAATCCCATAGGGATGAGAAATCCCATTGGGATAGGGAATTCCATTAGGATGGGGAATCACATTGCAATGGGGAATCACATTGGGATGGGGAATCTCATTGGGATGAGGAATACCATTGGGATGGGGAATCACATCGGGATGGGGAATCCTAAACATGAGTACTTATTTGCAGCCTTTCAAGCAAAGCTAATTTAACTTGAATCTCAGTTACTTGCCTTGATTTGTAATATGAGTAATAAAAATGATAAAATATCAGCTGCTGTTTCTAAATTAACAAAAAAACAGCAGGGTCATGTATCGATATCGCTAATCTTATAGACAATTGCATTTTCCGCTTAATAAACTAATAGCCGGACGGTTACGCGGTTAAAAGCAGTCAAAAAGTTACTAATTCTATTTCCGAGTCGGCAAAGTGGAAGTCGTCATTCGGCCTTGACTTCGACCTAAGCCGCCGCCGCTGCCGCCGCCACTAACGTCGCCTCGATGAAAACTGGCGTCCATGATTTGACGCTGCTGCTGCTGCTGTTGCTGATATTGCATCATTAGCTGCTGCGGATACGGTTGCTGATGCTGATGAGGCTGAGACAAGCTGACACCACGCGGAGCAGTTTTGCCGAGTCGATCGGATACTAAAATGTGTCAGGTAAGGAATAATAGTAATTTACGTTTTGTAGAGACATAAAGTCATTATTAAGCGATCCATGAAGGACGGGACAATGAGTCTGAATTGGGCCAGGGGTGATATAATGAGGATCAAGATTTGGGGATCTGGGAGAATGAGGAGTCAGAATTGGGGATCTGGGAGAATGATCTGGGAGAAAAAGGAGTCGGAATTGGGGATCTGGGAGAAAAAGGAGCCGGAATTGAGGATCTGGGAGAACGAGGAGCCGGAATTGAGGATCTGGGAGAATGAGGAGCCGGAATTGGGGATCTGGGAGAATGAGGAGCCGGAATTGGGGATCTGGGAGAATGAGGAGCCGGAATTGGGGATCTGGGAGAATGAGGAGCCGGAATTGGGGATCTGGGAGAATGAGGAGCCGGAATTGGGGATCTGGGAGAATGAGGAGCCGGAATTGGGGATCTGGGAGAATGAGGAGCCGGAATTGGGGATCTGGGAGAATGAGGAGCCGGAATTTGGGATCTGGGATTATAATGAGCAAGAATTTATCGATTGGGAGAGAGAGTTATTGAGTTTAGAAACTAACTAGAAACTAATTCATCTCGAGTCTGGAAAACGAAAAAACAATCAGAATACGGGGCAATAAAACTTTGTTTTAAAAGACGTGCTTGACACTTCAAAAATTGTCGAACAATTTGTTTGATCAAACAAAAAAATGATTGATTAAAATTAATCAAACAATACACTAAGTATAGTGAAAATTGAGCTCTTATAAAGAAGCAGGTGACCGAGGGATGAGGCAGGGAGTGAATGAGTGAGGCAGGGAGTGAATGAGTGAGGCAGGGAGTGAATGAGTGAGGCAGGGAGTGAATGAGTCATGCAGGGAGTGAATGAGTCATGCAGGGAGTGAATGAGTGAGGCAGGGAGTGAATGAGCGAGGCAGGGAGTGAATGAGTGAGGCAGGGAGTGAATGAGTCATGCAGGGAGTGAATGAGTCATGCAGGGAGTGAATAAGTGAGGCAGGGAGTGAATAAGTGAGGCAGGGAGTGAATAAGTGAGGCAGGGAGTGAATAAGTGAGGGAGGGAGTGAATGAGTCATGCAGGGAGTGAATAAGTGAGGCAGGGAGTGAATAAGTGAGGCAGGGAGTGAATAAGTGAGGGAGGGAGTGAATGAGTTATGCAGGGAGTGAATGAGTGAGGCAGGGAGTGAATAAGTGAGGCAGGGAGTGAATAAGTGAGGCAGGGAGTGAATAAGTGAGGGAGGGAGTGAATGAGTTATGCAGGGAGTGAATGAGTGAGGCAGGGAGTGAATGAGTCATGCAGGGAGTGAATGAGTCATGCAGGGAGTGAATGAGTCATGCAGGGAGTGAATGAGTCACGCAGGGAGTGAATGAGTGAGGCAGGGAGTGAATAAGTAAAGCAGGGGGTGAATGAAAGGAGATAGGATTGGTCTGAGAAGAGCTGGTCAGCTGTACTACATGCTGCATATTGTAATATACACGCAGTCAGCATAAGCAATCGTAGTACACAGACACACGGTTTAAAAGAAACTACATTATTTCAGTAAGTAATTAAGTCGTCAATCGACGCACATTTTATTGCAACGATAATGCATCGTGCATTTGTATCGAGCAGAAATATAATGCTTTACATGATGAATAGAAAATAGTTGTTTAAATGATCATAGATATATATTATTGTATTAAATTAGTTTCAGTAAACAACTTTGAAAATTTTGGTAGTACAAAAATGCTTAGTGTCACATTGCGCAACATAGTAAGTTTTTTGAATATGTAAGCGCCGAGAAATAAACTACTTTTTCTTTAGAATTTCTAGTACTAAAAAATCACTGTTAAAGTTACTACTCGAACAAAAGACATATTAGAAAACTGATTATCAACCGTTAAAACTATAAAAATAGGTATATTAAAAAATAGGACTTCATCATCTTCTGTTCTAATGCAACTTGTTATCGTCATCAGTCGGGACACTAAAATTGACGCTGGGAGGTTGCCGTATAGCCGCTGCCTGCGCCAGCCATGTACAGGCAGGGCGGCGGAATTGAGTCGGGTGCCAGAGCGCCTGGCATTGGTGCGGCACCGATGGCTAACAATCTATTACGCTTCTCAAAGTCAATTTGAGGTATTTGAGACTGAAACACAAGCTGCTGCTGCTGCTGCTGCTGCTGAGGCAGCGGTGGCAGCGGACGATGGCTATGGGTGTTGTTGTCTCTACTATTGGCGCCATTATCAGCATAAACAGCTGCTGCCACTGAGTGCTGCTGCTGCTGCTGTATGGGCAAATAGACTGTAAAAAATACGCATGCAAAAAAGCAAAGGTTATTAGACGGAACTAACAATTTAAACTTTAGAGCAAACAACAACAACAACATGCCTTCTGGACTAATCATTCGGTGGTGAAGTGGTTAGAGATTCGGCATTCCAACCCCAGCAGGTCGGGAGTTCGAATCTCAGCAAAATAGTCTTTGAGCAAGGCACTCTAATTGACAAAAAAAGAACGCATTTTCTTCATTAATTCATTTAAACGTCAACAGTAGGACTATCAAGCATTTCTCGACCCCCTGAAAACTTTTTTGGCAGCATCTGAATGCTAACATGCTAACAGCGCTGGGTGGTGGCTGATTGGTTGACAGACTAGGCGAGGGTGTCCTGTGGTTGAGCTGCGCCTAATATTTTGGCTTGATCAGTGAAATTGGAGAAATTCGCGTAAGGTGTCCATAGTGGCCTAGTTCCACCTGTTGTAGCCCTTGAAGGTCCAGCAGTCCGTCTAGATAAAGTTAGGTGACCACCGAAGACGGAGATGATGCAGGCACATTCGGGTGACATGCTGATCAATTTTGAAGGCCTGGCAAGGCCGCACTGAGGCGCAGTGCTAATTCTTGTATAGGGATGTATGAGATATACTAGCGCTTACGGGAAAAATCAGACCTTCGGCCAGAAACATTGAATATCTCGACGGTCTGAAGAGCTGGCGACTTGATTATTGTTTCCAAAGATGCGCAACAAACAGTTGGCCCGTGTTCTTGAGTTTTTTGTGCTTGCGTTGCTCCGTTCATGTGCAGTAAAAGCTGGGCAATACCCCCTTATATTATTTCTGTTAAGCTACTATTAGTAGAAAGGCGTGTATTACGAGCTAGTAATTTTGAACAAAAATTCACATCCTTAATTAAACTACTGTTAGTAGAATCGAACCGAACATTTCGCAGCAATTTCAGCATAGAAAATTGACACTACTATTAGTAGGGAAAACGCTTAATTACGGTATCTATTATATTTCGATTATAAAAACGGAAGAGGACTTGACTCACTGCCACCAACAGCCTGAGCGGATGATGGCCCGCCGACCCCGCCAGACGCGGTGGCAGCTGCGGCCGGAGCGGCACCACCAACTGGCTGGCCGAATTTCAACATATTCCAATCGAACACGTAGTCATAGTTAAAGCCTTCGCGATGAAACAGATTTCTAAACAGCTGCCTAGCGTAGCTATAATCAGGTTTATCTTCGAATCGCAATGACCGGCAATAGGTCAGATAGGTGGCAAATTCGGCAGGATAATTGGATGGACACAGAGTCTCCACAGGGGTGTGCATCTTCTTCTCGCTGATGCATTCGTACTTTTGACGCTTGGTGGCAGCTTTCAGGCCTTGCCAAGGAAGGGCGCCGCGTAGAAAGTACATGAACACGTAGCCTAGAGACTCCATGTCGTCACGACGGGCTTGCTCTGTGTGATTGTGATGCGTTCGATTAATGAGGATTTAGGATAGTTTAATGAGGATTTGGGATAGATTAATGAGGATTTGGGATAGATTAATGAGGATTTGGGATAGATTAATGAGGATTTGGGATAGATTAATGAGGATTTGGGATAGATTAATGAGGATTTGGGATATATTAATGAGGATTTGGGATAGTTTAATGAGGATTTAGGATAGTTTAATGAGGATTTAGGATAGTTTAATGAGGATTTAGGATAGTTTAATGAGGATTTAGGATAGTTTAATGAGGATTTAGGATAGTTTAATGAGGATTTGGGATAGATTAATGAGGATTTAGGATAGTTTAATGAGGATTTGGGATATATTAATGAGGATTTGGGATAGTTTAATGAGGATTAAGGATAGTTTAATGAGGATTTGGGATAGTTTAATGAGGATTTGGGATAGATTAATGAGGATTTAGGATAGTTTAATGAGGATTTAGGATAGTTCAATGAGGATTTAGGATAGTTTAATGAGGATTTGGGATAGTTTAATGAGGATTTAGGATAGTTTAATGAGGATTTGGGATAGATTAATGAGGATTTAGGATAGTTTAATGAGGATTTGGGATAGGTGAATGGGGAATTTGAATTGAGCACACGCGAGACGCACCGATGCCCAGGTGAGTGTTGACACTGGCATATCTAGCAGTGCCAGTGAGGTTCTTATTCTCCCTATAGGGAATGTGCTGATGAGTACGAGCGTCCCGATATTTCTTGGCCAAGCCGAAGTCGATGATGTACACCAGATTGCCTTTCTTGCCAAGGCCCATCAGAAAATTGTCGGGCTTCACGTCTCTGAGATTTGATAAGATTAGAATTTTATTTATTTAATAATTAATTAAACATTTACACCTGCCCCCAATTGGGTCAGTTGTGCAGCCGACAGCACAGCCGCAGCTATTGCGCGGCGCATCTGAAGACGACGTAAGGCTGTTCAGTCCATGGACTGGGGGGACGCCACACCCACCCTCAATTACCCCAGCTAATGCTTAACAGCTGGGTGAACTGAAGCAGTCCATAGTTAAGTGTCTAGCTAAAGAACACAGATTGTTCCAGTGGAGTCGGGAATCGAACCCCCGACTCCAGTCCAATTCCAGACTTCTCCAGTCCACGGACTGAACAGCTGTACGCTGCCTTTAAAAGCTCCGTTCAATAGTTGTGATTTCTCAAATACCCCAGAACGAGTACAAGAGTTCCCGAGCTCGAATCCACATTCATATTTGGGCCCCAGTCGCAGGTAGAGAACATAGTTCAGGTCACACAGCTAGCTCACCTGTGAATAAAATTCTTGCTGTGAATAAACTCGATTCGATTCAACAATTGGTCAGCCAGCAGTAGAACAGTTTTTAGTTTAAATTTTCGTCCGCAAAAGTTGAACAAATCCTCTAAGCTAGGGCCTAACAGTTCCAGCACCATGACATTGTAGTCACCTTCTGTGCCACACCATTTTACAACTGGCACACCGACACCTCCTTGCATGAGCTTGTAGATTTTGCTTTCAATGTGCAGTTGCGGGTGCTTAGTACGAACGCACTCAAGTTTAATAGCCACCTCTTCGCCATTGGTAATATCGGTGCCAAGATAGATATCGCCAAATGAGCCGCTGCCTATCTTTCTACCCAGCCTATACTTGCTGCCAACGCGTAGCTCCATGCGCTTTAAGTGCTACTCACAGTAGAAATAGTCGATTATTTGTGCTGGTCACAATTGTAGTATACTGATTTTGTATGTTCTGAAACACAAATACAATGATATTAAAATCCATAGAACTTCTTTAAATATTGAATGTAAAAAAAAATAAATAAGATATCAAACAACTTGACGCTAACTCCTACTTGTATGGAAATCAATCAAATACCAATGTACAATATTTTAATTTGCACTAAAAACTTAGAGGCAAAAAATACTGTCCTTTGACAATGATATATCTAAATTAATATATAGATCTAAACTAGCTATACTAAAATGTCTCTTAATCTTTTTTATTAATTGGAAAGGTATTAATAATATAGGTCTTAGGTATGTGTACTTTCTTATACTATGATTTATAGGCCTTAATCTAGGCCTACATTGCTAAAAATGGACTCAGAATGTTGTAGGGCTATTTTATAATATTTAAGATTCCACTGAATGTCACCTAAGTTGTTGCAGGTGAAAATTAACAATCCTACTACTGTTACCAAAGTTGTTCTAGTCTTCTTTCCTTATATACTTTATTCAAATACTGTCTTTATGTTATTCTTAAATGTATTTTTATTTTATTTGCTTTATGCACTTTCCTATTTCAAATATGGTAGCGTTATACTTCCAATATGGCCGGTATCTATCTTTTATTCATCTTTATCAGTCTTTATCCGTCTTTATCAGTCTTGATTAGTCTTTATCAGTCTTTATCAGTCTTCAATTATTCTTCCATTCAGTCTCCAGTTCAGTCTTCAATTTCAATCTGCAGTCCGCTTTATAGGGCTGTCCAGTGGATCTAGATTTACAGCTTATTCTTCACTCTGGTTAATTTTCTTTCGCAATGTCTCTTTCTAAATAACTTTAACACGAACACTTCAAAATTCAAGCTTTCTTTATTCCGAACTTTGTCAGGCACGAGGTTGTACAAGTTAGTTTTCCTCTATCTTTCGCTTGTGTATTTATAGTAAAACTTCTCCTTTCCTCACTTCAGTATAACTTCTATATTTCTGTGCATTCGGAGCATTATAACAAACATATTAATTCGCAGGAATTTCTAAGAAACTAAGAATAATCGGAGGGGTGGTTCTCACAGAGTTGCCACTTTTAGTGTCCAAAGTGCTTTTTTGCCAATTTTGATTGTTTTTTCATCTATTACTGCAGTATATTATATAAGCTATGTACAGTAAAAAGTGGTTTAAAGCAGTTTTTAACACTTCATTGACAAATTCATCATTCTTCATTCAAATTCTTCATTCATCACTCATCGGATCTACGCTTTTGAGGGCTGTAGATCCTATGAGTAAAACTGCTATTAAATGCAAATATTAAGGAATCCATTGGGGCTAGAATAAAGTGCCATATGTCATTAGAGACATCTATGTACCCTTTATAATATGATATAGCATTTGCGGTTTTACAGAATACACATCCTGAGAATTTTAGATTTCCCCGACGTAGATCCGATGAGTCAAACTGCTTACTCAAAAAAATCAGTTTTTTACATTTTAGTTTTTTGGTAGTTGAATAGAGATAGTATGTAGTGTGCCTATAGTTTTATGAAAGCACATAAATATATATTTCGTTTGCAAGAGGATTTAGCACTGAATATGCTACCACTAATTTTTTACTGACGAATTTAGGTCAAGAGGTCTGACGTAGATCCGATGAGTTAAGTTTTGTGAGACACTTATAAAAGCCACAAAGTAAGTAGATATAGCTGGATTATATTAGAAATTATGTTTCCTAATGCTTATTTTAGTTATATATTGCCATATAAAAGAACAACGACGTCTTGAACACAAACGCTTTTGACAAGGGAAAGTCTTAATCTTTGACTAACATGTGTGAGACATGGTGCTTTTACAGACTTTCATGATTTCTAGTGATTTAAAAATATGTAAACAAATTGAATTTATAACAAAGCTTTAGTGCCCCACATAGGTAAACATCGATAGAACACAAATGGTTCAACAGGACAGCTTCAAATTACATTATAAAAAATATTTTTTGAAAAGACACGTTTTTTCAGTACTATGGCAAGAACTATCAAGAACTATAGTTTGTTTAAATTAACTTGGATTTTAAAATGGCCTAGGTCTAAGCATATAAATTGTGCTAGAATTTACATATACAATTTGCCTTAGAGTCATTGTTTTAAGCTTGGCCATAGCAAATAATTTTAATTAAACTATTTCATAATGTCAAAATGTCATAATTGCTAATTTGATCTGCTTATTAAAGCAGTGGTAAATGTTAAATACTCAAAAAGAAAAATAATATTTACTCTTTTTTACATTGAAAACCTGTTTACAACTCAAAAGTTCAAGTGCTAATTAATAGGTTTAGGACTACTGGACTAGAAAGAAATTGTAGCTAAAAATAATGAAATTATGTAATTATTTTATCATATAAATAATACAATTTTTTATAATAAAATAATCATACAAACATAATTAAAAACATAGAAACCAAATCAAATTAGACTTTTTAAAGATAGGCCTAGAATAGAAATGTGTTTAGGGATATCTACTCAAGCTAAATGTATCCGCCCAACCCAACCATGAAATTAAAAGCTATAGTTACCTTATATGTGGCTATATGCCTATTTTCATTGCAAAAAAATATTTTTTAACTATTTTTAAAATAAATCTTTAGCCATAACTAGAGACAAGTGAATGCTAGACTAGGCTACTATACATTCACAATATTTTGTAGTTGGTAAGTTAGCTAGGCCTGTTAGTTTATTATATATATAGCCTCAGAGGGGGACAGAGGCTAGATCTATCTTAACCATGTCAAAGACATGTCCATGTCCATGGCGAGTTAGGGCTTTGCATAGTACTTATTTATTGATAGGCCCTATAACTAAACAATGTCGATTGTAACTTGGTCTCGGTTAGTGTACTAATGGTTGCCTATTGGGACAAAATTGGTTATAAAGTACATATTAACCTGATATATTATAGGCTATCTCAAATTTGGAAATCCGCAGTTTCTGAAAAGTATCGCTTTACAAATCTAAGGTTTGTAAAAAAGCATCGAGCTTAATTTTTTACACAAGTTGCTAAGAACGAACAAAGACGCAAGGGAAAAATATACGTGACAATAAACTTCATTGGCTGCCCAACCAGCTGTATTGTGAGTAATTCAATCGCTTCATAAAATAAAGTTTAAACGTTTAAAAAAATAAAATTTCTTATTTTAGTTATAACATCTTAATAAAAATATTATTGTTTCAGTTTTTTGTTTAGCGAAGTTTTATTTACTTTGTTTTACCTTTTTGTTTCTATAACAACAATGTATGGATAACTTTAGAAAAGAATACGCCAGTTGCTATTTTAACTTAAAAACTGATCTTCGGCGATCCTGCATTTATAAATACGGGATATTTTGAATAATTGCACTGTGGAAATGGCTCACGAGCAACAAGAGGAGAATACCGATTTTCAGAGACTGGAGGTTCAAGGAATAATCGGATTTAATGGTTTGTGATCAAATTTCATTATATTACTTACTAACGTTTAATTTATTAATCACACATAGATGATCACACATAGATGCTCTAACCTAAGGTTGTTGAACACTGTACATGCACTATTAAGGACAAATGCAATATTTCAGCATAACTAAACCTTATTTTCGATTTTCCGAAGCTCCGAATTATAAAATATTCATGTATACTTCGATGTACCTAAAAGTTATAGGAAATAAATTCCCATAACTTATCACAAAAGATCTCTATTTGTGATAAAATCGAGTCAGATTTTCTTCGTTTGCTGTTTTCTCAAATATGAAGATTTTTTCATGCTTTGTTTTTTCTTATAATCAACCCATTATTTCATGAGCATAATGGAGCAGTATGTACTGCCTGGTTTAAATTGATTTGATTACAAATTAATATTTTTGTAGGCAGTTTCCAAGCCAGCCTGCATGTGCACCCGGATAAGCAGCACCTTGTCTACTCGATTGGCTCAACACTGGTCATCGAGGAGATCCAATCACGAAAACAGTGCTTCCTTCACGGCCACCACAGTGACATCGCCTGTATTACCATCTCAAGGAGTGGCAGGTTCATTGCCAGTGGCCAGATAACGCACATGGGATTTAAAGTAATTATCTATTGTTCTTTTTATCACATATGCAATGTATTCACATTATCTCAACGCCTATTACTCAATACAATATATTCCTATACAGGCAGACATCATAGTTTGGGACTTTGAAAATCGTTGCGAGTACGCCAGATTTGTGCTGCACAAAGTCAAGATCCAGGGACTCGCTTTCTCGCCTAACGACAAATTTCTAGCCTCCCTGGGAGGTCAGGATGATGGCAGGTAAAGTTTAATACGACTGTGTGCTGACCCTACTTAAGTGGGGATAAACCAATTTACTTCCCGGAAAGGTCGATCTTTGTACATATCGCTCATTCCGTAGGTCATCGCTTCTTAATACCTCTCTAGGTATTCGCTGTAACTCTTGATTAAATCACTTTATAGCCTCACTTTATACAAACCTCATTCAATTTCAGCGTTGTGATCTGGTCCTTGGACAAGAAAGAGGCCATTTGCGGCAGCCCAGCCCAGAGCAAGAGCGCCGGCAATACTCGCTGCTTGGCCTATGCTAATAACTCAGACTTTCTCTTTGTCACTGCTGGAGAGTGAGTTTTGCTATATTAAATGACTTTGGGTTCCTTCACCGTGATACTTCAGGTTCCTCTCCCCCGTGATACTTCAGGTTCCTCTCCCCCGTGATACTCCAGGTTCCTCTCCCCCATGATACTCCAGGTTCCTCTCCCATGATACTCCAGGTTCCTCTCCCCCATGATACTCCAGGTTCCTCTCCCCCATGATACTCCAGGTTCCTCTCCCCCATGATACTCCAGGTTCCTCTCCTATGATACTTCAGGTTCCTCTCCCCCAATGATACTCCAGGTTCCTCTCCCCCGTGATACTCCAGGTTCCTCTCCCCAATGATACTCCAGGTTCCTCTCCCCAATGATACTCCAGGTTCCTCTCCCCAATGATACTCCAGGTTCCTCTCCCCAATGATACTCCAGGTTCCTCTCCCCAATGATACTCCAGGTTCCTCTCCCCAATGATACTCCAGGTTCCTCTCCCCAATGATACTCCAGGTTCCTCTCCTAGCTTATTCAGGAGTTAGTTGTCCTACTAGTACTTGGTGCGCAACAGGAGGTCCCCTGGCTCATGCCCATGTTTTGGGAGCTACTATTCTTCCCAAACACTTGCCTGCTCAGAAACAATCTCCGGGTCTGGGAGCTGGACGTTGAAAATCGTAAAATTCGTCCAACCGAAGTTGGCACCGGCCAGACCAAGCGAATCATCACCTGCCTGGCTTTGACCTCTGACGACAAGACTCTGTACTGTGGCACCACCACCGGCGACGTGCTTGGCATCAACATGGACAGCCGGCTGTTCCAGTACATCGGTCCGGAGAAGGACAAATTCTCTCTAGGCGTGACAGCTGTTGCACTATTGGACAGCGGCGACTTTCTGATTGGCGCCGGTGACGGCACTGTACAGATCATGCGTGCCGTCAGCGATCCGAAGGCGGCTGGAAAATGCGCTGTCAAATTTGTTAAAACTAAGTAAGTCGCGCGCTTTGAGACAGTTGTTTAAGATCTGCATAGGTAGGTTATCAAACCAGCTATGCTCAAGAAATCAACTATGCAGGCATTCACACACAAGAGTTGCTTATCTGTCGTGAGTTTTAGATTGTCAGATGTCAGAAGACAGATTTAATACTGACGGTACAAATCTTTAATGCGACTCTTAAAGATTTGTAGCCTCTAGTGAGATTGAGTGGCAGAGACTAACACACTGCACTCTTTGTGAAACAACGAACACATATATGTACACTGACCCACCAACAGGCAGCAGCAGAAGCTCGATAGCGGAGTCACCAGTCTGTCACTACGCGGCAAAGGTCACGAGTTCTACGCTGCCACGGAGAAGAGCCAGATATATAAGTTCAACATGGCCGATTTTAGTCACACTTTGGTCAATACCTGCCACAGTTCGGCTATCAACGATGTAGCATTCCCATTGTGAGTTTAATTTTGTTTTGGTAAAGAGCCTCGTACTAGGACGTATCCTAAAAGCACTTTCGAAAAGCACTGGTATAGTTTGAAATTTTTACAGTTCTTTCAGTTTGAAGCCTTTATTACTGACTATTCACAGATTAGCACGAACTAAAGCTACTCACAAAACTTCAAAAAGTTATTTTACTTACTTAACTACTCACTTTTATCTCTGATCAGTAGTATTGACCGACGTGTGAGATCATTGCCTTCACTTTCGTCGTCTATCTAGGCTGTGCGAATCAGTTAACGGGAAAACCCGACTGTTGTAAGTCAAGTTTCCGGATTGAATTATCAACATACTCGTAATTTTTAACATTGATTTGTTTGGACTTTTTGCTGCAATACTACTAACTGTACATGTCGTAATATGACTTACGATTTGAAATTATAAAAACAAATGACCGTTAGTAAGTTTTTTCAATATACGAGTATCATTTTTTTCTCTTAAACGTGCTTGCTTTGATTTTAAACAGTAATTTATATGCTTTGTGCTTTAATTGATTCTAACAAAAGCTAGGATTCGCATTTTAACTGTCGCAAGCAAGCATTACATTTTCGGTCCAATAATTACAAGAAATTTCTACTTTTCGTTTCTTACAATAAGGCTTTTTCAGAAAGTTCTCAGCTGATCGCATTAAAAATTCATAAAGTAGTACTAATAAGCCTTAAATTGGCTGTTTTATGATATTCATTAGAGAATGTTCCGCCAGTTCGTTCATATGTTTCCTGGAATCTGAACAACTTCTGCCAAGGACCACTAGAAGAAGAAGGACAGGACACCTCGTTTCTTGGAAAATTTATTAGAGGCTGATTTTGACGAAAAAATGTACTAGCGAGATAGGAACCTTTCAAGTTTTTCACATTGAGTTGTTGATTTGCCGTTATTTTAATATTAAAATTCTAATATTCAAATATTCGTTAAAGCAACATGTTTCGCAAGATATATTAAAAGAACAGCTTGGGATCTGCTTGTAATAAAAAGTTATCAACATTTTTATCTGAAAAACGCGAAAAGTTCCTATCTCGCTAGTGCATTTTCCGTAAAAATCTGGCTTTTATCAATTTTCCAAGAAATGAAGTGTCCCGTCCTTCTTCTTCTAGTGGTCCTTGGATCCGCTACGCTCTGGATGGCCTTAACTCTTAACATTTTAATCCAGTTTCTCGATGAATTCTAGGTTTTTTTCACCAACCATTTTCTATGCACATTTTCAGTGGCACATCCGACCTGTTTGCCACCTGCTCGTACCAGGACATTCGCGTGTGGCACTCTCCTACACAGAAGGAGCTGCTAAGAATCACCATTCCAAACATGACCTGCTACGCCATCGACTTCCTTCGCGACGGTAGCGGCATTGTTTCCGGCTGGGACGACAGCAAGATTCGAGTGTTCTTCCCCGAGACTGGCCGCCTCATGTACACCATCAACGACGCGCACAAGAAGGGAGTGACGGCCATCACGGCCACCTCTGACTGCGGCCGTATCATCTCCGGCGGCGGGGACGGCCAAGTGCGAGTCTGGCGCGTCGAGGAGCGCATCGCCAAGTCCGGCCAGAAGACGTTCGTCACGGAGCTAGAGGAGGCTATGAAGGAGCACGCCAACGCCGTGTCCTGCATCCGCGTCTCCAAGGATAACACGCGGTGCGTGTCCGCTTCGGCCGATGGCAGCTGCATCGTCTGGGACTTGAAGTGAGTCCGGAGACATGTCTCTATTTTTACGTCACCGACAGGCGGGTGATGCAGAGCGGTTAACGCGTCTGCCTCTCGCACCAAGGCCCCTGAGCTCGATTCCGCGGGGAGGCCACATTCATTTGGGGGCGCAGCCGCGGAGAGAAGGCTTGGGGGCTTGTCGTGCAATTTACGCCCCTGAGGGCCAACCTCCGTGTGAGCGTATGCCTTCGTACGTTATCTGTGACTCAGATTTTATGTGCGTTGGGGTGTCTTTTACTCACAGCCCACACCGCCACCAACCCGAAGGACCTTCCATCGCAAGCAGATCATGTTCGCCAATACGCTATTCCGGTGCGTTTGCTTCGAGCCGGAGGAATGCCAAGTGATCACCAGTGGAACAGACAGGAAAATCTCCTACTGGGAGCTGTACGACGGCACCCTGGTTCGAGAACTGGACGGATCGCGCAGCGGATCAATTAACGGCATGGACATCAGCCTGGATGGCCAGTACTATGTCACAGCTGGAGACGACAAGATTGTCAAGGTACTTAGTAGAATCATTAGTCTATGGCCAGTCCTTTGTATAGTCACATAGGTCCATTCCTATTAAATGCAAGAAACTCGCAAAGCAAGATACTAGCTATAGTGCCTTAATTTAAGTTCTTTTTTTGTGTTTTTGTCTTAATATAGATTGAAAACTTCTTAAACAAACGAGGTGTTTGTACGAGTATCTCAGCTTAGTTAAATAACAGTTTGTGTCCCAAATAAAAAACTCTCATCGTCATTAGCCATGGTATTTGGCGACCTCCCAGTTAAAATTTTGAACGCATGCAGCTTTACCCAATCGAACGAAATTTACGAGCGCTTGTTTTATTCAGGTGTGGCGCTACGCAGAAGGTGACGTCACCCACGTTGGTCTGGGCCACAGTTCGCCAATCATGCGCGCCAAAATCTGTCCAAACAATCGCCTGATTGTCACTGTCTCCGATGATGGCGGAATTTTCATCTGGAAATTTCCATTCTAGCGCCGAGTGACAGGTCGAGCGAATGTACTTTTAAAATATGAGGCTGATTCGAACAACAAGATGATAGTTTTAATCTGCGATAAGAAATAGCAAACCTGTTTTAAACTACCATGCTTTTTTGTTTGTTTGCAGCACCTAAGATTAAAACTAAACTTTGTTTGGCGACTACAGAATCTATAATTTTAGAGGAAGAAATTTAGTTAATCTGCGTTAGGCAATGGTTAAGGAAAAATTATGGGCGTAATTTATTGTTTCCTCTAATTCCTTAATTTTTTTGTTGTATTTTGGATACACAGTTTACTAACTATTTGTCTGAAACAGCATGTTCTTTTTTGATGACCAGTTATTGATCAAATATGTTTATAAATTACATCCCGGATGTTATCGTGATCAAATATTAAATTTTTTGAGTCCACAGTGCCTTAAATAGCCATTGCTTCACAGAAAACTGTCTTTTTCTTGCGTGTTAAATCTGTATTTGTTAGCAGAGATGTTGCATGATTGTAGACTTTCTGCAGGATGTTTGCTCGTCGACTCACGACTGAAGGTCGGGGGTTCGATTCCCGACTCCACTGAAACAATTTGTGTCCTTTAGCCATACACTTGACTCTGCATTGCTTCAGTTCACCAAGCTGTTAAATGAGTACAAGTATTGGGTAATTGAGAGTGGGTGTGGTGTCCCTTCAGTCCATGGACTGAACAGCTGATCTAAATCAGATCTGAGCACAACTTTCAGGTAGCACAGAATGTCCAGAACTTCAGAGCAGTTGGTTTATCCTCTCCAGCTGATTCTCTACATTAATCGCTGGAAATTTCCTTTCGCTATAATTGTTCTGATGGCATTGATTTCGCATCACTTGCTGTTTAGTGTTATTGACAATTGGACAGGAACATCTGTGCAGACGCTCGCGTCAACCAGCAAGGATCAGTTTTCTGGCATGAATTTAATTCTGGCAGACACAGTGACGTGTTGCGACCAACTAGACCAGGGGTCGGCAAACTCCGGCCCGCGGGCCAGATGCGGCCCTCGAAGCTCCCAAATCCGGCCCGTTGCCCCTTCTGACATCTACAGTGTCCTTTTTCATCTCTCTCGTGTCTAATCTCTCCTGTGTCTAATCTCTCCTGTGTCTCATCGCTCTCGTGTCTAATCTCTCCCGTGTCTCATCGCTCTCGTGTATCATCTCTCCCGTGTTTAATCTCTCCCATGTCTAATCTCTCGCGTGTCTCATCTCTCCCCTATCTCATATTTATACAGTCAATGCGGCCCGCTGTCGTCTTTTAGGTTCTCTCTTTGGCCCGCCAGCAAATAAGTTTGCCTACCCCTGAACTAGACGTACTGAAAGCCATCCCGGAGTTACAGAACGGGAAGGCCCGTAGTTCCTTGGTTAAGACGTGCCAAGTCCTGAGGCTTAACAGTCCAGGATGTTCAGTATCATGTTTGGCCGACTAGATGCTGGACAGTTTTCCAACTTCGTCAATTACAACCACATCAACAAGCCGAGAATCACAAAATAATGATTCCTTGCGTTCTGATGATCGCAACTGAAGCGGAATGGCTTTCTGCAACTCATGCTGCTGACTGGTTTTGCATCGGCATAATCACGGGCATCGAAGTGACAGTGTTCGTAATCTTACACATCGTTTCATTGATTGTACAATGTCCGGGATACTTTAACCCAGTTCACATTATCTTAGTCTTCTTCATGTCACTATTCTACACAGTCGCTTTGACAGCAACGAGCCTCTTATTCAGCGTAACGGTTAACAAGTTTTAGTTCGGCGGACTCCTGACAGTTCTATCATCGGTGCTGATGCTCATCTATCGGATGGCAATGAGCGGCGTCGAATTTCTCAAGCTGGTTTTTCTATTCATCTTTCCGCTAAGTCACTAATGCTGAATCTGTGCAAGGTGTTCTTCTGTCTGAAATCCGCATAAAACCGCTGCAGGTTTTTCTAACATCGCCATTCTCATCATGACTATAGAGCTAGCCATCGCACTCATCCTTGCCATAGTTCCGATCAATGGTGCCCGGTAAGGTGATCTCTGGCGAGGAGAACGATCCGTTCGTTGCTAGGCTAAGAGCCGCCATCGAGTGCGAATATCGAACCGGTGACGGACCACCTGAAACCACTGTTGCGCTTGAGCCAATTGAGCAAGAAATTTGTTTCTGAAGGCTGCTGCGGCAAAGAAAGCTCGGTAGCTATCAAAGATATTTCTGGTGATAATAATAAAAATAATTTATTACACCTGTCCGATTGGGCCAGATGTGCCGCCGACAGCACAGCCGCAGCTATTGCGCGGCGCATCTGAAGGCTGCGTACGGCTGTTCAGTGGTGGGACGCCACACCCACCTTCAATTATCCCAGCTGATGCTGGTACCCTTTTAACAACTGGGTGAACTGAAGCAATGCAGAGTTAAGTGTCTTGCTAAAGGACACAAATTGTTCCAGTGGAGTCAGGAATCGAACCCCCGACCTTCAAGTCGTGAGTCCGACGCTCTAACCACTAGGCTACAACCGTCAGGTGAGTTGTTGCGCTTATATCGCTTTTAAAAAGCAGAAATGAGATGGCTTTGTGCATCAAATTATCCTGAATTGCATTAGCTTGTTTACAATCGCTAATGTAACTAGTGGTATCACAGCAATGCCTAACAAAAGATCCCGGCGTGTTAAAGGAAGTCTAACGCATTGAAAAGAATCCGCATAGCGACACGAGCCTATTGGAGGTGAGCCACCTCACCTGAACAAGCTAGAATTTGATGAGGCCACAACAAGATGAGACCTCTAGAAATTGATCCGGAAGGCAAACAGTTCCTTTGGCATATACTGTACGGTTATTGTCACAATCCACAGCATGGAGGAAGTTAAGGCTATTTGCAATCGAGTCTCGATAATTAATTGTTAATTAACAGGTTGGACTGGGAGCCGTACAACAACTCGGGGCACTGTGAGTAATATTTTTAAATAATGTCAGTATTAGGTAAATTATTTTTGGCAATAGCATGATTCAGGAGAAGTAGTGAAAACGTTCCGAAGCGGCACACGCACGCGGACACCGTGAGCAGGCACTCACACAAACGCATATGTACATCTGCATAGGCTTATGCATAGTCTAACGTAGTGTACACTCATTGTGTTGGGGTTTGGTTCTTGTGGACTTGAGTTACATTTCTTGACATCCTAGGTATAGCAAGTGCTACAATCTGGAGATCTTAATCAGCACCACAGTGGACGAAGATCCTTCAAGCGTTGAGGAGAAGAACTCGCTAGTTGAAGCCGTCTCAAAAAAGTTCAGCGGTACTTCGTCGTTGTAGAAGAGTTTTACGATGGTGTGCACTTTTCGATACCAGCGTCTAGTATCAGCCGTCTATCTGTGGCCCTTCACCTGGCTGCTGGATAACTGCAAAGGCCAGTGCAACCAAGCACTTCTCGCTGCACCAGATGTCTATGGACCAGTTGAAGGATAGGTGGAAATCCGCGTGTCCGTATGTCCGTATCCTATGGCGCAGTCCGTAACTGAGCTCGAAAAGGTTTAGCCAGTCGAGGCAACGACTATCTATTTCTATCGTTTGCTTTTTCATGCTACAAGAGACGGAAGTACGCAATTTTTACTACACACACTTTTTTGCTTTTGAAACTGTCGCCTCATTTCTTTTTAACAAAAAAACTATCATGCATTGAAGAAATTTGTGCATAAAAAGGATTCAACCAATTCTCTTAGAAGCTGTCGAAATACGTTTTTAAGGACAGAATGTTTTTCCAACTAAAGCATCCGGTTGTATCGTTAAACATTTCTTTTTGCCATGTAAAAATTGATTGATTAAAAGCCTTCACTCCAGTGGGTCATTTGAGAACTGAGAATAACTTTGACAGGTGATGATCGAGGCTGGGGATGTTGATGACCGTGTCTCTTTTTTCATCATTATCCTCTCTCCCCTCTCTCCCACTAGTTCTCTCTTGATCTTCCGTTTATTGTTGCCCAGCAACCGATGGGAGACCTGTGAAAGCTCAGAGAACTTTGGGAAGATGCGATGACAAACAATTGAACAATTGAACAAGAGCTGCCCTCTCTACTCAGCTCAACGGGTGACAGAGGAGCTACTCAGTCCAATTAGACACCGCATAATTAACAAGGGATTGGAAATGACACAGGTATCTGGCTTAAAAATACTCTACGGACTAGTGCTTAATGCTGAGCAAGTACTTGTTGTCCGAGAGTTACCATTGCGAGAGGGCTACAGCTTTTAAATGATTATTCGTTACTTTTCGTTCATTATTGATAAGCGCCGCAAAATTCGTTACTTCTTCCTAAGTTTTCACCTTTTTTGGATATTTTTATATCAATACCTAAATAGCATTTTCAAATTTTCTTGTGTTCCAGAGACCTACAATCTAAGGCTGCGTACAGCATTCTACACCTGGATAAATTAAAGGTGCTGGGGACATTGTTGTCGATTGTACTATCAGTGTCTGTTTAGAAAATAATTACTATAATTATGTGCTATCGGTATTTTGCTGCAAAATCGTTATGCGTACAAAAATATTCATTAATCATAAAAGTTAATCTAAGTTAAAATTAGAGAAACTTACAGACACGGTATGGATAGACAAAAAATTATCATAAAATAAAGCAAACTAGAAAAAGCTGGATCAGAGCCAGTTAGAGCGACATGCTGCACTCACTATAACTGGATGGAAGCTGCGCTGAGTGAATTTAAATATTTTGCCAACATTTTGCATGTGGGCAGTGAGTTAAGAGCCACACTTAAGCCAAGCAGATCAGCTGGCATTTGTTAGACACTTTTATATTGTCTGGCTTGTCAATGCGCATGACGGTGGAGCTTCACTTGGCCCAACTGCTTATGCGTGAGTAAATTATCAGGGACCACTTAGGAGTTTCTTAGAAAACGTTTCCTAGAAACAGTATAGATTGATTCATGGTTCATGGCCAAAAAGTACAGTACGGAAATAGGAAGTTTTTTGCACAATTTTGTGACTGTGTTTGCTCGGGGGCTTACCAATGGTTCATCATTTTATATCCGTGTCTAGCTTTAATTCTGAAGATATCGAGTGACGAAGTATATCAAAATAAGAGCTTTCGATCCGCTTCCAATAGAAAGCGATCACTTTTATAATGGAAAAGAGTGAAAATTTCCTATATCCGAAGTGTGAGAGATACAATTCAGACTACTGACAACAGTAGAAAAGCAAAGACTTGGCTGCAAAACTCTTACATAACACAAAAAAATACATTAAACTTTTAGTGTGTTACACGAAGTGTATTTTTCGGAGATCACAAGCCTTTTAAACTTTTTCCGGAGTCATTTAAAAAAGTTGAGCATTAGCAAAACTCGACTAAATTCACTCTTTCAGTCGTAACCTCAGCCACGGCCATCAGCAACGTCAACTCTCGCACCTATGACCAGGTGCTGAGCGGCTCACTGAATATCAGCGACTCCGTGAGCAGCTCTCTGCTGACTGACTCGACTGCTGATACCGACATTCTCTGCGTCACCAGGTGCCAGGAGAAGGCCTGCGCTGCAGCCATGGTCAGGGACACCGCTGACGGCAGGTGCGAGTGCCAGATACTCGTGATCAACACTGCGGACAAGCAGAACCTGAGCCGCGAGAGCTTCATGTTCAGAGAGCTGCGAACTGGCGCCGGTGTGAGGCTGTGGAAGGCCGAGGACTTCGACCGGATGCTTCAGTCGACGACTGTCTTCGAAAGTGAGTGATTATTGCCTAGCTAAATCCAAGGACTAAAATTAAGTCTAAGGCTGATTCTACGCAACACATTCATTCAGAAAATGTCTTGTGCCAGTGTTTTAAACCAAATTCATCCATTTGTGAGCTACAAAATGTAGTTTTAGTTTAGTTTAACTGTCAGCTTATGACTTATGAGAGGCTTAAAATGACAGATGGAGTTTTTAGCCTTGTGGTTAGGACTCACGACTTGAAGGTCGGGGGTTCGATTCCCGACTCCACTGAAAAAATTTGTGTCCTTTAGCCAGACGCTTAACTCTGCTTTGCTTCAGTTTGCTCAGCTGTTAAATGGGTACCCACATTAGCTGGGGTAATTGAGGGTGGGTGTGCCGTCCCCCAGTCCATGGACTGAACTGCCGTATGCGCAATAGCTGCGGCTGTGCTGTCAGCTGCACATCTGGCCCAATTGGGGTAGTACAGAAAAAATAACAGTACCGGGTGGCCCATGCGTTTAAGGACAACTTAAAAATAATCAAATGTATTTACATTTTTAATATAAAAACAACCAACAAACGAAAACTTTAACATTTTAACTGACCGCCATAATGTCTAGATGGCAACTAAAAATAACATTTACTCAATGTAGCCCCCCTCCACTGCATACACGGCTTCAATGCGAGACCGAAACTTGGTACAGGCACCTCTGATGACGGCAGGGCCCTGAGCTGACCAGGCAGCACTAACAGCAACTTGGAGAGTCTCCACGGTAGCATAAGTTGTTAAACATGCAACGCGGGCCACGTTGTTCCACACAAAGTAATCGAGAGGGGAACAGTCTGGACTCGATGGTGGCCAAGTGGTCGCATCCCAGAAGTCCTCGCCGAGCTCCCGGCGAAGAAATTCTTGAGTAGCGACAGCCGTGTGGGCAGGAGCGCCGTCATGCTGAAAAACAAACGTACATGGGGCAAAGTTGTGTCGAATCCATGGCAGTACATGATCCTGCAGCATGCGGATGTACTCGGCTGAGTTGATTTTCACTCCAGCTGGTACCCAGATCGGGGGAGCCACCCTGCCGTCCGAAGCCACGACACCGAGAAACATGGCACCTTTGGCATGTTGCTGGCGAGGCATGAAGCGGTGTTCCTCCGCAGCAGAGCTGGAGTCTCCTGACGGTGCCAGATATCGGTCATTCTGTCGATTGAAGGCCCTGTCGACGGTACAGAACTTCTCATCGCTGAAGATCAGAACCTTCCCGGCGTCCGGTCCTTTCAGTCGGTTGATTAATTGACGGCACCGTTCTGCTCGAACAGATCTGGCAGTTGCTGTTAATGCCTGCGATTCTTTAATCTTATACGAACTGAGGTCAAGGTCTTCGTGTACCAGCCTCTGCATCGTGCTCCTTGAAACACAACTTGACCTGGCAAGCTCCCTGATGGACACTCGAGGGTCAGCTTTGATCCCCTCAGCCACAGTTTCACGAAGCTCCTCTGACCTGATTGGTCTTGGAGAGTTGTGGGGTTTCCTTTCAACTGCCGCAGCAGCTCCAACTTCTTCAATGTCGCTCTTGACGGCGTAAACAAACGACCTTGCAACATTGAGGTTCTCTGCTATCTGTGCTGGGCTTATACCCCGCGCGAGCTGGTCTACCACCATCAAACGTTTAGCGCGATTCATGGCTAATGCTAAGTTGCCGAAAATTTTCGCGGCAGCTACAGACTATATAGATACTATTTTGTCTATGACCAAAACTATTATGCTCTAGCTACCGCTGGCTTTGCTTTCTTCTATTTTTAAGGTTGTCCTTAAACGCATGGACCACCCGGTATATGTTATTTAATCTAACAATGAAGCAATATTTCAGCGACCGGCTCAGGTAGAATCGGTTCCATCCAGTCCATGAAAGTGCTCAGCACCGGCTGCTACCGCATCGAGGCTCACGGAGCAAGCGGAGGATTCGACTTTAACAAGGCTTTCAAACCCGGCAGCGGAGCCTCCGTTGCTGGAAACTTCACTCTCTATGCTGGATCTGAGCTGGCCATTGTAGTGGGACAAGCTGGCGAGAACGCGTCCGCCCATACCGGTGGTTCAGGCGGTGGCGGTGGCAGCTTCGTGTACACGAGCACTGACAACCAGCTGCTGCTGGCTGCTGGCGGCGGCGGCGGAGCTTCTTATAGCCAGAAAGGCAAGTGGATGATACTGCGGGACAGCAAAGCCGCATACATTTCGCGGCGCATCTGAAGGCTGCATATTGCAGATCAGTCCATGGACTGGGGGCGGGGAGGCACAAGCCCCTAGGCAAGGCAAGAAAATAGCGCCCAAAGCAGATGGTATTATAAATAGTTAACATAATAATTCTCTAGGCATGAATGGCTCGTCAACAGCAAACGGAACAGACTCCTATGAGCAATACTTACCTGAGTATCGAGGAATCGGGGGTACAGGCGGTTTGCCAGGGAAAGTCGCCCCGGCTCGCTACAGCCCAGGAGGATTGACGGAGGTGCATTCGAAAGGCGGCCCGGGCGCTGGATGGAACGGCAGCGCGTTGACGAACAGTTCCTCCTACCCATTCGATGGCAGCGGTGGCAGGAGCCGCATCGACGGTTGGCTCGGTGGCAGTCGCGGCATCAGTTACACTTCTGGCGACGGTGGCTTCGGAGGCGGCGGTGGTGGCGCCACGGCCATGCAGGTTCCGAACATCCATTATGGCGCTAGCGGCGGCGGCGGCGGATACAGCGGCGGCGGAGCTGGCGCACTCTGTGAATGCTCTGGCGGTGGTGGCGGCTCGGCTTGCTTCGGCATCGGCTGCGTTGCCATCACCGGAGGAAACTCCAAAGCCAATGGTCGAGTAACGATTAGTTTGGTCAGCCCGGGAGTTTGTGTGTGAGCATCTTCTACTGGGGAGCGGAACTTGGAGCAACTTAACGAATAAGTTGAGGAGACACGATGTATTGGGTTTGAGGGTATCCATTGTACTGTATAGATGAGCATGACAAAGCTTTTGTTGAGAGCTGTATTTCCCATTTATTCCAATTTTACAATATTCGAGACAGCGAGTGCCTCTGCCCCTAAGCAATGAAATAAGCAGCAAGTATGGTTTGTCAGGGGTAGTCAGGGGTAGTCAGGGTAGTCAGGGGTAGTCAGGGGTAGTCAGTGGTAGTCAGGGTAGTCAGGGGTAGTCAGGGTAGTCAGGGGTAGCCAGGGTAGTCAGGGGTAGTCAGGGTAGTCAGGGGTAGTCAGGGGTAGTCAGGGGTAGTCAGGGTAGTCAGGGGTAGTCAGGGTAGTCAGGGGTAGTCAGGGGTAGTCAGGGGTAGTCAGGGTAGTCAGGGGTAGTCAGGGGTAGTCAGGGGTAGTCAGGGTAGTCAGGGTAGTCAGGGGTAGTCAGGGGTAGTCAGGGGTAGTCAGGGGTAGTCGCAATAACAGAACGCCTTAACTCATCTATTGAAAGATTTAAGAAATGAATAAAAATCGAATAACAATTTAAGTGACAAACAAGTTTTAAGTTAACGATACATAACGATACATGAGACACATAAAAACGTATAATGTAATAAAGCTAGCTTTCTCTACGTACAAGCTCTTTTTCCCAGTTTTTTCTTATACCGTTGACTCCAGGAAAAAGGTATCTTTAAATAATTGAACAACTGCAAAGACATTTTGTTAAAAAAAATTATATTTCGACATCAGCTTCATAATTTTATATTATTTGTTTAACTCGAATAATTGCATTATAGTAACAATTCATAGATTCAAATGTAATATGAAAAGTCACGTGACTGTCTCAGTGTGCAAGTCTGCTTCAAGTACGAGAGTACAGAAATGGCCAGTTTTGAGTATGTGAGTATAGCAGAGTAATGCCGAGATGTTGAGTATGCTCGGTGTGCTCAATTATCTATCAGCTATTATTGTGTGAGGGCACACCAGCTCACTGCATGGCCAAACCCGACCCCCCAACTGCAGCTGCAAGTCTCACCCAACCGGAGGATGGTTGGCTGAGTACAGTCGCATCTCGTCTGCTTAGTGTTTAGTTGCTAGGGGCAACTGTACACTGTACAAAGCCGTAGACTTAAACTGCCCCAGCCAGAAGCAAAAATTATTTTCTTTTACTCGCTGCTGCTGCTTTCATCTAGAACTGAAACATTCTTTTGTTGAATTTTTTTTCCAGATTTTACCAATTTACTGAAAACGTAAGAATTCGTTTTTTATTGCTTGGTATTTAATGTTTTTCGTAAACTATACATAAAGCAGCTGTACAATAATAAAGTGTAAGTTTAAATCTATCTACATCCATATCTTCTCAAGGTGATTTGGGCAGTTTCCGATTGACAAAAATACTTTTCCGATTGGGTATATCAAAAGTTTCTTTGCATTTCTGGCCATTAGTAACTTTCTTGGTAAAATCACAATCCATACTACACATGCTTGTCAGCATCAACAAGATGGGACAGGCTGTCGTAGGGTGAGGTAAAAAAGGTAGTTGGAGGGGAGGTAGTTGGAGGGGAGGTAGTTGGAGGGGAGGTAGTTGGAGGGGAGGTAGTTGGAGGGGAGGTAGTTGGAGGGGAGGTAGTTGGAGGGGAGGTAGTTGAGGTAGTTAGATAGGGAGGTAGATGGGGACTTAACATTACAGTTTAAGTTCAAATAGAAACCATCTACATCATACGTCCGATGCAAAAATATTTTTTTTAAGTTTCAAAATTAGATATGGGCAATTTCGAATTTTGTTGGATAGTTCGATGGGATAGTTGGACGAGACAGTTGGATGGGACAGTTGCATGGGATAGTTGGATGGGATAGTTGGATGGGATAGTTGGATGGGATAGTGTGATGGGACAGTTGGATGGGATAGTTGGATGGGATAGTTGGATGGGATAGTGTGATGGGACAGTTGGATGGGATAGTTGGATGGGATAGTTGGATGGGATAGTGTGATGGGACAGTTGGATGGATAGTTGGATGGGATAGTTGGATGGGATAGTTGGATGGGATAGTTGGATGGCATAGTTGGATGGTATAGTTGGATGGCATAGTTGGATGGCATAGTTGGATGGGATAGTTGGATGGGATAGTTGGATGGGATAGTTGGATGGGATAGTGTGATGGGACAGTTGGATGGGATAGTTGGATGGGATAGTGTGATGGGATAGTTGGATGGGATAGTTGGATGGGATAGTTGGATGGGATAGTTGGATGGGACAGTTGGATGGGATAGTTGGATGGGATAGTTGGATGGGATAGTTGGATGGCATAGTTGGATGGGATAGTTGGATGGGATAGTTGGATGGGATAGTTGGATGGGATAGTTGGATGGGATAGTGTGATGGGACAGTTGGATGGATAGTTGGATGGGATAGTTGGATGGGATAGTTGGATGGGATAGTTGGATGGGATAGTTGGATGGGATAGTTGGATGGCATAGTTGGATGGTATAGTTGGATGGCATAGTTGGATGGCATAGTTGGATGGGATAGTTGGATGGGATAGTTGGATGGGATAGTTGGATGGGATAGTGTGATGGGACAGTTGGATGGGATAGTTGGATGGGATAGTGTGATGGGATAGTTGGATGGGATAGTTGGATGGGATAGTTGGATGGGATAGTTGGATGGGACAGTTGGATGGGATAGTTGGATGGGATAGTTGTATGGGATAGTTGGATGGCATAGTTGGATGGGATAGTTGGATGGGATAGTTGCATGGCATAGTTGGATGGGATAGTTGGATGGGATAGTGTGATGGGATAGTTGGATAGGATAGTTGGATGGGATAGTTGGATGGGATAGTTGGATGGGACAGTTGGATGGGATAGTTGGATGGGATAGTTGGATGGGATAGTTGGATGGGATAGTTGGATGGGATAGTTGGATGGGATAGTTGGATGGGATAGTTGGATGGGATAGTTGGATGGATAGTTGGATGGGATAGTTGGATGGGACAGTTGGATGGGATAGTTGGATGGCATAGTTGGATGGTATAGTTGGATGGGATAGTTGGATGGGATAGTTGGATGGGACAGTTGGATGGGATAGTTGGATGGGATAGTTGGATGGGATAGTTGGATGGGATAGTTGGATGGGACAGTTGGATGGGATAGTTGGATGGGATAGTTGGATGGGATAGTTGGATGGGATAGTTGGATGGGATAGTTGGATGGGATAGTTGGATGGGATAGTTGGATGGGATAGTTGGATGGGATAGTTGGATGGGATAGTTGGATGGGATAGTTGTGTGAAAAAGTGCGAACTGTGAAAAAGTTCGGGTTTTTTGGGGTGCTGAGTTCAAAAAAGACAACCATTTTGTTCCGTCTATACATTCATTTTCTATCGAACGGATTTCCTATCACAAAATGACCACACACTTAGTGGTACATTGGGAACTTGGGATTTTAGAAGCAACCTTTTGGTTAGGTAGGCTATTTAATCTGTGTGAGAATAGAACACTTTTAGGATTAAACTTCAATAGAGTCAAGGGGGCCTATTGAATATTATCATACCTATTTTTAGGATAGGCCTAATGGCTTTTGTGGGTACCCCAATACAGAAATAGCACCCTAAGTGGGTGATAGAGGGGTTGTGGGTTGGGTAAGTTGTGTGTGAATAGTAAATATGTTTCAGCTTCAATAGAGGCAGCATGGGTACCTTGAGTCCGGTGTTTACTAGCCCTGTGAGCGGACAGCCACTTAGACCCCACCAATAACAAGTAATGGTGGTAGGTAAAGCGGAGTGAGGAGCGGCAGAATGATTAAGCCGAATTCGGAGTCCTACCAGGAGTTGTCGAAAGATTGGGGAGGGGGAGGGGCGCCAGCGACGGGCAGAGGGGGGTTGGGACTGGCCAATCAGATGCCGACCCAGCCATGCAAACAGGTTTGTGTCGGCCGTCTGATTGGGTGGCCAGCCAACCAGAGGACTCAAGCTCCAGCCGGCACAAGCCAGCTCTCAGAACCGGCAGCTCACAACACAAACTCGCCAGCGCCCTAGGAGGAAGGAGGAGAAGGGGAAGATGATGGGGAAGAGGAACAAACGACTGTGGAAGAGGATAGGGAGATGAGCAATGGGAAGCAAGCTATAAGGGAAGAAGGCAGGGAAGAAGGGGAGATCCCGTGACAGAAAGGGAGTGGTCCTATTGGCTTTAGTCTAGCCAGTCCCATAGGCCACGAACAGAATTGTTGTGCCTAACCCAAGCAATGTTCAAACGCTGGCATGAAGCTAAGAAAAGGCAAAGCAGACTACTGCCGTGAGTAGCCCTGACATGAAGCTAAGAAAAGGCAAAGCAGACTACTGCCGTGAGTAGCCCTGGCGTGACGCTAAGAAAAGGCAAAGCAGACTACTGCCGTGAGTAGCCCTGGCGTGAAGCTAAGAAAAGGCAAAGCAGACTACTGCCGTGAGTAGCCCTGGCATGAAGCTAAGAAAAGGCAAAACAGACTACTGCCGTGAGTAGCCCTGGCATGAAGCTAAGAAAAGGCAAAGCAGACTACTGCCGTGAGTAGCCCTGGCGTGAAGCTAAGAAAAGGCAAAGCAGACTACTGCCGTGAGTAGCCCTGGCATAAAGCTAAGAAAAGGCAAAGCAGACTACTGCCGTGAGTAGCCCTGGCGTGAAGCTAAGAAAAGGCAAAGCAGACTACTGCCGTGAGTAGCCCTGGCATGAAGCTAAGAAAAGGCAAAGCAGACTACTGCCGTGAGTAGCCCTGGCATGAAGCTAAGAAAAGGCAAAGCAGACTACTGCCGTGAGTAGCCCTGGCATGAAGCTAAGAAAAGGCAAAGCAGACTACTGCCGTGAGTAGCCCTGGCATGAAGCTAAGAAAAGGCAAAGCAGACTACTGCCGTGAGTAGCCCTGGCGTGAAGCTAAGAAAAGGCAAAGCAGACTACTGCCGTGAGTAGCCCTGGCATGAAGCTAAGAAAAGGCAAAACAGACTACTGCCGTGAGTAGCCCTGGCATGAAGCTAAGAAAAGGCAAAGCAGACTACTGCCGTGAGTAGCCCTGGCATGAAGCTAAGAAAAGGCAAAACAGACTACTGCCGTGAGTAGCCCTGGCATGACGCTAAGAAAAGGCAAAGCAGACTACTGCCGTGAGTAGCCCTGGCATGAAGCTAAGAAAAGGCAAAACAGACTACTGCCGTGAGTAGCCCTGGCATGACGCTAAGAAAAGGCAAAGCAGACTACTGCCGTGAGTAGCCCTGGCATGAAGCTAAGAAAAGGCAAAACAGACTACTGCCGTGAGTAGCCCTGGCATGAAGCTAAGAAAAGGCAAAGCAGACTACTGCCGTGAGTAGCCCTGGCATGAAGCTAAGAAAAGGCAAAACAGACTACTGCCGTGAGTAGCCCTGGCATGACGCTAAGAAAAGGCAAAGCAGACTACTGCCGTGAGTAGCCCTGGCATGAAGCTAAGAAAAGGCAAAGCAGACTACTGCCGTGAGTAGCCCTGGCATGACGCCAAGAAAAGGCAAAGCAGACTACTCCCGTGAGTAGCCCAAGGTGCGAATGACTCCAAGCTTAGTAGCAGTGGACAAAACAGAGAAATACGGAAAGACTATAGGCAAAGGGAAGAGCCTGAAGTAAAAGGTATTTTGGAAACATGGGTACCCGGAGCTCACAGCTCCCAGTTTATCACGCACTCCCTGGCAAGCTGAACAAATGGTCAATGCTGCAACTTTCAGCCGTCAATGAATTGAGACGCCTCACAAGGGATTCCTCAAATCACGTCATGGGGGTCTTGGAAAGGTGCTTCTAAGGCTACCAGGAGACCTAAACTATCGCTAAAATATTTTAGATTGAGCGCACCCAGGGAGGTGACCAAATGCAGTTTAGAAGGCCAAAGTGTCTGGGCAATGTGTCTGGCCATTTCTAACTGGAGTCTGACTAAGGCTCTGAGGGTTAAGCCGGACATTTATCTATGGAAAGGTCGTTTCGAAGAAATGTCCAAATAAATCGAGACAGCTCGAATTACAGTAAAGAATTGGGACATGAAGAGACCATTGCTCCGATCTGTCCGGTTGAGTTCTAAAAAATCACGGTTTGAATGGGAAGAATATCTAAACTAGTGCATACAGTGAACCTGTCGCGTCTCAAATGAACCTTTTAATTAGAACTTAGTCAACAAACCGACTTGCAACTCTATTTCCATAGCAACTATTCCCTGTTCTACCAAGTAATACTAGCCTTTCCTCATTCCTATTGACAATCTAGCTGTACCCTAGCTGCTTAACCAAATGCCGCCCACGGTCGAAAGTTCGATTCACGACCCACAGAAACATTTTTACCTTTAGCAAGGCACCTAACTCTTCAGTACACCCAGTTGTTAAATGGGTACCAGAATTTGCTTGGGTAATTAGGGGCTGGGTGTGGCGTTCCCCCAGTCCATGGACTGAACAGCCGTACGCAGCCTTCAGTTGCTGCGCTGCGCTGGGTTGTCAGCTGCACATCTGGCCTGATTATGGCAGGTGTAATTAATGAAAAATTTGAGAAAGCTTAAAAAACCAATTCGCGCCTTTCAGAATTACAGCAAATATCTTGATTCCGCGACTGAAGTAGATGGCCAGCAAATCGAATGACCCGGCTCCACCTGATGAGTATGGCATTGAACATGCTGCAGCGAATGGTGACTTGGAGATGGTGAAGTTTCTGGTGCAGACAGTCGCTGACCAAAAAGTGAGAGATCAGTGCTGCAGCGAGGCTGCGAAATCTGCTGCAATCGAGGGTCAGTGGGAGGTGGTGAAGTTTCTGGTGCAGACAGTCGCTGACCAAAAAGTGAGAGATCAGTGCTGCAGCGAGGCTGCGAAATCTGCTGCAATCGAGGGTCAGTGGGAGGTGGTGAAGTTTCTGGTGCCGACAATCGCTGACCAAAAAGTGAGAGTTCAGTGCTGCAGCGAGGCTGCAAAATCTGCTGCATACAAGGGTCAGTGGGAGGTGGTGAAATTTCTGGTGCAGACAGTCGATGACCAAAAAGTGAGAGATCAGTGCTGCAGCGAGGCTGCGGAATCTGCTGCAATCGAGGGTCAGTGGGAGGTGGTGAAGTTTCTGGTGCCGACAATCGCTGACCAAAAAGTGAGAGTTCAGTGCTGCAGCGAGGCTGCAAAATCTGCTGCATACAAGGGTCAGTGGGAGGTGGTGAAATTTCTGGTGCAGACAGTCGATGACCAAAAAGTGAGAGATCAGTGCTGCAGCGAGGCTGCGGAATCTGCTGCAATCGAGGGTCAGTGGGAGGTGGTGAAGTTTCTGGTGCCGACAATCGCTGACCAAAAAGTGAGAGATCAGTGCTGCAGCGAGGCTGCGAAATCTGCTGCATACAAGGGTCAGTTGGAGGTGGTGAAGTTTCTGGTGCCGACAATCGCTGACCAAAAAGTGAGAGTTCAGTGCTGCAGCGAGGCTGCGAAATCTGCTGCATACAAGGGTCAGTTGGAGGTGGTGAAGTTTCTGGTGCCGACAGTCGCTGACCAAAAAGTGAGAGATCAGTGCTGCAGCAAGGCTGCGAAATCTGCTGCAAGATCGGGTCAGTTGGAGGTGGTGAAGTTTCTGGTGCCGACAGTCGCTGACCTAAAAGTGAGAGATCAGTGCTGCAGCGAGGCTGCGAAATCTTCTGCATACAAGGGTCAGTTGGAGGTGGTGAAGTTTCTGGTGCCGACAATCTCTGACCAAAAAGTGAGAGATCAGTGCTGCAGCGAGGCTGCAAAATCTGCTGCATACAAGGGTCAGTTGGAGGTGGTGAAGTTTCTGTTGCCGACAGTCGGTGACCAAACTTCGAAACTGAATGTTTGTCGTGACTGCGCAGTCGCGGCCTGCTCTAGTCTGCATGAAGATGTCGTTGCTATCCTCGATCTTCAGCCCGAGTGGCTCTTCCAATTCAGTCAAGTGCTCAGCTTCACCGCCTCGATGGCCATTGAGGGCAGGAACTCGATTCTCACCCAGACTCTGTCTCGAATGCAGCCAGCCCAGATCACGCAGTTGCTCAGTGCTTCAATCTCCCATGGCCATGTCGCACTGGCTCTCACCCTCATCAATGAGGAGCGACTCAGCAGAGAACACGTCGATCAGCCAGACGACAGCTCAGGAGCCACTGCTCTCATGCTGGCAGCTGATGCAGGTCATCACGAGCTCATTGAGAGGCTGGTGGATCTCGGTGCGTCAGTGCTAGCTGAAGACAGTCAGGGTCGGACAGCTCTGTCGCGAGCTTGTGAAGCGGGTCACGTGCGAGCAGCCAAGACTCTGATGGACAGAGGAGCGGATCTGAGTCATCGAGACGGCCGGGGTCGGACTTGTGCGCAGCTGGCGGAGCAGCGCGGACATCAGCAGGTGCTGCGACTGTTGGGGATCCCGCGATCGAGGTGAGGCAGTCACGCTATGTTAATTTCCTTCAGTATGCAATCTTCAGGAACTGATCCTGCGTGTTAGTTTGCTTCTACTTGAATTTTCAGATCAAAACTGAGCTGCAAACTGGCTTTGACCGCAGTATTGCCTGAACTGACTCATTGGACCAAAATTTTCCTATCCACGCATTTGCATCCCGTTTCTGCTTTTTCCCTCCCCCTCCATACTTTGTCCCAAGGACTACAAATGCAAGGGCCAAGGATGTAACTCTCGATGCATAGAATGTTTTAATTGCAATTTAATGAGGATGTGGATTTTACTTATGTCAGCATTTTAACTGAATCCCCATTGTGAGCTATGTGAAACAGCTGAAATACAAAGTGATTTATAGCAGTTGCTTTATTGTATTAATGATTATTCCGGGAACACTTTCATGCTCTGGTCAAAAGGATATCGGTGTAAATCGGATCTACTTCCTCCTGAACTTTTCAGCGAACCGAATGCCAAGGAGGCAGCCGGACTCTGCTCCGACTCAAGTCTCACTTGGTGAGTTGCTGATTCTGCTGATCAGCTTGAGATGCCAGTCTGTGCAGGTGTATAATCCATCAGCTGACTGAGTTCCCCATCATTCCAGGCTCAGAGACGACTCACAGCGGGACAGGCAGCTCAGCGAGGAACTGCACCTACTGCTCAGCGAGGCGGGATTCACTGAGGAGAGAGCAATGTGTCAGCAGACAATGGCTGACTGGCTGGTAGGAATCGCTCGAGACCTCACTCAGAACTCGCAGATGCAGATGACAGGCAGCTACGCAGAAGGCTGGGCCAACAGTCTAGTGCAAGTGAACGGCAGGACAGCGGCTGACTCAGACATTGACTGGACTGTGCTGGTTCAAGGGCAGCTGCTGCATCTGGAGGGCGGCTGCGATGAAACGAATAATTGGAATGAATGCGAAGTTGCCACGAAGCAGCGGGTCACGGAGGGTCACGCGCAGGTGGCAGTGGGGTCAGGTGAGTGACATCTGCCATGACATGTGCTTCACGGGTTTAGAGGTTTACGAGTAGTTTGGTGTCAATCCAGGAAAGTTTTATGGTTAAAAATAGAGTCCCGAACTTGACGTTTGTCACAAAAATGCTGGGTTTCACCACCCACTGCAGGCAGCCAACCTGCCGTCTCAGCCAAGGCATGCGGTGTGCGGCCTGCTCAGGACACGTGCCATGCGATCCAGTGCTGCAGCTCATTCTGTGAGCACAGAGTTAGGAAGATGCGAATTAATAACGACAAGGCTCACCTCGTGAGGGCAACCAGACCGAATGAGACCAATGAGCTCAGAGTGAGCTTCAGCTTCCAAGAGAAAGAGGCCATGAGACAGCTGAGTACAGTCCAGGGACAGCTGTTCTCAATCATCAAGTTCATCTTCAAGAGACATTTGCCACTCACTCTGGACACACCTGGACTCAAGACCTACCATGCAAAGACTCTGCTCTTCTTCATGCTGGAGAAGCATGGCACAGACCCGAATGCTGAAGCTTGGCAGCCTCAGAATCTGTTCTCACTGCTGAAGGAGTCTCTCGACATGATGCTGAGCTTCATCGACTCAAGCAGCTCACCCGATGAGTGCATGCCGCACTTCTTCATGTCCGACGCTCCGCTCTACTTCAAGAACGCTGGAATCGGCGGCGACTTCGACAACACGAAGGCGAGGGTTCGAGACCGACTGAGAGAGCTGAGAAGCGACATCGGCGGAGTGGTTGAGCAGATGAGCAGTTTCGTGAGACCTTTACAGTCAGAGAATTTCTACTTTCACCCGTTCACTCTGCTGCCACTGACAGCGCCGCCTGCTGTCACTCAGATTAGGAATGTCACTTATGATTACGATTATGATTATGATTCTGATTATGATTATGAGACGTCAGCAGAAGTGTACAGTGTGGTTCACCATTGTGTTCTTGAGCTGCAGTCAGAGTCTGCAGACAGAGACACCCTGATGAGGCAGCTCAGTCTCCTGCATCAGCTGTGGTGGTGCGAGTGCGCTGCCCTGTGCATGACCGCCATGGCGCATTTGAAGTTCGGGGACACCAAGGAGGCTGAGAGACTCGCGATGAAGCTCCAGTGTCACGGAGTTCAGAGCGGAATGAGGCCTAGTGATCTCGAAGATGAACTGCTACCATCATACTCGGACTGGGCGTGGAGGTTCTGCCTCCCCGCAGACACTCCGCCTCGATTCCCATTCCTTCCCGAGTTCACGCAGACTCTGCTCACAGCCAGACTGTCTCAGCCTCGCTCTGAGCACCTTTACGTGAACTTCCGCTGCCTGAGCTGGAGTCTCCAAGCTGAGCTGCTCCGCAATCGCACAGCAATCGACTTCGATGCGTGGCTCTCAGAGCTGCAAGAGGACCCGGACTTGGAGGAGCTGCTCACTCTGGCTCACTACAGCGACCGAGTTGAGCACGTGGAGTTCAGCCTGAGACAGATGGAGACCGTCAGGGACGAGAGACGCGTCGCCATGGAGACGCAGGATGAGGAGAAGATCCGCTGGGTCAGGGAGAAGCTGCGGCGAATTTCCACTCGCAGCGGCAGCCACTCGAGTTTGGAGGATGAGGAGCGGAGGCTGTGGGTGAGAGCGCGGCTGCAGCTGGTCAATGCTGAGCTCGGTCGGCTAGTTGCCATGGAAACGGTGGCGCAGCAGAGACGGCTGGATCCACGCGAAGCTGCAGCGGTTCGCGAAGTCTCTGCCGAAGTCACTGAATGATCAGCGACGCATCACCATGGAGACGGAGAGCGAGTCCGTCAGCCCGGAGCTCAAGGTCGCTGGACTGTGATTTGAAGGCTTGGAGCTGAGGAACAATGACATGCACCATGATTTGCGTCTTTAGATTTTGTGCTTCTGGTAGAGTTACGAGTATTGTTGCCTCTCTATTTATTTCATGCATACAAAATTTATCATTTAACTTTGGACTAGTGGGTTACTGACAGTTTGCGCAAATTAATGTTGGTTGAAAAATGTCTTTTATTTTGTAATGGATTTGTGTTTTAATGTTTTTTTTATTTCAATTTTTTTCCATTGAATCTTGAGTTCTCCAGACAGCTTTGAGCATGTTTTTTTTCAACAGCTTTTTATTGCTCAATGATATTCAGTTCTCATTTGTTGTTTCTGAGCATTGCTAATTAATTGGTGTCTGGAGTAATAGATGCTCCCTCACATCATAGACAGTGCTGAGATTTGTACTTTTACAGCTGGACTGCTCATACTCGTAAATCTGTCAGTTTGCCCAGCCACACAACTCCAGCTGGTCTCGTCAGTCTTTTGAAGTCAGCCCACCCTGATCAGTTCTCAGAGCCTGAGCTGTCAGCCCACCCTGATCAGTTCTCAGAGCCTGAGCTGTCAGCCCACCCTGATCAGTTCTCAGAGCCTGACCTGGGAGAGGCCATTGTAGGTCAGCGGCTGTGGTGAAAAGTAACGGAATTTAGCAAGCATTTTAGCGGAAGTTTACGAAATCTCGCAGAGGTTAGCGCAAGTTGAGTACGAGAACAACTTAGGCTGTTTTTATAAAGTAAATCAAAATTTGCTTGAATTTTTGTTCCAATTTTTTCTTTTCTTTTTTACATTCTAAAAATTGGGTCAGTGCTGTGGTGTGGTGAGATTTAAAATTTTGAATTTTCTTTGGTCATGTGTGTTTTTTTTCAATGGTGTAGAATATAAAAAATATATATACCTTACTATTATATTATGTCGACTATTAAAGTAAACACAATAGCCCAGGCGACAATTGTTGGCATGCCTGCTCGAATTCAATTTTATTTGACATCTATTTAATTACAAATTTACGTTAAATAAAATTGCACAAACCAAACATAGGTTCAATGATTCTAGTGCAAGCAAAAGTGTTTAAGTAATGAGTAAACAAAGCTGCATTCACAAGCTCCACAGCTGCATCGTGAGCTTCAACCAGGACATCTCATGCTGTTGCCAACAGCTTTCAGGAGCACCAACTCGCTGATGTTGATGCTGTTGTTGTTGTGGGTGATGCAACTAAAGCTACAGAATACAAAATACTCCAACAGGACGTGCTGCGTCGTATCGTCCTCCAACTCGCAAAACCTTGCCGACAATGAGCTGGCAGGCTTACTGACAAGTCTTGCTGACAGTCTTGCTGACAGTCTTGCTGGCAGTCTTGCTGACAAGTCTTGCTGACAGTCTTGCTGACAGTCTTGCTGACAGTCTTGCTGACAGTCTTGCTGACAAGTCTTGCTGACAGTCTTGCTGACAGTCTTGCTGACAGTCTTGCTGACAGTCTTGATGACAGTCTTGATGACAGTCTTGATGACAGTCTTGATGACAGTCTTGATGACAGTCTTGATGACAGTCTTGATGACAGTCTTGCTGGCAGTCTTAATAGCAGTCTTGCTGACAGTCTTGCTGACAGTCTTGCTGGCAGTCTCGCTGGCAGTCTCGCTGGCAGTCTTGCTGGCAGTCTCGCTGGCAGTCTCGCTGGCAGTCTTGCTGGCAGTCTCGCTGGCAGTCTCGCGTCAGTGGCTGTGTGGCGCCTTGCCTCTACCTCAGCTGTCTCAGCTCTCTCTTAGCTCACTTAGCGAACTTTGCTAGCGCTCACCTTCAATCTAACCGAGAATTATCTCTTCACTTCATGCTCCAACACCTGATTTCGTGACTAATTGCCGCGCGGTCTCTTCCTAGTTGCCTCAGCGCCTTCAAGCACACCTTGCTACACTGCACGTCTATCGACGATTCTGCCTCCTACTGCGGGTCGTCCAGTCTCTCGAAGGCCAAGTCAACCCGGATCCAGGTGATCAGCCCTCCCACAGTCAAACAGCATGTTGTTTGTGCCTACAGCGGTCTTAACTGCTCAGCCAGGTACACACACCTCCTCCATTGTGAGTCTAGTGTCTCGCAACAGCAGCACATCCACTCGATAAAATCCTTTACAGTTCACAGTTGCACTGAAGTACCGTGAGACCCTGTTTGCACTGCCCGCTGCCCGATCTCGCGCTTCTAAATCAGCACCCGCTGCGCCTCAACAGAAACACCTTAAATTAAAAAACAGATAAACAAATATTCACTAAGTCAGCAATCCATTTAAACAGAACAGATAGGAATTAACACACAAGAAACAGAATGGGTCAGAAAGTGTATTTGATAATTGAGGCAAAGATAAACAAAAGAAAACAGTATTTAAATTGTGTCATTTAGTTGGACAGATGAAACACAAGGCACACAATAATCATTGCCAGATAAGAGCAAATACTAATATTGTAGAATAAGAATTTGACAATTTCGCATTCCATTCAAGTGCATTGGTTCGATGCCTATGTAATTTATGAATATTATAATTGACATGTGCCTTCTAGGGTGAAATGCCACCTGCTGCTAACAAGTAGTTTTAACGGACATGAAATACAGAATGGAATCGTTTTTTTGCTGCTACTAAAAGAAAGTGAGAAACTGGTCAAAGCAAATAGTCAAGATATTGCGTTGTAGTACATCAACTACGCCAGAACATAACAGACATTAGCATCCTCTTCAATCGGCCCTTCAAAGTGTGATCATCTGTCACAGTCTGAGGATTAGGATTAGTAACAGAAGCTAGTTTACATGCGACATTGTGCATAAACCCTGATCCAACAGCCAATACAGTGCATACTAGACACAGGACATTGTATGGCATGCTGAAGTCTGGCTTTGGAACATTCACTAGCAATGCTTCAGTGTACAGTCGAACAAATGTTGGTTCAGTTGTGACATTCTGTGACAAGCTGTCAGTCAACAATTGACCAACTGACAGTGCAGATTGTGACAGAACAGGTAGGCGTAGAGTCACGTCTGTCGGTGTGTTGAACGACAGCACAGTCGGTGGAAGGTACAGGCCGTGATTTGCATCCGGCGGAAATTCATTCCAACGAACTAGCTGCTTGGCGAATCGATAACTGATGCGCAGTGTGGCTCTTGGTGGAACACTGACTAACAGTTCGAGCTTAGCTGGTCTGTGACGATCAACACTTTGCTGATAGTGCACCTGGACAATTGGCGTTGATAGGAATTTTGTAGTTCAGCAGCTGATTGCAACCAGACCATTAACTACTGCTAATTCGGATCAATTGCTTTGAACTGCTCCGCTAGGCTTGCATGTTACCCTCGTATTTATAATGGGGATAATCTTAGAGCAATGGGATATAAAGCAACAAGTGCGATTCGCTCATACAATGGAGTGTATTGAATCCTTAACTCAACAACTTTTGAGTTTATTTGATTATTCGTGACAGCTTCGTTAGACTCTGTCTAACCTGGTGAAGACCCAATCAACCTGGACTTGAAAATTGATCCAAGCAGTTGCACAGGACGCATTCGCTAAATGGTGACGGGCCATCAAAATTGTCGGCCAGACCGACATTGTCGATGTCGAGAATTGTCGGCTGCCGGCCGGTTGCCGCTTATCAGCCAACTGTCGAGAGCCAGCCTCGGTGGCCAGCCGTGGAGGACCTGGTATGGGCTGAGGCCGGTGGTGCTGTGCACGGAGGTATTGTAGGCCCAGGTCACATACGGCAGCTTGCTGTCCCAGTCCTGCTGGTTCTCGGCCACTGTCGTCGCCAGCATGTCGCCGAGCGTCCGGTTGCCTCGCTCGACGATTCCGTTTCCGCTCGGATGAAGCGGCGACGTGCGCGTCTTCTCGACGCCCAGCTGCTCGCAGAGCCGGCCGAACACCTCGCTCTCGAATTGACGCCCCTGGTCACTGTGCAGCACCTGAGGAGCGCCGTGACGCAGAACTACCGACTTGAGCAGGGCATCTGCCACCGTCACCGCGTCGATCCCCGCCAGGGCTGCCGTCTCCATCCACTTGGAGAAGGCGTCGCACATGCTCAGGATGTACGCCTTGCCATCAGTCGTACGCAGAAGCGGCCCTTTGATGTCGATCTGCACCAGCTGCCACGGAGCCGTCGGCTGGCACGTCGAATGCAGCGGCGCTTTCTGCGGCTTGGTTGGACTCTTCTTGGCCAGGCAGACCGCGCAGCTGGCCAACCAGTTCTCGACATCCCGTCGCAGACCAGGCCACCAGCAGCGCTCAGACAGCCTCGCTCCGGTCCTGTCGACGCCGAGGTGTCCGCTCTAGTCGCACGAGTGCGCCTGCTGCAGGAAATGTGGCCGCAGGTGACTGGGAATGACTGGCCGCCAGCCACCCACAAGCAGGACACCCGCCGAGCTCAGCGAGGCCACGTCCAGCAGCTCGCGAATCTGCGCCGCCCATGAATCGAACAGGCTGTCGACCCCTTCCGTCTGCGCCTGGAACGCCTTGCTCAGCAGCGGGTCTTGCCGTTGCTCCTCGTGTAGGCTGCTGTCGTGCCACCGAGGCTGCAGGCGCGTGCCGGCCACCCGCGGCTCAGCGCATCCGGCACGACGTTGTCCCTGCCAGGCCGGTACAGCAGCTCGAACAAAAACTGCTGCAGCGTCGAAAGCCATCGCGCCAGCCGACCTTCGGGGTCCTTCGTTGTCAGCAGACCATGCAGTGGCCGGTGGTCCGAGTAGACTCTGAAGTTCGGGACACTCAGCAGGTACGTCCTGAAGTGCTTCAAACTCCAGACCAGCGCCAGCAGCTCACGGTCGGTCGCCGAGGCCAAGTTGCGCTTGGCCTTGTTGAGGGTGCGCGAGGCGAACGCCACAGGCAGCTCGGCGTCTCCATGCAGCTGGCTGAGCACCGCGCCGACGGCGAACTGACTGCTGTCGCAGCTGAGCACGAACTGCTTGGTGAAATCCGGCAGCCTCAGCACCGGAGCCGTCGTCAGCTGATCTTTCAACTCGCAGAACGCTCGCTCGCAGTCGCTGCTCCACTCGAAGTCCCTCGATTTCACGCTGACGTCATGCAGGACCCTCGCCGTCTGGCTGAAGCCTGGGATGAACAGGCGGTGGAACCCCAACATTCCGAGGAACCGCTTCACCTCCTCGGTCGTCGTTGGGCTGGGCATGCTGCGAATGGCCTCGACCTTGCCGGGATCCGGTGCGATGCCCTGCTCGCTGATCAGGTGTCCCAGGTACAGCACCCAGAGATGGCCGAACGCGCTCTTGGCCTTGTGCAGCTTGAGTCCCGCGTCTCACAACCGCTTGAAAACTTCCGCCAGCCTCTCCAAGTGCTCGTCGAACGTCCTGCTGAAGACAATGATGTCGTCGATGTAAGTCAGCACGGACTCCCAGGACAGGCCGGACATCACAAGCTCCATGAGCCGCTGGAACGTCGCCGGGGCGTTGCACATACCGAAGCCCATCTTGCAGAATTGCATCAGGCCGCGCGTCGAAAAGAAGGCCGTCTTGTACCGGTCTTCCTCCGCCACCTCCACCTGGTGGTAGCCCTGCCGGCAGTCGATGGTAGAGAACCAGGAGCACCCGACAAGCGCATCCATGGCCTGCTGCAGGTGCGGTAGCGGGTACGCGCCCTGACGGTGCAGGCGTTGAGCTGCCGCCAGTCCGTGCACAGTCTGATGTCGCCGTTTTTCTTGCGGACTACCAGCAGGTTGCTGGTCCATGGCGATGTCGACGGCTCGATGATGCCGCTGTCCAGCATCTGGCCGATCTTCTTGTCCACCTGGCCTCGCACAGACAGTGGCAGCCTGCGCTGGACCTGCCGGTGTGGCCGCGCTCCAGCAGCTGTCGCAGCCTCGCAGCATCCAGTTCGGGCAGCTCCGCGTTGATGTTCCAACCGACGGGAGTCTCCTGGGCCGCCTCCTGGCGACCGTCCCCATCTGTCATCGCGCCTTCGAACGTGCCGACCGCCTTGTTGGCGTACAGCAGCACGGGCTCCTCTGCCAGGTTGCACATTTTCACCGGGATGCGGCAGCCGTCTGAGACCGTTGGCGGAGAGCGGGAGTTCCTCAGCTCAACGTGAAGGAGGCGCCACAGAACAGGTTGCAGAGGTGGCCAAGGAACCTGTCATTTTTCACCGCTTCATGCAGTAAGGCGGGGTAAATGTTGTCAGGTCCAGGCGACTTGAAAGGCAAGAAGGAATTGGCAGCCCGAGCTGTCCGTTTTATAGTGATAACGGTGGCAGCTAGATTAGATCTACTCATTCCACTGTTAGATCTACTCATTTCATTGTTAGATCTACTCATTCCAATGTCAGATCTACTCATTCCACTGTTGGATCAACTCATTCCACTGTTGGATCTACTCATTCCACTGTTGGATCTACTCATTCCACTGTTGGATCAACTCATTCCACTGTTGGATCTACTCATTCCACTGTTAGATCTACTCATTCCACTGTTGGATCTACTCATTCCACTGTTAGATCTACTCATTCCACTGTTAGATCTACTCATTCCACTGTTAGATCTACTCATTCCACTGTTAGATCTACTCTTTCCACTGTTAGATCTACTCATTCCACTGTTAGATCTACTCATTCCACTGTTAGCTCTACTCATTCCACTGTTATATCTACTCATTCCACTGTTAGATCTACTCATTCCACTGTTAGCTCTACTCATTCCACTGTTAGATCTACTCATTACACTGTTAGATCTACACATCCTACTGTTAGATCTACTCATTCCACTGTTAGATCTACTCATTCCACTGTTAGCTCTACTCATTCCACTGTTAGATCTACTCATTCCACTGTTAGATTGTCTCCATTACACGGCGGGCTCTTGTAAGGGCCTGTCGTGTAATGGGTGTTATCCACCCACCCCCTTTTCTCTCGCTGCCTTCTCACCCACCCCTTGTGGGGGGTTGGGGTTTTATATACCCGCGTGCCGTGCTTTGACTCGCGTGTCGCATCGGCTCAATTTTTTTTGGCTCGCGTGTAAATATTTTTTTTAATGGACAGTGCACGCAAACTGACAGCTAAACAGCTCAAACAAGAGCTAGCCCACTACGGCCTGTCTCAAGCCGGGCGTAAACAGCAGCTCTACGAGCGACTTGGCAATCACCTGCGCGCCGTGGCAGAGACAGCCGACCTCAGCAGTGCCAGCCCTACATCGGATACTATCGGCGGCCAGCCAGCGGGCGGAGGCGGTGCATCTCGGGGCGCGGCCGGCGACCTGGCGGCGCTGCGGAAGGAAGTCGAGGACCTAGAAATTGAGGCACTGACTCGACGCCGTGCCCAGCTACAAAATGAGCTCAAACTGCCTCAGCACCAGCGGACCCCTGGTCTTACACCACAAGGTCGCAGCCGCGCTCCGCACCGCCCCGCCGTGTCAGTGTCCGCTCTGTGCCGGCTGTCGCTGGCACCCAGCACCAGGAAGTCCTATGCCAGCCGCCTGCGAGTCTGGAGCGAATTCTGTCGGCAGCGTCGAGTTCCTACGGCCGCCGCTTCCGAGTCCGACGTGTGCCACTTCGTCGTCTTCCTCCTGCAGCGCGGAACTGCCTCATACTCCAGCGTGCAATCAAGCCTCGGCGCGGTCTCATTCCTACATAGGGCTTCAGCGTCACCAGATCCGACCAAAAACTGTGCCAGGCTGGCTCTCATCTGCCGGGGGGCGCGGCGCCTCCTGGCCCAGCAGCCGAGACAAGCGACACCACTGCAGCCGCACCACCTTCGCCTGCTCTGCAGCTGCCCCGAGTTCCATCGGTTACTATCACCGCGTCTCCTTGCTGCCTTCAGGGCGGCGTTGCTGGTCTCCTGGTGGGGCGTCCTTCGCCTAGGCGAGCTGCTGCCTCCCGCCACAGCAGACTCACTGCGCAGGAGTTCTTTGTCACCGTGCCCTGGAGGCTTCCGGCTGACACTCAGCAAGTCTAAAACTAACCAATTCAAGGGACGCCAGCTACAAGTTTTCCTACCGCAAGCCGCGAACAGCCAGCAGATCTGCCCAGCCACGGCCCTGGCCAACCATCTGCGCGTGAACGAGATTTTCAAGCCGCATCTGCCTTTGTTCTCAACTCTGGAAGCCCACGGCCACGTGCCTATGTCCGTGTCGACCTTCATTCGACTTCTGAAGCGAGGCCTGTCATTTTGCGGCTTCAATGCGAGCGGCTTCTCAGGCCACAGTCTTCGCCGAGGCGGAGCCAGCGCTGCCTTCGCGTGCGGCCTCTCCTTGGCCGACATTCGCTGCCTCGGCGACTGGCAATCGGACTGCGTCTTCCGATACTTCTCAGACGACGCCTTGTTTGCACGCAGAAGTCGAGCGTCCAGGCAGCTGGTCAACTGTCTCGCATTGTGAAGCTAACTGTCTGAATTTTCTGTGCTGCTTGGCGTTTGCCTTTTTTGCGGTTCATGCTGCCCCCCCCCTTCTTTTTTTCTCCCCCCTTTTTTTTTCTTTCGGGGTTTGGGGTCGCTTTCCCCTCCTCGCGCTGCTTTGTGCCACCGACGCTTTTCTGCTTCGCCTTCTTTTGCTGGGGTGGCGGGGTTAATGTCTCCATTACACGGCGGGCTCTTGTAAGGGCCTGTCGTGTAATGGGTGTTATCCACCCACCCCCTTTTCTCTCGCTGCCTTCTCACCCACCCCTTGTGGGGGGGTTGGGGTTTTATATACCCGCGTGCCGTGCTTTGACTCGCGTGTCGCATCGGCTCAATTTTTTTTTTCTTCTTTTTAAATTTTCAATTTATACCTTACTTGATTTTAGAACCACGCTATAATTTCGCCTTTGGCTTCGTCTAGCCTTTCAAATATATCGGCATTTTTCGGGGGGTCGCTTTCCCCTCCTCGCGCTGCTTTGTGCCACCGACGCTTTTCTGCTTCGCCTTCTTTTGCTGGGGTGGCGGGGTTAACTACTCATTCCACTGTTAGCTCTACTCATTCCACTGTTAGATCTACTCATTACACTGTTAGATCTACACATCCTACTGTTAGATCTACTCATTCCACTGTAAGATCTACTCATTACACTGTTAGATCTACTCATTCCACTGTTAGCTCTACTCATTCCACTGTTAGCTCTACTCATTCCACTGTTATATCTACTCATTCCACTGTTAGATCTACTCATTCCACTGTTAGCTCTACTCATTCCACTGTTAGATCTACTCATTACACTGTTAGATCTACACATCCTACTGTTAGATCTACTCATTCCACTGTAAGATCTACTCATTACACTGTTAGATCTACTCATTCCACTGTTAGATCTACTCATTACACTGTTAGATCTACACATCCTACTGTTAGATCTACTCATTCCACTGTAAGATCTACTCATTACACTGTTAGATCTACTCATTCCACTATTAGATCTACTCATTCCACTGTTAGCTCTACTCATTCCACTGTTATATCTACTCATTCCACTGTTAGATCTACTCATTCCACTGTTAGCTCTACTCATTCCACTGTTAGATCTACTCATTACACTGTTAGATCTACACATCCTACTGTTAGATCTACTCATTCCACTGTAAGATCTACTCATTACACTGTTAGATCTACTCATTCCACTGTTAGATCTACTCATTACACTGTTAGATCTACACATCCTACTGTTAGATCTACTCATTCCACTGTAAGATCTACTCATTACACTGTTAGATCTACTCATTCCACTATTAGATCTACTCATTCCACTGTTAAATCTACTCATTCCACTATTAGATCTACTCATTCCACTGTTAGATCTACACTCACGTGACTCGCGTACACGGCGAGGCGCCAGCGGATCGATGCGGCTCAGGAACGGGAGGAAGATGTTTGGCGAGCGCTCTCTGGGGAGCATTGGCGTGTGGGACAGCAGCCCTGTGTTAGCCATCCCCCATCGTTTCTGCCTCTCTCCCTGTTCTGCCTCTGTACGTGCGCACTGTTTGACAATGGATAGAATACAATATAGAAATGCAAGAGAGGAAGAACTTCACTGCTGCTTTTCATGTGACACAGGAGTCCACACAGAAAGGCTTATGTACTTTTAATCGGAGATTCAAGTAAGATGTTCCAGATCAATACTGCCTTTGCCTACTAAGAACTCCGTTGAGAAGGTGAGAACTCGCTTAATTTCTTTATCATTATTGCCATAGACATAAGGCAGCTGCGATTCCCACAACAATTGCAGTAAAAATACTAAAACAAAATTCTACGAGTATTTGGTAATTGAAAGCTGATACCTGATTTTATAATAACTGAGACAGGTTTTATTCACAAGTATTTCGGTGGATCAAGTCAGAAATTACTCCAAGTTCTTGAGTATGTACTCATCCCAAACACACTTATCCGCCCTCCTGCATCCGCCCTCGAACTAACCGCCCCTCCAACTATCCGCCCCTCCAACTATCCGCCCATCCAACTATCCGCCCCTCCAACTATCCGCCCATCCAACTATCCGCCCCTCCAACTATCCGCCCCTCCAACTATCCGCCCCTCCAACTATCCGCCCCTCCAACTATCCGCCCCTCCAACTATCCGCCCCTCCAACTATCCGCCCCTCCAACTATCCGCCCCTCCAACAATCCGCCCCTCCAACTATCCGCCCCTCCAACTATCCGCCCCTCCAACTATCCGCCCCTCCAACAATCCGCCCCTCCAACTATCCGCCCCTCCAACAATCCGCCCTCCAACTATCCGCCCATCCAACTATCCGCCCCTCCAACTATCCACCCCTCCAACTATCCACCCCTCCAACTATCCGCCCCTCCAACTATCCGCCCCTCCAACAATCCGCCCCTCCAACTATCCGCCCCTCCAACTATCCGCCCATCCAACTATCCGCCCCTCCAACTATCCACCCCTCCAACTATCCACCCCTCCAACTATCCGCTCCTCTAACTATCCGCCCATCCAACTATCCGCCCCTCCAACAATCCACCCCTCCAACTATCTGCCCCTCCAACAATCCGCCCCTCCAACTATCTGCCCCTCCAACTATCTGCCCCTCCAACTATCCGCTCCTCTAACTATCCGCCCCTCTAACAATCCGCCCCTCCAACTATCCGCCCCTCCAACAATGCGCCCCTCCAACTATCCGCCCCTCCAACAGTCCGCCCCTCCAACAATCCGCCCCTCCAACAATCCGCCCCTCCAACTATCCGCCCCACTAACTATCCGCCCTTCCAACTTTCCACCCTGTAATTATTCGCCCTTCTAAGTGTCCGCCCTCCGGCCATCAGACTATCCTCCCAAATCTGTACTACGCTTATCGCATCTGTACTATGCCACCCAAGGTGGAACGTTCGATTCACGACCCGCAGAAACATTTAACTCTCACATTTACGCTCACAAACGCTCACATTTAACATTCAGCAAGGCACTTTAAGTGTCTTTAAGTCTTTAAGTCGTTAAATGGGTTCCAGAATTTGCTATCGTAGTTAGGAACTGGGGTGTATTGTTCCCCCAGTCCATGGACTGAACAGCCGTACGCAGCCTTGAGATGCTGCGCTGCGATGGGTTTTCGGCTGAACATCTGGCCTGATTAGGGCAGGTGTAACTAATTGTAAAGATGTGAGAAAGCTTAAAAATACTTTATATATTCACACTTTTCAAAATTAAATAATTTATCTTGATTCTGCGACTAAATCAGATGGCCAGCAAATCGAATGACGCAGCTCCACCTGATGAGAATGGCATTGAACATGCTGCAGCAAATGGTGACTTGGAGATGGTGAAGTTGCTGGTGCAGACAATCGCTGATCAAAAAGTGAGAGATCAGTGCTGCAGCGATGCTGCGAAACGTGCTGCAATCAAGGGTCAGTTGGAGGTGGTGAAGTTTCTGGTGCCGACAATCGCTGACCAAAAAGTGAGAGATCAGTGCTGCAGCGAGGCTGCAAAATCTGCTGCATACAAGGGTCAGTTGGAGGTGGTGAAGTTTCTGGTGCCGACAGTCGCTGACCAAACAGTGAGAGATCAGTGCTGCAGCAAGGCTGCGGAATCTGCTGCAATATGTGATCAGTGGGAGGTGGTGAAGTTTCTGGTGCCGACAGTCACTGATCAAAAAGTGAGAGATCAGTGCTGCAGCGATGCTGCGAAACGTGCTGCAATCGAGGGTCAGTGGGAGGTGGTGAAGTTTCTGGTGCCGAAAATCGCTGACCAAAATGTGAGAGCTCAGTGCTGCAGCGAGGCTGCGGAATCTGCTGCAATATGTGATAAGTGGGAGGTGGTGAAGTTTCTGGTGCCGACAGTCGCTGACGAAAAAGTGAGAGATCAGTGCTGGAGCGATGCTGCGAAACGTGCTGCAATCGAGGGTCAGTGGGAGGTGGTGAAGTTTCTGGTGCCGAAAATCGCTGACCAAAATGTGAGAGCTCAGTGCTGCAGCGAGGCTGCGGAATCTGCTGCAATCAAGGGTCAGTGGGAGGTGGTGATGTTTCTGGTGCAGACAATCGCTGACCAAAAAGTGAGAGATCAGTGCTGCAGCGAGGCTGCGGAATCTGCTGCAATATGTGATAAGTGGGAGGTGGTGAAGTTTCTGGTGCCGACAGTCGCTGACGAAAAAGTGAGAGATCAGTGCTGGAGCGATGCTGCGAAACGTGCTGCAATCGAGGGTCAGTGGGAGGTGGTGAAGTTTCTGGTGCCGAAAATCGCTGACCAAAATGTGAGAGCTCAGTGCTGCAGCGAGGCTGCGGAATCTGCTGCAATCAAGGGTCAGTGGGAGGTGGTGAAGTTTCTGGTGCCGACAGTCGCTGACCAAGCTTTGAAACAGAATGTTTGTCGTGACTGCGCAGTCGCGGCCTGCCCTAGTCTCCTTGAAGATGTCGTTGCTATCCTCGATCTTCAGCCCGACTGGCTCTTCCAATTCAGTCCAGTGCTCAGCTTCACCGCCTCGATGGCCATTGAGGGCAGGAACTCGATTCTCACCCAGACTCTGTCTCGAATGCAGCCAGCCCAGATCACGCAGTTGCTCTGTGCTTCAATCTCCCATGGCCATGTCGCACTGGCTCTCACCCTCATCAATGAGGAGCGACTCAGCAGAGAATACGTCGATCAGCCAGACGACAGCTCAGGAGCCACTGCTCTCATGCTGGCAGCTGATGCAGGTCATCACGAGCTCATTGAGAGGCTGGTGGATCTCGGTGCGTCAGTGCGAGCTGAAGACAGTCAGGGTCGGATAGCTCTGTCGCGAGCTTGTGAAGACTCTGATGGACAGAGGAGCGAATGTGAGTCATCGAGACGGCCGGGGTCGGACTTGTGCGCAGCTGGCGGAGCAGCGCGGACATCAGCAGGTGCTGCGACTGTTGGGGATCCCGCGATCGAGGTGAGGCAGTCATGCTGTGTTAATTTCCTTCAGTATGCAATCTTCAGGAACTGATCCTGCGTGTTAGTTTGCTTCTACTTGAATTTTCAGATCAAAACTGAGCTGCAAACTGGCTTTGACCGCAGTATTGCCTGAACTGACTCATCGGACCAAAATTTTCTTATCCACGCATTTGCATCCCGTTTCTGCTTTCCCCCCCTCCCTACTTTGTCCCAAGGACTACAAATGCAAGGGCCAAGGATGTAACTCTCGATGCATAGAATGTTTTAACTGCGATTTAGTAATTATAATAATGATTATGCCAAGAACACTTTCATGGTCTGGTCAAAAGGATATCGGTGTAAATCGGATCTACTTCCTCCTGAACTTTTCAGCGAACCGAATGCCAAGGAGGCAGCCGGACTCTGCTCCGACTCAAGTCTCACTTGGTGAGTTGCTGATTCTGCTGATCAGCTTGAGATGCCAGTCTGTGCAGGTGTATAATCCATCAGCTGACTGAGTTCCCCATCATTCCAGGCTCAGAGACGACTCACAGCGGGACAGGCAGCTCAGCGAGGAACTGCACCGACTGCTCAGCGATGCGGGATTCACTCAGGAGAGAGCAGAGTGTCAGCAGAAAATGGCTGACTGGCTGGAAAGAGTCGCTCAAGCCCACACTCAGAACTCGCAGATGCAGATGACAGGCAGCTACGCAGAGGGCTGGGCCAACAGTCTGGTGCAAGTGAACGGCAGGACAGGACAGGACTCGCAGATGCAGATGACAGGCAGCTACGCAGAGGGCTGGGCCAACAGTCTGGTGCAAGTGAACGGCAGGACAGCGGCTGACTCAGACATTGACTGGACTGTGCTGGTTCAAGGGCAGCTGCTGCATCTGGAAGGCAGCTGCGATGAAACGAATAATTGGAAAGGCTGCAAAGGTGCCACGAAGCAGCGGGTCACGGAGGGTCACGCGCAGGTGGCAGTGGGGTCAGGTGAGTGACATCTGCCATGACATGTGCTTCACGGGTTTAGAGGTTTACGAGTAGTTTGGTGTCAATCCAGGAAAGTTTTATGGTTAAAAATAGAGTCCCGAACTTGACGTTTGTCAAAAAATGCCACTGGGTTTCACCACCCACTGCAGGCAGCCAACCTGCGGTCTCAGCCAAGGCATGCGGTGTGCGGCCTGCTCAGGACTCGTGCCATGCGATCAAGTGCTGCAGCTCATTCAGTGAGCACAGAGTTAGGAAGCTGAGCATTTATAAAGAAAATGTTCACCTCGTGAGGGCAACCAGACCGAATGAGACCAATGAGCTCAGAGTGAGCTTCAGCTTCCAAGAGAAAGAGGCCATGAGACGGCTGAGTACAGTCCAGGGACAGCTGTTCTCAATCATCAAGTTCATCTTCAAGAGACATTTGCCACTCACTCTGGACACACCTGGACTCAAGACCTACCATGCAAAGACTCTGCTCTTCTTCATGCTGGAGAAGCATGGCACAGACCCGAAGGCTGAAGCTTGGCAGCCTCAGAATCTGATCTCACTGCTGAAGGAGTCTCTCGACATGATGCTGAGCTTCATCGACTCAAGCAGCTCACCCGATGAGTGCATGTCGCACTTCTTCATGTCCGACGCTCCGCTCTACTTCAAGAACGCTGGAATCGGCGGCGACTTCGGCAACACGAAGGCGAGGGTTCGAGACCGACTGAGAGAGCTGAGAAGCGACATCGGCGGAGTGGTTGAGCAGATGAGGAGACTGGTGAGACCTCTGCAGTCAGAGAATTTCTACTTTCACCCGTTCACTCTGTTGCCACCGACAGCGCCGCCTGCTGTCACTCAGGTAAGGGAAGGATTTCGTGATAGTTATGAGATGTCAGCAGAAGTGTACAGTGTGGTGCACCATTGTGTTCGCGAGCTGCAGTCAGAGTCTGCAGACAGAGACGCCCTGATGAGGCAGCTCAGTCTCTTGCATCAGCTGTGGTGGTGCAACTGCGCCGTCCTGTGCATGACCGCCATGGCGCATTTGAAGTTCGGAGACTCCGAGAAGGCTGAGAAACTCGCGATGGAGCTCCAGAGTCACAGAGTTCAGAGTGGAATGAGGCCCGGTGATATCAGATACAATCTGCCATCAGACTCGGACTGGGCGTGGAGGTTCTGCCTCCCCGCAGACACTCCGCCTCGATTCCCATTCCTTCCCGAGTTCACGCAGACTCTGCTCACAGCCAGACTGTTGCAGCCTCGCTCTGAGCACCTGTACGTGAACTTCCGCTGCCTGAGCTGGAGTCTCCAAGCTGAGCTGCTCCGCAATCGCACAGCAATCGACTTCGATGCGTGGCTCTCAGAGCTGCAAGAGGACCCGGACTTGGAGGAGCTGCTCACTCTGGCTCACTACAGCGACCGAGTTGAGCACGTGGAGTTCAGCCTGCGACAGATGGAGACCGTCAGGGACGAGAGACGCGTCGCCATGGAGACGCAGGATGAGGAGAAGATCCGCTGGGTCAGGGAAAAGCTGTGGCGAATTTCCACTCGCAGCGAAAGCCACTCGAGTTTGGAGGATGAGGAGCGGAGGCTGTGGGTGAGAGCGCGGCTGCATCTGATCAATGATGAGCTCGGTCGGCTGGTTGCTATGGAAACAGTGGCGCAGCAGAGAGACGGCTGGATCCACGCAAAGCTGCAGCGGTTTGCAAAGTCGCTGCCGGAGACGCTGATCAGCGATGCGTCGCGATCGAGACGGAGAGCGAGTCCGTCAGCCCGGAGCGCCAGCGGAGAGGCAGGAAGCGGAAGGCAGAGGACGGCAGGTGAAAACCGCTGAGGACGCCTTCGCCTGCTGCCCAGCTTAAGGTCGCTGGACTGTGATTTGAAGGAGCTGAGTAGCATATGCGTGCACTATACTTTGAGTCTTAAGATTTTGTGCTTCTGGTTAAGTTGTTTTTTCCTCTGCAATTATTTGTATGCGGAATTTTGTACCTATATTATTTGGTTTCTCCTCTCAATTCGTTTTTGTATTTTTTTACTTTAACAAAGCCTCAAACCAACGTTATCGGAAAATCCCACTAAGAGCAAGTGACTTTAGCGGAAGTAACAATTAGCGAAGTTGACAGTTAGCGGAAGTAACAATTAGCGGAAGTGACAATTAGCGGAATTGACAGTTAGCGGAAGTGAAAATTAGCGAAATTGACAGTTAGCGGAAGTGACAATTAGCGGAATTGACAGTTAGCGGAAGATAGAGAAAGATAGCGGAAGATAGTTACATCAGAAGTCAGTTACAGTTAGTGGAATTAACATTGAATTCAGACCTTCGAAATCCCTGTCAGTGGAGGCTTGCAGGCCTATTTACTTATATTTGGTACAGTTCATTGCTTTGAATCCTGTGTACAGTCTCGTTCACACTGCCATAAAATACGGCTGGAACGCACGACTGTGCATTCTAAAGACCACTTTTGAACATCACACTAAAGTACACCAATAATCACGAGGCATTTTAAGAAGGCAGTGTGAACAAGCCTATGTTTTATTTCACTATTAGTAATTCGTAAGCCCATAATTATCCCATTAGATAAAAGCTTATGCAATGCAGAGATGTCATTAACATGTCATGCAAAACACTTCCATGATGTCATTTCATATGCAGCTGGGCTGCTCATAAAACTGCCTGTTTGTCGAGCCCCACTGCTCAAGCCAGTGCTCACCTCTCAGTCTGAGCAGCACTCCCCACCTGTACAGAATTTATTTACAAAGTCGTGATGTACTTTTAAATATTAATAACCCTTTATGCCAACTGATTTAACGCTTTTGTCATCTATTAAATAAGTCCCAGAATTTTGTTCACAATAAACTGAGTGAATCATTGAGATAAAAGCAGGCAATTCTGAATGCCACAATGTCAGGCATGGCCGCTTCAATGCTGTTTTCGCACCTGCCTTCTCACCTCTTTTGACACCTTGGGCCGTCAGCCAATCAGCTCGCTTGGCTGATTCCCATCGAAAGCAAAGTCGATAAGTACACCACTGAGCATAGGCAGTGGAGTGGGCAGGTGTTAACAGGTCTCACTTGATACACTTGTGATCTAACATAGTCTATGGCTAAACCTAACTCTTACAGAGAAAGTGCGTTGTTACTGTGTGAAAATTGCAACAGGATTCGACAACAAGCTATCTGCCTAGCAACCGCTGTATCTGCTGTATGCGGACTGAAAGGCTTTGTAGCAGTTGCCTAGCAACGGATATTTGACAACGCAACGGACATGGCGACTGTACATTTCTGACTGCAAAAAATAACTGAAAAGACAATTAAGAACACTCAGACAGTTCCAAAAAGAGATGTGCATTGCTGTTTTCTTCTCTCAAAAGATGTTGTATTTGAGCACACTTAAAATGTGTCAACTTGCGGATTCGTGCTAGGCTGAAAGAGATCTAACAGAAACAGAAGATTTTCATGAATTAATTGGGTAATTCAGCAACTCTCAGAGTGTAAATGCTGTTTACATAGCTATGTTATAAATTGTCGTTTGACAGGAATAGAAAAGAAATTCTGTTTGTCAGGTAAATGCACAACGATGGAATTAAACTGCACGATGAATTCCAGGAATAAGGTGTGTGAAGCTTTCTCAGAATAGCTGATAGCTGACATAATAATAACTAGATTGCTAGGATAAAAAGCATCTGATGGAGGACACGGGTTTCACATTCATTTTTAAGCCCAATGAAAAGCTGGCAATAACATGTAGTATTCACTTCCAGCTTGGTTGTCATGGCAACTGCGCCAATTCTGAGCGCGGATAGCCAAGACTGCAGAGCAATAACTGCAGCATTGTCAAGGCCTGTCGCACAGCACCAGCGGTTTCTGATCTTCAGCCTTCACTCGAATGCGCAAATCAACCGAATGGTCGCTTTGGTCAGGCTTGACTCCGTGCACAGCTGTCTCGTGTCTGATGAGACTGCAGGCCTTGGCAAAGCGCTTCTTGCACAGCTGGCAATGAAACGCCTTGTTTTTAGTTAATTTCTGCTTCTGCAACAGCTCGGCGTGCACAGAAGCAACTTGATTGGTCAGCTCAGCAGATTCAGCTGATTTCTGCTTCCGCAACAGCTCGGCGTGCACAGAAGCAACTTGATTGGTCAGCTTGGCAAAGCCAATGGATTTCTGCTTCTGTAATAGAGTGACGTGCACAGAAGCAACGTGATTGGTCAGCTTGGCAAAGGCAATGGATTTCTGCTTCTGTAATAGAGTGGCGTGCACGGAAGCAACGTGATTGGTCAGCTTGGCAAAGCCAATGGATTTCTGCTTCTGTAATAAAGTGGCGTGCACGGAAGCAACGTGATTGGTCAGCTTGGCAAAGCCAATGGATTTATGCTTCCGTAATAGAGTGGCGTGCACGGAAGCAACGTGATTGGTCAGCTTGGCAAAGCCAATGGATTTATGCTTCCGTAATAGAGTGGCGTGCACGGAAGCAACGTGATTGGTCAGCTTGGCAAAGCCAATGGATTTCTGCTTCTGTAATAGAGTGGCGTGCACGGAAGCAACGTGATTGGTCAGCTCGGAAGAGTCAGCGAATTTCCGCAGGCAAATCGAGCATTGGAAAGGCGTCACACCTGAAGTCTTCTGCCACTTTCTCTTCTTCTTATTTCTGGCCTTCTTATTTTTTGTCTCCGTCTTGCAGTGTTGGCAGTAGGGCACGCAAGTTCTTGAAGCCGGTGTCCCAGCAATGCCAGAATCGTCAGTGATGAAGCTGCTATTGCTGAATTGAATGTGCCTTGGAGTCAGTTGCACAGCTGACTCATTGCGAATCATGAAACCGCAAATCACAGTCTGCTGATCTTTGAACAAACCGACTGGCCTGGCAGAGTATTGAGCCATAGACTGATGCTGAAACTGGACAATGGCTTTGCCAGCCTCCGAGACAATGTCTGCAGCCTGGTGTGAAGCTGCGCTGTCTCGACTGTGCAACTCCACGTGCTGATCGTACTGCATCAGGTGCGAGCTCAGGAAGTACTTTGGACACATCGGACACTTGATTGATAGCTCATCGTCCATAATTGGCTGATTCGAAGCAGTTGCTGAAATGCAGGAAGTCCACAACAATGAACTCATAATTTACCAAATCAGCCTTCAAATCTCTATTGGCTGTGGCGACTCAGTGCTTGCATTTTCCATAGAAACCAATTCAATGGCCGAATCCCCAGCCAATCAAGTTTTGAAGGCTGATTCTGCTAGGGTTAGATTCGGTTTCCAGAAATGATTAAACACAAACAGCTGTCAAATGTTTGAATTAGTATCAATGGTATTGTGTCAACTGACTCTACTGCACGAACCAATGACAATTCAGCATTTTGTATCGATAGAGGAACAGAGCAGAGACTGTTAACTCATGAACTCGACTTGTAAAATAAGAAACTAAAAGCTGTACAATGACTGCAAATGGCTCACAATTGCATATAACAAATGGGCAACATAAGCGAACCAAAAAGCCTATCTGCACTTCACTGATAATAATTATAGCACGGAATTGCAGAGTGAACAAACAGATCAGACACAAGCATACATAATCGACTAGCGATAGATTTGATTAATAAGATGAGATAGAACTAGCACAAACTATCGAAATATTACACGGTGTTAACAGGAATGAAATTTACTGATAAATGAATGTTTTATCCTGATCTCGGAATGGGAGACTGAAAAGGGATCTCAGATTGTTTGGGAGATGCGTTAGGGACATCTGATTGGTTGGGAGAGCCAATGGAGATTTCTGATTGGTTGATAATCCCGAAAGGGATCAGTGATTGGGAGAACCGATGGGGATCAGTAATTGGGAGAACCGATGTGAATCAGTGATTGGGAGAACCGATGGGGATCAGTGATTGGGAGAACCGATGGGGACCAGTGATTGGGAGAACCGATGGGGATCAGTGATTGGGAGAACCGATGAAGATCAGTGATTGGGAGAACCGATGAAGATCAGTGATTGGGAGAACCGATGTGAATCAGTGATTGGGAGAACCGATGTGAATCAGTGATTGGGAGAACCGATGGGTATCAGTGATTGGGAGAACCGATGAGGATCAGTGATTAGGAAAACCGATGTGAATCATTGATTGGGACAACCGATGTGAATCAGTGATTGGGAGAACCGATGTGAATCAGTGATTGGGAGAACCGATGGGGATCAGTGATTGGGAGAACCGATGAGGATCAGTGATTAGGAAAACCGATGAAGATCAGTGATTGGGAGAACCGATGAGGATCAGTGATTGGGAGAACCGATGTGAATCAGTGATTGGGAGAACCGATGTGAATCAGTGATTGGGAGAACCGATGTGAATCAGTGATTGGGAGAACCGATGTGAATCAGTGATTGGGAGAACCGATGTGAATCAGTGATTGGGAGAACCGATGTGAATCAGTGATTGGGAGAACCGATGGGGATCAGTGATTGGGAGAACCAATGTGAATCAGTGATTGGGAGAACCGATGTGAATCAGTGATTGGGAGAACCGATGTGAATCAGTGATTGGGAGAACCGATGGGGATCAGTGATTGGGAGAACCGATGAGGATCAGTGATCCCCAGTGATTGGGAGAACCGATCTCCTCACATTTGACACTTTATAGTACTCTAGTTCACTTGGGTCTTCCGTACAAATCCTTAAACAATTGAACTCTTAAACGGATATTTTGAGCTAGCATGCCATGCAAGTAGAAAAAATGCTTATTTGAAGCACTAATATACATTCCACTGTTAGATCTACCCATTCCACTGTTAGATCTACCCATTCCACTGTCAGATCTACACATTCCACTGTCAGATCTACCCGTTCCGCTGCTAGATCTACCCATTCCGCTGTTAGATCTACCCATTCCGCTGTTAGATCTACCCATTCCGCTGTTAGATCTACACATTCCACTGTTAGATCTACCCATTCCACTGTTAGATCTACCCATTTCACTGTTAGATCTACCCATTCCGCTGTTAGATCTACCCATTCCGCTGTTAGATCTACCCATTCCACTGTTAGATCTACCCATTCCACTGTTAGATCTACCCATTCCACTGTTAGATCTACCCATTCCACTGTTAGATCTACCCATTCCACTGTTAGATCTACCCATTCCACTGTCAGATCTACACATTCCACTGTCAGATCTACCCGTTCCGCTGCTAGATCTACCCATTCCGCTGTTAGATCTACCCATTCCGCTGTTAGATCTACCCATTCCGCTGTTAGATCTACACATTCCACTGTTAGATCTACCCATTCCACTGTTAGATCTACCCATTTCACTGTTAGATCTACCCATTCCGCTGTTAGATCTACCCATTCCGCTGTTAGATCTACCCATTCCACTGTTAGATCTACCCATTCCACTGTTAGATCTACCCATTCCACTGTTAGATCTACCCATTCCACTGTTAGATCTACCCATTCCACTGTTAGATCTACCCATTCCACTGTCAGATCTACACATTCCACTGTCAGATCTACCCGTTCCGCTGCTAGATCTACCCATTCCGCTGTTAGATCTACCCATTCCGCTGTTAGATCTACCCATTCCGCTGTTAGATCTACCCATTCCGCTGTTAGATCTACACATTCCACTGTTAGATCTACCCATTCCACTGTTAGATCTACCCATTCCACTGTTAGATCTACCCATTCTACTGTCAGATCTACCCATTCCACTGTCAGATCTACACATTCCACTGTTAGATCTACCCATTCCACAGTTAGATCTACTCATTCCACTGTTAGATCTACACAATCCACTGTTAGATCTACTCATTCCACTGTTAGATCTACCCATTCCACTGTTAGATCTACACATTCCACTTTTAGATCTACTCATTCCACTGTTAGATCTACCCATTCCACTGTTAGATCTACACATTCCATTGTTAGATCTACTCATTCCACTGTTAGATCTACTCATTCCACTGTTAGATCTACTCATTTCATTGTTAGATCTACACATTCCACTGTTTGATCTACCCATTCCACTGTTAAACCTACACATTCCACTGTTAGATCTACCCATTCCAATGTTAGATCTACACATTCCACTGTCAGATCTACTCATTTCACTGTTAGATCTACCCATTCCAATGTTAGATCTACACATTCCACTGTTAGATCTACCCATTCTACTGTCAGATCTACCCATTCCACTGTCAGATCTACCCAGTCCACTGTCAGATCTGTCAGATCTGTCAGATCTACCCATTCCACTGTCAGATCTACACATTCCACTGTTAGATCTACCCATTCCACTGTCATATCTACTTATTCCACTGTCAGATCTACCCATTCCACTGTCAGATCTACCCATTCCACTGTCAGATCTACCCATTCCACTGTCAGATCTACCCATTCCACTGTCAGATCTACCCATTCCACAGTTAGATCTACCCATTCCACTGTTACACATTTCATATTTGGCGTGTCAGGTCTGAAAGGCTTCTCGCCAGTGAGCTATTGAGCCAGTGAGCTATTGAGCCAGTGAGCTATCGAACAGTTTCAATGCTGGTAGGTTACAGAATGCGGCAGCTGGCCTGCAAAGTCCTACTCAAAAGCTGGCGAGGCCTTTCAGACTGCCAAACATTGGGGAAGTTGCCAATCGCTCCTCTATAGCCCATTGTGCTATTGTGCATTGTGCTACAGACCAGGAAATAAATTTTCCCATTTTGGTCTGCTGTGGGGAGCCAACCTGAGTGCGGGCTGACAGCAACACCAGCAACCCCACTCCACGCGGTTTCTAATCCGCAAAGGAAGCCAGGAACGGAACTTCAATGCAGGGAGTGTGCGAGTTGACGAAACAGCTGGCTTCTTCAAGCAGAGAGTGCCAAAGCTAAGAAAAGCTGATCGTCAGGTCGTAAGAGCTCAGCTCCCCGATCCGAAACTTGTGCAGGCCTTCCTAGCCGCCCTTTTACCCCACTCTCCTGTCTAGTATCAGACTGGCTGCTTCAGCATAATCTGCCAGAAATTCATTCGACCGTCAGCAGCCAAGTAAAAGACATCGGCGAACCGACTGTGAGCTCTGCCGCAACCCGTGAGCAGCTGGTGAGTCAGTCTGCACTGATTGAGTAAATATTTAACTGCAGCAGTATGTGCATGCTCATGCAGTGCTCAAGACATATACATACTATATAGACCATTCTAAACAGCCTCATCTGAATCTGCCAGACTCAAGCCGCACAAATCTAGTCCCTCCGAGTATCTCACCCTTCATCTATCCGCCCTCCTACAACTTCCGCCCCTCCGAGTATCTCACCCTTCATCTATTCACCCTCCTACAACTTCCGCCCCTCCGAGTATCTCACCCTTCATCTATCCACCCTCCTACAACTTCCGCCCCTCCGAGTATCTCACCCTTCATCTATCCACCCTCCCACAACTTCCGCCCCTCCGAGTATCTCACAATTCATCTATCCACCCTCCCACAACTTCCGCCCCTCCGAGTATCTCACCCTTCATCTATCCACCCTCCTACAACTTCCGTCCCTCCGAGTATCTCACCCTTCATCTATCCACCCTCCTACAACTTCCGCCCCTCCGAGTATCTCACCCTTCATCTATCCACCCTCCTACAACTTCCGCCCCTCCGAGTATCTCACCCTTCATCTATCCACCCTCCTACAACTTCCGTCCCTTCGAGTATCTCACCCTTCATCTATCCACCCCTCCAACTATCCACCCCTCCAACTATCCGCCCCTCCAACAATCCGCCCTCCAGCTATCCACCCCTCCAACTATCCGCCCCTCCAACAATCCGCCCCTCCAACTATCTGCCCTCCAGCTATCCACCCCTCCAACTATCCGCCCCTCCAACTATCCACCCCTCCAACTATCCGCCCCTCCAACAATCCGCCCCTCCAACTATCCGCCCTCCAGCTATCCACTCCTCCAACTATCCGCACCTCCAACTATTTGCCCCTCCAACAATCCGCCCTCCAACAATCCGCCCCTCCAACAATCCGCCCCTCCAACTATCCGCCCCTCCGACTATCCGCCCCTCTAACTTTTTGCCCCTCTAACATATTTGAAAAGGTGGGTGGTTAGAAAATGGTTAGTTTGAGGGGTAGTTCAGTAGTCTTCAGTCCGGAATCAATCTGACACTTCGCAGTAAACTTAGCTAAAGGATTTACTTTTTATTAAAACTTTGCAATTCACAAATAGTCTTTCTTATCTCGCTAATTTCAGAATTAAAAAATGGACTCGCAGACCGAAGAGTGGCTGGAAAAGTTGCGGACAATCGATGACCAAACAGAAAGAGATCAGTTCTGCAGAGAGGCTGCGGAATCTGCTGCAAGATCGGGTCAGTGGGAAATTGTGAAGCTTTATGTGGCGAAAGTCGCTGACCAGAAAGTGAGAGATCAGTGCTGCAGCATGGCTGCGAAATCTGCTGCAAGATTCGGTCAGTGGGATATGGTGAAGTTTTTTGTGCCGAAAGTCGCTGACCAAAATTTGAAACTGAATGTTCGTCGTGACTGCACAGTCGCGGCCTGCTCTTGTCACCGTGAAGATGTCGTTGACTTCCTCGATCTTCAGCCCGAGTGGCTCTTCCAATTCAGTCAAGTGCTCAGCTTCACCGCCTCGATGGCCATTGAGGGCAGGAACTCGATTCTCACCCAGACTCTGTCTCGAATGCAGCCAGCCCAGATCACGCAGTTGCTCTGTGCTTCAATCTCCCATGGCCATGTCGCACTGGCTCTCACCCTCATGAATAAGAAGCGACCCGGCAGAGAATACGTCGATCAGCCAGACGACAGCTCAGGAGCCACTGCTCTCATGCTGGCAGCTGATGAAGGTCATCACGAGCTCATTGAGAGGCTGGTGGATCTCGGTGCGTCAGTGCGAGCTGAAGACAGTCAGGGTCGGACAGCTCTGTCGCGAGCTTGTGAAGCGGGTCACGTGCGAGCAGCCAAGACTCTGATGGATAGAGGAGCGGATGTGAGTCATCGAGACGGCCGGGGTCAGACTTGTGCGCAGCTGGCGGAGCAGCGCGGACATCAGCAGGTGCTGCGACTGTTGGGGATCCCGCGATCAAGGTGAGGCAGTCATGCTGTGTTAATTTCCTTCAGTATGCAATCTTCAGGAACTGATCCTGCGTGTTAGTTTGCTTCTACTTGAATTTTCAGATCAAAACTGAGCTGCAAACTGGCTTTGACCGCAGCATTGCCTGAACTGACTCATTGGACAAAATTTTCTTATCCTCGCATTTGCATCCAGTTTCTGCTATTTCCCTCCCCCTCCCTACTTTGTCCCAAGGACTACAAATGCAAGGGCCAAGGATGTAACTCTCGATGCATAGAATGTTTTAACTGCATGATGTGGAGTGTACTACGGGAATCGAGTGGGAATGTGAGCCAGCAGAATTTTTCAAATTTTAGGCACTTAATAATCGCGACCCACCTAGCAGCTGGCCGCAAACAAGATCATTAATCTTAGGGCCTGGTTTGGGGCGGCGGTGAATTAAGTAGCCGTCGAATCCCCTCTCCCTGGATCTGTTTAGCCCTTTGTAGGAATGACTGATCGCGGGCCATAACTTTATTGTATGAGTAGTTTAGGTCATAATTCCCCTCCAAACCGCGATCAGATATTGGGAATCACTCGGGCATTATGAGTGATCATTAATTCTTCATGCCCCCACTTCTTTACAGTATTCGAGCCCAGCTCGACTTTATGACCTCCTCTCTTAGATACATGTAAATGTCACTGTAGGCAGGTCGGCGCCTGCGCTTCTCATTGTCCTGGCGGAGAAACAATTATTGGCCGACTGCCGGCGGCTGCTCGTAAAGGAGCATCTGTCGTTTCTCGCCGCCGGTTCATTGGGTAATCGGGGTGGCCATCGCCGCTTCGATTCCTCGATGACAGGCTGGCGCGAATGTGGGTTATTTTGTTGAATGTCGAGGTTGGCGTGCTGCAGGACTATTTAAGAAAGCGCGCTGCGCTACTCCCCCGAGGACCCCCCTTCCAACGGACCTTCGGACCCGTACCTTCTGGCGGACCCTCTCCGGACCTCCGCCCAGAGACTTAACCCTCTCCGGACCCCCGGACCTTTTTCCCCACTTAGGGCTTAGACCCTAGAGCTTTAAGCTCATCTAGTGCTCACAGGCTCATTGCCTGCCTATAAGCTCCGAGTAGTACAAGCCACCTCTTTAGGTGACTTGACTTGACTTACTTGACTTAGCGGCAGGGAGCCTCCATGACGGACGCAGCGAGGAGGCGGCAGATGCCGCCCATATCGCTAACCCCTGGCAGCCAGACAGCCTCCAGCGAGGCGATGCCGCTCAGGGTGGTCCGTCGGTCGATTCCGCCGCGCGATCTTCCTCGCCATAGGCTGGGAAGAAATCAGCTCGGCCGGTATCCCGGAGGAAGTGGGCGAGCTGTGGGATGTTCTCGGGCGAGCAGGCTTCGGCGAGAGTCGGTGCCGGCCCGAGATGTTTTAGCCTGGCCCGGGTGAAGGCCGGGCAGTGGCAGATGAAATGCTCTGCATTTTCGCGTCCGGAGCAGCAGAAGGGACACGTTTCCTCAGGCACGTGGCCTTGAAGGTAGCGGTGTCTGGTGAAGCAGCCATGTCCCGAAAGAGCCATAGTGACTGCTCTTAGGTCTCTGCGGTTAAGCCTGAGTAAGGCCTTACGCAGGTTACTAGAGGGGGTTGGCACCGCAGCCCTGGACTGGCGACAGTTCACGGTGCTGGACCACCTCCTCCGGTGCTGGGTCTCCTCTTTAGGTGAGCTCTCGAATTGAGCCACTGAGCTCCACTGGTGTGTTGGCCCCTGCCAGCTCACAATTAGTTTTCCCCTCCTCCTTCCTCGCTAATCTTGCCCCGTCACTCCCACGAGAACTACAGGCCTGCGGCACGCGATCGGCTCTCGGATAAGTAACCCGCGTAGCGGCTTTAATTGTTATTCCTAAGGGACTTTTACTTCTAGCTAGGCGGCATAATAGTGGGAAAGGGCATCGGGATTTTTAGCCTAATAAACTAATCGCCGTTAGCCAAATACTTTACATTAGGCCAATTTTAATTACAATTTAAATCCTTTCACCTTCTGTTCGCCTCCATGTTTAATTTCACTACTAGACAGCCCTCAGCTATGAGTGGCTAATCTTCTAGGGGGTGGGCTCTGGTGATGCCGAGCTGAAGGCTGCGGCAGGAGGACAACTGTAAGCGCGCACAAAAGTAATAAGGAGCTAGAGATTTGCAAGCAGATGCGGAGGTAGTATGTGCATTTCTTCCCAGGGGGTTGGGGGAATCCTTGGCCGGCTTTCCTTCTCCCTCTTGGGCGGGCTCCCTTTCGCAACTGCGGCCACGGGAGCGAGAGTGATGACTTAATAATCTTTCGCTTGCATAATCACTCAGCCAGTGTTCTGCTTAATCTCTCCAGCCTCTGATTTCCTCAACTCACACAGATTCGGATTTGTTAGTTACTTAATGTGTAGGCTGCAGTCTAATGTATAGAATGTGTCTGATGTCTTATGAGTAGGATTCTGGCTATGGATTCTCATTCAAGTTCTTAGTACCACCTTTCTAGACCCCTGTAGCCCGAATTCAGGAATCCCCTTTTGAGGCGTGTCTCGATCCATTCTGGGGCTCTCACCCCAGTCTAAAACGGAAGTTGCAGAATGCCCTATTTTTTCGGCTTGTCTAGATCTGCGTGATAAACTAGGAGCTGTGTACTCCGGGGACCCAAGTTCCCAAATGCCTGCGGTGGCAACGTAGGCGCATTGGGTGGTGGCGCTACCCTAGATCATTTTCCGCTTTGCCGATAGCCGTTCCGCAGTTCTGTGACAAGAGCCTAGGCCGTTTCGACCACCGCTACCAAGGTTAGGAGTCAGTTGCGCACGTACTACTGACGACAGTAGGCTGTCTAGCCCTGTCCTGTCCGATTCCGGATAGTCCGACGCCTCTCTTTTTAGACTTTTAGCCGGTTTCGAGCATTGCTTGGGGTAACGGCAGTCATGCCTGTGGCCTATGGGACGAGTGGGACTGGCCAGCATGAGGCCGATAGGACCACTCCCTGCATCTACTGAACCTCCTCATCTCTCCCTTCATCTCCTCTCTCTCTCCGCGACATCTCGCGAGTAGCTAGGTGGATATTTAATTGACTATGTCGCCCGCCTCTAGCAATCATCTCTCATGAGGGCAGGTCAGCGGTTGCAAAACACCCAAACCATGTCAGGATGATCTTCTCCATGACTAACCATTTCATGCAAATCGGATCTACTTCCTCCTGATCTTTTCAGCGAACCGAATGCCAAGGAGGCAGCCGGACTCTGCACCGACTCAAGTCTCACTGGGTGAGTTGCAGATTCTGCTGATCAGCTTGAGATGCCAGTCTGTGCAGGTGTACAATCCATCAGCTGACTGAGTTCCCCATCATTCCAGGCTCAGAGACGACTCACAGCGGGACAGGCAGCTCAGCGAGGAACTGCACCGACTGCTCAGCGAGGCTGGATTCACTGAGGAGAGAGCAAAGTGTCAGCAGGAAATGGCTGACTGGCTGCAAAAAGTCGCTCAAGCCCTCACTGTGATGCAGATGCAGATGCTGATGTCAGGCAGCTACGCATATGGCTTTGACAAAAATCTGGTGAAAGTGAACGGCAGGACAGGGCAGGACTCGCAGATGCAGATGACAGGCAGCTACGCAGAAGGCTGGGCCAACAGTCTAGTGCAAGTGAACGGCAGGACAGCGGCTGACTCAGACATTGACTGGACTGTGCTGGTTCAAGGTCAGCTGCTGCATCTGGACGGCAGCTGCGATGAAACGAATAATAAAGGCTGCGAAGGTGCCACGAAGCAGCGGGTCACGGAGGGTCACGCGCAGGTGGCAGTGGGGTCAGGTGAGTGACATCTGCCATGACATGTGCTTCACGGGTTTAGAGGTTTACGAGTAGTTTGGTGTCAATCCAGGAAAGTTTTATGGTTAAAAATAGAGTCCCGAACTTGACGTTTGTCACAAAAATGCTGGGTTTCACCACCCACTGCAGGCAGCCAACCTGCCGGCTCAGCCAAGGCATGCGGTGTGCGGCCTGCTCAGGACACGTGCCATGCGATCGAGTGCTGCAGCTCATTCTGTGAGGACAGAGTTACGAAGATAAACACTTCTACCGGCAATGTTCACCTCGTGAGGGCAACCAGACCGAATGAGACCAATGAGCTCAGAGTGAGCTTCAGCTTCCAAGAGAAAGAGGCCATGAGAAATCTGAGCACAGTCCAGGGACAGCTGTTCTCAATCATCAAGTTCATCTTCAAGAGACATTTGCCACTCACTCTGGACACACCTGGACTCAAGACCTACCATGCAAAGACTCTGCTCTTCTTCATGCTGGAGAAGCATGGCACAGACCCAAATGCTGAAGCTTGGCAGCCTCAGAATCTGATCTCACTGCTGAAGAAGTCTCTCGACATGATGCTGAGCTTCATCGACTCAAGCAGCTCACCCGATGAGTGCATGCCGCACTTCTTCATGTCCGACGCTCCGCTCTACTTCAAGAACGCTGGAATCGGCGGCGACTTCGACAACACGAAGGTGAGGGTTCAAGACCGACTGAGAGAGCTGAGAAGCGACATCGGCGGAGTGGTTGAGCAGATGAGCAGTTTCGTGAGACCTTTACAGTCAGAGAATTTCGACTTTCACCCGTTCACTCTGCTGCCACTGACAACGCCTGCTTTCACGAAAATAAGGAAAGGATCTAATCATCGTAAACCAGTTGGTTGTGTGAATGTTGATTTATCTACATTCTTATACAGTGACGTGTACAGTGTGGTGCACCATTGTTTTCTTGAGCTGCAGTCAGAGTCTGCAGACAGAGACACCCAGATGGGGCAGCTCAGTTTCCTGGATGAGAAGCCGTGGTGCAAGTGCGCCGACCTGTGCATGACCGCCATGGCGCATTTAAGATTCGGGGATACCAAGGAGGCTGAGAGACTCGCGATGGAGCTCCAGAGTCACAGAGTTCAGAGTGGAATAAGGCCTGGTGATATCGGATACAATCTGCCATCAGACTTGGACTGGGCGTGGAGGTTCTGCCTCCCCGCAGACACTCCGCCTCGATTCCCATTCCTTCCCGAGTTCACGCAGACTCTGCTCACAGCCAGACTGTCGCAGCCTCGCTCTGCGCACCTGTACGTGAACTTCCGCTGCCTGAGCTGGAGTCTCCAAGCTGAGCTGCTCCGCAATCGCACAGCAATCGACTTCGATGCGTGGCTCTCAGAGCTGCAAGAAGGCCCGGACTTGGAGGAGCTGCTCACTCTGGCTCACTACAGCGACCAAGTTGAGCACGTGGAGTTCAGCCTGAGACAGATGGAGACCGTCAGGGACGAGAGACGCGTCGCCATGGAGACGCAGGATGAGGAGAAGATCCGCTGGGTCAGGGAGAAGCTGCGGCGAATTTCCACTCGCAGCGGCAGCCACTCGAGTTTGGAGGATGAGGAGCGGAGGCTGTGGGTGAGAGCGCGGCTGCAGCTGGTCAATGCTGAGCCCGGTCGGCTGGTTGCCATGGAAACGGTGGCGCAGCAGAGACGGCTGGATCCACGCGAAGCTGCAGCGGTTCGCGAAGTCTCTGCCGAAGTCACTGAATGATCAGCGACGCATCACCATGGAGACGGAGAGCGAGTCCGTCAGCCCGGAGCTCAAGGTCGCTGGACTGTGATTTGAAGGCTTGGAGCTGAGGAGCAATGACATGCACCATGATTTGCGTCTTTAGATTTTGTGCTTCTGGTAGAGTTACGAGTATTGTTGCCTCTCTATTTATTTCATGCATACAAAATTTATCATTTAACTTTGGACTAGTGGGTTACTGACAGTTTGCGCAAGTTAATGTTGGTTGAAAAATGTCTTTAATTTTGTAATGGATTTGTGTTTTAATGTTTTTTTTATTTCAATTTTTTTCCATTGAATCTTGAGTTCTCCAGACAGCTTTGAGCATGTTTTTTTTCAACAGCTTTTTATTGCTCAATGATATTCAGTTCTCATTTGTTGTTTCTGAGCATTGCTAATTAATTGGTGTCTGGAGTATAGATGCTCCCTCACATCATAGACAGTGCTGAGATTTGTACTTTTACAGCTGGACTGCTCATACTCGTAAATCTGTCAGTTTGCCCAGCCACACAACTCCAGCTGGTCTCGTCAGTCTTTTGAAGTCAGCCCACCCTGATCAGTTCTCAGAGCCTGAGCTGTCAGCCCACCCTGATCAGTTCTCAGAGCCTGAGCTGTCAGCCCACCCTGATCAGTTCTCAGAGCCTGAGCTGTCAGCCCACCCTGATCAGTTCTCAGAGCCTGAGCTGTCAGCCCACCCTGATCAGTTCTCAGAGCCTGAGCTGTCAGCCCACCCTGATCAGTTCTCAGAGCCTGAGCTGTCAGCCCACCCTGATCAGTTCTCAGAGCCTGAGCTGTCAGCCCACCCTGATCAGTTCTCAGAGCCTGAGCTGTCAGCCCACCCTGATCAGTTCTCAGAGCCTGAGCTGTCAGCCCACCCTGATCAGTTCTCAGAGCCTGAGCTGTCAGCCCACCCTGATCAGTTCTCAGAGCCTGAGCTGTCAGCCCACCCTGATCAGTTCTCAGAGCCTGAGCTGTCAGCCCACCCTGATCAGTTCTCAGAGCCTGAGCTGTCAGCCCACCCTGATCAGTTCTCAGAGCCTGAGCTGTCAGCCCACCCTGATCAGTTCTCAGAGCCTGAGCTGTCAGCCCACCCTGATCAGTTCTCAGAGCCTGAGCTGTCAGCCCACCCTGATCAGTTCTCAGAGCCTGAGCTGTCAGCCCACCCTGATCAGTTCTCAGAGCCTGAGCTGTCAGCCCACCCTGATCAGTTCTCAGAGCCTGACCTGGGAGAGGCCATTGTAGGTCAGCGGCTGTGGTGAAAAGTAACGGAATTTAGCAAGCATTTTAGCGGAAGTTTACGAAATCTCGCAGAGGTTAGCGCAAGTTGAGTACGAGAACAACTTAGGCTGTTTTTATAAAGTAAATCAAAATTTGCTTTAATTTTTGTTCCAATTTTTTCTTTTCTTTTTTACATTCTAAAAATTGGGTCAGTGCTGTGGTGTGGTGAGATTTAAAATTTTGAATTTTCTTTGGTCATGTGTGTTTTTTTTCAATGGTGTAGAATATAAAAAATATATATACCTTACTATTATATTATGTCGACTATTAAAGTAAACACAATGGCCCAGGCGACAATTGTAGGCATGACTGCTCGAATTCAATTTTATTTGACATCTATTTAATTACAAATTTACGTTAAATAAAATTGCACAAATCAAACTTAGGTTCAATGATTCTAGTGCAAGCAAAAGTGTTTAAGTAATGAGTAAACAAAGCTGCATTCCCAAGCTCCACAGCTGCATCGTGAGCTTCAACCAGGACATCTCATGCTGTTGCCAACAGCTTTCAGGAGCACCAACTCGCTGATGTTGATGCTGTTGTTGTTGTGGGTGATGCAACTAAAGCTACAGAATACAAAATACTCCAACAGGACGTGCTGCGTCGTATCGTCCTCCAACTCGCAAAACCTTGCCGACAATGAGCTGGCAGGCTTACTGACAAGTCTTGCTGACAGTCTTGCTGACAGTCTTGCTGACAGTCTTGCTGACAAGTCTTGCTGACAGTCTTGCTGACAGTCTTGCTGACAGTCTTGCTGACAGTCTTGCTGACAGTCTTGCTGACAGTCTTGATGACAGTCTTGATGACAGTCTTGATGACAGTCTTGCTGGCAGTCTTGCTAGCAGTCTTGCTGACAGTCTTGCTGACAGTCTTGATGACAGTCTTGATGACAGTCTTGATGACAGTCTTGATGACAGTCTTGCTGGCAGTCTTGCTAGCAGTCTTGCTGACAGTCTTGCTGACAGTCTTGCTGGCAGTCTCGCTGGCAGTCTCGCTGGCAGTCTTGCTGGCAGTCTCGCTGGCAGTCTCGCTGGCAGTCTTGCTGGCAGTCTCGCTGGCAGTCTCGCGTCAGTGGCTGTGTGGCGCCTTGCCTCTACCTCAGCTGTCTCAGCTCTCTCTTAGCTCACTTAGCGAACTTTGCTAGCGCTCACCTTCAATCTAACCGAGAATTATCTCTTCACTTCATGCTCCAACACCTGATTTCGTGACTAATTGCCGCGCGGTCTCTTCCTAGTTGCCTCAGCGCCTTCAAGCACACCTTGCTACACTGCACGTCTATCGACGATTCTGCCTCCTACTGCGGGTCGTCCAGTCTCTCGAAGGCCAAGTCAACCCGGATCCAGGTGATCAGCTCCCACAGTCAAACAGCATGTTGTTTGTGCCTACAGCGGTCTTAACTGCTCAGCCAGGTACACACACCTCCTCCATTGTGAGTCTAGTGTCTCGCAACAGCAGCACATCCACTCGATAAAATCCTTCACAATTCACAGTTGCACTGAAGTACCGTGAGACCCTGTTTGCACTGCCCGCTGCCCGCTCTCGCGCTTCTAAATCAGCACCCGCTGTGCCTCAACAGAAACACCTTAAATTAAAAAACAAATAAACAAATATTCACTAAGTCAGCAATCCATTTAAACAGAACAGATAGGAATTAACACACAAGAAACAGAATGGGTCAGAAAGTGTATTTGATAATTGAGGCAAAGATAAACAAAAGAAAACAGTATTTAAATTGTGTCATTTAGTTGGACAGATGAAACACAAGGCACACAATAATCATTGCCAGATAAGAGCAAATACTAATATTGTAGAATAAGAATTTGACAATTTCGCATTCCATTCAAGTGCATTGGTTCGATGCCTATGTAATTTATGAATATTATAATTGACATGTGCCTTCTAGGGTGAAATGCCACCTTCTGCTGCTAACAAGTAGTTTTAACGGACATGAAATACAGAATGGAATCGTTTTTTGCTGCTACTAAAAGAAAGTGAGAAACTGGTCAAAGCAAATAGTCAAGACATTGCGTTGTAGTACATCAACTACGCCAGAACATAACAGACATTAGCATTCTCTTCAATCGGCCCTTCAAAGTGTGATCATCTGTCACAGTCTGAGGATTAGGATTAGTAACAGAAGCTAGTTTACATGCGACATTGTGCATAAACCCTGATCCAACAGCCAATACAGTGCATACTAGACACAGGACATTGTATGGCATGCTAAAGTCTGGCTTTGGAACATTCACTAGCAATGCTTCAGTGTACAGTCGAACAAATGTTGGTTCAGTTGTGACATTCTGTGACAAGCTGTCAGTCAACAATTGACCAACTGACAGTGCAGATTGTGACAGAACAGGTAGGCGTAGAGTCACGTCTGTCGGTGTGTTGAACGACAGCACAGTCGGTGGAAGGTACAGGCCGTGATTTGCATCCGGCGGAAATTCATTCCAACGAACTAGCTGCTTGGCGAATCGATAACTGATGCGCAGTGTGGCTCTTGGTGGAACACTGACTAACAGTTCGATCTTAGCTGGCCTGTGACGATCAACACTTTGCTGATAGTGCACCTGGACAATTGGCGTTGATAGGAAATCTGTACTTCAGCAGCTGATTGCAAGCAGACTATGGGTGACACCCACCTGAACTAAACCTGACACCCACCTGAACTAAACCTGACACCTACCTGAACTAAACCTGACACCCACCTGAACTAAACCTGACACCCACCTGAACTAAACCTGACACCCACCTGAACTAAACCTGACACATACCTGAACTAAACCTGACACCCACCTGAACTAAACCTGAAACCTACCTGAACTAATCCTCAGCTGTGACCCCACCTGAACTAAACCTCAGCAGTGACACTCACCTGAACTAAACCTGACACCCACCTGAACTAAACCTGAAACCCACCTGAACTAATCCTTAGCTGTGACCCCACCTGAACTAATCTTCAGCTGTGACACCCGCCTGAATTTAACCTGACGCCCACCTGAACTAAACCTCAGGTGTGACACCCGCCTGAACTAAACCTCAGGTGTGACACCCGCCTGAACTAAACCTCAGGTGTGACACCCGCCTGAACTAAACCTCAGGTGTGACACCCACCTGAACTAAACCTCAGCTGTGACACTCACCTGAACTAAACCTCAGGTGTGGAACCCAGGGAGAAAGCCACAAACCAGTCACTCAAAGGCCCAGTACTCTACTCACAAGTAGCGTAGCACGCAATCAGACTTTAATCAGAGTTAAAGTATGCTCACCTTGGTCGGCTTTTGTGTCAGATCGCCCAGACGGAGCTCAAGCGTGTGGAATAGCATTCTCAGCTGCCAGGGTACAGTCTCCAACAGGACTACGTTAATAGCTTGCTTGGGATGCCGGTTGCTAATAGCAACTACAACGCCGCCCAGCTCACTCCCGGTGCCAACCTGAATGCGTTAAAACAATTCGTTACTTTATCACGTTACTTTTACTTTCTTTGATTCGTTTACCAAACTGATCCATCTAGATCTCAGAAGAGGTAATGCCACATCTCAGAACAGGTAATGCCACATCTCAGAACAGGTAATGCCACATCTCAGAACAGGTAATGCCACATCTCAGAACAGGTAATGCCACATCTCAGAACAGGTAATGCCACATCTCAGAACAGGTAATGCCACATCTCAGAACAGGTAATGCCACATCTCAGAACAGGTAATGCCACATCTCAGAACAGGTAATGCCACATCTCAGAACAGGTAATGCCACATCTCAGAACAGGTGATTCCACATCTCAGAACAGGTAATTCCACATCTCAGAACAGGTAGTTCCACATCTCAGAACAAGCAATTCCACATGTCAGAACAGGTAATTCCACATCTCAGAACAGGTAATTCCACATCTCAGAACAGGTGATTCCACATCTCAGAACAGGTGATTCCACATCTCAGAACAACACCCACCTGATATTTCTGAGCAGTCAAAGGCGGTGGCTGCAGCCGTTCCACTGGTACCCAGGTCCAGGGAAAGCCAAATCGAATATCGACGGAATCTCTGGGACCGTCGCGCAACATATCGGCTAAATTGTAGTCGAGAACTTTCAGCCCGCCTTGCAGATGGCGCGACTGTGTCGCGGGGTCCGGCAGCACAGAAGCTTGGTCGGCAGCAGAAGCCGAAGTTCGCTGTGTCACCAGCAGTCGAGAGCCAACAGGACCAATGGCTAGGGAGCAGGGCACGGAGACTGCGCGACCAAGGAGACTGTGTACTGACCTGGGATCGAACCAAGGAGTGACAACAGATGTGAGAGTGACTTGGTGTGTACATCTGTGCTGACTTACTCATCGTCAGACAATAAACACACACTCACTGCGCCCTAAACTTTGACCCTTAACAGTGAGAATGATATAAAATAGTTTCCAAGCCCTCTTTCAGGATTCGAACTTAGGAACCTTGGTGGGAGACGCAAGAGACGTCTTAAAAGGTAGTCCAAGAAACTGCGGTTGTGCTGTCAGCTGCTAATCTGGCTCAATCTTGGCAGGTGCTAACTATCAATCATTTATAGAAGTGTAAAACTCACCAATCCGCTTTGCCTAGTTGAGCAACGCGCCTATCAATGACAGCTGTGAGAGCCAGTCGGAGTGCCAAGCCCTGATGCGTTGGTTTCAAATGAACCTGTACAGAATTATAAGCGGAATCGTGCAATCGCACAGCGTTCAATAACTGGCCAACACCCGCCTGCTTCTTGCATGGCAACAAGCGAGCCCAGGGTGTTAGATTTTCAGTGCAAACGCCCTGGTTAACAATGTGGGCCACGCGCAACTGCCGGGGCTCCCTGCCGCGCTGAGAAAGACCCTCGGGTCGGTAGCTCCACGCTGGCGATGTGGTCACGGCGCCGGTGGCCATGGCATTGATGGAGGCGCAGAACATGCCGGAGACTGCCAATACAAACTCTCGCCAATTGGATTCAACCTGCGACTGTTCGGTTCCAGACATCCACGCCCAGAGCTCGGCTCCCTGCGGCTGCGGCTGTGTTGCGTAGCCCCACGCGGCGTGATTCCAGTAGCCCTGACTCAGGGTCAGGTGAAATTCTGACACTCGAAATTTACTAGCCAAATCGTTGATGCTGCGAGGGAAAAGGCTGAAGTGCTTGCGTCCTGTGTGTGGGTAGAAGCTTGGTTTATTGATTTTATTGATTTTGTTTATTGATTCCTAAGCCTTGTAGATGGCCTTAGCTTTGATCCTCCTTTGCAAAACACAGAGCTACTTTGAGTAGACATTGCATATTTTATTGATACCAATTAATATTGATATTATTGAAAATGTGAAAAAAGAATAACCACATATATTTACCATTTTTTTAAATCTATGATAAAAATATAATTGACTTTATAAAATGGTAGACAATATGCATAATTATGAATGTCAAAAGAAAAATGTATTTCATTGCTTATTACTACATAATCAAGATATAATACACAGGTACAGGCCTGAAGAAAGATTTAGTAGGACTTAAAAACTAGAACATATATTAGTTTATATAGCTTTTGGTATTTGACTAATAATAGCTCCTTATGGGCGTACTTATGTAGCCTAATCTAAAATAGAATATTTCTATGAAAAACTCCCACAAATTTGTTGTAATAACACAATTATTTGTTGTAATTATTTATTTGTTTGAATGCATATGAAATATTTTTAATATGTATATTTAGTTAAATGAATTGAGAGGAAGAATCTACAAATACAAGGCAAAGAAATGAAAGAACAGTTTTTCCAATTTGAGTATTCAAAAATATGTTTGATATATATATAATCTGACTTGGAGTTTTTAAAAAAATTGGAGAATCATACTAGAAGAGAATTTGAAAGAGGTAAGAAACTATCTAAGAATCGCATGGCAACCAGTGTATTACCTTCATCTTTGTGAGTGAAATCGATAAACCTATGATGATCCACTGGTAACACCCAGATAATTATAGAAATAACCCAAAAAACACTACTAGAATAACTATAAAGTGAATACTTATAACCATTTACAGATGCTACCATTACCATGTATAAAAAATTCTTAAAATAATAGGCATAGAACAACTTTGGTGGCAATTGTGAGATAGAAATCAATAGTATTTGAATTAGGCAGACATCACTACTAAAAAGTAAGAGGTTCATTTTCCTATAGCCTATTTCCTATATTTTCCTATCATTTTCCTACATTCAAAACTAAAACAAAATTACAATAAATTAAAGCTCATGTTTGAAAGCTGTTTCAAATAGCTAGCTAGATATTTCATGGGAGATTTCAAGCATTATTGATAGCTAATTTTGTTTGTTACTAAAAAATGTAACATGCAAATTAGCTATTATTTTTTGCATAACTTACCAGTTGAAGTCGCTTCAAAATCAAAGTTTTCCACTTTGCGAGTGAAAAGAAAATTGAAACCAAAATAGGAGAAGCCATTGCCTAAGTCAGATAGAACTAACTCCTCAGAGAAATCTTCATTATCAACTGAAGCAGCAACAGCGCACAAGGAAAGTGTAATAACTAGAGCATTAACCACGTGCATTTTATCAAGCCAATTTTTATTAGAAGGGAACTAAAAGAGTAAAAGCGAATAGTCACCGAGTATGCCTATTACTATTAGAATAAAGTGGAAACGGACTTTAGCTAGATAGAGCCAAGACGTTGCTTTGGCCTTTGTCAGAACTTATGCAGAGGACTCAATTTAAGTGGCTCTAAATTATTATACTTTTGGGTTATTGCTGGCTTAAATTAAAAATAGGGAATAGTCAGTACATTCTGAATCTGTTCGTGTTATAAATGAATACACTTTACGACATTAATTAAATAGAAGTGTATACTCAATAAATGTAAAAATTATGCTAAAAGTGCTTGAAAAACTATGTCAAAATTTGTTTCTGAAGTCGAAAGAATCAAGTTGCATAATTCTGTACATTGATGCTCTAATAAATTTTATATTTTTGTTTTAACGTTTCTCTGCTTCGTCAGATACTTCACGCACCAAAAAGTGCTAGTTCAGTTTAGTGAATATGTTGTAAAACTCAAAGCAAAAGCTACTTACATGTATATCTTAGTCTAAATAAATATTAGAAACAGCTGCTTCAGCCTGGCCTTCACAATTTCAATTTGTCATAACTACGCACGATTTCCGGCCATAACACGGTCGGGCGCACAATTGATCCACTAGATCGAAGGACGTACGGGACACTTCGTTTCTGGAAAAATGTATAAAAGCCAGATTTTCACGGAAAGTGCACCAGCGAGATATGAACTTCTTACGGTTTTCACATTAAATCCTTTTGGAAGCAGATCCAATTCCGTTTTTACTAGCTTGCAAAACATGATGCTTTAGCGAATTTTGGAAAGTTTTATTTATCTTCATTTTATTTTCGTCTATTTATCATGAATCAAAATAGAAAAAAAATGAGACATAAAATTTTTCTATCTTTGCCAACTGATTTGTTAATGAAAAAATTCTACGTCATTCTCGTAATACACACTAGCCCTTATAATTGATTAGAAAGTGATTGTAAAATAGAGTTACTCTCGAGATAGCTATTGACTGGCTATTGTGCTTCATGATAGATGAAGCAGTAAATTGCTTTCCTAAACAATTTAGGGAATTTTTTTATATGTACTTGATCGCTTATTCTTCTGAGCGTTTTTTCTACCCACTATAACCAGTAATATTCTTTTTTGACAAAAATATTGTGTCGGCATGCATGTACAAGAATCTAATGATTAATGCGACATCAGCTTTGCATGCAACAGATAGCCTCTTAATAAGGACACCACAGCATAATTAACGATGTTAATTAAATATGAATTTTATTTTACAGAGTCGATTATTTTTGGTGTGCAGCCGGTTGCTAATTAAATGTTCAGATAAGACACGGTATAACATACAAGTAAAAAATAATATAACTTTTTGAATTGGGACGCGATACCAAGGATTTAGGATGTGGAGTAGCGATGATTAAGGATGCGGTACCAATTTAACTTAACTTACGGTACCGATGAATTTGGGATGCGGTACCGATGAATTTGGGATACGGTACCGATGATTTGGGATACGGTACCGATGAATTTGGGATACGGTACCGATGATTCGGGATACGGTACCGATGATTTGCGATACGGTACCGATGAAATGGGATATGGTAACGATGAATTTGGGATACGGTACCGATGAATTGGGATACGGTAACGATGATTTGGGATACGGTAACGATGAATTGGGATACGGTACCGATGAATTGGGATATGGTAACGATGAATTGGGATACGGTACCGATGAATTGGGATATGGTAACGACGATTTGGGATATGGTAACGATGAATTGGGATACGGTAACGATGATTTGGGATACGGTAACGATGAATTGGGATACGGTAACGATGAATTGGGATACGGTAACGATGAATTGGGATACGGTAACGATGAATTGGGATACGGTAACGATGAATTGGGATACGGTACCGATGAATTGGGATACGGTAACGATGATTTGGGATACGGTACCGATGATTTGGAGGGCGTAGTATGCTAATCCAATTAAAAGGGCCTTAATGCCTTGACTTCCCGCTGGCTATGCCTCTGTCATGGACCAGGTGAGCTTAATAAACAAGCAAATAGTTCATGCGTTCGTGTGAGCATTTTTGTTTATGGTCAATGACATTGTCGGCAAAAAGTTGACACTCAAAACATAACTGAAGATCAGCATTGTAAAATAACACGAGAGAACACTTCAACCCTACCCCACAGTTAAGCATGCACTATTAATTATCAATAGGTGATTATGGACAGGTGTCACTCAGGTACCAGATCGAGGCCAATCCGCCTCCGTTGGCATTGGCGGGGCCGAGCAGGAGACAAGAATTCGAGCTGAAGCACGCGGAGCCGCCCGCGCCGCCAGCATCGGCGTAGGCGCCGCCGGAACCGCCGCCGGAGTAGCCGCCGCCGCCGCCCGCGGAGCCGTTAACCGAGCCGGCGCCGCCGCCACCGAAGCCGCCTTCAAAGCCGCCGGGCCCGCCGCCGAGCCAGCTTTGATTGCGCGACAGCCCGGGCATGGCGTCGCCAGCCACTGTTACCAGGGCAACGGCTGAGGCTGAGCCAAGCCAGCCAGCCCCGGGACCGCCGCGTGCGCGATCGTTGCTCACTCGCGATCCGGCAGATCCTGGATTGCCGCCGACTCCACCGGGCCCGGCTAGGCTAGGCATTAGGCCATCCGAGCTGGTGCCGTTGCTGCTTCCGGTCGCGTTGACACCTGCAATTGAAAGCAATTTTCTAGCTTTGATGCCATCCTCTATGACCAGTGTGGGAAAAAGTCAAAAAGTCAAGCCATCCTCTATGACCAGTGTGGGGAAAAGTCCAACCATCCTATATGACCAGTGTGGGAAAAAGTCAAAAAGTCAAGCCATCCTCTATGACCAGTGTGGGGAAAAGTCAAGCCATCCTCTATGACCAGTGTGGGGAAAAGTCAAGCCATCCTCTATGACCAGTGTGGGAGAAGTCAAACAGACCTTGAAAATCATAAGCTCAAACACATTGAGTCTACTTTCTCACCTGGCTTTAAGGCGGAAGCTCCACCGCCTCCGCCGGCCGCTAGCAGAAGTTGGGTAGCAGCTGACGATGGTGACTGCAGCCAGATGAAGCTGCCGCCGCCGCCGCCGCCACCACCGCCGGAGGTGCCTCCCGCTGATGTGGCAGCTCTACCCGCCTGTCCTGCCACCAGAGCAACCTGCTGCCCGGCTGTGAGTTGAAAATCGCCTCTGACGCTGGCGCCCCAACCGCCGACGAGCACGGAGCCTCCGGAGACAGCGCAGTTGCCACCGGCGGCGCCAACAGTTGTGAGTTGATAGCAGCCACTCAGGTTGATGGTCAACAGGTGAATTGGGCCAGTTCTGTTTGCTGTGGAGCCACCTGAATTTCAATTGGAAATATTGTGACCGTTCCAGGTAGCGTCGACAGTTCGGGTTGAACTGAATCGATTGGGAGTTAAGTGTTTTACTCAATCGGACATAAATCTTTTCCGCAGGGCGAATATTCGAACTCGCGACGTCTCCGTCAGAAGATTTAACCACTGGGCCCACTAAGTTTAACGCCTATTCTAATAGCACATCATTTGGTGACACTAGACCCGCAGCCAGAGACGAGTTGATTCTGCCCATTTCGCTGACTCCTGAGCACACACGCACACAGATACCGTACGCAAGCACACGCTCACACCGGTGTGTACATCTGCCCTGACTTTCTCATTGTCAAGCAATGTACACTCTCACTGTGCCTCTGAGGTTGGCCCTCAAGGTTGGCCCCAAGCCTTCTCTCACCAAATAGATGTGGCCTCGCCGCAAAATCGAGCTCAGGAACGTTTGGTACGTGGGGCAAACTCTCTGCTACTTGGATCAGCCAATCAGAAATTTAATACCTGCACATTATATATTATAATTGATAGAATATAACCTAGTTTACCTTAAAATTTAAAACCGAATCACTTAAAGCTCTACAGACAAAAAGTTCTTTTTTACCTGAATAATTAGCCAAAATTGGTTGAATATTAACAGTCGACGTTGTTGACTGAGTCGTAGAGGATATTGTGGCGGATGTTGTAGCAATGTTAGTCGTGATGGTAGTGGCTGCTGTAGTTGTTCCCACACTAGCAGCCGCATCGGACCAGATCTCATTGTCCGAACTCGATGAGATGTCACCAAGCGTCAGATTAATGGCTGTAAAACCCGCGGGTGCAGTCTGTGGCGGATGAAAATAGAGGGTGCAATTAGCGCTGGACTTGCTGTAGGTCAGGGCGAGACACGGCGGAGCTGACGGCTGCAGCCGGCCCTGATTGCACAGCGAGGCGCAGACCAGACGACTGGACACCGGGCGTCGATTCACCGCAGCCACTGTCAGGCTTGGCGAGAAGCTGATCATTGTTCGACGCGTCAGACTCTGCTGGACAATGCTACCATCGGTTGCTAGGGGCAACAGCAACAACTGTAGCACAATAGCAGCCAGCAGGACATTCATGGCTAGCAGAGGATGTGTTAGAAGCTTGTTGATGTGTATAACGAGTTTTAGCTCACAGGAAGCTCAAACTTTTATGCTGAGTCAGTTTTTAAGACTTGAAAAGTTTTCTTACTATACAAAAACGTTTCTAGGGGCAACAGGCTAAAGCAATGGAGTGTTGAATGAGCAGCTGAAAGCGATGTTCCAGCCCTGTTAACGATCAACGGAAAAGATTTCCCAGGTAAAAAAGCGAGCCAATGGCAGACTGGAGCACACATACTCACACTCACGGTGAAGGCATTTAACCAGCTCGTCAGGCTTCAAGCGTTGACTCAGCATCAATAATTCATCACTAAATGGGTCGGGTGCAATGCAGTCCCACAATTTTCTGGCATCTGCATGGAAAATGGCGCAAGTTTTTTAATTACTTAAAGAAACATAAAGTCCTTCTCACCCTTAGTGGAAGCAATGGCAGTTAGCAAAGCAAGTTAATACCTACCTGTGAAGTGAGTTGTGCTGAGAACGATGATGTTTTCATAATGCACGTTTGTGTTTACTAAATTTTAAACGTTCCTCCGTCGTTTTATGAAGGAAGTTTTCCATTATTTTCCTCTAATACAAACGTCAAAACATGTTTTGCAGTTGCCATGTTCACTCGAGATCAATACTGGTTCCAGTTGCAAATTCTTAGAAAAAATCTGATTCTGTTATACAAAAGCTGTCGATTGAGCATAAAAACTGAACATTTTAGGAACAAATAATATCATGAGAACAATACGAGCTATGCCTTTCAATAACACAAGCTCTTGAAGAAAGGAAAGGAAAGGAAAGGAACAAAGGGGCTTTGAGCAGCAGTGGGGAAATAGAGCAGTGGGATCATGGAGCAGTGGGGTCATGGAGCAGTGGGATCATGGAGCAGTGGGGTCACGGAGCAGTGGGGTCATGGAGCAGTGGGGTCATGGAGAAGTGAGGTCATAGAGCAGTTGGGTCATGGATCAGTGCAGCGGGGTCATGGGTCAGTGGGGACATTGAGCAGCAGCGGGGCCATGGGTCAGTGGGGTCATTGAGCAGCAGTGGGGTCATGGATCAGTGCAGCGGGGTCATGGGTCAGTGGGGACATTGAGCAGCAGCGGGGCCATGGGTCAGTGGGGTCATTGAGCAGTAGTGGGGTCATGGAGCAGTGGGGTCATGGAACAGCAGTGGGGTCATTGAGCAGTTGGGTCACGGAGCAAAGAGGCACATATTTTTTTGCTTTAGTTCACCGAGCTGTGTGAATCGTGTGCAAGTATCACAGATGCCAATGGTATATCAACGAGCAAAATATTAAAATTGGATTAAGTACTAGCTTTCCCTACATAATGTTTGACCTAAATACTCGTAAAAGTTTCTCTTCGTACATGTTCGTTGTACTCGTACTTGCAAGTTCATATTTAGGTGCGAAACGGACTACACATTTCAGCCTGCACATGTCGTGCAGTAATTATTCCTTTAATTGATGGCTCTCAAATTGCATTTGTTTTGAAGGTGTTGTTGCAGGTTCGCAGTTCAAGTTAATAAATTTAGGGTGCTGGTTTAAAGTGATGCCCTCAACCAATTATCTGTCGACACAGAATGTACACTGAGAATGTACGTCTGTCTTGAAGGGTAAGAGATTTATATGAAAGGCTACAAGTAAATGGGGTTCACTTAGATTAATATCATTGATCACTCATTGAACAGAAAAAATTAGACCTTAATTAAGTTGGACAACTCACCGAGAAACTGAAAAGTTAGGATAGCCATCTTCAATATTTATGATGCGTCGTAGCAGTTTCCTTACCAGCAATCAGGCACCTGGGCAGCAGCAGCAGCAGCAGCAGCAGCAGCAGACTCAGGCCAGCTTTTTAACACCGTGCGACTCCATCATTGGCGTTGCTGGCGAGAATGTCATCGACCGAATGTCGCCCTGTCCGGCAGATTCTGGCGTTGTCGAAATTAAACGACCCGTGTATTCACAGGTGAGTCAGTTTTTCTAAATCACCTCCTACCTGTCTTTTGTTCGTCTTTGAGACACCTCCTTCCTGTCTTTTAGTTCGTCTTTGAGACACCTCTTTTCGGTCATTTAGTTCGTCTTTGAGACACCTCCTTCCTGTCTTTTAGTTCGTCTTTAAGACACCTCTTTTCGGTCATTTAGTTCGTCTTTGAGACACCTCCTTCCTGTCTTTTAGTTCGTCTTTGAGACACCTCCTTTCGGTCTTTTAGTTCGTCTTTGAGTCACCTTTCGTTCTTTTAGTTCGTCTTTGAGACACCTCTTTTCGGTCATTTAGTTCGTCTTTGAGACACCTCCTTTCAGTCATTTTAGTTCGTCCTTGAGACATCTCCTTTCGGTCATTTTAGTTCGTCCTTGAGACACCTCCTTTCGGTCTTTTAGTTCGTCTTTGAGACACCTCCTTCCTGTCTTTGAGACACCTTCCTGTCTTATAGCTAATCTTCGAGACACATTACTGGCTTCTACGTTAGTTGAAAGTATTCAAAGAGGATTCTCGAAAAATCATCGTACCACTTCAGGAAAACTTCGACGATGTCTATCGCGACACAGCCGCCCTACAGGAGCGTCTACTGCGCAAGAACTTTGTCATAGACAGCGTGTTCTTGCCCGACTCGGCTGGTAAAACTTCAGGAGCTGGCGAAGGTGCCGCAGGCTGTCTGGCATTCGTGGAGCGCATTGTACCGTTTGTGCGCACAATTCGTACCTACAAACCCAGAGAGTACCTGCCGCCGGATATCATCTCCGGCCTATCAACTGGTGTCATGCGAATACCTCAGAGCATGGCCTACTCTGTACTGGCCTACCTATCCCCGGTGCACGGCCTGTACACAGCATTCATAGCCGGCATGATCTACTGCCTGCTGGGTACTTCGCCGCATCTAGTGCTCACCTGTCAAGGTGTTGTATCGCTAATGGTGGGCCAAGCGGCAGCCAGATACGCTGAACGATCAGGGGTGTCAAATTTCACCTCGGCTAGCAACGCAACGCAAGCTGACCCAGTGGATCAACAATTGTTGATGGATGCTGTGGCAGTGACAACTCTGCTAGTTGGTGTCTATCAGTTGGCCTTCGGCTGCCTTCGCCTCGGCATGCTCACCAACTACCTGAGCGATCCGCTGGTCGGAGGTTTCACCACAGGCGCCGCAGTGGAAGTCGTGACTAGCCAGTTGTCTGCTCTGCTCGGCTGTCAGATCCGCGTGCCAAAATCCACTCCGCCGCCCGGAGCGCTGAACAACTTCAAAATCATTTACTTTGCTCTGGCCAGTGCGCCCAGGTACAACTGGCCCACCATTGGCCTGTCAGTTGTGTCCATGGCCTTCCTGATCCTCACCAAACTGGCCAGTTCCAGACTGGCAGCTCGCCAATGCTGCCAGGTGCCAGTGCCGGGCGAGCTAATTCTAGTTGTTGCTACTACTCTCATCGGATCCACCGGTAGGCTAAATAGTCTAGGCGTCAGCCAGGTCGGACCGGTGCCTCGAGGCTTCGCTCCGCTTCGGCTGCCGCCAGTGACGTCCGCTGTCGATGCTCGCCTGATTCAGGACTGCGCCGTGGTGGCCGTCGTAGCCTTCACTGTAGCCCTATCCGTAGCCAAGCGGTTCGCCATGCAGCATGACTCGGAGCTCGACGCTAATCAAGAATTCGTTGCCTACGGCGCCGGCAATGTTCTGGGCTCGTTTGCCGGCTGCTTCGTGTCAACCAGCTCAATGTCGTGCTCAGCCCTGCACGAGTCGCTGGGCGGTCGCAGTCAGGTTGCCAATCTGGTGGCCTCGGGCCTGGTTCTGCTCACAGTTCTATTCCTTGGGCCCTGCTTCTCAACCACGCCGAATTGCATTCTATCAGCCATAATACTCGTGAACTTAAAGAGCATGCTCTGGCAATTTAGCGACCTGCCTCCACTGTGGCGCGTCAGCAAGATCGACTTCCTGCTGTGGACTGTGACCTTCGCTTCCGTTGTTTGCTTCACAGTCGACACGGGACTGATTCTCGGCGTCGCCTTCTCGCTCCTGACCATTGTTTTCCGCTCGCAATGGCCCTACGCTTGCGTTCTAGGCCGGATACCGCACACGGACATCTACAAGAACATTGCTGTGACGCCGGACGCTAGCGAGATCGACGGTGTGAAGATCTTCCGCTACGAGGGCTCGCTCTACTTCGCCTCGGCCGATCATTTCCGAGGCAGCCTGTACCGCCTGACTGGATGCAATCCGCGCCAGCTGGCCCTGAAGCAGCAGGACTATGACAGAAATCTGCGAAAACTCCGGCTAACTGTGGAAGAAGCCATGCCGACGCTCAATAACCGCGGAACTGGCCAATGTCGCGAAGGCAGAGGCGGCGGCGGCGGAGCTGGATACAGCTATGGAACCATTCGGCCCTCGTCAAGTCTGCATCACGTGATACTAGACTTCTCGTGCTGCAGCTTCATCGATTCGGTAAATGAAAACTTGTTAAATGAGTTGTAGCTTTTTTATGCAGGCATTTTTTAATTAGAGCGTCGGACTCACTCTGCCCATTGCGCTGACTCCTGAGCACACAGGCACACAGATACTGTACGCCGACACACGCTCACATAGGTGTGTATATCTGACCTGACTTTCTCATCGTCAGGCAGTGTACACTATCACTGTGCCTTGGAGGTTGGACCTCAAGGACGTAAATTGCACGACAAGCCCTCAAGCCTTCTCTCCGCGGCTGCGCCCAAAAAATGTTTTGGCCTCGCCGCGGAATCGAGCTCAGGGGCTTTGGCTCGAGAAGAAAACGCGTTAAATAGCTACCAGCATTAGCTGGGTTAATAAATGGTTGGGTGGGCGTCCCCCCAGTCCATGGACTGAATAGCCGTACGCAGCCTTTGATGGCTGAAGTTTGAAATGACTAGAAAAGTATCGATACTTTATTTACTAGCGACATCTGATATCACTGATTTCGTAGCCAGTGGACATGACCTATAGATGACTCTTTATTAAATCTCCATAGGTGGGCCTGAGGATGCTCAATCGAGTGCTCAACGATTACTCAGACGCCGGTGTGACAGTTTACCTGTCCAACACCAGAGCAGCCGTGCGATTCATGCTCAGCAGGCCGGGTTTGACTAACCGAGTCAATCCAGCCAGACTCTACCTAACCAATCACGACGCTGTGATAGCCGCCCTCACCGAGGCTCGCAAACTCGAAGAGATGCAATGGCTCGAGTTCGATTCGCGCCAAATTCGCCGACGCTACAATTCGATGGCCGGCCAGCCGGCTATGTCGGCCGCATCGGCCACAGCCAATACAGCCTGCCGGAAGCATCACGTCTCCCGATTGGCTAGCGAAATTGGCGAGAGCGAATCAAATCTGATTGGTCGAGAGGAGGAAAGCGCGGAGTCAGAGGCAGAACTGAGAAGTGTTCAGCTGGTGTTGCAGAAATCGCGAACAGCCAATTGAAAAGAGATCATCTAAAAGTGGTTTCTTTTCGGTTTCGACCATAGACTTTTCTATATAAAAAACTGGACAGGTAATTTTTACGCTACTGTTATTTCAGTAGTAGATATTCTATTTTCTACTGCTAGTAGTATTGTGTGCTACCATATTCGTATTTTAATTCCATTTACATATAGCTCTTTTTGCTCGCTTATATCGTTAAGCTCGTGTTTTGTGGCTGCATATTATTATAAAATAATAAACAAGTCAGTGAAGCCAGTTAAACAATTAGTTTCTTCTTATTTTGTTGACTCGAGAGCGATTGAAATAAAAAGAAGACAATCAAAACAGTTTATAGTTCTGGATTAAAAATAGCATATAAATTAAGCGACATTAACTAGAATTTTTCTATTGCATCACACTGTAGGTAGATAGAACAGTTAAATGATAGATAGGATATATATCTTAGTGACTTAAATCCATAGCATAGCTTTGCCATCTGTTTATCGTAAGAAAAAATACAAAAAGGAACGTTGTATTTGCAGACAAACAAAGTTGGGTCTTTGTGAAGTTTCGGAAAGCAACAAAATAAAAGTCCAGGAATACTTTAATTACAAAACGAAAAAATGCAGACCGTGCTTGTTACTAAATTAATCAAACAAATAGTTTTTATTAAATACGAAATCATTATGCAGAGTGGCCTACTACATTAGTAGGCTAGAGCGAATGTGCATTTCTGTGTACAATTATTCCTACTTAACTAGACAGACCAAAATAATGCACTTAAACATACTTACTCGATTATTATAATTAATAAAAACGACAATGAGTAAGTAAAATGTTATATTATGCTAATAGTTAGTAAGATCACAATGTTAAGATAAAATGTAATTTATAACAATCTGCTGCATTACCGATGCTCGCATTACGACAAATAGGTAACAGACACAAGAAACAACACTAAAGGGAGAAAAGAACAAATTGAAATTCATTTTAATTATAATACAGATTCAATTATCGTTAAAGTACATAGAGTAAAAAACTGTCTAGATTAGAAAACGACTGTAGATAAAATCATCAAGGGAATGGCTTCTCTGAATAAGATTCTTCGTCGGACTATGGATTCCTAGAAAGCGTTGGACTACGGTTTCCTAGAAAGCGTCGGACTACGGTTTCCCCCGAAAGCGTCAGGCCACGGTTTCCTAGAAAGCGTCGGACTATGATTTCCTAGAAAGCGTCGGACTATTATTTCCCCAAAAGCGTCGGACTACAGTTTCCCCCGAAAGCGTCAGGCCACGGTTTCCTAGAAAGCGTCGGGTTATGGTTTCCTAGAAAGCGTCTGACTATGGTTTCCTAGAAAGCGTCGGACTATGGTTTCCTACAAAGCGTCGGACTACGATTTCCCCAAAAGCGTCGGACTACAGTTTCCCCCGAAGGCGTCAGGCCACGGTTTCCTAGAAAGCGTCGGACTATGATTTCCTAGAAAGCGTCGGGCTATGGTTTCCTAGAAAGCGTCGGGCTATGGTTTCCTAGAAAGCATCGGGCTATGGTTTCCTAGAAAGCGTCGGGCTTGGTTTCCTAGAAAGCGTCGGGCTATGGTTTCCTAGAAAGCGTCGGACTATGGTTTCTTAGAAAGCTTCAGACAGGTTACCTTAAAAGCGCCTGAAATGTTTCTAAGAAAGCGACCAAAATAGTTTGTAAGAAAGTGTAAGAATGTTTTTTAGTTCTAGACAATTGTTTCTTAAAAAGTTTCAGACGATGGTTTCTAAGAAACTACGAATGAAACTACTATTAAGTGCGAAGGATGGTAGGTTTTAACGGTTTGTTTTTTACGTTTCCCTGGGTCTATTGATAGAAAAGCGTCAAAATATTTATTTCAAATTGAATGAGCTGTGTTTTCAGTCTCAGACCGCAGTCAGCATTGCTAAGCCAGCAATCAGGCCGGCCCATAGACTAATTAGGTCGAGAAAAAGCTTGCCAACTCGTCGAACGCGGCCAGCACCGGCTGTTGACGCGATCCGCCGTCGAGTAGGTCGGCGACGATTCGATGCCAGGGCAGGCTGACGCCGGTCAGGCAAGCCGCCAGGCCGATCGAACTAGCCCGACGGCGCTCCTTGAACCAATGCCAGGCCTGCCCCCAGATGCCGCCGCCCGCGTTCTGATCGTCCAATTCTTCTTCGATACCGCGAGATTCAACCTCGGCTGAGCCGGTCGTTGCGGCTGTTGAGGCGGCTGTGGCGGCGGAGGCGGCGGCGGCGGCGGCGGCGACAGTCGTGTCGACAACATTCTCGGAGTCGGAGCGAGATTTTTTCATCAGGCCCGACAAGCCCCAGGAGCGGAGAGAAGCCGCGCTGCCTACGCGACTTGGCGTTCTACCAGATGGCTGCTGCTGCTGCTGCTGCTGCTGTTGCTGATGATGATAATGATTGTTTGTGCCGGAATAACGACGAGTTCTTCGAGTACCGATGCCCGAGTCTGAGTAGTTGGCGGTTGATGAAGCCGCATCGTCGGCGTTGGTCGCGAGTTCGCTCTCCGGCGTAGGGGGAGCCGCTTCGGCTCTGGAGACGGCCACCTCGGCGCGACCTTTGCCTCGTGGACCGCGCATTCGAAGGAATTCAACGCGACGCGGAGCTCGGAACCAGGTTGAGGGCTGGTAGGCTGAGAAACTGCGATTTGAGTGATTGTGAGAGTGAGTTGGTTTATTACTGTAAAATTTATTACTGTACTGTTTATTAGCTGTAAAATACTGCTGTAAATACTGTAGGTTTTAGGAGATTGGCTGTAAATACTGAAGGATTTGGGAGGCTGGCTGTAAATACTGTAGGATTAGGGAGGCTGGCTGTAAATACTGAAGGATTTGGGAGGCTGGCTGTAAATACTGTAGGATTTGGGAGGCTGGCTGTAAATACTGTAGGATTAGGGAGGCTGGCTGTAAATACTGTAGGATTAGGGAGGCTGGCTGTAAATACTGTAGGATTAGGGAGGCTGGCTGTAAATACTGTAGGATTAGGGAGGCTGGCTGTAAATACTGTAGGATTAGGGAGGCTGGCTGTAAATACTGAAGGATTTGGGAGGCTGGCTGTAAATACTGTAGGTTTTAGGAGATTGGCTGTAAATAATGTATGATTAGGGAGGCTGGCTGTAAATACTGTAGGATTAGGGAGGCTGGCTGTAAATACTGTAGGATTAGGGAGGCTGGCTGTAAATACTGAAGGATTTGGGAGGCTGGCTGTAAATACTGTAGGTTTTAGGAGATTGGCTGTAAATAATGTATGATTAGGGAGGCTGGCTGTAAATACTGTAGGACTAGGGAGGCTGGCTGTAAATACTGAAGGATTAGGGAGGCTGGCTGTAAATACTGAAGGATTTGGGAGGCTGGCTGTAAATACTGTAGGTCTTAGTAGATTTTTTTCCGATAACCAGTTAGGGTTGGCTGTAATTACATCAATTATAGCATGACAGTAAAATAGTGAAACTCGGCCATGAAAGCCAAGCCCCACAAACTCACCCAGTCGCACTCTTGGCCTGGTAAACATCCAGAATAGCTTCGTAGCGCACGCTGCCTAGAAACAGGACGCCTTGAAATTCGCCCAGCCTATCCCTAGCAACCAGTTCAACGCAGAGCAATTCCGAGTCCCTGACAACGCAGTCAGCGAACAGGTCATCGTAGTTGTGTATGCTGAAGAATATCTCAGGATAGGTGATCTCCTCTCTACTGGCTTTGCCGTCCATGCAGTGCCTGCTAGGACTAGCGAATACTCTGGTAGAGAATCGTTTGAGTATCTGGAGCTGCTTGGCCCCGGTGCGAGTGCAAACCGCGCAGGTGACCGTATAACTGAAGTGCTGCATTATTAGGTTCAGGTAGACACTCTCCTCCACGTCTATTAGCTGGTCGGAAAGAATCTGGACGGGAAAGTGAAGAGGGAAACATTTAGTGAATGGTGTGAACAGTTGGGTGAATGGCGTGAACAGTTGGGTGAATGGTGTGAACAGTTAGGTGAGTAGTGTAAAAAGTTTAGTGAATGGTGTGAACAGTTGGGTGAATGGTGTGAACAGTTGGGTGAATGGTGTGAACAGTTGGGTGAATGGTGTGAACAGTTAGGTGAGTAGTGTAAAAAGTTTAGTGAAAGGTGTGAACATTTGGGTGAATGGTATGAACAGTTGTGTATTGGTGTAATAAGCTCAATGAATGTAGTGAATGGAGTGGGTGAACAGATGGGGTGCCCAATTTAAGCACTAAGACCTACCTGCTGATAATTGTGCTGCCATTTTCTGTGCACCTCAACGCTTCTATCTCCATCGGCGCTTTCGCGATCCTTGGAATCTTTTCTGCGTCTAACATAGAACACTAGATCGTCTTTTAGGTCGCCATTTTTACCGCCGCTACTGTCGTTGACGCTGTCGTCTTCTTCTAGAAAGTGCATCACCAACAGGTTGGTCCAGAATCTGTTTCGGTCATCGCTCGCCGCGCCGGGTTTCTCTCGTTCGGCACTTATTGACGACAGGATCAGCTGGAGAGAGCTGCTCCTTATTAATCGGCTGTCGTCTGCGGTGCAGCTAGCCGTTGAAAAATCGCCGTCAGTATCAGTCGCCGCAGTTGGCGATGTCGGCGACGGGCCGATGTTGAATCGGACTGGCGGGTCCAGCTTTGATTATTGGTCGACTTATTTTCACGAAGCTCAAATATAGACTAAGGATTATCGCTTAGACTGAAAAGTAACCGCTAGAATTTATAGTCTACTGAATGCATTTTTCTGCTTAATAAACCATGCGCCTGGTAAAAATTGAAAGTACATTAAGGGCAGGCCGGGTAGGGAGGGTGTTGGTCTGGCGAGTGTACATTGAGGGCAGGCCGGGTAGTGAGGGTGTTGGTCTGGCGAGTGTACATTGAGGGCAGGCCGGGTAGTGAGGGTGTTGGCCTGGCGAGTGTACATTGAGGGCAGGCCGGGTAGTGAGGGTGTTGGCCTGGCGAGTGTACATTGAGGGCAGGCCGGGTATGAGGGTGTTGGCCTGGCGAGTGTACATTGAGGGCAGGCCGGGTATGAGGGTGTTGGCCTGGCGAGTGTACATTGAGGGCAGGCCGGGTATGAGGGTGTTGGCCTGGCGAGTGTACATTGAGGGCAGGCCGGGTAGTGAGGGTGTTGGCCTGGCGAGTGTACATTGAGGGCAGACCGGGTAGTGAGGGTGTTGGTCTGACGAGTGTACATTGAGGGCAGGCCGGGTAGTGAGGGTGTTGGCCTGGCGAGTGTACATTGAGGGCAGGCCGGGTATGAGGGTGTTGGCCTGGCGAGTGTACATTGAGGGCAGGCCGGGTAGTGAGGGTGTTGGTCTGACGAGTGTACATTGAGGGCAGGCCGGGTAGTGAGGGTGTTGGCCTGGCGAGTGTACATTGAGGGCAGACCGGGTAGTGAGGGTGTTGGTCTGACGAGTGTACATTGAGGGCAGGCCGGGTATGAGGGTGTTGGCCTGTCGAGTGTACATTGAGGGCAGGCCGGGTATGAGGGTGTTGGCCTGGCGAGTGTACATTGAGGGCAGGCCGGGTATGAGGGTGTTGGCCTGGCGAGTGTACATTGAGGGCAAGCCGGGTATGAGGGTGTTGGCCTGGCGAGTGTACATTGAGGGCAGGCCGGGTATGAGGGTGTTGGCCTGGCGAGTGTACATTGAGGGCAGGCCGGGTATGAGGGTGTTGGCCTGGCGAGTGTACATTGAGGGCAGGCCGGGTAGTGAGGGTGTTGGCCTGGCGAGTGTACATTGAGGGCATGCCGGGTAGGTAGGTTGGCCAAACGAACGTACATCAATGACAGAACTAAGCGGCCGAACAGGTTGCGAATTTCACTTTAAAAGTGAGAGGTAAAACTAATTTAGGTGATGACAAAAAAATGGTAATGGTAGCCAATAGTACATCTACGCACAAAATTTTATATGGAACTGAGTATATTTCAAAACTAAAGCCAGATTAAAACACAACATTTTTTCTAAGAACTAATATCAAACAAAAAACTGAGCAAACGAATTCTACGAGGGTAAATGAAGTCGAGTTAAAATAAAACGACACTGGTCACATCAAATAGCGCGATTCAGTGAGGAAAAGACACGAAATTATCTGTCCATTGAGAAGTTGCCCTATTATAGGAATTTTTATAAAAGAGACTTTAGCATTTACTATCGAACCGGTCTGTGTTTAGTCTCAGCAACTCCATCCAATTGTGAAGCCAATCTGGCAACAGTGAATAGAAAATCACTAAGCCTATTGATATAGGCATAGACGGCAGGTTCCAGGTAACCGGAAGCATTGTCAGATGCACCGGAAATAGCGCCAGAGTCTAACAATACGGCTAGAGATCGCTCCGCTCTACGACAGATCGCCCTGGCAACGTGAAGCCTGCAAGCCACTGGACTGCCAGATGGTAGGATAAACTGTTTCAGAGGCGGCAGTAGGGCCGTGTATTCGTCAATCCAAGCCTCCAATTCAGTCGCTCGTTCATCGGGGAATCCGCTCCGTTCGATATGAAATTGTCTAGCAGCTGCTGAGCCCCTGGGTGTGGCCACACAGGACATGCACTCCTGCAGTAGGCACTGCACCCTGGTCAGTCTGTCTGCAAGCTGTTGGCGCGATTTCTCGTCGACCGCATCGTCGCCAACAATTCGCCAATCGGCAATGGCTACGCCTAGATTAGCCGATAATTCGTCTAGACAGCCTAAGGCGTCAAATATTGGATCAGTTTTAGGCCGACGCTCGCCAGTGAATAAGGCGCTGGTGCCTTTGTCACCGGTGCGAGTGTAAATCTTCATTCCACAACTGGGCTGATGTTGAATTGGGCGAAGCTTCAATGAGGCAGACAATGTCAACGAATAAGGCAAGGGAGATTTTGCAAGGAGCCGACACGACAGCTGACTTCGAGTCAGCCGCAGCAGCATGTGCGACGCTAGACGAGGCGACTGGAAAGTTTTTAAAGGCATTCGACATTTTGAGCGTGATTTTAAACACATCGGGACTGCCACTATACCGCCTGTTGTCACCCTCTCCTTTCACTCTATTGTCACTCTCAAATACCACTCTGTTGTCACTCTCTAATACCAATCGGTTGTCACTCTCTAATATCACTCTGTTGTCACTCTGTTGTTGTCACTCTCTAATACCAATCGGTTGTCACTCTCTCTAAGTCACTCTGTTGTCACTCTCTCTAAGTCACTCTGTTGTCACTCTCTAATACCACTCTGTTGTCACTCTGTTGTCACTCTCTAATACCACTCTGTTGTCACTCTCTCTAAGTCACTCTGTTGTCACTCTCTAATACCACTCTGTTGTCACTCTGTTGTCACTCTCTAATACCACTCTGTTGTCACTCTCTTTAAGTCACTCTGTTGTCACTCTCTAATACCACTCTGTTGTCACTCTGTTGTCACTCTCTAATACCACTCTATTGTCACTCTCTCTAAGTCACTCTGTTGTCACTCTCTAATACCACTCTGTTGTCACTCTGTTGTCACTCTCTAATACCACTCTGTTGTCACTCTCTTTAAGTCACTCTGTTGTCACTCTCTAATACCACTCTGTTGTCACTCTCTCTAAGTCATTCTGTTGTCACTCTCTAATACCACTCTGTTGTCACTCTGTTGTCACTCTCTAATACCACTCTGTTGTCACTCTGTTGTCACTCTCTAATACCACTCTGTTGTCACTCTGTTGTCACTCTGTTGTCACTCTCAAATACCACTCTGTTGTCACTCTCTTTAAGTCACTCTGTTGTCACTCTCTAATACCACTCTGTTGTCACTCTCTTTAAGTCACTCTGTTGTCACTCTCTAATACCACTGTTGTCACTCTGTTGTCACTCTCTAATACCACTCTGTTGTCACTCTGTTGTCACTCTCTAATACCACTCTGTTGTCACTCTGTTGTCACTCTGTTGTCACTCTCTAATACCACTCTGTTGTCACTCTGTTGTCACTCTCTAATACCACTCTGTTGTCACTCTGTTGTCACTCTCTAATACCACTCTGTTGCCACTCTGTTGTCACTCTGTTGTCACTCTGTTGTCACTCTCTAATACCACTCTGTTGTCACTCTCTTTAAGTCACTCTGTTGTCACTCTCTAATACCACTCTGTTGTCACTCTGTTGTTGACACTCTCTAATACCAATCGGTTGTCACTCTCTAATTTCACTCTGCTTTTACTCTCTCCCGTCACTGTGTTGTGACATTAATTATATTGTTTCTTATGAATAAAAGACAAAGACACATTAAAGTTACGTAATTAACAACCACTATAAAACAATAGTGTCTATATCAGTTATACATATAAAAAACACGTAAAAATAATTGACGAAAAAATATGACACTAATGAATCCATTGAGCCATTGTTTAAAAAATCAGGAATCAAAAACTAAAGTCCAATGCACAAACGAATATTAATTTCAATATTGCAAACACCAAATATAGATATTAGCAGGAGGTTTTGCTAAGTAAAACCGAAGCTAAACAAATTTGAAAAGTTAATTAAACGAATGAAAATGGAAGTTAAACTTAGGCTTGCAGGAAGTTGCTGCTACCTGGCCCTGTCTCAGACAAGCCCAAGAACTTGAATCCATTTCGCCATAACAGTTTCTCTCGCACAGAGCTGGGCATCGATGATGACCTACTCTGATTGCAGATTAAATCACCTGGTCTAGCTTCGCCCAATGGGAATGGATAATCCGATCCTAAACAGACATAATCCTCTCCCATGACATCGATTAGAAGGCTCAACGCCCGACTGTCGTGCACCAGCGAGTCCGCGTACAGGCTGCCTCCGCCTAGAAATTCCGACGGAGCCTTGGAACAATCTCGAGCGCACAGATCCGGCCTAACAGCGTATCCGTGATCCAATCTACCGATTGTGTAGGGCAGCGAGCCTGCCCCGTGAGCCAGACAGATCCTCAAACGGGGATGCCGCAATAGGAGGCCGGACATCAGTAACTCGGCTGCGGCCTGGTGGCGAATTGTTGGTTTCTACCTGTGATCTGCATGTATTCTACCTGTGATCTGCATGTATTCTACCTGTGATCTGCATGTATTCTACCTGTGATCTGCCTGTATTCTACCTGTGATCTGCCTATTCTACCTGTGATCTGCATGTATTCTACCTGTGATCTGCCTATTCTACCTGTGATCTGCCTATTCTACCTGTAATCTGCCTGTATTCTACCTGTTAGGTTAGGTGTGGTTTCTAGTTTTTCTTAGTTTCTGATATTCAACAATAGACCAACCTGAGCAGTCTCAGCCGGCATGCCGACCAGCCATTGGGACCAGTATCGATTCCAACGATCACCAGACGGCATATCCCACGGATGAATGAATACGCAAGCGTTCTCAGCTTCGCAGGTGGCCCAGAATGGTTCCAGTTTGGGATCGCCCAGGCCCCAGTCGTTGACGTGGCTGCCGATTTGTACGCCGGGCAATTGAAGATCGCGGCGAATTCGCTTCACCTGGGGAAACAGGTTTTAAGGCTGCGATTTTATTTGGACAATTGGATAGGTAGGTAATCTATTAAACTGGCTACCTGTTATTCTTATCTTTTAGGCTGGCTACTCGTGTTCTTATCTTTTAGGCTGGCTACCTGTGTTCTAATCTATTAGACTGGCTACCTGTGTTCTTATCTATTAGACTGGCTACCTGTGTTCTTATCTATTAGACTGGCTACCTGTGTTCTTATCGATTATGCTAGCCACCTGTGTTCTTATCTATTAGACTGGCTACCTGTGTTTTTATCTATTAGACGGGCTACCTGTGCTCTTATCTTTAAAATGGGTTACCTGTGTTTAGTTGATTTCTTATTTATTAGGCTAGCAGTTACCAATTTTTATTCTTTACTAGATTTGCTACCTGTTTTAAAGCTTACTAAAAAGTCTAATTTCAGGCGCAAGTCGTACCTCTTCAACAGCCAGCACTGGATCCTGCATTGGCACGGTACCCAAGCCGACAAATTTATCCGGCCTCTGTTGGACACACTCGGCCACGTGATCGTTCAGTATTCGACTCAAATCAGCAGTATCGGATGGCCTAGCCCAGTAGCTGAACATGACCGGCACAGTAGACAGCACCTGCATTGTCACATTGGTCTCCGACATTTCATCGATTCGACGATTTAAATTCCAACAATTTTCGTCAACAACTCGAAACAATTTCCCGTCTCGAGTCATATTGGCTTTTGAAGGACAATCCGGACAAAGCTCTAACTGGACCCAACCGCCATAGCCGTAGCGTTCGGTTAAATTAGGCCAGGTTGGTGGCAGAATATGGGTGTGCAGATCGAGTCGGGGTGAACCAGGTGATTGCGACATAGCTCGGTCAGGCTCCTGCGGAATCAGTAGTCTATGGTCATTTTAGCCAGCACAGTTACAGAAAAAACTAGGCTCTAATCTTGTAACAAAGCTTGTTTCTATCCATGATTCTAGGTCATTTATCAAGCTGTTTCTATCCATGATTCTAGGTCATTTATCGAGCTGTTTCTATCCATGATTCTAGGTCATTTATCAAGCTGTTTCTATCCATGATTCTAGGTCATTTATCGAGCTGTTTCTATCCATGATTCTAGGTCATTTATCAAGCTGTTTCTATCCATGATTCTAGGTCATTTATCAAGCTGTTTCTATCCATGATTCTAGGTCATTTATCGAGCTGTTTCTATCCATGATTCTAGGTCATTTATCAAGCTGTTTCTATCCATGATTCTAGGTCATTTATCAAGCTGTTTCTATCCATGATTCTAGGTCATTTATCAAGCTGTTTCTATCCATGATTCTAGGTCATTTATCAAGCTGTTTCTATCCATGATTCTAGGTCATTTATCAAGCTGTTTCTATCCATGATTCTAGGTCATTTATCAAGCTGTTTCTATCCATGATTCTAGGTCATTTATCGAGCTGTTTCTATCCATGATTCTAGGTCCATTATCAATCAAACGGTTTCTATCCTTGATTCTAGGTCTATTATCAATCAAACGGTTTCTATCCATGATTCTAGGTCTATTATCAATCAAACGGTTTCTATCCATGATTCTAGGTCATTTATCAATCAAACGGTTTCTATCCTTGATTCTAGGTCTATTATCAATCAAACGGTTTCTATCCATGACTCTAGGTCTATTATCAATCAAACGGTTTCTATCCATGATTCTAGGTCTATTATCAATCAAACGGTTTCTATCCATGACTCTAGGTCTATTATCAATCAAACGGTTTCTATCCATGATTCTAGGTCTATTATCAATCAAACGGTTTCTATCCATGACTCTAGGTCTATTATCAATCAAACGGTTTCTATCCATGATTCTAGGTCTATTATCAATCAAACGGTTTCTATCCATGATTCTAGGTCTATTATCAATCAAACGGTTTCTATCCATGACTCTAGGTCTATTATCAATCAAACGGTTTCTATCCATGATTCTAGGTCTATTATCAATCAAACGGTTTCTATCCGTGATTCTAGGTCTATTATCAATCAAACGGTTTCTATCCATGATTCTAGGTCTATTATCAATCAAACGGTTTCTATCCATGATTCTAGGTCTATTATCAATCAAACGGTTTCTATCCGTGATTCTAGGTCTATTATCAATCAAACGGTTTCTATCCATGATTCTAGGTCTATTATCAATCAAACGGTTTCTATCCATGATTCTAGGTCTATTATCAATCAAACGGTTTCTATCCATGATTGTAGGTCTATTATCAATCAAACGGTTTCTATCCATGATTCTAGGTCTATTATCAATCAAACGGTTTCTATCCATGATTCTAGGTCTATTATCAATCAAACGGTTTCTATCCATGACTCTAGGTCTATTATCAATCAAACGGTTTCTATCCATGATTCTAGGTCTATTATCAATCAAACGGTTTCTATCCATGATTCTAGGTCCATTATCAATAAAACGGTTTCTATCCATGATTCTAGGTCTATTATCAATCAAACGGTTTCTATCCATGATTCTAGGTCTATTATCAATCAAACGGTTTCTATCCATGATTCTAGGTCTATTATCAATCAAACGGTTTCTATCCATGATTCTAGGTCTATTATCAATCAAACGGTTTCTATCCATGATTCTAGGTCTATTATCAATCAAACGGTTTCTATCCATGATTCTAGGTCTATTATCAATCAAACGGTTTCTATCCATGATTCTAGGTCTATTATCAATCAAACGGTTTCTATCCATGATTCTAGGTCTATTATCAATCAAACGGTTTCTATCCATGATTCTAGGTCTATTATCAATCAAACGGTTTCTATCCATGATTCTAGGTCCATTATCAATAAAACGGTTTCTATCCATGATTCTAGGTCTATTATCAATCAAACGGTTTCTATCCATGATTCTAGGTCTATTATCAATCAAACGGTTTCTATCCATGATTCTAGGTCTATTATCAATCAAACGGTTTCTATCCATGATTCTAGGTCTATTATCAATCAAACGGTTTCTATCCATGATTCTAGGTCTATTATCAATCAAACGGTTTCTATCCATGATTCTAGGTCTATTATCAATCAAACGGTTTCTATCCATGATTCTAGGTCTATTATCAATCAAACGGTTTCTATCCATTGGTATTAGAAGATAACTTTAAAATGCGTTTTTAAAGTCGAAGATGATAATAAGCGATTATAAAAATTTATATTTTTAATTTTATAGTTGCTAGGTTGCATTGACTATGAGAACAAATTGAGAACAGTAGATAATTACTATAAGAATATATAAAGAAGTAAAGCATACAGTTTTATTCGTTATAATCAATCATATTTCACCGAGCATCTAAATAAGAAGTAGGTAAGGCAAAACAACATATTAAAGCGGAAACATTTAACATTTGATGTTCTTAAAAACAAATTGTAAAAAAACATAAATAATTACGCTAAACATGTTCAATAATATATATTGCCACTCAGGTATATAATTTTTTCAGAAAAACTTCCGGATAGTTTAAAGATACGAGCGAGTTTTGGGAAAGTTGAACAACCAGATTTTTTAGAAAGATTTTTTATTTTTTAGATTTTTTAAGAGAAATATAATTTTTTCGAAATTTTGAAAACTTTGAGCTTTAGGAAGTTCTGAATTCGGAAAAGCCTTGAAGTTTCGGGAAATTCAGGATTTTAGGAAGGCCCTGAAGTTTCGGGAAATTCAGGATTTTAGGAAAGCCCTGAAGTTTGGGGAAATTCAGGATTTTAGGAAGGCCCTGAAGTTTGGGGAAATTCAGGATTTTAGGAAAGCCCTGAAGTTTGGGGAAATTCAGGATTTTAGGAAGGCCCTGAAGTTTTAGGAAATTCAGGATTTTAGGAAGGCCCTGAAGTTTGGGGAAATTCAGGATTTTAGGAAAGCCCTGAAGTTTGGGGAAATTCAGGATTTTAGGAAAGCCCTGAAGTTTGGGGAAATTCAGGATTTTAGGAAGGCCCTGAAGTTTTAGGAAATTCAGGATTTTAGGAAGGCCCTGAAGTTTCAGGAAATTCAGGATTTTAGGAAAGCCCTGAAGTTTCGGGAAATTCAGGATTTTAGGAAGGCCCTGAAGTTTCGGGAAATTCAGGATTTTAGGAAGGCCCTTAAGTTTCAGGAAATTCAGGATTTTAGGAAGGCCCTGAAGTTTTAGGAAATTCAGGATTTTAGGAAGGCCCTGAAGTTTCGGGAAATTCAGGATTTTAGGAAGGCCCTGAAGTTTCAGGAAATTCAGGATTTTAGGAAAGCCCTGAAGTTTCGGGAAATTCAGGATTTTAGGAAGGCCTTGAAGTTTCAGGAAATTCAGGATTTTAGGAAGGCCCTGAAGTTTCAGGAAATTCAGGATTTTAGGAAGGCCCTGAAGTTCAGGGAAATTCAGGATTTTAGGAAGGCCCTGAAGTTTTAGGAAATTCAGGATTTTAGGAAAGCCCTGAAGTTTATGGAAATTCAGAACTCAGATGAAAATTCAGCACTTCAGGAAGGCCGTTAACTTTTGCAAAACACATTGAAGTCTTAATTTATTAAGAAACAGGCAGAAAAACTAAACGTTATTTTTCAAAAACTGTAAAAAATGCCCTGCAGCCAGCTGGCTACTGTTCATATGAAAAAAAAACATAAATTTTCAGAGAAACGGCAAACATTTTTTGTTTAAATCATTCTATCGATCAATCATCCATCAGATTTGAGTCGCCGCTAGCTTCGGCAGCTGCCGCGGCTGTAGCTTCGGCTACAAAAGCTTCGACACCGTCGACACCGACGACCCCGCCGCAGCCACCGTTGACTTGGTTTCCAATCCGAGCCAAACCGGAAGCCAGACTCACAGAGCCGAGGCACAACAAAATCAAAGACGAAGATGTCAAACAGTCGTTCCTATCGCTGCCAACCGTTAGTAGCCAATGAAACGGAGCGAACCAATCAGCCAATAGTGGCAGTTCTAGCACTGGAGTGCCACTAGATCGATACAGAAACCACATAGCAACGGAATTGGACATAGCTCGGGCGAATAGGTTAGAGCCAGTTTTAACAATGGCCGATCTGCCAATCCTGGCATCTCGAAACGGTGCCAAATCCGCTCGCAAACGATTAGCTCGACGATCTAGACGAGAGATGGCCACAAAATTAGCCTCCGTATTTGATAAACTCCTGCGCTCTAGTCTGTTAGAGAGCAGTTCGGCTGTTAAATTTGCTTCAGCAGTTGAAGGCGCGCTGACGCCTGATAAAATTGATGCTAAACGCCAGCATACTACTGATAGTAGGCGAGGCAGCAGCCACCAGAGGGTGCCGAATGTCCCTAGCAGCATAAGTGGCGCTAATAGCGACGGGGACGCGGTTGCCATAGAGACTAAAGTGCACAGAGGATTGAGTAAAACTGAAAGGAAGGTTTCAAAGAAACTGAATTTATTAAAACCTAATTATTAATATTCACGCGAAGACTTTAAACAGTAGAAAGAAAACACTAGTTTTCCCCTGGGGAAAGACAAAGGGGATATTTCAAATACTCACTGTCTACTTCACGATATTCAGCGACTCATGTCGAAGACCCTTAGTGACAAGGACAAATACCATTGATTTGTGTTGCTATGTAACCTATTTGGCGAACCCTTATTGTTTAAAAAGTGTAGAAATTAACTATATAATCTATATAATATAGTCAATAATAATAGTCGACATGATTACATGATAAAATTTTATGAGAAAAAATAGGTTGCTTTTGCCAGTAGACAACTCGACGAGAACCGTTGAGTATCTCGACGATGTCGATGTTTCGTGATTCGCGATTCACCTGACTGTCATTCACTTGGATTATTCACCTGACTGTCATTCACTTGGATTATTCACCTGACTGTCATTCACTTGGATTATTCACCTGACTGTCATTCACTTGGATTATTCACCTCACTGTCATTCACTTGGATTATTCACCTGACTGTCATTCACTTGGATTATTCACCTCACTGTCATTCACTTGGATTATTCACCTGACTGTCATTCACTTGGATTATTCACCTGACTGTCATTCACTTGGATTATTCACCTGACTGTCAGTCACTTGGATTATTCACCTGACTGTCATTCACTTGGATTATTCACCTGACTGTCATTCACTAGGATTATTCACCTGACTGTCATTCACTTGGATTATTCACCTGACTGTCATTCACTTGGATTATTCAGCTGACTGTCATTCACTTGGATTATTCACCTGACTGTCATTCACTTGGATTATTCACCTGACTGTCATTCACTTGGATTATTCACCTGACTGTCATTCACTTGGATTATTCACCTGACTGTCATTCACTTGGATTATTCACCTGACTGTCATTCACTTGGATTATTCACCTGACTGTCATTCACTTGGATTATTCACCTGACTGTCATTCACTTGGATTATTCACCTGACTGTCATTCACTTGGATTATTCACCTCACTGTCATTCACTTGGATTATTCACCTGACTGTCATTCACTTGGATTATTCACCTCACTGTCATTCACTTGGATTATTCACCTGACTGTCATTCACTTGGATTATTCACCTCACTGTCATTCACTTGGATTATTCACCTGACTGTCATTCACTTGGATTATTCACCTGACTGTCATTCACTTAGATTTAGTAAACTATCATAAAACACGTTAAAAAATGGATGCAAAAAGCGAAATGACAAGTCTTAAAATGTTAGCACTAAAAAACATATCGGAAGCATTTTCATGTATAATGTTGTATATTTCACAGCCAAAAAAACTTGTCTATAGTGGAGTGAAAGGAATGACAAAACATGTCGACATATGGTTAGACACACAAAAAACGGAGTAAGTAAAAAAACTTGCAATAAAAAAATCGTGACCTAGGCACCATCAACACTTGTCAAAAAGCAAGTGTGTGATTCAGTTAAGTCAAATTATTCAACCGAAATATGATAAATGATGCACCTGCTGTACTATCGGTGTTAGCTTCTGGTTTGTGTACTTGTACACCTGAATAACGGGAAAGAGGGCATATCTGTGTTACTTAGAAAGAAAATCAATCAGATATATTTACTTACAAAGGATCTAACTTCCAGATACCTATATTCACGATCTAGATCATAAGAATTACCATCTAGATCCCTAGATTCATTATCTGGATCCCTAGATTCACCATCTAGATCCCTAGATTCACCATCTAGATCCCTAGATTCACCATCTAGATCCCTAGATTCACCATCTAGATCCCTAGATTCACCATCTAGATCCCTAGATTCAGACCCCTTTACAGAAATGCCATTAAACACGACAATGATTCGCAAACCTTGATGACCGAATCGGCAGACCCGGAATAAGCCGTATTCCCAGCCAACAGCAGGCAATCCACTCTCTCCCTGTGCCAATGCGATTTCTGCACTCGTTTCCAGGTGCGCAGATCCCACACCTGCATAGTGCCATCCAACTGGCCGGATAATAGCCAATTTCCGCTGCTAGTGCAGGCCAGCGAGCACACTGAGCCCAGGTCTGCAGTACCCAGGCAGGCCAGTTGAGAGCTCAGATTACTGTCTAGTATCCAGATGCCCTTCTTGGCTGTGCCGACTATCACGTGACGCTGGCTGGCCAATAGACAGCGAGGCATGCCGAAGGGCTGCAATCGGATTGATAGAGGGGATAAGAGTTTTGGGAGATGGGATGAGAGTTTGGGGAGAGGGGATGAGAGATTGGGGAGAGGGGGTGAGAGTTTGGGGAGAGGGGATAAGAGTTTGGGGAGAGGGGATAAGAGTTTTGGGAGATGGGATGAGATTTTGGGGAGAGGGGATAAGAGTTTGGGGAGAGGGGATAAGAGTTTTGGGAGATGGGATGAGAGATTGGGAAGAGGGTATTTTGAGGCGAGGGGATGAGATTTTTAGGAGAGGGGATGAGATATTGAGGAGAGGGGATGAGATTTCGAGGAGAGGGGATGAGATTTTGAGGAGAGGGGATGAGATTTTGATGAGAGGGGATGAGATTTTGAGGACAGATGGGAGTTTAGTGAGATGGAAGAGAGTGGGTAGAAGAGATCATTTGGGAAAGGGGATAAGAGTTTGGGAATAGTAGAACAGACGAAGGGCAAAGAAGATACAAGAAAACGGCTCACCACATTCTTAGGCATCCTGACCAGCTGCAGCACCTCGGGCTCCTGTTTAACGGCAAACAGGCAGATCCGATTTCGGCAGGCAACAAATAGGCCAGTCCCAATCGGAGTCAGGCCCATTGCGCCAACATCGCGTTGCACTTTAGTGACGTGCTGCAAAGCGTTCAACTGCGGCAGATGCCAGACCCGGACCTCGGCAATAGCCGCAGTAAACAGCAGCAGAGAGGCTGGATTAGCCGAGGATGCAATAACCATGCCGGTCACTGGGATGCCTGAATGAGCGTCGGCCACGCTGCCTAGCAACCTAGGAGGTCGTCCGTCAGTTTCAGCCATAGACAATTTGGCTAAACTACCCTTGCTATTGGCCATTAGCAGAAGGCCGCGTTCCTGAACGCCGCCTAGAATGATTGGCGCAGTGACAGCGGCTGCGCAGGTGACAAAAGCACCGGGAACGCCAGTCCATGTTGAAGTGGCGAAGCATCTCTCTTCAATAGTGTCCCAAACTCGAACTTCGCCATTAGCGCTAAACGAATAAATAACTGGCGTAGATGCACTACTATTGGTAGCGGCATTAGTAGTAGCATATGCTACTGCCAAATGAATCACTGGCGCGGAATGGCCACAAAATGTGCCTGTACAGTTCAATGAGAATGGCAGGGTCCATTCTGGTTCCAATAGTTGAGGTGGCTGCAGCTGCTGCTTCACTGCCGAACTGACACCACTGTTAAAAGCATGCGACGGATTGGCTGGAGAATGAACAGGTGACGAATCAGACGATGATGATGACGATGATGAATATTCAGAAGGCTCCATGACAACCAAGTGTAACCGACTGTTTGCAGACGATTGCTTTCGCTGCTGACTGCTGAGACTCCTGAAGTGAAGGACGATAATTAACGATTGCCTATTGGTTTATTTCTATAAATTTCTCTAACAAAATCAATAATGTATTTAAGAAGAAAATTTTATCTATTTAACCCAAGGCATTATATAACGATAAAGAAAAGAAAAAGTAATAATAATTGCAAGCAGGCAATGGCACATCATTTGGTGACACTAGACCCGCAGCCAGCGAGGAGGCAATTCTGCCTATTTCGCTGAATCCTGAGCACACACGCACACAGATACTGTACGCAGGCACACTCTCACACAGGTGTGTACACCTGCCCTGAATTTCTCACCGTCAGGCAGTGTACACTTTCACTGGGTCCTAGAGGTTGGCCCTGAAGGGTGTAAATTGCACGACAAGCCCCCAAGCCTTCTTCTCCGCGGCTGCGCCCCAAATGAATGTTGTGGCCTCACCGCGGAATCGAGCCCAGGAACCTTGGTGCGAGAGGCAAACGCGTTTAGACCGTTCTGCCACTCAGCCCCTAGCCAATAAGCCTGTCTTTAAATACACGTCATTACTAAGCACTAAAATTAGTCATAATCAAAGCTTTTAAATAGGTAAATACATTCGTTTTTAAATAGGTCATTACCAGGTCATTACGAGTCTTTAAACCTATGATTTCCACTCCAATAATAGGAGAATAAATTGGACTTATTTAAACAAACAAGCTCACCTTAGAGATGGTGAATTGAGACTATTAGGTGGTCGTTCTATCGGTGTAATTCTACTCGAAGGTGCGCGTGAAACTGAAGCCGCATGTAGGGGAGTCACATTAGTCTGCTGTTGCTGCTGCTGTTTCAGTTGAGTCAATTGCTGCATCAGTTTGTCTACTCGGACTTCAATGTTGTCTCCTAATCCAGCAATTCTAACTGCTAAATTTTGCACAATATTTTCTAATCGATGCTGGCAAGCCACTAGTGTGCGCAGCTGATCAGCAGTGGGGCCCTGATTATTGGCGCTGCGAGTCAATTCATGACCGCTAGAAGCGTCGAATACCGGCAATGTGGCCGAATTGAAACCGGCGTTATCGTCCAATCTGGATCTGATTAGGCTAGAAACTGCATTGTTTAAACCGGACTGCTCATCTGAGCTGGTGTCTGATTCTTGATCAGCTGATTCTCTGAGCTCGTGAGGCTGGGCTAGAATTGTTTCATGATGTAATGAGGGATCATTGTGTAGAGATTTTAGCATCTGAAGGATTACTGAGAGGATTTCAGTCCCTGAAGAATATCACTGAGAGGATTTCAGTCCCTGAAGAATATCACTGAGAGGATTTCAGTCTCTGAAGAATATCACTGAGAGGATTTCAGTCTCTGAAGAATATCACTGAGAGGATTTCAGTCTCTGAAGAATATCACTGAGAGGATTTCAGTCTCTGAAGAATATCACTGAGAGGATTTCAGTCTCTGAAGAATGTCACTGAGAGGATTTCAGTCCCTGAGGAATATCACTGAGAGGATTTCAGCTTTTGTAGAAAAATAAATCCCAAATTCAATCTAGCAACAGTGTATAATTACCGTCAAAGCCGACGTCACCCTGCAGCAGCAGCAGAGCTGAACACTCGGTGCTACAGTGCTGTTCAAGGCTGAATGCTCGAATCGAGGCTCCACAATTATGGCAGGCCACCCATCTGTGCTCACAAATGCTTAAATGATTGTTGAGCTCGCCTGTCAAAGCAACATTAGCAGTGAATTGTTAAATAGAATCATTTATTTTAACAATGCAAGCTGTGAACTAACCAAGAGCGACTTCGTTATCGCAACCGGAATCGTCCCATCGCAAGGGTCTAGCTAGGCAAGGCATCAGGCTGTCTATTGTTGGTGCGGCTAAGCTCATAACTACCTGAGCAAACTCATAGCGATACAGGCAGCGCATCTGCAGTTGTTTTAGGCCCTCTTCTCGAGAACTGGAAGCGAATTTAATGAACAGAGTTTAGCTTAGTTACTCGATTGTGAATGAGCTCAATTAAGTCATTGAGTCAGTTGGTCATGGGTCAGTTGGTCATTGGGTCAGTTGGTCATTGCGTCAGTTGGTCATTGGGTCAGACGGTCATTGAGTCAGTTGGTCATTGGGTCAGTTGGTCATTGGTTGAATTGGTCATTGGGTCAGTCGGTAATTGGGTCAGTTAGTCATTGGGTCGATGGGTCATTGGGTCAGTTCGTCATAGGCTCAGTTGGTCATTTGGTCATAATTTTTGCACGCAATCAACTAACATATTAGGCACAACGCAGTCAGCATTGGCAGCAATTTCTGGATGCTCCGGGCAGTTGTTGAAAGTGCCGTCGCTTAGCAACAGACAGCCGGAACAGAATGAATCGCCGCAGTTTTTGTTTAACACCGGATTGCGTAGCACATTGCGACAGATTCGACAGAGTAGGTAACTCTTCACGGGACTTGTGAATAACTCCGGATCCATAATTAGACTGAATTATAATGCGTTTTCTGAAACATAAAGCGAAGAAGTTTTCGCAAAAAAACTCTATACATATCGGTAACTTATAAAACGCCCTATGCAAATCAAGTACATAATCTTGAAATTTCGACACATATCGGGTGGCATTATATAGATTTCGACACATATCGGGTGGCATTATATAGATTTCGAAACATATCGGGTGGCATTATATAGATTTCGACACATATCGGGTGGCATTATATAGATTTCGAAACATATCGGGTGGGTATCCCAAAAGATTTTGACAAATATCGGATATCGCGTGTTTTAAGAAATAATCAATGACGCCAGCCTAGCTTGTGTAAAAACAACTGGCTCTAAAAAAGCCAACTGTTTATACATTTATAAGCTTTCAGTGCTATTAAATACAAATTAGTAAGCAATTCGATGCATGACTTTATTTATACAGGCGTTTAACGTTAGCATGCAAAGGCAAGGATAATTTAATACATAGATCGATTTTTTTCTAGCTGCTAAGAAAACGAAAAACTGAAAAAAGATTAGACCAATAAAGCTATTGCGGAAAGTATAAGAGATTTTTCAAAATCAAATTAACGAGTTAAGCGATTGCATATGAGATCAAAAATTTACTGGCATAATAACATGATTGCAAATTTTGGTAGTTCAAATTATAAAATAAAGATTGCTTTACTGTATAAAAAATCGGGTTAGAACTATTCACTTACGCCTAGATAGTTCGCTTTTATTTTGACAACAATGCTCGTTCAGTCTACTCTCTTGTCAGTAGTTTAAACGAGCACTCTAATTTCTAAAAAGTTTGTGCAATCCATGCGATTAAACTAATTTTTTATAAGTGAAAACTCTAAACTTCGGAATATATTTTCATGAGTATTTCTAGAATTTTGAATGGAAGCGAATACAAGTATTCGTTTACTTATAATGAGAAACAGAAAGCAGTTTAAAATTCAAAAAATTCGGCAGCATATGAAACTAAACATGAGCGATTGTTATCAAACCGCATAAAGAAATATGTATAGCAAGGTCACCTGTTATGCGTTACTTTAGGCAATGTAACTTGGCTAGAGTGACTGAGTATTGACGGTCACGAAGCGTTGCTAAGGCGGTATTATATTATTGGCGCAATAGCAGAGGTTGCCACTGACTGTACATGTGGCCCAAGTGGTCTAGGTGTAATTTTTTCTTTTGATCTATCTAGTTGGAACGACACACCTTGATTCAAATCACACTATTAAGCATTTTCTTAAATTTATCCTACTTAAAGTAGAATCATTCGCCTTTTAAGAATGAATGTTCGCAGTGTCTCACTGATTAGCGTTTTCAGTCGGCTCGGACCATTTGTGATGCGTTACACCCGGCGCCAGGTGTACTATTCGAACGTGTACAGCCTGATATTTCTCATTCTTTGGCGGTATTGTAATCTTTTTAAATTCGACCTCGTCTCCTGGCACTGGTACGTACTCTTCGTCAATATCGGAGATGTGAAAAAAGATTGGTTCGGGTTTCGACGCCAAGTTGTTGTCAGTGTCTGGCATTATAAATCCGTGACCGCGTTGTCGACAGAATGAGGCAACTTGGCCATGCTGGAGTGGTTCTTTGTGAGCTCGTTCGACCATAGATCTAGTTCGATGTCTCTTCTGCGGTACAGGATATGGAACAGCAAATTCAGCAATGCCGCCATCTGGAGTTACCGGACTCCTAACAATGTTGTTCTTAGCTGTTGGTCCAGTTGGGATTTCGTTGTCATTTGACATGTTGCTGCAATACACAAAAGCATACTATTTATACTATACATTCACTGAATAATAACCCCAGGTAAATATAACATGTGCATATTTACATTTAATATCAAACTAGCAGAAAAAATATAGTGGAATGCTGCTTTGTACAATAGTTAAGGCTTAAAACACATCATGTAACAGTATTTTTTTCTTTTGATCTATCTAGTTGGAACGACACACCTTGATTCAAATCACACTATGTGTGATTATTATAGCGAAAACTCATCTCAGAAAAATATTACCTGAAACACATTCTGCATCTACTGTAATTGTTAATTTAAGCTTTCTACTTTTTTCATCTGTCTGTTTTAATGCAGCAGGCTATCCTTCCTTGTAATTTGTGTTTTAATAATAGCAATGTCAAATGTGCCTTTAGTAAGTTGCTCATTACATGGCTTTTGGAATAAAAAAGCCAGCTAGTGAAGTATAATAACATGGAAAATTATAAAAGGTCTTAAGCTGAGATATATGCAAGGTATGAAAATACTGAAAAAAAAGAATATCTTCTAAAAAATTGTAGCCTTGTACTATTAGACTGAAACAAATACTAAAATAGCATGCATTGATCACTAATGCTTAGCAGCTACATACTTTTTGTAAAATTTCATAGTTTTAGCCTAATTTTAAATAGGTCTTTACCTGGGCAACAAACAATAGTTGTAGACTACAATACTCTAGATCTTGTAGCTAGTTTGGTATGAATAATTGTGGACAATTATGGATTTGTGGACACTTCACCATCCATATAATTTATAGCTTGGTTTTCACCATTTTTCTTGTCCTTAAAATTATTTTTTATTCTTTTTTTTGTTATCATTTTACTTGCACTTTTCATTTGCACTTCCTTTCTTCATTTCACATCTCTAATGTGGACCTGTTATTTTAACAAGTATTTTAAATTAAAAAAAATTAGTGAGTACTCATGTAGGCACTTTTTTCAACTACTAATAATTAAATCAGCTTTCAAGCCTCTGCCCTACTCACCCACTCTAACTTAATTCCATTTCAGCACCTGCTCTCTAAATTTATCATTTTCCTAAAGTGCATCCACTTCAAATTTGATTTAAATTTATTACTGCAATGTACTTAGTAAATTGCATAGTAATTATACTATAGGCTATAGGAGAATACAGAACTCTGCCTCACTTTATAATAGCTTGCTTTGGCCAGGGCTTAGGCCTAAGCTAGGTGAGCTTTGCAACTAAGTAGCTTTACACTACAGACCAATAAAAAAGTATTAGATGTGCGTGATAGGGCTATTTAGATTTTGATACTTGATAATAGAGTTTACCATATATATTCTTTACAGAACTACAACTCAGTATCGCAAAAAACTTGGTCTTCCTTGCATTTCAACATTGAGCACATATGAGTAGTTACTGAAAGATGAAGGGTGACAATATCTTTTATAAAAAAAATTTTGGCAAAACCGTCTTTATAAAACCAAAATTTATTTTCCTAAGCCTCTCGCGTGTGCCTCACAGACAACTTACTACATATATCAAGACTAAAACATTTTATTTATTTACTTATTCCAATTCTGGGCCTATCTTAGAAATAAAATAATTTAAATGAATACGGATTATAATCTTAATTTATACTGCAAGAAAAAAAAAATATTTTTTACTTGTATTCTTTGAACTTCTATGCTTGCTGGTTTTAAAATTGAAAATTTTGATAAAACAGTTTGTTATAACTCATAACGAAAACCTTTTTTGCGAATTTAAAAATATTTTAGACTTCAAAGTCAATACACACACGAAAATCATCAGGTATTGATATATTATTATGAATCTATAAAATGAATAAAATTAATGTCCCATTCGCTTTTGTATGCTTGTTTTCGTTTCTAAAGTTTTAAAAAATAAAATTAAGCTTTCTAGTATATTAACTGGACTGGTCCGTATTACGTGAAGCGCTTACGACAATGCAAAAATAAATATGTACCGAACTGCTCGTCCACTATTTATTTTAAGGATTTTAAGCATACTAAGTTCAGCTCGAACTTTTCTATTTTTCAAAGTACACACATAAGTGTATTTCATACAAATTCTCTATTTTTTCTTCTTGGTCAAATCTAAGTTACGAGTAGAAAGTGTAAAAATAGCATGTTGTCTATGGTCAAAGTTCTGTTATTTTAACTCTACTGAAACAGAAAATGGGAGAAAGTGTTTTCCTCAACAATTTCTGAATTTAAGGTACACGAGTCACTTTATAAAAAGAAAGGCCTCATGACACGGTGTGAAATATTTGCAAATGTAAAGTCATTTCAGAAAACTTACAATCCGGTATTTAGCGCAATGTCTCTAACTTCAAGTAAAAAAATATTTTTTACATAGAAAGTATAATATATAATATATTATTGTAGGAATTAGCCACGATGCACCAATATTCCTTTTATTTTTAAAGCCATCAGGTAAGCTTGCTTTCAAATTTGAATGAATATTTATTTATTGGTTTAAATAACATGCGTCTAGCGGTGTACTTGAATGCATGGTGACAGTTAAGTATGTTAACAAAGCTCAAATCTCCGGTATAATATTATACTAATATTAGATGGCAGGTCTACCTTCAGTTCTAGATTCTTATCGGTTTGGTTTGACAAAATCTGCAGAAATTCGTGCGCAAGCCGACTTTCATTCAGTTCCATAAGTTCAGGTCGCGTTATCTTATCAGCATGTGTCCACTTCCGTTGGGCTAGTATTTGACCCCGTCAGTATATTGTACTATACTATATCAGTATTACTTTTATTTTCGAGGTCTTTTCTGATACTAAATTAATATACAAGCATAAATAAAATTTTCCGTATCAAATTCATCTAGATTACACGTAATCTACCCAAGCTACCCAAGCTACCCAAGCTACCTAAGCTAACTAAGCTGCCCAAACTACCCAAGCTACCCAAGCTACCGAAGCTACCCAAGCTACCGAAGCTACCCAAGCTACCGAAGCTACCCAAGCTACCGAAGCTACCCAAGCTACCGAAGCTAACTAAGCTGCCCAAGCTACCCAAGCTACCCAAGCTACCGAAGCTACCCAAGCTACCGAAGCTACCCAAGCTACCGAAGCTACCCAAGCTACCGAAGCTACCCAAGCTACCTAAGCTACCTAAGCTACCTAAGCTACCTAAGCTACCTAAGCTAACCAAGCTACCGAAGCTACCTAAGCTACCGAAGCTACCCAAGCTACCGAAGCTACCCAAGCTACCGAAGCTACCCAAGCTACCGAAGCTACCCAAGCTACCGAAGCTACCCAAGCTACCTAAGCTACCTAAGCTACCGAAGCTAACTAAGCTACCGAAGCTAACTAAGCTGCCCAAACTACCCAAGCTAACCAATCTACCGAAGCTACCCAAGCTACCCAAGCTACCCAAGCTACCGAGGCTACCCAAGCTACCGAAGCTACCCAAGCTACCGAAGCTACCCAAGCTACCCAAGTTACCTAAGCTACCGAAGCTACCCAAGCTACCCAAGCTACCTAAGCTACCTAAGCTACCCAAGCTACCTAAGCTACCTAAGCTACCGAAGCTAACTAAGCTACCGAAGCTACCGAAGCTAACTAAGCTACCTAAACTAAGCTACCCAAGTTACCTAAGCTAACTAAGCTACCCAAGCTACCCAGGCGACTCAAGCTATCCAAGCTACCCAAGCTACCTAAGCTGCCTAGGCTACCCAAGCTACCCTAGCTACCCAAGCTAGAAGGAAATTGTACCCTTGCGGTTAGAGCGTCGGACTCACGAGTTGAAGGATCGGTGGTTCAATTCCCGACTCCACTGGAACAATTTATGTCCTTTAAAAAGGCACTTAACTCTGTACTGTTATTAATTGGGTACCAGCATCAGTAATATCTGTCCTATTAGAGGCAGATAAACGTATGGTTCCCGTATCATTTCTCGCAGGTAAGAGACAGGATTTTTCTACTAGCCGGACACACCCTAGTCCACGCATCAGATTCCCATTTCTTAAACCTATAAGCGTCTGATTTTTTGGGAAGAAAATAGCTGAAGGATTCTGCGCGGCACCTCGCAACCAAGGGAAGAAAATGAAAAAAGGGGAAGACGAGATCGAGGACAGAGGAAAGCGGGAAGCTTACAGTGCAGACACCAATCTGACTTAAACTCCCTTCCCTACCCCAGATCCCAATGGCTGGTCTAAAACTGGAAATGCCCAACACACCCACACCACAAAGCAGGAAGGCGAGGAACCCTCATAGCCTATGATCACCGCTGTGCAATACCAATGAGCCTTTAGGCTATTTAACCCCCCCTCAACCCAGCAACCTCAATCTGACGACCTCCTCTTCCTCCATTTGTCCTGCTTGTTCTTCAACCAATCGTTTTTCGTCTCTACCCGAACCTTTCAGTCCACAATAGTTCAAAATAACAAAGTCTTCACTTTCGTGCCTTCCAACTATTCAACTATTTTAGTTGCCGTGCAAGGTATTCACGGAGCTGCAGTTCCTCTCCCACTCGCCCCTGTCTCCCCTCTTCTTGGTGCATTTTTTCTTTCTGTATTCTGTCGCCCTGGCAACCTAGCAGAAGCGGTTCCTAATAACAATAGTGCAACTCAGCTTAGATGCAGACCTAGATTTTTTAATTAATCTGATTTTTCATGCGAGCAAATCAAATTTTGCCCAATTTGAAGCTATACAAACCGTGTGTATAGGAAAACAGGTGTGTAAAGCCAGTTTATGAAAAGTGCGTTTAAAAGCAGAACTTCAACTAATTGTTAAGGGACAATATTGCACTCAAACAATCGTTCTCTAGGTAAGTTATTTTGTTGCCTAAATCTAGTCTCAATTTTTTTAACGCATTTTAACCTACAGCTTTCATAGATTATGCTACATTGTTATGCTCGCTTTTATTCCACATTTATTGTTCCATTTAGCTCGTATGATCCAGCTTCCATATTATAACATCTAGCTTCCATGCTCTATCATCCAGCTTCCATGCTCTATCTTCTAGCTTCCATGCTCTATCTTCTAGCTTCCATGCTCTATCTTCTAGCTTCCATGCTCTATCTTCTAGCTTCCATGCTCTATCATATTGCTTCCATGCTCTATCATCCAGCTTCCATGCTCTATCATCCAGCTTCCATGCTCTATCATCCAGCTTCCATGCTCTATCATCCAGCTTCCATGCTCTATCATCTTGCTTTCATGCTCTATCATCTAGCTTCCATGCTCTATCATCCAGCTTTCGTGCCTAATTTTTCAGCTTCCATGTTTTATCATCCAACTTTCATGCTTAATCTTCCAGCTTCAATTCTCTATCGTCGAGCTTCCATGCTCTATCATCCAGCTTCCATGTTTCCAGCTTCTAACTTGCGTCTTCTGGCTTGTCTATATTGCAGTTTCAAAGTTTTCCGTTTTGTCAGACAGAATGTTATTCCTTACAATAGAAGTCTATGTTCTCAAGAATCTTACAATTTAAAATAATATACAGTCTGCCCTTTCCTTCTTTCCTCCTTGGTTAGATAGGGTTAGACCATAGAGCAAAGACAAATAGTACACTCTAAGGATTTTAGTGCAGCAATAAAAGTACGTATGTACTTTAGCAGTGCTCATAGCCAGTCTTTAGTTTGCTAATACAGTATGTGAATTCAACGGTGTTTCCCGCTTGCCGAATGAAGTCAAGAGGGTTCTGCTTGCTTTGCTCAGCCCAGTGTGCGAGGGTTATGATTTAAACAAACTGAATAGATTTGAATTTTGTTTAGTTCAGTGTTAACATTCAAATTCAATTATTTGTTAAAATTCAAATAGTTTATCTTCGTAAATTTACCCTGATTACTTTCCAAACTGCTTCTGTGACATTGTCGTGCGGCATTGTGTCTTAGGCATCTTAGCATGTTAGAAAATCCGTTAAACACAAAACTAAGCTGTTAGAAATTCCGTTAGACACATAATTTAACTGTTTAGCTGCACTGAAATATCTTTGTTGCTTTGAAAAAGTAAATTGTCATCAGAATACTGCAATTAGGCAGTGATATTTCCAGATTGCCATATTTGCATAGCCAATTTTAATAGAACATTTATCGTCTTCTAACAGAATTTCTAAACTTACATTTTTAAGAGCCACGATGCAGTGGGGCTACAGTAATGAAAACGGTGAGTCACGTAATTGTCTATGGCGTTTTTATAATTAAGCAGTTTTACCTATAGCCAATCAAGCGATTGTTAGAGCTTAGAGCTTCGCTCTTTTCATCGACATATACTTCATTATAAGGCTTCAGCAACGTATTATGGTATAAACGATCACTCAGCGATAATGGCATGTCTATGGCACAAACTGCGCCAATCCGCCATGAGCCAGAAGCTGACAAAATTTGGACGCTTATATTTGTTTCTTTTAATTATCATTTAAAGTATTTTACCAACCGGTAAAAGCATTATAAGGCTTCAGGCCATAGACAAATCAACTCCCCCTATAACGCCGTTGCTTGTCGACCGACAGCCGCCAGATAGCGTTTTGCAGAGTCGGGAATTGAACCCCTAACCTCCAAGTCGTACAATGTTCGCAGGTGCAATCGAATATAAAAGTCGCAGTGCCTAGTACATTGTAGCTAATTAAGTTGAGTGCTGAATTTCTGACTGCTCAACTGTCACCTAAGTTCCATTTTTAAAACCCTTCAACTTGCCTCACGTAGTAGTGAAAGTTTAAAGCAAGTTTAACTCAGTCAAAGTTCACCCCTCGCTGCCCTCTACACGCTGAAAAGTGCAATGTGAATGCAGATAGACCCTTCGCATTCTCAGATTCTTCCTTCTCTACCCACTCTCTCTCGCTTCTCTCTTCCTCTCAAACAGGAATTGCTGCACAGCTTTTCATTCTGTGGGATTTTATTCCCATGGCGGTTGGGGGAATTTGTTGGGAAAACAGAATGTGCTTCGGATACTGCACGGCCCATTTTTTGAGTTTAGAAAGAAAATTCAATGCTACCAATTTGAGTGTGCTGTGCTCATGTCTCTTCTCTGGTACCAGGGGTAACTTTAACTTTTGAATATCTCGGAAACGCATAAGCATACACATTATTCTAATTTGGTTAAATACTAAATTTACTACTTCAAGTTTTACACAACATATCGGCCCCGACTCATCCGCTGGCAGGCCCGCACACGTGGAGTCGCGAGTATCCGGACGCAGCCGGAGCAGCTCAGTCGCCAATCAACATCGAGACAAATCGAGCAGTGTTCTCACCTGACCTCAAGCCGCTAAATCTTCATCAACCGCCATTGTCGCATTGTTCATTGATCAATACTGGAGTTAGCTTTCAAGTCGCTGTGGACTATGAGGTGGCTCGTAAGCCTTAATGTCACTGTCTTCATGAAATGAAAGGAAGCCATTTATGTAACAAATTTTATTAGAAAAAAACTAAATCGCAAGATAGATAGATAGATAGGTAGATAGATAGATAGGTAGATAGATAGATAGATAGGTAGGTAGATAGATAGAAAGGTAGATTGATAGATAGATTGGTAGATTGATAGATATAAAGGTAGATTGATAGATAGATAGGTAGATTGATAGATAGATAGATAGATAGATAGATAGGTAGATTGATAGATAGATAGGTAGATTGATAGATATAAAGGTAGATTGATAGATAGATAGATAGATAGATAGATAGATAGATAGGTAGATAGATAGATAGATAGATAGGTAGGTAGATAGATAGATAGGTAGATTGATAGATAGATAGGTAGATTGACAGATAGGTAGATAGATTCCAAGCATGTGACACAGTCATACTATCGTGAATCTCGTTAAAGTTTGCACTTCTCATCCTGAAGACTTACAATAAGAAGATAGCCTGAAGTTTAGAATATTCTCAGTGTTGATTGCGTGCAGCATTGCTCAGTTGAACATGCTCAGGCCCCGCTACTGTTTGAAATCAAAGTACTGGGCGGGAAGAACTCTGGTGTGCTTTTGAGGCTGTTTTCTTTACCCCCAGAAAAAAATGAGAAAAAATATTGGACGAAGAAAGGCGCCTTGAAGGTGCGTGGGATGAAAAATTACTGTGTGTCAGCATACATGGGCTGTAGGGTATAGTGAGTGCGAAAGGAGATGCTCCGTTACTGCCCAGCAACGCTCCGCACAGACAAGATGATAGCATCGATTTCAGTGTGGCTGCTGCGAGAATGCGACAAGAAAGTGGCAGCAGAATGTTGGCTCAGAGTGGAAAACCATCGAGAAATTACACGGCACGCTCCTATTTCAGCAGCAAATCCATGCTCTGTTATTAAAGGGTCGCAATGAGACCCTTTGATCCTATTTCTAGTAGACCCTGACACGAGTATTGTAGATCCCGCACTCTATACTGCTACTCCAGTAGATCCTATATACTGCTACTCCAGTAGATCCTATATACTGCTACTCCAGTAGATCCTATATACTGCTACTCCAGTAGATCCTATATACTGCTACTCCAGTAGATCCTATATACTGCTACTCCAGTAGATCCTATATACTGCTACTCCAGTAGATCCTATATACTGCTACTCCAGTAGATCCTATATACTGCTACTCCAGTAGATCCTATATACTGCTACTCCAGTAGATCCTATATACTGCTACTCCAGTAGATCCTATATACTGCTACTCCAGTAGATCCTATATACTGCTACTCCAGTAGATCCTATATACTGCTACTCCAGTAGATCCTATATACTGCTACTCCAGTAGATCCTATATACTGTTATTCCAGTAGATCCTATATACTGCTATTCCAGTAGATCCTATATACTGCTATTCCAGTAGATCCTATATACTGTTATTCCAGTAGATCCTATATACTGCTATTCCAGTAGATCCTATATACTGCTATTCCAGTAGATCCTATATACTGCTATTCCAGTAGATCCTATACTGCTATTCCAGTAGATCCTATATACTGCTATTCCAGTAGATCCTATATACTGCTATTCCAGTAGATCCTATACTGCTATTCCAGTAGATCCTATATACTGCTATTCCAGTAGATCCTATATACTGCTATTCCAGTAGATCCTATACTGCTATTCCAGTAGATCCTATATACTGCTATTCCAGTAGATCCTATATACTGCTATTCCAGTAGATCCTATATACTGCTATTCCAGTAGATCCTATACTGCTATTCCAGTAGATCCTATTTACTGCTATTCCAGTAGATCCTATATACTGCTATTCCAGTAGATCCTATATACTGCTATTCCAGTAGATCCTATACTGCTATTCCAGTAGATCCTATATACTGCTATTCCAGTAGATCCTATATACTGCTATTCCAGTAGATCCTATACTGCTATTCCAGTAGATCCTATTTACTGCTATTCCAGTAGATCCTATATACTGCTATTCCAGTAGATCCTATACTGCTATTCCAGTAGATCCTATATACTGCTATTCCAGTAGATCCTATATACTGTTTTTCATAAATCATATTGTTTTCTGGCTATTATCGCCTCCACATTAAATTAGGGATTTAGAATTAGCTATTAACATTGATTATGTGACGAATATCAGTCAGCCATTTTTATGACTATTGTTTTTATGTATGTCATTATTATTGCTAGATAAATGTTGAGCAGAGATTACTGATGCTAATTTTATGCTTCGTTGGCAAGCTTAATGCAGTGGAAAATGAAGTGTAGCTCTAACGGCAAGTATAGTTATTGCATTCAGTAGAAGTATTAATTTATTCAGTAAGATAGTGATAGTTCTGCAAGTTGATTAAGGTCAGCGGAGGCGCCTACAATACACGCGCCAGAGTCAACAAACTTTTAGCTGAGTCTGCGGACTCAAATATTTATTGCGTCTAAATTTCAGTACTCACTCATGGTTTTACGCAGTACTGTTAGAACTGTATGCTTGATTATGCTTCGTATGAAGGGAGTGGGAGAGATGGGGATAGGTGAGACGGGGATGGGAGAGATGGGGATGGGTGAGAAGGCGATGGGTCAGATGGTGATAGTTGAGGTGGGGATTGTAGAGATGGGGATGGGTGAGATGGGGATGGGTGAGAAGGGGATGGGTGAAATGGGGATAGATGAGAAGGGCAAGGGAGAGATAGGGATAGGTGAGAAGGGGATGGGTGAAGTGGGGATAGATGAGAAGGGTAAGGGAGAGATGGGGATGGGTGAGATGGGGATGGGTGAGATGGGGATGGGTGAGAAGGCGATGGGTCAGATGGTGATAGTTGAGGTGGGGATTGTAGAGATGGGGATGGGTGAGATAAGGATAGGTGAGAAGGGGATGGGTGAAATGGGGATAGGTGAGATGGGGATAGGTGAGAAGGGGATGGGTGAAATGGGGATAGATGAGAAGGGCAAGGGAGAGATAGGGATAGGTGAGAAGGGGATGGGTGAAGTGGGGATAGATGAGAAGGGTAAGGGAGAGATGGGGATGGGTGAGATGGGGATGGGTGAGATGGGGATAGGTGAGATGGGGATAGGTGAGAAGGGGATGGGTGAAATGGGGATAGATGAGAAGGGGAAGGGAGAGATGGGGATGGGTGAGATGGGGATAGGTGAGATGGGGATAGGTGAGATGGGGATGGGTGAAATGGGGATAGATGAGAAGGGGAAGTGAGAGAAGGGGAAGGGAGAGATGGGGATGGGTGAGATGGGGATGGGTGAGATGGGGATAGGTGAGATGGGGATAGGTGAGAAGGGGATGGGTGAAATGGGGATAGGTGAGAAGGGGATGGGTGAAATGGGGATAGATGAGAAGGGGAAGGGAGAGATGGGGATGGGTGAGAAGGGGATGGGTGAGATGGGGATAGGTGAGATGGGGATAGGTGAGAAGGGGATGGGTGAAATGGGGATAGGTGAGAAGGGGAAGGGAGAGATGGGGATGGGTGAGAAGGGGATAGGTGAGATGGGGATTGGTGAGATGGGGATGGGTGAGAAGGGGATGGGTGAGATGGGGATACGTGAGATGGGGATAGGTGATTAGGGGATGGGTGAAATGGGGATAGATGAGAAGGGGAAGGGAGAGATGGGGATGGATGAGATGGGGATGGATGAGATTGGTAAGAGGAGTGGAGCTAGAAGTGCTGACACTTCCTCTCTCTCCTTATAATTTTTTATTATGCCGATTTAAGCAAAGGTAAGGATTAGAAAAGCTGTCCTTACGATAATAATCATCATGATAATCTGATGCATTATTCCCAAAATTCGATAGGACAGGAAGTGAAGTTGAAATCAATAATTGACTCAGGGTTCATGTCTCATTTGAGAACACAGTCGTATTCTCAATGCAAAGCATAATCCAGTGACATTGGGATTATCTCGCCTCTATGCTAATCCTCTCATTTTGCCCTTGAATTCAGAAAAAAGGGGATTAATTAATCCTTGGTTGACAGACGTTTAAAATGAAATCTTATTGAACAGATGGACGGAACAGCGTCAGTCATTTGCACGTATTTTCAAATTT